>CAWUFW010001609.1:2056412-2709618 GCA_963921515.1 Calotriton arnoldi | reverse complement strand
TAAAACACGACCTCCAGCACGACCCCCTACACTACCCAAACACCACTGCACTACCCTAATTCCTAAAACACTACCCCCAGCATGACCCCCTACACTACCCAAACACCACTGCACTACCCTAAAAACACGCACCCCCTACACTACACAAACACCACTGCACTACCCTAAACCCTAAAACACTACCCCCAGCACGACCACACCTACACAGACACCACTGCACTACCCTAAACCCTAAACCTACCCCCAGCATGACCCCCTACACTACACAAACACCACTGCACTACCCTAAACCCTAAAACACTACCCACAGCACGACCCCCTACACTACACAAACACCACTGCACTACCCTAAACCCTAAATCTACCCCAGCACGACCGCCTACACTACCCAAACACCACTTCACTACCCTAAACCCTAAAACACTAAACCCAGCACGACCCCCTACACTACCTAAACACCACTGTACTGCCCTAAACCCTAAAACACGACCCCCTACACTACACAAACACCACTGCACTACCCTAAACCCTAAAAACTACCCCCAGCACGACCCCCTAACACCCAAACACCACTGCACTACCCTAAACCCTAAAACACTACCCCCTACATGACACAAGCACCACAGCACTACCCTAAACTCTAAAACACTACCCCCAGCACGACTCCCTACACTACCCAAACACCACTGCACTACCCTAAACCACTACCCCCAGCACAACCCCCTACACTACACAAACACCACTGCACTACCCTAAACCCTAAAACACAACCCCCAGCACGACCCCCTACACTACACAAACACCACTCCACTACCCTAAACCCTAAATCTACCCCAGCATGACCCCCTATACTACACAAACACCACTGCACTACCCTAAACCCTAAAACACTACCCCCAGCACGACCCCCAGCACTACCCAAACACCACTGCACTACCCTAAACCCTAAAACACTACCCCCAGCACGACCCCCTACACTACCCAAACACCACTGCACTACCCTAAACCCTAAAACACTACCCCCAGCACGACCCCCTACACTACACAAACACCACTGCACTACCCTAAACCCTAAAACACTACCCCCAGCATGACCCCCTACACTACCCAAACACCACTGCACTACCCTAAACCCTAAAACACTACCCCAGCATTACCCCCTACACTACCCAAACACCACTGCACTACCCTAAAACACTACCGACCCCCTACACTACACAAACACCACTGCACTACCCTAAACCCTAAAACACTACCCCCAGCATGACCCACTACACTACACAAACATCACTGTACTACCCTAAACCCTAAAACACTACACCCAGCACGACCCCCTACACTACTCAATCACCACTGCACTACCCTAAACCCTAAAACACTACCCCCAGTACGACCCCTACACTTCCCAAACACCACTGCACTGCCCTAAACCCTAAATCTACCCCCAGCACGACCCCCTACACTACCCAAACACCACTGCACTACCCTAAACCCTAAAACACTACCCCCAGCACGACCCCCTACACTACCCAAACACCACTGCACTACCCTAAACCCTAAAACACTACCCCAGCACAACCTCCTACACTACACAAACACCACTGCACTACCCTAAACCCTAAAACACTACCCCAGCACGACCCCCTACACTACCCAAACACCACTGCACTACCCTAAACCCTAAAACACTACCCCCAGCATTACCCCCTACACTACCCAAACACCACTGCACTACCCTAAACCCTAAAACACTACCACCCCTACACTACACAAACACCACTGCACTACCCTAAACCCTAAAACACTACCCCCAGCACGACCCCCTACACTACACAAACACCACTGCACTACCCTAAACCCTAAAACACTACCCCCAGCACGACCCCCTACACTACACAAACACCACTGCACTTCCCTAAACCCTAAACTCTACTCCCAGCATGACCCCCTACACTACCCAAACACCACTGCACTGCCCTAAACCCTAAATCTACCCCAGCACGACCCCCTACACTACCCAAACACCACTGCACTACCCTAAACCCTAAAACACTACCCCCAGCACGAACCCCTACACTACCCGAACACCACTGCACTACCCTAAAACCTAAAACACTATCCCCAGCACGACCCCCTACACTAAACAAACACCACTGCACTACCCTAAACCCTAAAACACTAGCCCCAGCACGACCCCCTATACTAACCAAACACCACTGCACTAAACAATAAAACACTACCCCCAGCATGACCCCCTACACTACCCAAACACCACTGCACTACCCTAAACCCTAAAACACTCCCCTCAGCACGACCCCCTACACTACACAAACACCACTGCACTACCCTAAACCCTAATACACTACCCCCAGCATGAACCCCCTACACTACCCAAACACCACTGCACTACCCTAAACCCTAAAACACTACCCCCAGCATGACCCCCTACACTACCCAAACACCACTGCACTACCCTAAACCCTAAAACCCCCAGCATGACCCCCTACACTACACAAACACCACTGCACTAACCCTAAACCCTAAAACACTACCCCCAGCACGACCCCCTACACTACACAAACACCACTGCACTACCCTAAACCCTAAAACACTACCCCCAGCACAACCCACTACACTACACAAACACCACTGCACTACCCTAAACCCTAAAACACTACCCCCAGCATGACCCCCTACACTACACAAACACCACTGAACTACACCTAAAACACTGACCCCCTACACTACACAAACACCACTGCACTACCCTAAACCCTAAAACACTACCCCCAGCATCGACCCCCTACACTACACAAACACCACTGCACTACCCTAAACCCTAAAACACTACCCCCAGCATGACCCCCTACACTACACAAACACCACTGCACTACCCTAAACCCTAAATCTACCCCCAGCACGACCCCCTACACTACACAAACACCACTGTGCTACCCTAAACCCTAAAACACTATCCCCAGCACGACCCCCTACACTACCCAAACACCACTGCACTACCCTAAACCCTAAAACACTACCCACAGCACGACCACCTACACTACCCAAACACCACTGCACTACCCTAAACCCATAAACACTAAACCCAGCACGACCCCTACACTACCCAAACACCACTGCACTACCCTAAACCCTAAAACACTACCCCCAGCATGACTCCCTACACTACCCAAACACCACTGCACTACCCTAAACCCTAAAACACTACCCCCAGCACGACCCCCTACACTACACAAACACCACTGCACTACCCTAAAACACTACCCCCAGCACGACCCCCTACACTACCCAAACACCACTGCACTACCCTAAACCCTAAAACACTACCCCCAGCACGACCCCCTACACTACACAAACACCACTGCACTACCCTAAACCCTAAAACACTACCCCCAGCACGACCCCCTACACTACCACAAACACCACTGCACTACCCTAAACCCTAAAACACTACCCCTAGCACGACACCCTACACTACACAAACACCACTGCACTACCATAAACCCTAAATCTACCTCCAGCACGACCCCCTACACTACCCAAACACCACTGCACTACCCTAAACCCTAAAACACTACCCCCAGCACAACCCCCTACACTACCCAAACACCACTGCACTACCCTAAACCCTAAAACACTACCCCCAGCACGACCCCCTATACTACACAAACACCACTGCACTACCCTAAACCCTAAAACACTACCTCCAGCATGACCATCTACACTACACAAACACCACTGCACTACCCTAAGCCCTAAAACACTACCCCCAGCACAACCCCCTACACTACACAAACACCACTGCACTACCCTAAACCCTAAAACACTACCCCCAGCACGACCCCCTACACTACACAAACACCACTGCACTACCCTAAACCCTAAAACACTACCCCCAGCATCGACCCCCTACACTACCCAAACACCACTGCACTACCCTAAAACACGACCCCCTACACTAACCCTAAACCCTAAAACACACCCCCCAGCATGACCCACTACACTACCCAAACACCACTGCACTACCCTAAACACTAAATCTACCCCCAGCACGACCCCCTACACTACCCAAACACCACTGCACTACCGTAAACCCTAAAACACTAGACCCAGCACGACCCCCTACACTACCCAAACACCACTGCACTACCCTAAACCCTAAAACACTACCCCCAGCACGACCCCCTACACTACACAAACACCACTGCACTACCCTAAACCCTTAAACACTACCCCCAGCACGACCCCCTACACTACCCAAACACCACTGCACTACCCTAAACCCTAAATCACTACCCCCAGCATGACCCCCTACACTACCCAAACACCACTGCACTACCCTAAACCCTAAAACACTACCCCCAGCACGACCCCTACATTACACAAACACCACTGCACTACCCTAAACCATAAAACACGACCCCCAGCACGACCCCCTACACTACCCAAACACCACTGCACTACCCTAATTCCTAAAACACTACCCCAGCATGACCCCCTACACTACCCAAACACCACTGCACTACCCTAAAACACGACCCCCTACACTACACAAACACCACTGCACTACCCTAAACCCTAAAACACTACCCCCAGCACGACACCCTACACAGACACCACTGCACTACCGTAAACCCTAAATCTACCCCCAGCATGACCCCCTACACTACACAAACACCACTGCACTACCCTAAACCCTAAAACACTACCCACAGCACGACCCCCTACACTACACAAACACCACTGCACTACCCTAAACCCTAAATCTACCCCAGCACGACCGCCTACACTACCCAAACACCACTTCACTACCCTAAACCCTAAAACACTAAACCCAGCACGACCCCCTACACTACCTAAACACCACTGTACTGCCCTAAACCCTAAAACACACCGCACCCCCTACACTACACAAACACCACTGCACTACCCTAAACCCTAAAAACTACCCCCAGCACGACCCCCTAACACAAACACCACTGCACTACCCTAAACCCTAAAACACTACCCCCTACATGACACAAGCACCACAGCACTACCCTAAACTCTAAAACACTACCCCAGCACGACTCCCTACACTACCCAAACACCACTGCACTACCCTAAACCACTACCCCCAGCACAACCCCCTACACTACACAAACACCACTGCACTACCCTAAACCCTAAAACATAACCCCCAGCACAACCCCCTACACTACACAAACACCACTCCACTACCCTAAACCCTAAATCTACCCCAGCATGACCCCCTATACTACACAAACACCACTGCACTACCTTAAACCCTTAAACACTACCCCCAGCACGACCCCCAGCACTACCCAAACACCACTGCACTACCCTAAACCCTAAAACACTACCCCCAGCACGACCCCCTACACTACCCAAACACCACTGCACTACCCTAAACCCTAAAACACTACCCCCAGCACAACCCCCTACACTACACAAACACCACTGCACTACCATAAACCCTAAAACACTACCCCCAGTATGACCCCCTACACTACCCAAACACCACTGCACTACCCTAAACCCTAAAACACTACCCCCAGCATTACCCCCTACACTACCCAAACACCACTGCACTACCCTAAAACACGACCCCCTACACTACACAAACACCACTGCACTACCCTAAACCCTAAAACACTACCCCCAGTACGACCCCCTACACTACACAAACACCACTGCACTACCCTAAACCCTAAAACACTACCCCCAGCACGACCCCCTACACTACCCAAACACCACTGCACTACCCTAAACCCTAAAACACTACCCCCAGTACGACCCCCTACACTACCCAAACACCACTGCACTACCCTAAACCCTACATCTACCCCCAGCATGACCCCCTACACTACCCAAACACCACTGCACTACCCTAAACCCTAAAACACTACCCCCAGCACGACCCCCTACACTACCCAAACACCACTGCACTACCCTAAACCCTAAAACACTACCCCCAGCACAACCCCCTACACTACACAAACACCACTGCACTACCATAAACCCTAAAACACTACCCCCAGTACGACCCCCTACACTACCCAAACACCACTGCACTACCCTAAACCCTAAAACACTACCCCCAGCATTACCCCCTACACTACCCAAACACCACTGCACTACCCTAAAACACGACCCCCTACACTACACAAACACCACTGCACTACCCTAAACCCTAAAACACTACCCCCAGTACGACCCCCAACACTACACAAACACCAATGCACTACCCTAAACCCTAAAACACTACCCCAGCACGACCCCCTACACTACACAAACACCACTGCACTTCCCTAAACCCTAAATCTACCCCCAGCATGACCCCCTACACTACCCAAACACCACTGCACTACCCTAAACCCTAAATCTACCCCAGCACGACCCCCTACACTACACAAATACCACTGCACTACCCTAAACCCTAAAACACTACCCCCAGCACGACCCCCTACACTACCCAAACACCACTGCACTACCCTAAACCCTAAAACACTACCCCAGCACGACCCCCTACATTAAAAAACACCACTGCACTACCCTAAACCATAAAACACATCCCCAGCATGACCTCCTATACTAACCAAACACCACTGCACAAAACCCTAAAACACTACCCCCAGCATGACCCCCTACACTACCCAAACACCACTGCACTACCCTAAACACTAAAACACTGCCCCCAGCACGACCCCCTACACTACACAAACACCACTGCACTACCCTAAACCCTAATACACTACCCCAGCATGACCCCCTACACTACCCAAACACCACTGCACTACCCTAAACCCTAAAACACTACCCGAGCATGACCCCCTACACTACCCAAACACCTCTGCACTACCCTAAACCCTAAAACACGACCCCCTACACTACACAAACACCACTGCACTAACCTAAACCCTAAAACACTACCCCCAGCACGACCCCCTACACTACACAAACACCACTGTACTACCCTAAAACCTAAAACACTTCCCCCAGCACAACCCACTACACTACACACATACCACTGCACTACCCTAAACCCTAAAACACTACCCCCAGCATGACCCCCTACACTACACAAACACCACTGAACTACACTAAAACATGACCCCCTACACTACACAAACACCACTGCACTACCCTAAACCCTAAAACACTACCCCCTGCTCGACCCCCTATACTACACAAACAGCACTGCACTACCCTAAACCCTAAAAAACTACCCCCAGCATGACCCCCTACACTACAGACACCACTGCACTACCCTAAACCCTAAATCTACCCCCAGCACGACCCCCTACACTACACAAAAACCACTGCACTACCCTAAACCCTAAAACACTATCCCCAGCACGGCCCCTTCACTACCCAAACACCACTGCTCTACCCTAAACCCTAAAACACTACCCACAGCACGACCACCTACACTACCCAAACACCACTGCACTACCCTAAACCCATAAACACTAAACCCAGCACGACCCCCTTCACTACCCAAACACCACTGCACTACCCTAAACCTTAAAACACTACCCCCAGTATGACCCCCTACACTACACAAACACCACTGCACTACCCTAAACCCAAAAAACACTACCCCCAGCACGACCCCCTACACTACACAAACACCACTGCACTACCCTAAACCCTAAACACTACCCCCAGCACGACCCCCTACACTACCCAAACACCACTGCACTACCCTAAACCCTAAAACACTACCCCCAGCACGACCCCCTACACTACTACAAACACCACTGCACTACCCTAAACCCTAAAACACTACCCCCAGCATGACCCCCTACCCTCCACAAGCACCACTGCACTACCCTAAACCCTAAAACACTACCCCTAGCACGACACCCTACACTACACAAACACCACTGCACTACCATAAACCCTAAATCTACCTCCAGCACGACGCCCTACACTACCCAAACACCACTGCACTACCCTAAACCCTAAAACACTACCCCCAGCACAACCCCCTACACTACACAAACACTACTGCACTACCCTAAACCCTAAAACACTACCCCCAGCATGACCCCCTACACTACACAAACACCACTGCACTACCCTAAACCCTAAAACACTACCTCCAGCATGACCACCTACACTACACAAACACCACTGCACTACCCTAAACCCTAAAACACTACCCTCAGCACGACCCCCTACACTACACAGACACCACTACCCTAAACCCTAAAACACTACCCCAGCACGACCGCCTACACTACACAAACACCACTGCACTACCCTAAACCCTAAAACACTACCCCCAGCTCGACCCCCTTCACTACCCAAACACCACTGCACTACCCTAAACACGACCCCTACACTACCCTAAACCCTAAAACACACCCCCCAGCATGACCCCCTACACTACCCAAACACCACTGCACTACCCTAAACACTAAATCTACCCCCAGCACGACCCCCTACACTACCCAAACACCACTGCACTACCGTAAACCCTAAAACACTAGACCCAGCACGACCCCCTACACTACCCAAACACCACTGCACTACCCTAAACCCTAAAACACTACCCCCAGCACGACCCCCTACACTAAACAAACACCACTGCACTACCCTAAACCCTAAAACACTACCCCCAGCACGACCCCCTACACTACCCAAACACCACTGCACTACCCTAAACCTAAAACACTACCCAGCACTACCCCTACACTATCCAAACACCACTGCACCAAAACATGACCCCCTATACTACACAAACACCACTGCACTACCCTAAACCCTAAAACACTATCCCCAGCACCGACCCCCTACACTACACAAGCACCACTGCACTACCCTAAACCCTAAAACACTACCCCCAGCACGACCCCTACACTACACAAACACCACTGCACTACCCTAAACCCTAAATCACTACCCCAGCACGACCCCCTACACTACACCAAACACCACTGCATCTACCCTAAACCCTAAAACACTACCCCCAGCACGACCCCATACACTACCCAAACACCACTGCACTACCCTAAACCCTACAATACCCACATGACCCCCAGCACGACCCCCTAGCACTACCCAAACACCACTGCACTACCCTAAACCCTAAAACACTACCCCCAGCACGACCCCCTACACTACCCAAACACCACTGCACTACCCTAAACCCTAAAACACTACCCCCAGCATGACCCCTACACTACACAAACACCACTGCACTACCCTAAACCCTAAAACACTACCCCCAGCACGACCCCCTATACTACACAAACACCACTGCACTACCCTAAACCCTAAAACACTACCCCAGCATGACCCCCTGCACTACACAAACACCACTGCACTACCCTAAAACACTACCCCAAGCACGACCCCCTACACTACACAAACACCACTGCACTACCCTAAACCCTAAAACACTACCTCCAGCACGACCCCCTACACTACACAAACACCACTGCACTACCCTAAACCCTAAAACACTACCCCCAGCATGACCCCCTACACTACACCAAACACCACTGCACTACCCTAAACCCTAAAACACTACCCCCAGCACGACCCCCTACACTACCCAAACACCACTGCACTACCCTAAACCTAAACACTACCCCCAGCACGACCCCCTACACTACCCAAACACCACTGCACTACCCTAAACCCTAAAACACTACCCTCAGCACGACCCCTACACTACCCAAACACCACTGCACTACCCTAAACCCTAAAACACTACCCCCAGCACGACCCCCTACACTACACAAACACCACTGCACTACCCTAAACCCTAAAACACTACCTCAGGCATGACCCCCTACACTGCACAAACACCACTGCACTACCCTAAACCCTAAAACACTACCTCCAGCACGACCCCTACACTACCCAAACACCACTGCACTACCCTAAACCCTAAAACACTACCCCCAGCATGACCCCCTACATTACACAAACACCACTGCACTACCCTAAAACACGACCCCCTACACTACACAAACACCACTGCACTACCCTAAACCCTAAAACACTACCCCCAGCATGACCCCTACACTACCCAAACACCACTGCACCACCCTAAACCCTAAAACACTACCCCTAGCACAACCCCCTATACTACACAAACACCTCTGCACTACCCTAAACCCTAAAACACTACCCCCAGCATGACCCCCTACACTACACAAACACCACTGCACTACCCTAAACCCTAAAACACTACCCCCAGCACGACCCCCTACACTACACAAACACCACTGCACTACCCTAAACCCTAAAACACTACCTCCAGCACGACCCCCTACACTACACAAACACCACTGCACTACCATAAACCCTAAAACACTACCCCCAGCACGACCCCCTACACTACACTAAACACCACTGCACTACCCTAAACCCTAAAACACTACCCCCAGCACGACCCCCTACACTACCCAAACACCACTGCACTACCCTAAACCCTAAAACACTACCCCCAGCACGACCCCTATCACTACACAAACACCACTGCACTACCCTAAACCCTAAAACACTACCCCCAGCACAACCCCCTACACTATGCAAACACCACTGCACTACCCTAAACCCTAAAACACTACCCACAGCACGACCCCCTACACTACCCAAACACCACTGCACTACCCTAAACCCTAAAACACTACCCCCAGCACGACCCCCTACACTACACAAACACCACTGCACTACCCTAAACCCTAAAACACTACCCCCAGCATGACCCCTACACTACACAAACACCACTGCACTACCCTAAACCCTAAAACACTACCCCAGCATGACCCCCTACACTACCCAAACACCACTGCACTACCCTAAACCCTAAAACACTTCCCCCAGCACAACCCCCTACACTACCCAAACACCACTGCACTACCCTAAACCCTAAAACACTACCCCCAGCACGACCCCCTACACTACCCAAACACCACTGCACTACCCTAAACCCTAAATACTACACCCAGCACGACCCCCTACACTACCCAAACACCACTGCACTACCCTAAACCCTAAAACACTACCCCCAGCACGACCCCCTAGACTACCCAAACACCACTGCACTGCCCTAAACCCTAAAACACCCCCAGCACGACCCCTACACTACACAAACACCACTGCACTACCCTAAACCCTAAAACACTACTCCCCTACACGACACAAACACCACTGCACTACCCTAAACCCTAAAACACTACCCCCAGCATGACCCCCTACACTACACAAACACCACTGCACCACCCTAAACCCTAAAACACTACCCCCAGCACAACCCCCTACACTATACAAACACCACTGCGGTACCCTAAATGCTAAATCTACCCCCAGCATGACCCCCTACACTACCCAAACACCACTGCACTACCCTAAACCCTAAAACACTACCCCCAGCACGACCCCCTACACTACCCAAACACCACTGCGCTACCCTAAACCCTAAAACACTACCCCCAGCAGGACCCCCTACACTACACAAACACCACTGCGCTACCCTAAACCCTAAAACACTACCCCCAGCACGACCCCCTACACTACACAAACACCACTGCACTACCCTAAACCCTAAAACACTATCCCCAGCATGACCCCCTACACTACCCAAACACCACTGCACTACCCTAAACCCTAAAACACTACCCCCAGCACAACCCCCTACACTACCCAAACACCACTGCACTACCCTAAACCCTAAAACACTACCCCCAGCACGACCCCCTACACTACCCAAACACCACTGCACTACCCTAAACCCTAAAACACTACACCCAGCACGACCCCCTACACTACCCAAACACCACTGCACTACCCTAAACCCTAAAACACTACCCCAGCACGACCCCCTACACTACCCAAACACCACTGCACTACCCTAAACCCTAAAACACGACCCCCTACACTACACAAACACCACTGCACTACCCTAAACCCTAAAACACTACCTCCACTACACACTACACAAACACCACTGGCACTACCCTAAACCCTAAAACACTACCCCCAGCACGACCACCTACACTACACAAACACCACTGCACTACCCTAAACCCGAAAACACTACCCCCAGCACAACCCCCTACACTACACAAACACCACTGCGCTACCCTAAACGCTAAATCTACCCCCAGCATGACCCCCTACACTACCCAAACACCACTGCACTACCCTAAACCCTAAAACACTACCCCCAGCATGACCCCTACACTACCCAAACACCACTGCGCTACCCTAAACCCTAAAACACTACCCCCAGCATGACCCCCTACACTACACAAACACCACTGCGCTACCCTAAACCCTAAAACACTACCCCCAGCACGACCCCCTACACTACCCAAACACCACTGCGCTACCCTAAACCCTAAAACACTACCCCCAGCACGACCCCCTACACTACCCAAACACCACTGCGCTACCCTAAACCCTAAAAC
The DNA here is from genome assembly GCA_963921515.1 of Calotriton arnoldi. Taxonomy (NCBI): domain Eukaryota; kingdom Metazoa; phylum Chordata; class Amphibia; order Caudata; family Salamandridae; genus Calotriton; species Calotriton arnoldi. The sequence goes on along the minus strand of CAWUFW010001609.1, from coordinate 2,697,169 downwards.
ACTACCCCCAGCACGACCCCCTACACTACCCAAACACCACTGCACTACCCTAAACCCTAAAACACTACCCCCAGCACGACCCCCTACACTACCCAAACACCACTGCACTACCCTAAACCCTAAAACACTACCCCCAGCACGACCCCCTACACTACACAAACACCACTGCACTACCCTAAACCCTAAAACACTACCACCTAGCAGACTACCACAAACACCACTGCACTACCCTAAACCCTAAAACACTACCCACAGCATGACCCCCTACACTACACAAACACCACTGCACTACCCTAAACCCTAATACACTACCCCCAGCACGACCCCCTACACTACACAAACACCACTGCACTACCCTAAACCCTAAATCTACCCCCAGCATGACCCCCTACACTACCCAAACACCACTGCACTACCCTAAACCCTAAAACACTACCCCCAGCACGACCCCCTACACTACCCAAACACCACTGCACTACCCTAAACCCTAAAACACTACCTCCAGCACGACCCCCTACACTACCCAAACACCACTGCACTACCCTAAACCCTAAAACACTACCCCAGCACGACCCCCTACACTACCCAAACACCACTGCACTACCCTAAACCCTAAAACACTACCCCCAGCACGACCCCCTACACTACCCAAACACCACTGCACTACCCTAAACCCTAAAACACTACCCCCAGCATGACCCCCTACACTACCCAAACACCACTGCACTACCCCTAAAACACTACCCCCTACACTACACAACACACCACTGCACTACCCTAAACCCTAAAACACTACCCCCAGCACGACCCCCTACACTACACAAACACCACTGCACTACCCTAAACCCTAAAACACTACCCCCAGCACGACCCCCTACACTACACAAACACCACTGCACTACCCTAAACCCACCCCAGCATGACCCCCTACACTACCCAAACACCACTGCACTACCCTAAACCCTAAAACACTACCCCCAGCATGACCCCCTACACTACACAAACACCACTGCACTACCCTAAACCCTAAATCACTACCCCCAGCACGACCCCCTACACTACCCAAACACCACTGCACTACCCTAAACCCTAAAACACTACCCCCAGCACGACCCCCTACATTACACAAACACCACTGCACTACCCTAAACCCTAAAACACTACCCACAGTATGACCTCCTACACTAAACAAACACCACTGCACTACCCTAAACCCTAAAACACTACCCCCAGCACGACCCCCTACACTACCCAAACACCACTGCACTACCCTAAACCCTAAAACACTACCCCCAGCACGACCCCCTACACTACCCAAACACCACTGCACTACCCTAAACCCTAAAACACTACCCCCAGCACGACCCCCTACACTACCCAAACACCACTGCACTACCCTAAACCCTAAAACACTACCCCAGCATACCCCTACACTACACAAACACCACTGCACTACCCTAAACCCTAAAACACTACCCCCAGCACGACCCCCTACACTACACAAACACCACTGCACTACCCTAAACTCTAAAACACTACCCCAGCACGACTCCCTACACTACACAAACACCACTGCACTACCATAAACCCTAAAACACTACCCCCAGCATGACACCCTACACTACCCAAACACCACTGCACTACCCTAAACCCTAAAACACTACCCCCAGCATGACCCCTACATTACACAAACACCACTGCACTACCCTAAACCATAAAACACTACCCCCAGCATGACCCCCTACACTACCCAAACACCACTGCACTACCCTAAACACACCGCACACCCCTACACTACACAAACACCACTGCACTACCCTAAACCCTAAAACACTACCCCCAGCACGACACCCTACACTACCCAAACACCACTGCACTACCCTAAACCCTAAAACACTACCCCCAGCATGACCCCCTACACTACACAAACACCACTGCACTACCCTAAACCCTAATACACTACCCCCAGCATGACCCCCTACACTACCCAAACACCACTGCACTACCCTAAACCCTAAAACACTACCCCCAGCACGACCCCCTACACTACACAAACACCACTGCACTACCCTAAACCCTTAAACACTACCCCCAGCACGACCGCCTACACTACCCAAACACCACTGCACTACCCTAAACCCTAAAACACTAACCCCAGCACGACCCCCTACACTACCCAAACACCACTGCACTGCCCTAAACCCTAAAACACTACCGACCCCCTACACTACACAAACACCACTGCACTACCCTAAACCCTAAAACACTACCCCCAGCACGACCCCCACACTACACAAACACCACTGCACTACCCTAAACCCTAAAACACTACCCCCTACACTGACACAAACACCACTGCACTACCCTAAACCCTAAAACACTACCCCAGCACGACTCCCTACACTACCCAAACACCACTGCACTACCCTAAACCCTAAACCACTACCCCCAGCACAACCCCCTACACTACACAAACACCACTGCACTACCCTAAACCCTAAAACATAACCCCCAGCACAACCCCCTTGACTACACAAACACCACTCCACTATCCTAAACCCTAAAACACTACCCCAGCACGACCCCCTACACTACCCAAACACCACTGCGCTACCCTAAATCCTAAAACACTACCCCAGCACGACCCCCTACACTACCCAAACACCACTGCACTACCCTAAACCCTAAAACACTACCCCCAGCACGACCCCCTACACTACACAAACACCACTGCACTACCCTAAACCCTAAAACACTACCCCATCATGACCCCCTACACTACCCAAACACCACTGCACTACCCTAAATCCTAAAACACTACCCCCAGCACAACCCCCTACACTACCCAAACACCACTGCACTACCCTAAACCCTAAAACACTACCCCCAGCACGACCCCCTACACTACCCAAACACCACTGCACTACCCTAAACCCTAAATCTACACCCAGCACGACCCCCTATACTACCCAAACACCACTACACTACCCTAAACCCTAAAACACTACCCCAGCACGACCCCCTAGACTACCCAAACACCACTGCACTGCTCTAAACCCTAAAACACGACCCCCTACACTACACAAACACCACTGCACTACCCTAAACCCTAAAACACTACTCCCTACATGACACAAACACCACAGCACTACCCTAAACCACAACCCCCAGCATGACCACCTACACTAAACAAACACCACTGTGCCACCCTAAACCCGAAAAGACTACCCCCAGCACAACCCTCTACACTATACAAACACCACTGCGCTACCCTAAACGCTAAATCTACCCCCAGCATGACCCCCTACACTACCCAAACACCACTGCGGTACCCTAAACCCTAAAACACTGCCCCCAGCATGACCCCCTACACTACCCAAACACCACTGCGCTACCCTAAACCCTAAAACACTACCCCCAGCAGGACCCCCTACACTACACAAACACCACTGCGCTACCCTAAACCCTAAAACACTACCCCCAGCATGACCCCCTATACTACACAAACACCACTGCACTACCCTAAACCCTAAAACACTACCCCCAGCACGACCCCCTACACTACACAAACACCACTGCACTACCCTAAACCCTAAAACACTATCCCATCATGACCCCCTACATTACCCAAACACCACTGCACCACCCTAAATCCTAAAACACTACCCCAGCACAACCCCCTACACTACCCAAACACCACTGCACTACCCTAAACCCTAAAACACTACCCCCAGCACGACCCCCTACACTACCCAAACACCACTGCACTACCCTAAACCCTAAATCTACACCCAGCACGACCCCCTATACTACCCAAACACCACTACACTACCCTAAACCCTAAAACACTACCCCAGCACGACCCCCTAGACTACCCAAACACCACTGCACTGCTCTAAACCCTAAAACACGACCCCCTACACTACACAAACACCACTGCACTACCCTAAACCCTAAAACACTACTCCCTACACGACACAAACACCATGGCACTACCCTAAACCCAAAACACAACCCCCAGCATGACCACCTACACTAAACAAACACCACTGTGCCACCCTAAACCCGAAAAGACTACCCCCAGCACAACCCTCTACACTATACAAACACCACTGCGCTACCCTAAACGCTAAATCTACCCCCAGCATGACCCCCTACACTACCCAAACACCACTGCGGTACCCTAAACCCTAAAACACTGCCCCTAGCATGACCCCCTACACTCCCAAACACCACTGCGCTACCCTAAACCCTAAAACACGACCCCCAGCACGACCCCCTACACTACACAAACACCACTGCGCTACCCTAAACCCTAAAACACTACCCCCAGCACGACCCCCTACACTACCCAAACACCACTGCGCTACCCTAAACCCTAAAACACTCCCCCCAGCACGACTCCCTACACTACCCAAACACCACTGCGCTACCCTAAACCCTAAAGCACTACCCCCAGCACGACCCCCTACACTACCCAAACACCACTGCGCTACCCTAAACCCTAAAACACTACCCCCATCACGACCCCCTACACTACCCAAACACCACTGCGCTACCCTAAACCGTAAAACACTACCCCCAGCACGACCCCCTATACTACACAAACACCACTGCACTATCCTAAACCACTACCACCTACAGTACACAAACACCACTGCACTACCCTAAACCCTAAAACACTACCCACAGCACGACCCCCTACACTACCCAAACACCACTGCACTACCCTAAACCCTAAAACACTACCCCCAGCACGACCCCCTACACTACCCAAACACCACTGCACTACCCTAAACCCTAAAACACTACCCCCAGCACGACCCCCTACACTACCCAAACACCACTGCACTACCCTAAACCCTAAAACACTACCCCCAGCATGACCCCCTACACTACCCAAACACCACTGCACTACCCTAAACCCTAAACACTACTGACCCCCTATACTACACAACCACCACTGCACTACCCTAAACCCTAAAACACTACCCCCAGCACGACCCCCTACACTACACAAACACCACTGCACTACCCTAAACCCTAAAACACTACCCCCAGCACGACCCCCTACACTACACAAACACCACTGCACTACCCTAAACCCTAAAACACTACCCCAGCATGACCCCCTACACTACCCAAACACCACTGCACTACCCTAAACCCTAAATCTACCCCCAGCATGACCCCCTACACTACACAAACACCACTGCACTACTCTAAACCCTAAATCACTACCCCCAGCACGACCCCCTACACTACCCAAACACCACTGCACTACCCTAAACCCTAAAACACTACCCCCAGCACGACCCCCTACACTACACAAACACCACTGCACTACCCTAAACCATAAAACACGACCCCAGTATGACCTCCTACACTAAATAAACACCACTGCACTACTCAAAACCCTAAAACACTACCCCCAGCACGACCCCCTACTCTACCCAAACACCACTGCACTACCCTAAACCCTAAAACACTACCCCCAGCACGACCCCCTACACTACCCAAACACCACTGCACTACCCTAAACCCTAAAACACTACCCCCAGCATGACCCCCTACACTACCCAAACACCACTGCACTACCCTAAACCCTAAAACACTACCCCAGCATGACCCACTACACTACACAAACACCACTGCACTACCCTAAACCCTAAAACACTTCCCCCCGCACGACCCCCTACACTACACAAACACCACTGCACTACCCTAAAACACTACCCCATACACTACACAAACACCACTGCACTACCCTAAAACACGACCCCCTACACTACATAAACACCACTGCACTACTCTAAACCCTAAAACACTACCCCCAGCACGACCCCCTACACTACACAAACACCACTGCACTACCCTAAACCCTAAAACACTACCCCAGCACGACTCCCTACACTACACAAACACCACTGCACTACCCTAAACCCTAAAACACTACCCCCAGCATGACCCCCTTCACTACCCAAACACCACTGCACTACCCTAAACCCTAAATCACTACCCCCAGCACGACCCCTACACTACCCAAACACAACTGCACTACCCTAAACCCTAAAACACTACCCCCAGCATGACCCCTACATTACACAAACACCACTGCACTACCCTAAACCATAAAACACGACCCCAGCATGACCCCCTACACTACCCAAACACCACTGCACTACCCTAAACCCTAAAACACTACCCCCAGCACGACCCCCTACACTACCCAAACACCACTGCACTACCCTAAAACACGACCCCCTACACTACACAAACACCACTGCACTACCCTAAACCCTAAAACACTACCCCCAGCACGCCACCCTACACAGACACCACTGCACTACCGTAAACCCTAAATCTACCCCCAGCATGACCCCCTACACTACACAAACACCACTGCACTACCCTAAACCCTAAAACACTACCCCCAGCATGACCCCCTACACTACCCAAACACCACTGCACTACCCTAAACCCTAAAACACTACCCACAGCACGACCCCCTACACTACACAAACACCACTGCACTACCCTAAACCCTAAACCCACCCCAGCACGACCGCCTACACTACCCAAACACCACTTCACTACCCTAAACCCTAAAACACTAAACCCAGCACGACCCCCTACACTACCTAAACACCACTGTACTGCCCTAAACCCTAAAACACGACCCCCTACACTACACAAACACCACTGCACTACCCTAAACCCTAAAAAACTACCCCCAGCACGACCCCCAACACAAACACCACTGCACTACCCTAAACCACTACCCCCTACATGACACAAGCACCACTTCACTACCCTAAACCCTAAAACACTACCCCCAGCATGACCCCCTACACTACCCAAACACCACTGTACTACCCTAAACCACTACCCCCAGCACAACCCCCTACACTACACAAACACCACTGCACTACCCTAAACCCTAAAACATAACCCCCAGCACAACCCCCTACACTACACAAACACCACTCCACTACCCTAAACCCTAAATCTACCCCCAGCATGACCCCCTATACTACCCAAACACCACTGCACTACCCTAAACCCTTAAACACTACCCCCAGCATGACCCCCAGCACTACCCAAACACCACTGCACTACCCTAAACCCTAAAACACTACCCCCAGCACGACCCCCTACACTACCCAAACACCACTGCACTACCCTAAACCCTAAAACACTACCCCCAGCACAACCCCCTACACTACACAAACACCACTGCACTACCATAAACCCTAAAACACTACCCCCAGTACGACCCCCTACACTACCCAAACACCACTGCACTACCCTAAACCCTAAAACACTACCCCCAGCATTACCCCCTACACTACCCAAACACCACTGCACTACCCTAAAACACGACCCCCTACACTACACAAACACCACTGCACTACCCTAAACCCTAAAACACTACCCCCAGTACGACCCCCTACACTACACAAACACCACTGCACTACCCTAAACCCTAAAACACTACCCCCAGCACGACCCCTACACTACCCAAACACCACTGCACTACCCTAAACCCTAAAACACTACCCCCAGTACGACCTCCCTACACTACCCAAACACCACTGCACTACCCTAAACCCTACATCTACCCCCAGCATGACCCCCTACACTACCCAAACACCACTGCACTACCCTAAACCCTAAAACACTACCCCCAGCACAACCCCCTACACTACCCAAACACCACTGCACTACCCTAAACCCTAAAACACTACCCCCAGCACAACCTCCTACACTACACAAACACCACTGCACTACCATAAACCCTAAAACACTACCCCAGCATGACCCCTACACTACCCAAACACCACTGCACTACCCTAAACCCTAAAACACTATCCCCAGCATGACCCCCACACTACCCAAACACCACTGCACTACCCTAAAACACGACCCCCTACACTACACAAACACTACTGCACTACCCTAAACCCTAAAACACTACCCCCAGTACGACCCCCTACACTACACAAACACCACTGCACTACCCTAAACCCTAAAACACTACCCCCAGCACGACCCCCTACACTACACAAACACCACTGCACTTCCCTAAACCCTAAATCTACCCCCAGCATGACCCCCTACACTACCCAAACACCACTGCACTGCCCTAAACCTTAAATCTACCCCAGCACGACCCCCTACATTAAAAAACACCACTGCACTACCCTAAACCATAAAACACATCCCCAGCATGACCTCCTATACTAACCAAACACCACTGCACAAAACCCTAAAACACTACCCCCAGCATGACCCCCTACACTACCCAAACACCACTGCACTACCCTAAACACTAAAACACTGCCCCCAGCACGACCCCCTACACTACACAAACACCACTGCACTACCCTAAACCCTAATACACTACCCCAGCATGACCCCCTACACTACCCAAACACCACTGCACTACCCTAAACCCTAAAACACTACCCGAGCATGACCCCCTACACTACCCAAACACCTCTGCACTACCCTAAACCCTAAACACACAGACCCCCTACACGACACAAACACCACTGCACTAACCTAAACCCTAAAACACTACCCCCAGCACGACCCCCTACACTACACAAACACCACTGTACTACCCTAAAACCTAAAACACACCTCCACTACACACATACACCACTGCACTACCCTAAACCCTAAAACACTACCCCCAGCATGACCCCCTACACTACACAAACACCACTGAACTACACTAAAACACTGACCCCCTACACTACACAAACACCACTGCACTACCCTAAACCCTAAAACACCACCCCTGCTCGACCCCCTATACTACACAAACAGCACTGCACTACCCTAAACCCTAAAACACTACCCCCAGCATGACCCCCTACACTCACAGACACCACTGCACTACCCTAAACCCTAAACCTACCCCCAGCACGACCCCCTACACTACACAAACACCACTGCACTACCCTAAACCCTAAAACACTATCCCCAGCACGGCCCCCTTCACTACCCAAACACCACTGCTCTACCCTAAACCCTAAAACACTACCCACAGCACGACCACCTACACTACCCAAACACCACTGCACTACCCTAAACCCATAAACACTAAACCCAGCACGACCCCCTTCACTACCCAAACACCACTGCACTACCCTAAACCTTAAAACACTACCCCCAGTATGACCCCCTACACTACACAAACACCACTGCACTACCCTAAACCCATAAACACTAAACCCAGCACGACCCCTACACTACCCAAACACCACTGCACTACCCTAAACCCTAAAACACTACCCCCAGCATGACCCCCTACACTACACAAACACCACTGCACTACCCTAAACCCTAAAACACTACCCCCAGCACGCCCCCTACACTACCCAAACACCACTGCACAACCCTAAATCCTAAAACGCTACCCCAGCACGACCCCCTACACTTTCCAAGCACCACTGCACTACTCTAAAACATGACCCCCTATACTATACAAACACCACTGCACTACCCTAAACCCTAAAACACTACCCCCAGCATGACCCCCTACCCTCCACAAGCACCACTGCACTACCCTAAACCCTAAAACACTACCCCTAGCACGACACCCTACACTACACAAACACCACTGCACTACCATAAACCCTAAATCTACCTCCAGCACGACGCCCTACACTACCCAAACACCACTGCACTACCCTAAACCCTAAAACACTACCCCCAGCACGACCCCCTACACTACACAAACACTACTGCACTACCCTAAACCCTAAAACACTACCCCCAGCATGACCCCTTACACTACACAAACACCACTGCACTACCCTAAACCCTAAAACACTACCTCCAGCATGACCACCTACACTACACAAACACCACTGCACTACCCTAAACCCTAAAACACTACCCTCAGCACGACCCCCTACACTACACAGACACCACTGCACTACCCTAAACCCTAAATCTACCCCCAGCACAACCGCCTACACTACACAAACACCACTGCACTACCCTAAACCCTAAAACACTACCCCCAGCTCGACCCCCTTCACTACCCAAACACCACTGCACTACCCTAAAACACGACCCCCTACACTACCCTAAACCCTAAAACACTCCCCCCAGCACGACCCCCTACACTACCCAAACACCACTGCACTACCCTAAACACTAAAATCTACCCCCAGCACGACCCCCTACACTACCCAAACACCACTGCACTACCGTAAACCCTAAAACACTAGACCCGGCACGACCCCCTACACTACCCAAACACCACTGCACTACCCTAAACCATAAAACACGACCCCAGCACGACCCCCTACACTAAACAAACACCACTGCACTACCCTAAACCCTTAAACACTACCCCCAGCACGACCCCCTACACTACCCAAACACCACTGCACTACCCTAAATCCTAAAACACTACCCAGCACGACCCCCTACACTACCCAAACACCACTGCACTAAAACATGACCCCCTATACTACACAAACACCACTGCACTACCCTAAACCCTAAAATACTATCCCCAGCACCGACCCCCTACACTACACAAGCACCACTGCACTACCCTAAACCCTAAAACACTACCCCCAGCACGACCCCTACACTACACAAACACCACTGCACTACCATAAACCCTAAATCTACCCCCAGCACGACCCCCTACACTAACCAAACACCACTGATCTACCCTAAACCCTAAATCTATCCCCAGCACGACCCCATACACTACCCAAACACCACTGCACTACCCTAAACCCTTAAACAATACCCCCAGCATGACCCCCAGTACGACCCCCAGCACTACCCAAATACCACTGCACTACCCTAAACCCTAAAACACTACCCCCAGCACAACCCCCTACACTACCCAAACACCACTGCACTACCCTAAACCCTAAAACACTACCCCCAGCATGACCCCTACACTACCCAAACACCACTGCACTACACTAAACCCTAAAACACTACCCCTAGCACAACCCCCTATACTACACAAACACCACTGCACTACCCTAAACCCTAAAACACTACCCCCAGCATGACCCCTACACTACACAAACACCACTGCACTACCCTAACCCTAAAACACTACCTCCAGCATGACCCCCACACTACACAAACACCACTGCACTACCCTAAACCCTAAAACACTACCTCCAGCACGACCTCCTACACTGCACAAACACCACTGCACTACCATAAACCCTAAATCTACCCCCAGCATGACCCCCTACACTAACCAAACACCACTGCACTACCCTAAACCCTAAACACTACCCCCAGCACGACCCCCTACACTACCCAAACACAACTGCACTACCCTAAACCTAAAACACTACCCCCAGCACGACCCCCTACACTACCCAAACACCACTGCACTACCCTAAACCCTAAAACACTACCCTCAGCACGACCCCTACACTACCCAAACACCACTGCACTACCCTAAACCCTAAAACACTACCCCCAGCACGACCCACTACACTACACAAACACTACTGCACTACCCTAAACCCTAAAACACTACCCCCAGCATGACCCCTTACACTACACAAACACCACTGCACTACCCTAAACCCTAAAACACTACCTCCAGCACGACCCCCTACACTACCCAAACACCACTGCACTACCCTAAATCCTAAAACTCTACCCCCAGCATGACCCCCTACATTACACAAACACCACTGCACTACCCTAAAACACGACCCACTACACTACACAAACACCACTGCACTACCCTAAACCCTAAAACACTACCCCCAGCATGACCCCTACACTACCCAAACACCACTGCACCACCCTAAACCCTAAAACACTACCCCTAGCACGACCCCCTATACTACACAAACACCACTGCACTACCCTAAACCCTAAAACACTACCCCCAGCATGACCCCCTACACTACCCAAACACCACTGCACTACCCTAAACCCTAAAACACTACCTCCAGCACGACCCCCTACACTACACAAACACCACTGCACTACCCTAAACCCTAAAACACTACCTCCAGCACGACCCCCTACACTGCACAAACACCACTGCACTACCCTAAACCCTAAAACACTACCCCCAGCACGACCCCCTACACTACACTAAACACCACTGCACTACCCTAAACCCTAAACACTACCCCCAGCACGACCCCCTACACTACCCAAACACCACTGCACTACCCTAAACCCTAAAACACTACCCCCAGCACGACCCCCTACACTACACAAACACCACTGCACTACCCTAAACCCTAAATCAATACCCGCAGCAGGACCCCCTACACTACACAAACACCACTTCGCTACCCTAAACCCTAAAATACTACCCACAGCACGACCCCTACACTACCCAAACACCACTGCACTACCCTAAACCCTAAAACACTACCCCCAGCACGACCCCTACACTACACAAACACCACTGCACTACCCTAAACCCTAAAACACTACCCCCAGCATGACCCCCTACACTACACAAACACCACTGCACTACCCTAAACCCTAAAACACTACCCCAGCATGACCCCCTACACTACCCAAACACCACTGCACTACCCTAAACCCTAAAACACTACCCCAGCACAACCCCCTACACTACCCAAACACCACTGCACTACCCTAAACCCTAAAACACTACCCCCAGCATGACCCCCTACACTACCCAAACACCACTGCACTACCCTAAACCCTAAAACACTACCCCCAGCACGACCCCCTACACTACCCAAACACCACTGCACTACCCTAAACCCTAAAACACTACCCCAGCATGACCCCTACACTACACAAACACCACTGCACTACCCTAAACCCTAAAACACTACCCCCAGCATGACCCCTACACTACCCAAACACCACTGCACTACCCTAAACCCTAAAACACTACCCCCAGCACGACCCCCTACACTACACAAACACCACTGCACTACCCTAAACCCTAAAACACTACCCCCAGCACAACCCTCTACACTACACAAACACCACTGCACTACCCTAAACCCTAAAACACTACCCCCAGCATGACCCCTACACTACCCAAACACCACTGCACTACCCTAAACCCTAAAACACTACCCCCAGCACGACCCCTACACTACCCAAACACCACTGCACTACCCTAAACCCTAAAACACTACCCCCAGCAGGACCCCCTACACTACACAAACACCACTGCACTACCCTAAACCCTAAAACACTACCCCCAGCACGACCCACTACACTACACAAACACCACTGCACTACCCTAAACCCTAAAACACTACCCCCAGCATGACCCCCTACACTACCCAAACACCACTGCACTACCCTAAACCCTAAACACTACCCCCAGCACGACCCCCTACACTACACAAACACCACTGCACTACCCTAAACCCTAAAACACTACCCCAGCATGACCCCCTACACTACCCAAACACCACTGCACTACCCTAAACCCTAAAACACTACCCCCAGCATGACCCCTACACTACCCAAACACCACTGCACTACCCTAAACCCTAATAAACTACCCATAGCATGACCCCCTACACTACCCAAACACCACTGCACTACCCTAAACCCTAATAAACTACCCCCAGCACGATCCCCTACACTACCCATACACCACTGAACTACCCTAAACCCTAAAACACTACCCCCAGCACGACCCCTACACTACCCAAACACCACTGCACTACCCTAAACCCTAAAACACTACCCCCAGCACGACCCCCTACACTACCCAAACACCACTGCACTATCCTAAACCCTAAAACACTACCCCAGCACGACCCCTACACTACACAAACACCACTGCACTACCCTAAACCCTAAAACACTACCCACAGCACGACCCCCTACACTACACAAACACCACTGCACTACCCTAAACCCTAAAACACTACCCCCAGCACGACCCCCTACACTACACAAACACCACTGCACTACCCTAAACCCTAAATCTACCCCCAGCATGACCCCCTACACTACCCAAACACCACTGCACTACCCTAAACCCTAAAACACTATCCCCAGCATGACCCCTACACTACCCAAACACCACTGCACTACCCTAAACCCTAAAACACTACCCCCAGCATGACCCCTACACTACCCAAACACCACTGCACTACCCTAAACCCTAAAACACTACCCCCAGCACGACCCCCTACACTACACAAACACCACTGCACTACCCTAAACCCTAAAACCCTATCCCCAGCACGACCCCCTACACTACACAAACACCACTGCACTACCCTAAACCCTAAAACACTACCCCCAGCATGACCCCCTACACTACACAAACACCACTGCACTACCCTAAACCCTAAAACACTACCCCCAGCACGACCCCCTACACTACCCAAACACCACTGCACTACCCTAAACCCTAAAACACTACCCCCAGCACGACCCCCTACACTACCCAAACACCACTGCACTACCCTAAACCCTAAAACACTACCCCCAGCACGACCCCCTACACTACACAAACACCACTGCACTACCCTAAACCCTAAAACACTACCCCCAGCACGACCCACTACACTACACAAACACCACTGCACTACCCTAAACCCTAAAACACTACCCCCAGCATGACCCCCTACACTACACAAACACCACTGCACTACCCTAAACCCTAAAACACTACCCCCAGCACGACCCCTACACTACCCAAACACCACTGCACTACCCTAAACCCTAAAACACTACCCCCAGCACGACCCCCTACACTACCCAAACACCACTGCACTACCCTAAACCCTAAAACACTACCCCCAGCACGACCCCCTACACTACCCAAACACCACTGCACTACCCTAAACCCTAAAACACTACCCCCAGCACGACCCCCTACACTACACAAACACCACGACACTACCCTAAACCCTAAAACACTACCCCCAGCATGACCCCTCACACTACCCAAACACCACTGCACTACCCTAAACCCTAAAACACTACCCCCAGCATGACCCCTACACTACACAAACACCACTGCACTACCCTAAACCCTAAAACACTACCCCCAGCACGACCCCCTACACTACACAAACACCACTGCACTACCCTAAACCCTAAAACACTAGCCCCAGCATGACCCCCTACACTACCCAAACACCACTGCACTACCCTAAACCCTAAAACACTACCCCCAGCATGACCCCCTACACTACCCAAACACCACTGCACTACCCTAAACCCTAAAACACTACCCCCAGCACGACCCCTACACTACCCAAACACCACTGCACTACCCTAAACCCTAAAACACTACCCCAGCACGACCCCTACACTACCCAAACACCACTGCACTACCCTAAACCCTAAAACACTACCCCCAGCACGACCCCCTACACTACCCAATCACCACTGCACTACCCAAAACCCTAAAACACTACCCCAGCACAACCCCTACACTACACAAACACCACTGTACTACCCTAAACCCTAAAACACTACCCCAGCATGACCCCCTACACTACACAAACACCACTGCACTACCCTAAACCCTAAAACACTACCCCCAGCACGACCCCCTACACTACCCAAACACCACTGCACTACCCTAAACCCTAAAACACTACCCCCAGCATGACCCCCTACACTACCCAAACACCACTGCACTACCCTAAACCCTAAAACACTACCCCCAGCACGACCCCTACACTACCCAAACACCACTGCACTACCCTAAACCCTAAAACACTACCCCAGCATGACCCCCTACACTACCCAAACACCACTGCACTACCCTAAACCCTAAACACTACCCCCAGCACGACCCCTACATTACATTACACAAACACCACTGCACTACCCTAAACCCTAAAACACTACCCCCAGCATGACCCCTACACTACCCAAACACCACTGCACTACCCTAAACCCTAAAACACTACCCCCAGCACTGACCCCCTACACTACACAAACACCACTGCACTACCCTAAACCCTAAAACACTACCCCCAGCACGACCCCCTACACTACCCAAACACCACTGCACTACCCTAAACCCTAAAACACTACCCCCAGCACGACCCCCTACACTACCCAAACACCACTGCACTACCCTAAACCCTAAAACACTACCCCCAGCACGACCCCCTATACTACCCAAACACCACTGCACTACCCTAAACCCTAAATCTACCCCAGCATGACCCCTACACTACCCAAACACCACTGCACTACCCTAAACCCTAAAACACTACCCCCAGCACTACCCACTACACTACCCAAACACCACTGCACTACCCTAAACCCTAAAACACTACCCCCAGCACGACCCCCTACACTACCCAAACACCACTGCACTACCCTAAACCCTAAAACACTACCCCAGCATGACTCCCTACACTACCCAAACACCACTGCACTACCCTAAACCCTAAATCTATCCCCAGCACGACCCCTACACTACCCAAACACCACTGCACTACCCTTAACCCTAAAACACTCCGCCAGCACGACCCCCTACACTACACAAACACCACTGCACTACCCTAAACCCTAAAACACTACACCCAGCACGACCCCCTACACTACCCAAACACCACTGCATTACCCTAAACCCTAAAACACTACCCCCCGCACGACCCCCTACACTACCCAAACACCACTGCACTACCCTAAACCCTAAAACACTACCCCCAGCATGACCCCCTACACTACACAAACACCACTGCACTACCCTAAACCCTAAAACACTACCCCCAGCACGACCCCCTACACTACACAAACACCACTGCACTACCCCTAATACCCTACATGCCCAATCCCCCTTACCTCTCACTCCTCGTTGTTCCTCTCTCCTCGTGGTTCCTGCTTCACGTCGTCTCTGAGGGGCGGTGCACGTCATTGTGAGGAAACGGAACAGCCTCTGTTTCCTTACAACGACGTGGAAAGTCTACATTTTTTTAGAACGCATGGTCATTTACCATACATACCTTTACAACGAAATTTGTTGTAAAGGCATGCATGGTAAATGACCATGCGTTCTAAAAATGCGTAGTAATGACTTCGTGATGTACAACGCATGCGTGGTAATGCATGCGTTGTAATGGTATCGCAAAGTAAAAAAGTCGTTGTAACGGCTGTTTACCGATCGAAGCTGGCCCCTGTTCTTCAGTGAGTCGTTTATTTGATAAATTAGGAGGAAGGAATGTGTTTTTTAACCGAAAAGTGCATTCCCGGCTGTTGTATTGTGAAAGTGTCTGCGTGGCCTGGTTTCACTTCCGGTGAGAGAGTGGAAGAGTCTGTTTGGATCTAAATGAGTTCTGTTGTTGGACGGGGCCGGCGCGACACGTAATCAGAAAACACAGCTAATGGAAAGCGTCCTCCCGAAGTGTGGAGCAGTGCCATGAGAGGTCAACGAGTGTGCGTCCCACCGCAGTATGACCGTACCACGTGACCCATGTGCCGCCTCCAGGGTACGGGAGGCAGAAGCGGCATCCATCGCAGGTCCTCTTGAAGACCGTTGTAGCACTAATTCTACATTTTGGAACTAGGGCATTTTAACCTTGTTGTTCCTGCCAGATACAAAGAGAAGATCCTGTGTTATTCAGTGCCCTTGTTACCTTTTTTGTGAGTAGTGGTGCTTGTCACTTCGCTGCCCCGCCGGTGCACACGACTGGATTCCCTACCTCGTGTGCCATCTGCAGGGCCTCTGCCCTCAGATCACTGGTTTCGGTTTCTGGAGGGGCAACATAAACAGTTGCTCCCAAAGGACTAGCCTGAACACTTAGGTGAATATCCCATGCGCCAGCATTCCGCGGAAATTCTTTCCTAGCTCTCCCACGTCGACGAGGACGTCATAATAACACGGCTCCGCTCGCGACACCGTATGACGTCATCGGAGCCATAAGAGGACCTCGTCGGTGTGCTGACGTCAGTTCCACCCATTTTTCCGTGCCACCGAGGCAAACAGGCGGACCGACACATTTTCACTTGTATACATAGTATACTAAATATATATATATATATATATACAAATGCATAACCAATAAAGGCATAAAGAAATAGCAACAGATCAAGCATTTCTCACTATTAAAACATAAGCATGATTAAGACATATTAAAAACATTCATGCCAAACAGTAAAAGCATCTTTTTGGTAGAAACAGGTGGACAACGGGGAGGCAGGAGGGACAGTGAGGAATCCACAGGCAGATACTGTATCCACCAGAAAAGCGTTACCGAAGGTAAGTAACTTGTTCTTCTGATGGATACTTCTGCCTGTGGATTCCTCACCTTTGAATAGAATCCTCAAGCCGTACCTTACCCGGAGGAGGGTGTCCACCTGACTAGACCAAAAATCTTGCAAAACAGATCGAGCAAAATGGCCATCCCTCCTAACCTCCGAATCCAATAATAATCGAATAATTTTTCGTCGAAATTATATTGAAAATAATACTTTAAAAATACTTTTATTAATAAATTTAGACAAACACTTAAAGGAAAACTTTTATATATAATGAATTTAAAGATATTTCATACTATACAAATTACGCCGAAGTCGCGACCCCAGCGCGATTTTTCAAAATGGCTACCAGAATGCGCTCAGCCATCGTGTAGGGTGTGCGACTTCTGTATAATATAAAAAAAAAAAAGAATGAATATAGTTTTCCTAACTAAAAATTATTCACAATTTTTTTAAAATATATATATATATGTATAAATATATAGAAAATAAAAAAACATAGGATTGAGGTACATTAGACTTACAAATTTTCATTTAAAAACCTTTGAAATTCACTGAAAAACCATAGGTTTCAGGCACGTTATAGTTAGAAATTAGCATTTAAAAACCATAGAAATTCACTGAAAAAACCATAGGTTTCAGGCACGTTATAGTTAGAAATTAGCATTTAAAAAACCATAGAAATTCACTGAAAAAACCATAGGTTTCAGGAACGTTATAGTTAGTTGGACATTTCACGCGTACAAAACCATAGAAATTCCGGCGTTATAGTTAGTTCAGCTAACTATAACTCGCGCCCCGCAATGCACTGCTGATGACGTCACATATTACATCATTCATGACATGGTCAGTGACATCACTGATGACATCTCAAATGACATCACTGATGACATCACTGATGACATCATCCAGTGACCGTGTGTTTCTGTAAAGTTTAAATTTGTTTTATATATATGCCAAGCTGTATTGAAGAATGAGTGGGTGTATAAGTGTCTGTATGAAGGATTTGTAGGTACGTGACTGACTGTATAAGTGAGTGATTAAATGTGTCTTACTGAATGCATGGGTTAGTAACTAAACTGTGTGAAAGTCTGTATCAGTCTGTCTGTTTTGTGTAAGCTGCTGCATGGGTTGGTGAGTAGCTGCATGAGTGTCTATATGGGTTATTGATTGCTTGCCTGAGTATTTGTATGGCTGCCTGAGTGTGTGTGTAGGTGGGTGGGAGGTGTGTGACTCTGTGCATAGATGTGTGAGTGGTTGATTCACTGGGTGTATGGGTTCAAGAGTGCATGTGGAAACAGCTGTATGGGTGGGCGAGTGCGTGTATGGGTGTGTTGGTGAGTGAATGGATGTCTCAGTGGCACATGTGCAAGTAACTACATATGGAAAAGGCAGTATATGTGAGTGATGGTGTATATAAATAACTATATGTGAGAGTCAGTAATTGTGAGAGTGGCTGCATGGATGAGTGTGTATTTGTATCAGTGATTCTATAAGAGAGTAATTATGTGTTATTATCTGTATGAATAAGTGAGGTGGTGTCTGTATAACTGTATAGGTGAGTAAATGGAAGTATGATTGATTCTTTGCATGACTGACTAGGGGCCTGATTCACAGAACTAACTTACGTCAAAAACGTAAAGTTAGTACTTTTTGGTATTCACAGAATACACTTACTCATTTTGGTATTCACAGAAGGCACTTACTCATTTCGGTATTCATAGAAGTTAGTAGTCCTAACTTTAGGACTCCTAAATGCCTTCTGTGAATACCGAAAGTCTTAAAGTTAGGATTTTTCTCAGTTTAGGAGTAGTAAAGTTAGTAGTCCTAACTTTAGGATTCCTAAATGCCTTCTGTGAATACCGAAAGTCTTAAAGTTAGGATTTTTCTCAGTTTAGGAGTAGTAAAGTTAGGACTCCTGTGTAATGGTGCGGGAGGGCTCTGAGCCCTCCCGCAGCCCCGGGGACCGCCACCTCCTTCTTTTTTATTTTTGATTAACCTGTGTGGGGGCTCGAGCCCCCACACGCCCGGGGACCACCACCTCCCGGGGCACTAAGAAAATTACAATGGGGGTCCGTTTGGACCCCCAAGCCCCGGGGACCACCACCTCCCCGGGGCTTTCAAAATGTAAGGAGGGGGCGCGCGGCCCCCTCCTGGAGCCTGTGATGGCCCTGGGGACCGCCACCCCCAGGGCCGGCTCCTGCAGTGTCCCGGGGTGCCTACCCCGGGACACTGCTGTTTGCAATGACAGGACGGGAGCCTCGCGGCCCCGTCCTGTCATACAAACTGCTTTGGATATTGGAAGAGAGAGCAGGAAACCTGCTCTCTCTTCCAATATCCAAAGCTGATTGCTTTCCACATGGGGAGCAGCATGTTAGCTGCTCCCCATGTGTAAAAGCAATGCCGGCTCCCGTAGGACACGGGGAGCCGGCGGGACTGGTGGGGTTTGGGGACCCCCCAAGGTCCCAACGAGAGGCCAGGCCCCGGGGATGGGGTCCCCGGGGCCATAAGTGGCCACGGAGGGGGCCACGCAGCCCCCTCCCCAAAGGTAAAAAAAAGTAAAAAAAAAAAAAAAAGTGCAAGGCCGGCCCCGGGGATGGGGTCCCCGGGGCCTTAAATGGCCTGAGGAGGGGGCCACGCAGCCCCCTCCAAATAAAAAAAAAGAGGCCATGCCCCGGGGAAGGGGGGCCACGCGGACCCGGTCCTTCCCGTTTTTTTTTAATTTTAATTAATAAAAAAAGGGGTAAGGCCCTGGGGGATGGGGTCCCCAGGGCCTAAAAATAGGAAAAAGGAAGGGGCCACACAGCCCCCTTCAGGGGGAAAAAAAACAAACAAAAAATGATCGGGCCCACAGGCCCCGCCCCTTCCTTCACCACTCTGCAAACGCGCCCCTGGCGCGTTTGCAGACGAGAGCGAATTCCCCTTGAATACTGGGGTCCCTGAGGGCCAACTAGCCCACCAGGAACCTCCAGTATGCGCCAGGGGCTGCCTTGCAGAGAGGTGTACAGAGGCCACGCCCTTTTACACCTCTCTGCAACGCAGCTCTGTGGCGCTTTTGGAGGTATATGGTGGGCTAGTTGCACCCCAGGGACCCTCAGGATTCAAGGGAGTTAATCCCCGACTTAAAACGCGCCACGGGGCGCGTTTGCACAGTGGTGAAGGGAGGGGCGGGGCTTCAGGTGACATGTGTGCAAACAGGCCCCGTGGCGCGTTTTAAGATGGGGAATTAAATCCCCTTCAATCCTGAGGGTCCCTGGGGGCCAACTAGCCCAACAGGTACGTCCAGAAAGCGCCACAGAGCTGCGTTGCAGAGAGGTGTAAAAGGGGCGTGGCCTCTGTACATGTCTCTGCAACGCAGCCCCTGGCGCATACTGGAGGTTCCTGGTGGGCTAGTTGGCCCCTAGGGGCCCTCAAGATTCAAGGGAACTTAATCCCCCAACTTAAAACGCGCCACGGGGCGCGTTTGCACAGATGTCACCTCAGGCCCCGCCCCTCCCTTCACCATTGTGCAAATATTCCTCTAAAATCAGCCGAAATACGAATTCCGATTTACTCACCTGTTATCAGGAGAGACCTCAGTGCTGCATCTTTCAGCCCAGTACTGATCCTGAAAAGTAATTTTAACCGTACTTACCAGTAACTTGAATTTCCTTCCATAGGATAGCATTGCCTGCTTTTTGCTGAAAAAGTTTCTAAGTGTTGATTTTTGAAACATACAAATATTCCTCTAAAATCAGCCGAACTACGAATTCCAATTTACTCACCTGTTATCAGGAGAGACCTCAGTGCTGTATCTTTCAGCCCAGTACTGGTCCTGAAAAGTAATTTTAACCGTACTTACCAGTAACTTGAATTTCCTTCCATAGGCTAACATTGACTGGTTTCACTTGGAAATTCTTCTAAGTGTGGAGTTTTGGAACTTTAAAATATTCCTCTAAAATCAGCCGAAATACGAATTCCGATTTACTCACCTGTTATCAGGAGAGACCTCAGTGCTGCATCTTTCAGCCCAGTACTGATCCTCAAAAGTAATTTTAACCGTACTTACCAGTAACTTGAATTTCCTTCCATAGGATATCATTGCCTGCTTTTTGCTGAAAAAGTTTCTAAGTGTTGATTTTTGAAACATACAAATATTCCTCTAAAATCAGCCGAAATACGAATTCTGATTTACTCACCTGTTATCAGGAGAGACCTCAGTGCTGCATCTTTCAGCCCAGTACTAATCCTGAAAAGTAATTTTAACCGTACTTACCAGTAACTTGAATTTCCTTCCATAGGCTAACATTGACTGGTTTCACTTGGAAATTCTTCTAAGTGTGGAGTTTTGGAACTTTAAAATATTCCTCTAAAATCAGCCAAAATACGAATTCCGATTTACTCACCTGTTATCAGGAGAGACCTCAGTGCTGTATCTTTCAGCCCAGTACTGGTCCTGAAAAGTAATTTTAACCGTACTTACCAGTAACTTGAATTTCCTTCCATAGGCTAACATTGACTGGTTTCACTTGGAAATTCTTCTAAGTGTGGAGTTTTGGAACTTTAAAATATTCCTCTAAAATCAGCCGAAACACGAATTCCGATTTACTCACCTGTTATCAGGAGAGACCTCAGTGCTGCATCTTTCAGCCCAGTACTGATCCTCAAAAGTAATTTTAACCGTACTTACCAGTAACTTGAATTTCCTTCCATAGTATATAATTGCCTGCTTTTTGCTGAAAAAGTTTCTAAGTGTTGATTTTTGAAACATACAAATATTCCTCTAAAATCAGCCGAAATACGAATTCCGATTTACTCACCTGTTATAAGGAGAGACCTCAGTGCTGTATCTTTCAGCCCAGTACTGGTCCTGAAAAGTAATTTTAACCGTACTTACCAGTAACTTGAATTTCCTTCCATAGGCTAACATTGACTGGTTTCACTTGGAAATTCTTCTAAGTGTGGAGTTTTGGAACTTTAAAATATTCCTCTAAAATCAGCCGAAATACGAATTCCGATTTACTCACCTGTTATCAGGAAGACCTCAGTGCTGCATCTTTCAGCCCAGTACTGATCCTCAAAAGTATTTTTAACCGTACTTACCAGTAACTTGAATTTCCTTCCATAGGATATAATTGCCTGCTTTTTGCTGAAAAAGTTTCTAAGTGTTGATTTTTGAAACATACAAATATTCCTCTAAAATCAGCCGAACTACGAATTCCGATTTACTCACCTGTTATAAGGAGAGACCTCAGTGCTGTATCTTTCAGCCCAGTACTGGTCCTGAAAAGTAATTTTAACCGTACTTACCAGTAACTTGAATTTCCTTACATAGGCTAACATTGACTGGTTTCACTTGGAAATTCTTCTAAGTGTGGAGTTTTGGAACTTTAAAATATTCCTCTAAAATCAGCCGAAATACGAATTCCGATTTACTCACCTGTTATCAGGAGAGACCTCAGTGCTGCATCTTTCAGCCCAGTACTGATCCTCAAAAGTAATTTTAACCGTACTTACCAGTAACTTGAATTTCCTTCCATAGGATATCATTGCCTGCTTTTTGCTGAAAAAGTTTAAGTGTTGATTTTTGAAACATACAAATATTCCTCTAAAATCAGCCGAAATACGAATTCCGATTTACTCACCTGTTATCAGGAGAGAACCCAGTGCTGCATCTTTTAGCCCAGCACTGACCCTGAAAAGTAATTTTAACCGTACTTACCAGTAACTTATCTTTTCTTCCATAGGAATCCATTGTCTGGTTTTCAGCAGAAAAGTTTCAAAGTGTCGATTTTCACAAACTACAAATATTCCTTAAAAATCACCTGTATGACTTAAACGCATTTTTCAACTGTTTACAGGAGATGCACCAGTGCTGGATCCAGGATCCAACACTGAGTAAGAAAAAGTAACGATAACAGTTTTTACCTGCTAAGTGAATTTCCTTCCATAGGATAACATTGGTGATTCTATGAGGAAAAGTTTCTAATGTCAACTTTTAAAATACAATAATATTCCTTAAAAATCACGACTGTAACCAAAACGCTTTTACTCAACTGTTTACAGGAGATGTCCCAGGACTGAATCTAGGATCCAGTCCTGTGGTTAGAAAAGTAATCCATAAAGTAACTAATTGCATTTAACTAGAAATTCACATTGAGCTGAATGTTGCATTGTGTTTGAAAATGTGTTGCCCATTGCAACAACTGTAACTACTGTACTTAAAAGTCTATTGCCTATGTGCTAAGTATTTAAACTAAAGTAATTCATTCTGAGAAAGTATTTTTTGTAATGTAATGTATAATGTAATTACAATGTAATTTAAAAATAAAATATGTAAAAGAAATTGTTTCTAAAAATGTAGTAAATCAGTATGAAAAAAATAATATAAAAATTAATACATTTAAAAAACCTTTGAAATTCACTGAAAAAACCGTAGGTTTCAGGCACGTTATAGTTACAAATTAGCATTTAAAAAACCTTTGAAATTCACTGAAAAAACCATAGGTTTCAGACACGTTATAGTTAGAAATTAGCATTTAAAAAACCTTTGAAATTCACTGAAAAAACCATAGTTTTTAGGGACAGTTATAGTTACAAATTAGCATTAAAAAACCTTTGAAATTCACTGAAAAAACCATAGGTTTCAGATATGTTATAGTTACAAATTAGCATTTAAAAACCTTTGAAATTCACTGAAAAAACCATAGGTTTTAGGGACAGTTATAGTTAGTTGGACATTTCACTCGTACAAAACCCGTGAAATTCCCCCGTTATAGTTAGTTCAGCTAACTATAACTCGCGCCCCGCAATGCACTGCTGATGACGTCACATATTACATCACTCATGACATGGTCAGTGACATCACTGATGACATCACTGATGACATCTCAAATGACATCACTGATGACATCATCCACGTGATAATCTGATGCAGCTCCTCACACCCTAATATAACCTTTGATACACCCAATCTAAATTACAGACTGCCATTCGCAAAACTATAGACACTCCAACACCAATAACTACATACCCACTCACTGATTCTTAGGTCTACACACACACATCCACTCACTCACCCGTACAGTCACTCATACTTATGGTCACTCAGTACAGGACTATCATATGCACTCTTACTCCTATATAGACACTCAAACACCGCCACTCATCCATAGAGGTACTCACACACCTAGTCAGTCATGCAAATAATTAAACACACTGCCATTTACTCACCTATACAGTTATACACACACCAGCTCACTTAATCATACAAATACTAGCACATTGTTACGCTCTTATACAATCACTGATACAAGCACACACTCATCCATACAGCCACTATCACAATCACTCACTCTCGCTTATAGCTATTTATATACTCCAACACACATATATACTGGCTTTCACATATGTAGTTACTCACACATGTACCACTGGGACATACATTCACTCACTAACACACTCTTACACACACTTACCCAACCATACAGTCTATCACAGATGCACTCTTGAAACCATCCACCCAGTGAATCACCCACTCACACATCTATGCACAGAGTCGCACACACCCCACCCACACAAACACTCAGGCACCCATACAGATACTCAGACAACCAATCAATAACTCATATAGACACTCATGTAGCTATTCACAAACCCATGCAGCCACTTACACAGCAACAGACAGACGGATACAGACATTCACCCAGTTTAGTCACTAACCCATGCATTCAGTAAGATACGTTAAATCACTCACTTATAGAGTCAGTCACGCACCTACTAAATCATCCATACAGACACTTACACACCCACTCATTCTTCAATACGTCTTTTCCTATATATATTAAAAATATTTAAACTTTACAGAAACACACAGTCACTGGATGATGTCATCAGTGATGTCATTTGAGATGTCATCAGTGATGTCATCAGTGATGTCACTGACCATGTCATGAGTGATGTAATATGTGACGTCATCAGCAGTGCATTGCGGGGGCACGAGTTATAGTTAGCTGAACTAACTATAACGGGGAATTTCACGGGTTTTGTACGAGTGAAATGTCCAACTAACTATAACTGTCCTAAAACCTATGAGTTTTTCAGTGAATATATATATATATATATATATTCACTGAAAAACCATAGGTTTCAGGCACGTTATAGTTAGAAATTAGCATTTAAAAAACCTTTGAAATTCACTGAAAAACCATAGGTTTCAGACACGTTATAGTTAGAAATTAGCATTTAAAAAACCTTTGAAATTCACTGAAAAACCATAGGTTTCAGGCACGTTATAGTTAGAAATTAGCATTTAAAAAACCTTTGAAATTCACTGAAAAACCATAAGTTTCAGACACGTTATAGTTAGAAATTTGCATTTAAAAAACCTTTGAAATTCACTGAAAAAACCATAGGTTTTAGGGACAGTTATAGTTAGTTGGACATTGCACTCGTACAAAACCCGTGAAATTCCCCGTTATAGTTAGTTCAGCTAACTATAACTCGCGCCCCGCAATGCACTGCTGATGACGTCACATATTACATCACTCATGACATGGTCAGTGACATCACTGATGACATCACTGATGACATCTCAAATGACATCACTGATGACATCACTGATGACATCATCCACGTGATAATCTGATGCACCACCTCACACCCTAATATAACCTTTGATACACCCACTCTAAATTACAGACTGCCATTCGCAAAACCATAGACACTCCAACACCAATAACTACATACCCACTCACTGATTCTTAGGTCTATACACACATCCACTCACTCACCCGTACAGTCACTCATACTTACGGTCACTCAGTACAGGACTAGCATATGCACTCATACTCCTATATAGACACTCAAACACTGCCACTCATCCATAGAGGTACTCACACACCAAGTCAGTCATGCAAATAATTAAACACACTGCCATTTACTCACCTATACAGTTATACACACACCAGCTCACTTACTCATACAAATACTAGCATATTCTTACGCTCTTATACAATCACTGATACAAGCACACACTCATCCATACAGTCACTCTCACAATCACACACTCTCGCTTACAGCTATTTATATACTCCAACACACATATATACTGCCTTTCACATATGTAGTTACTCACACATGTACCACTGGGACATACATTCACTCACTAACACACTCTTACACACACTTACCCACCCATACAGTCTATCACAGATGCACTCTTGAAACCATCCACCCAGTGAATCACCCACTCACACATCTATGCACAGAGTCGCACACACCCCACCCACACAAACACTCAGGCACCCATACAGATACTCAGACAACCAATCAATAACTCATATAGACACTCATGTAGCTATTCACAAACCAATGCAGCCACTTACACAGCAACAGACAGACGGATTCAGACATTCACCCAGTTTAGTCACTAACCCATGCATTCAGTAAGATACGTTTAATCACTCACTTATAGAGTTAGTCACGCACCTACTAAATCATCCATACAGACACTTATACACCCACTCATTCTTCAATACGCCTTTCCCTATATATATTAAAAATATTTAAACTTTACAGAAACACACAGTCACTGCATCATGTTATCAGTGATGTCATCAGTGATGTCACTGACCATGTCATGAGTGATGTAATATGTGACGTCATAAGCAGTGCATTGCGGGGGCGCGAGTTATAGTTAGCTGAACTAACTATAACGGGGGAATTTCACGGGTTTTGTACGAGTGCAATGTCCAACTAACTATAACTGTCCCTAAAACCTATGGTTTTTCAGTGAATTTCAAAGGTTTTTTAAATGCATATTTCTAACTATAACGTGTCTGAAACCTATGGTTTTTTCAGTGAATTTCAAAGGTTTTTTAAATGCTAATTTCTAACTAGAACGTGCCTGAAACCTATGGTTTTTTCAGTGAATTTCAAAGGTTTTTTAAATGCTAATTTCTAACTATAACGTGTCTGAAACCTATGGTTTTTTCAGTGAATTTCAAAGGTTTTTTAAATGCTAATTTCTAACTATAACGTGCCTGAAACCTATGGTTTTTTCAGTGAATTTCAAAGGTTTTTTAAATGCT
Organism: Calotriton arnoldi; assembly: GCA_963921515.1. Taxonomy (NCBI): domain Eukaryota; kingdom Metazoa; phylum Chordata; class Amphibia; order Caudata; family Salamandridae; genus Calotriton; species Calotriton arnoldi. The sequence goes on along the minus strand of CAWUFW010001609.1, from coordinate 2,668,895 downwards.
AATTTCTAACTATAACGTGCCTGAAACCTATGGTTTTTTCAGTGAATTTCCAAGGTTTTGTAAATGACAATTTTTAAATGTATCAATTGTTATCTTTATTTTTTGATACTGATTTTCTACATTTTTTAAAACTATTTATTTTTAAATTACATTGTAATTACATTATACATTACATTACAAAATATACTTTCTCAGAATGAATTACTTTAGTTTAAATTCTTTGCAAATAGGCAATAGACTTTTAAGTACAGTAGTTACAGTTGTTGCAATGGGCAACACAATTTCAAACACAATGCAACATTGAGCTCAATGTGAATTTCTAGTTAAATGCAATTAGTTACTTTATGGATTACTTTTCTAACCACAGGACTGGATCCTAGATTCAGTCCTGGGACATCTCCTGTAAACAGTTGAGTAAAAGCGTTTTGGTTACAGTACTGATTTGTAAGGAATATTATTGTATTTTAAAAGTTGACACTTAGAAACTTTTTCACATAGAATCACCAATGTTATCCTATGGGAGGAAATTCACTTAGCAGGTAAGTAGTGTTATCGTTACTTTTTCTTACTCAGTGGTGGATCCTGGATCCAGCACTGGTGCATCTCCTGTAAACAGTTGAAAGAATGCGTTTAAGTCATACAGGCGATTTTTAAGGAATATTTGTAGTTTGTGAAAATCGACACTTTGAAACTTTTCTGCTGAAAAACCAGACAATGGATTCCTATGGAAGGAAATACAAGTTACTGGTAAGTACGGTTAGAATTACTTTTCAGGGTCAGTGCTGGGCTAAAAGATGCAGCACTGGGTTCTCTCCTGATAACAGGTAAGTAAATCGGAATTCGCAGTTCGGCTGATTTTAGAGGAATATTATAAAGTTCCAAAACTCCACACAGAAGAATTTCCAAGTGAAACCAGTCAATGTTAGCCTATGGAAGGAAATTCAAGTTACTGGTAAGTACAGTTAGAATTACTTTTCAGGATCTGTACTGGGCTGAAAGATGCAGCACTGAGGTCTCTCCTGATAACAGGTGAGTAAATTGGAATTCGTAGTTCAGCTGATTTTAGAGGAATATTATAAAGTTCCAAAACTCCACACAGAAAAATTTCCAAGTGAAACCAGTCAATGTTAGCCTATGGAAGGAAATTCAAGTTACTGGTAAGTACGGTTAGAATTACTTTTCAGGGTCAGTGCTGGGCTAAAAGATGCAGCACTGGGTTCTCTCCTGATAACAGGTGAGTAAATCGGAATTCGTAGTTCGGCTGATTTTAGAGGAATATTATAAAGTTCCAAAACTCCACACTTAGAAGAATTTCCAAGTGAAACCAGTCAATGTTAGCCTATGGAAGGAAATTCAAGTTACTGGTAAGTACGGTTAGAATTACTTTTCAGGCTCTGTACTGGGCTGAAAGATGCAGCACTGAGGTCTCTCCTGATAACAGGTGAGTAAATCGGAATTCGTAGTCCGGCTGATTTTAGAGGATGTTTTGCGCAATGGTGAAGGAAGGGGGAGGGGCCTGAGGTGACATGTCTGCAAACACGCCCGTGGCGCGTTTAAGTTGGGGGATTAAGTCCCCTTGAATCATGAGGGTCCCTGAGGTCCAACTAGCCCAACCTGTACCTCCAGTATGCGCTAGGAGGCTGCGTTGCAGAGAGGTGTTCAGAGGCCACGCCCTTTTACACCTCTCTGCAACGCAGCTCTGTGGCGCTTTCTGGACGTGCCTGGTGGGCTAGTTGGCCCCCAGGGACCCTCAGGATTGAAGGGATTTAATTCCCCATCTTAAAACACGCCACGGGGCCTGTTTGCACACATGTCACCTGAAGCCCCGCCCTCCCTTCACCACTGTGCAAACGCGCCCCGTGGTGCGTTTTAAGTTGGGGGATTAAGTCCCCTTGAATACTGAGGGTCCCTGGAGTCCAACTAGCCCACCATGTACCTCCAAAAGCACCACAGAGCTGCGTTGCAGAGAGGTGTAAAGGGGCGTGGCCTCTGTACACCTCTCTGCAGCGCAGCCCCCTGGCGCATACTGGAGGTTCCTGGTGGGCTAGTTGGCCCTCAGGGACCCCCAGTATTCAAGGGGAATTACTTCCCTTCTTAAACGCGCCAGGGAGCGCGCTTGCAGACTGCTGCAGGGAGGGGGCGGGCCTCCGGCACGATGCCGTTTTTTCCCCTTTTTTTATGGGAGGGGGCTGCGTGGCCCCCCTTCCTCGGCCACTTTGGCCCCGGGGACCCCATCCCCCGGGGCCTGAGCATTTAAAAAAAAAACGGGAAGGGGGGCCGCATGGCCCCCTTCCTGGGCCTCTATTGGCCCCGGGGACCCCCTCCCCAGGGCATGCCCTCTTTTTAAATTATTTAAAAAAATATTTGGAGGGGGCTGCGTGGCCCCCTCCTCAGGCCATTTAAGGCCCCGGGACCCCATCCCTCGGGCCGGCCTTGCCCTTTTAAATTTTTTTATTTATTTTTTTTAATTGGGGAGGGGCTGCGTGGCCCCTCCCGGGCCACTTATGGCCCCGGGACCCCATCCCCGGGGCATGGCCTCTCGTTGGAGACTGTGGGGTCCCCAATCCCCCACAGTCCCAGCCGGCTCCCCGCCTCCTGCGGGAGCCGGCATTGCTTTCCACATGGGGAGCAGCTAACATGCTGCTCCCCGTGTGGAAAAGCAATTGGGTTTGCATTTTGAAAGAGAGAGCAGGTTTCCTGCTCTCTTTCAAAATGCAAACCAAGTTTGCTATGACAGGACGGGAGCCGCGAGGCTCCCGTCCTGTCATAGCAAACTACAGTGTCCCGGGGGTAGGGTGGGATGGAGGTATGTGACTCTGTGCATTGATGTGTGAGTGGTTGATTCACTGGGTGTATGGGTTCAAGAGTGCATGTGGAAACAGCTGTATGGGTGGGTGAGTGTGTGTTTGGGTGTGTTGGTGAGTGAATGGATGTCTCAATGGTACATGTGTGAGTAACTACATATGTAAAAGGCAGTATATGTGAGTGATGCTGTATATAAATGAGTATATGTGAGAGTGAGTGATTGTGAGAGTGGCTGTATGGATGAGTGTGTACTTGTATCAGTGATTATATAAGAGAGTAATTATGCGTTAGTATCTGTATGAATTAGGGAGGTGGTGTGTGTATAACTGTATAGGTGAGTAAATGGGAGTGTGATTGATTCTTTGCATGACTGACTAGGTGTGTGAGCAACTCCATGGATGAGTGGCGGTGTGTGAGTGTCTGAATAGGTGTATGAGTGCATATCATAGTGTTGTATTGATGAGTAACTGCATGTATAAGTGAATGTATGGGTGAATGAGTGGATGTGTGTGTAGACCTAGGAATGAAAGAGTGCGTATGTAGTAACTGGTATTGGTGTCTCGATGGTTTCAAAAATGGTAGTCTGTATTTTACAGTGGGTGTATTAAAGGTTATATTTGACTGTGAGGAGGTGCATCAGATTTTCACGTGGATGATGTCATCAGTGATGTCACTGACCATGCCATGAATGATGTAATATGTGACGTCATGAGCAGTGCATTGCTGGGGCGCGAGTTATAGTTAGCTGAACTAACTATAACAGTGGAATTTCTATGGTTTTGTACGAGTGAAATGTCCAGCTAACTATAACGCCCCTGAAACCTTTGGTTTTTTCAGTGAATATATATATATCTATATCTATATATATATATATATCTATATATCTCCTCCAAATCGCTCCTGCAGCTTGAAGCAGCACTCGACAACCAGGTAAGTGAACAAACACTTTATTGCAGAGATGAAGATGTCATTTCACCCGTTATTTTTCTTTCAGCCTACGCGTTTCGGAACTGTGCGCTCCTTCTTCTTGGGCTAATTGGTGGAAAGCGGGATTGGCAGTCCTCAATGGTTTCCCATGATTCGTTGCACTTAGTAGTGAGCAAATCCAGTTCCAGCTTTAGTAGCTGCAAAGTATGTTGGGACTTGTAGTTACCATCTATATATATATTCACTGAAAAAACCATAGGTTTCAGGGACGTTATAGTTACTTGCACATTTCACTCGTACAAAACCATAGAAATTCGGCCGTTATAGTTAGTTGAGCTAACTATAACTCACGCCCCACAATGCACTGCTGATGACATCACATATTACATCATTCATGACATGGTCAGTGACATCACTGATGACATCACTGATGACATCTCAAATGACATCACTGATGACATCATCCAGTGACTGTGTGTTTCTGTAAAGTTTAAATATGTTTTATAAATATATTGGCCAAGGTATATTGTAGAATGAGTGGCTGTATAAGTGTGTGGATGGAGGATTTAGTAGGTGTGTGACTAACTGTATAAGTGAGTGATTAAATGTCTCTTACTGAATTCATGGGTTAGTGACTAAACTGTGTGAATGTCTGTATCAGTCTGTCTATTGCTGTGTAAGCTGCTGCATTGGTTGATGAATAGCTAGATGAGTGTCTATATGGGTTATTGATTGGTTGCTTGAGTATTTGTATGGGTGCCTGAGTGTGTGTGTGAGTGGGTGGGAGGTGTGTGACTTTGTGCATAGATGTGTGAGTTCTTTATTCACTGGGTGTATGGGGTCAAGAGTGCATGTGGAAACAGCTGTATGGGTGGGTGAGTGTGTGTATGGGTGTGTTGGTGAGTGAATGGATATCTCAGTGCTACATGTCCAAGTAACTACATATGTAAAACGCAGTGCATGAGAGAGTTGGAGTATATAAATGACTATACGTGAGAGTCAGTGATTGTGAGAGTGCTGTATGGATGAGTGTGTACTTGTATCAGTGATTGTATAAGAGAGTAAGTATATGTTAATATCACTATGAATAAGTGAGGTTGTGTATGTATAACTGTATAGCAGAGTAAATAGAAGTGTGATTGATTCTTTGCATGACTGACTAGATGTGTGAGTAACTCTGGATGAGTGGCGGTGAGTGAGTGTTTGTATAGGTGTATGAGTGCCTATAATAGTGTTGTATTGATGAGTCACTGCATGTATGAGTGACTTTATGGGTGAATGAGTGGATGTGTGTGTAGACCTAAGAATCAGTGCATGCGTATGTAGTAACTGGTATTGGTGTCTGTATTGTTTCGAAAATGGTAGTCTGTATTTTAGAAAGGGTGTATCAAATGTTTTATTAAGGTAGGAGGTGCATCAGATTTTCACGTGGATGATGTCATCAGTGATGTCATTTGAGATGTCATCAGTGATGTCATCAGTGATGTCACTGACCATGTCATGAATGATGTAATATGTGACGTCATCAGCAGTGCATTGTGGGGGCGTGAGTTATAGTTAGCTCAACTAACTATACCGGCCGAATTTCTATGGTTTTGTACGAGTGAAATGTGCAAGTAACTATAACGTCCCTGAAACCTATGGTTTTTTCAGTGAATTTCAAAGGTTTTTAACATGATAATTTGTAACTATAACGTCCCTGAAACCTATGGTTTTTTCAGTGAATTTCAAAGGTTTTTTAAATGCTAATTTCTAATTATAATATTCATTAAACCTATCTGCTGTGCGATCCAAAAACAAGCTATGGACAGTGGACGCAACCATGTTACCTCAGGCAGTGGGGAAGATCTCGGTCATGAACCTGTCGTCGCCCCCTGTAAGCGGAAGCCCAGTGGGCTGGTCCAACGTACGCCAATCCAGCATAGAAGTGTGAATAAATAGGCCGGGGTTCTGGGCGTGGTTCACTTGTGTGAAAGCCAACGCGTCTGCCAGAGTGGCGACCCTCACCCTGCCACGTGGCTGCCGCCATGACCACGGGCCTCCTCGACACAAGCCCCCTGCGAACACAGCAGCACAGCACTGCACAGTTATGTCTGTACAGACTACTGCCTTCGATTTACACTGCGGACAGCAGGGCTCACAATTCAGATTGAGTCGCGATTCCAGATGACAGAGTCCAGTAGGCATGACACATTGCTCCAAGTGCGGCCCGCCTGGACCATGCATCATCGCAGGCTGCGTACACGCTGAGCGCCAGAGGTACCACTAACTCAGTGCACCACAAGTAAACGCCACGTGGCCTTATTAAGGCAGAATTCATTAAACAAAAGACATTGCTACCAGTGCGGCCCACACGGACCACGCATCATCGCAGGATGCGCACACGCTGAGTGCTTCAGGTGCCACTATCTCACTGCACCATAAGTCATCGCCACATACCCATAAACCTACATAATATCCTTTTAGTATCCTTGCTTCAAGAACTTTTTTGATATCAATTATAGCTTTAGTACAATTACCAAATTCATCTTGCAAGTCCAAAGGAACACTGAATGGCAGTCTACACTGCGGACAGCAGAGCTCACAATTTGAATTCAGTCTTGATTTATTAATTGCAGACAGAATTGTACTCTATGTTGTTGAATTTTCTCAAGAGGAAGTGACTAAAAGCTTTCCTCGATGTCTGTGCTGACTACTGCCTTCGATCTACACTGTGGACAGCAGGGCTCACAATTCAGATTGAGTCGCGATTCCAGATGACGGAGTCCAGTAGGCATGACACATTGCTCCCAGTGCGGCCCGCCCGAACCACGCATCATCGCTAGCTGTGCACACGCGGAATGCTTCTGATGCTCCTACCTCAGTCCACCACAACTGATGGACCCTTTATGACAGAATATTTTGTGTATGATTTCAGATCTGGTGCCCCTAACTTAGTGTAGCACAAGTCATGGACCCTTTATGATTGAATCTCTGTGTGTGATCTGATGATTACTGTTGTACTTGTTACCAGCATCAACCATTCCCGGAGGGCTGGCTTACACTCACCCCACACGCATCCAGCACAGACGTCACTGGACATGTGACCCCGGTAATAAAAAGGAGTCGAGTGCACGTGCTCGTACCCAGTTCCACTATCTATCTGTGTCCGTGTGTTCATTATGTATGCAACATACTGCCCCTGGGCCCTACCACATTACATTGTGCTCTGGACAGCGTATGCAACCAACGTACCTTTGACAGTGGGAGAAAACTTTGGTTATGTAACTTTGTCTCGGTCATTGTACAAGTACGTACGTAGAGACTGGATGATTAGAGTACTGCAAGGAGAGTGTATAGTGAATTTATAAGTGCGTGGGGATTGGCGGAGTGATTGTATAAGTACATATGTTGGCGCACCCTAACTCCGACAACGAGCTTGTCTCTAATTGGCTGCCCTCCATGTCCCAAAAACTGAAATTTGGATTTTGCATGGCCCAGTATTGCTACAGCTGCAATACTCCACTGAATGTGCAATAAACATTCACACCCACACAGATGTGTCATGTCCACCATCTTTCTTGTGTGTAACTATGGATGAATGTAGGGTCAGTGATTCCCCGTACCTTCCATGTTGGCCATGTTTAGGGACTTGGCTCACAGAGTGACACATTGACGCTTGCGACCCGGGTGACGGCAGCACTACAACAAGAACACCGTCATGGCGCGCATCAGTTGATTCCTCATACAGCTCACGATGGAGCCACGCCCATAGCTCCGGAGTCATTCTTCACAGCCTCACGCAGAACTGGCATACGCCAGGCCAGCCCACTCCGCTTACGCTTACAGGGAAGGACAACAACGCTACATGGCCCAGATTTTCATTGCAGTGATCTGCTGGTCACACCCTAGTTGTCAGTACGCCACAGCCACTCCCTCACGGCTAGTATATACCTACTCCACACCCATCCAGCACAGGCATCACAGGACACGTGACCCTGCCAATAATAAAGACCGGGCGCACATGCTCGACGCCATTTCAGAGTTGCTCGCACCGGATGCACTGCGGCCGGCACAGGCACACCAGCACGGGACGGTGACTTTCGGTCCACTGAGGTACGGGTACCGTAACTGCTGAGCGGGTGTACATCCTGCGGTGATGGCCCGTCCTGGCGGTCTGGACAGCTCAGGTTTTGTGTGCCCTGCTGGACCACAGTGTAGGCCTGAGCCACCGAACAGGGAGGCCTACCACCACGTGCGTGGCCTTACTGTTCACTGAGTTAGTGGCACCGCAAGGACTGAGCGGGTGTGCAACCTGCGATGATGATAGGTGCACTAGTGTGTCCTTTGGCATGGCAAAATCAAGACGCAGCACCAAATGTAAGACCTGTTGGTCTGCAGAGCGGGACTGCATGATGCGGAGGGTGCCCTGTCCGCGAAAAGGTGAGCAGTGAGGCCTGGGTGCGCAGCGGTGGGCAAATACGTCTGGGCGGTGGGAGTGGATACACAAAGGCGGCACAGCGATTTAGGCGTACGCAATCGTATATACTCTCCCATTACTAATTCTGTACTATGTTTAGATGTGGGAGCTTGAGGGCTCCACTAGGTCCCGGCACGTGGTTGGAGACACAGCACTCACTGTCCCTCTTCATCTCTTCCTTTCTCTCCTTCACACTCTTTCTCTCTCTCTTCTTCTCTCACTCTCTCACTCTTTCTCTCTGTCTTCCTCTCACTCTTTCTTTCTTTTTCTCTCTCTCTTCCTGTCACTCCCACTGTTTCTCTCTTTCTTTCTGTCTTCCTCTCACTCCTTCTTTCTTTTTCTCTCCGTCTTCCTCTCACTCTTTCTTTCTCTCTCTATCTCTCTTTCTCTCTCCTTTCATGGACGCATGACGCACAATCTTATCTTGCTTTTTGTCTTGCAGGCCTGCGATGAAGCGTGGCCATCCTGCAATCAACACTCAGCCTGAATTGTGAGCTCCGCTCTCCGCGTGTACACAACGGGTGAGGAGGTTTCTTCGGCATGTGGTGGACCCTCTTCGACACACGCCGGTGGTGTAAGGTGAGCAGAGAGGCTTGTTTGCGCAGCGGCGGGCAGTCACCTCCGGGCAGTGGGAGTGGATGGGGTGCAGCAGCCTGGGTGCGCAGCGGCACGCAGTCACCTCCGGGCAGTGGGAGTGCATGGGGTGCAGCAGCCTGGGTGCGCAGCGGCTGTCATACACCTCTGGGCAGTGGGAGTGGATGGAGTGCAGCAGCCTGGGTGTACAGCAGCGGGTAGACACCTCTGGGCAGTGGAAGTGGATGGGATACACTAGCCTGGATACACAAAGGCGGGACAGCGATTTAGGCATACGCAGTTGTATGTACTCATCCATTACTGATTCCATTTTTATGTTTCAGATGACTAAGCTTGAGGGCTGCCCTATATCCCGGCACGTGGTTGGAGACACACCGGTGACAGAAAGGTGAGCTGTGAGGATTTTCTCCACAGTGTCAACACTCACTCTCCCTCTCCATCTCTTCCTTTCTGTCACTCACACTCTTTCTCTCTCTCTCTCACTCTCTATCTCTTCCTTTCTCTCTCTCACACTCTTCCTCTCTCTCTCATTCTTTCTTTCTCTCTCTTCCTCTCTCACTCTTTCTCTCTCTCTTCCTCTCTCTCACACTGTTTCTCTCTCTCTTCCTCTCTCTCACACTCTTTCTCTCTTTCTCTCTTCCTTGTATATCACTCTTTCTCTTTCTCTGTCTTCCTCTCTCTCACACTTTCTCTCTTCCTCACTCTCACTCTTTCTCTCTCTTCCTTTCTCTCACTCTTTCTCTTTCTCTCTCCCTCTCTCTCACTCTTTCTCTCTCCCTCTCTCTCACTCTTTCTCTCTCGCTTCCTCTCTCTCACTCTTTCTCTCTCTTTCTGTCTCTCACTGTTTCTCTCTCTCTTCGTCTCTCTCTCTTTCTCTCTGTCTTCCTCTCACTCTTTCTTTCTTTTTCTCTCTCTTCCTGTCACTCCCACTGTTTCTCTCTTTCTCTGTCTTCCTCTCACTCCTTCTTTCTTTTTCTCTCCGTCTTCCTCTCACTCTTTCTTTCTCTCTCTATCTCTATTTCTCTCTCCTTTGATGGACGCATGACGCACAATCTTATCTTGCTTTTTGTCTTGCAGGCCTGCGATGAAGCGTGGCCATCCTGCAATCAACACTCAACCTGAATTGTGAGCTCCGCTCTCCGCGTGTACACAACGGGTGAGGAGGTGTCTTCGGCACGTGGTGGACCCTCTTCGACACACGCCGGTGGTGTAAGGTAAGCAGAGAGGCTTGTTTGCGCAGCAGCGGGCAGTCACCTCCGGGCAGTGGGAGTAGATGGGTGGAGCAGCCTGGGTGCGCAGCAGCACGCAGTCACCTCCGGGCAGTGGGAGTGCATGGGGTGCAGCAGCCTGGGTGTGCAGCGGCTGTCATACACCTCTGGGCAGTGGGAGTGGATGGAGTGCAGCATCCTGGGTGTGCAGCAGCGGTTAGACACCTCTGGGCAGTGGAAGTGGATGGGGTATACTAGCCTGGATACACAAAGGCGGGACAGCGATTTAGGCATACGCAGTTGTATGTACTCATCGATTACTGATTCCATTTTTATGTTTCAGATGACTAAGCTTGAGGGCTGCCCTATATCCCGGCACGTGGTTGGAGACACACCGGTGACAGAAAGGTGAGCTGTGAGGATTTTCTCCACAGTGTCAACACTCCCTCTCCCTCTCCATCTCTTCCTTTCTGTCACTCACACTCTTTCTCTTTCTCTCTCTCACTCTCACTCTCTATCTCTTCCTTTCTCTTTCTCACACTCTTTCTCTCTTTCTCTGTCTCTTCCTCTCTCTCATTCTTTCTTTCTCTCTCTTCCTCTCACTCTTTCTCTCTCTCTTCCTCTCTCTCACACTGTTTCTCTCTCTCTTTCTCTCTCTCACACTGTTTCTCTTTCTCTCTTCCTTGTATCTCTCTCTTTCTCTGTCTTCCTCTCTCTCACACTTTCTCTCTTCCTCACTCTCACTCTTTCTCTCTCTCTCTTCCTTTCTCTCACTCTCTTCCTTTCTCTCACTCTTTCCTCTCTCCCTCTCTCTCTCACTCTCTCTCTCTCTCTTTCTCTCTCTCTTCCTCTCTCTCACTCTTTCTCTCTTTCTGTCTCTCACTGTTTCTCTCTCTCTTCGTCTCTCTCACTCTTTCTCTCTGTCTTCCTCTCACTCTCTTTCTTTTTCTCTCTCTCTTCCTGTCACTCCCACTGTTTCTCTCTTTCTCTCTGTCTTCCTCTCACTCCTTCTTTCTTTTTCTCTCTGTCTTCCTCTCACTCTTTCTTTCTCTCTCCTTTGATGGACGAATGACGCACAATCCTATCTTTTTATCTAACAGGCTGTGATTCACGAATCGACGTCCCCCCCACACCACCACAGCTGAACGCGTGTACAAACTGCGATGATGCGTGGCCATCCTGACAACGCCTGACAAAGTTGCTTCAGCACGTGGTGCACCCTCTTACACACACGCCGGTGGCGGAAGGTGAGCAGAGATACTTCTTTCCGCAGCAGCGGGCAGTAACCTCTGGGCGGTGGGAGTGGATAGTGTGCAGCAGCCTGGGCGCACAAGAGCGCACAGACACCTCCGAGCAGTGGGAGTGGATCAGCTGCTGCAGCCTGAGTGCGCATTGCCGAAACAGATAATTAGGCGTGTGCAGTTGTATGTACTCTGCAATTACTAATTCTATACTCTCTTTCAGATCACTAAACTTAAGGGTGCACTATGTCCCGGTATGTGGTTGGAGACACACCGGAGGCACAAAGGTAAGCTGCGAAGATTTTCTCCAGTGTCAACACTCCCTCTCCATCTCTTCCTTTCTCTCTCTCATTCTTTCTTCCTCTCTCTTCCTCTCTCTCACTCTTTCTCTCTCTCTTTCTCTCTACCTCTCTCTCACACTTTCTCTCTCTCTCTTTTCCTTGTATCTTACTCTTTCTCTTTCTCTCTCTTTCTCTTTCTCTGTCTGTCTGTCTTCCTCTCTCTCACTCTTTCTCTCCTCTCTCTCACTCTTCCTCTCTCTCTTCCTCTCTCTCTCTCTTTCTCTCTCTCTCTTTCTCTCTCTCTTCCTCTCTCACTCTTTCTCTCTCTCTCACTCTTTCTCTCTCTTCCTCTCTCACACTATTTCTCTCTTTCTCTCTCTCTCTTTCTCTATTTCTTTGTCTTCCTCTCTCTCTCACTCTTTCTTTGTTTCTCTCTTTCTCCCTCACTCTTTCTCTCTTTCTCTTTCTCCTTTGCTGGACGCATGACGCACCACCTTATCTTTCTTTTTGTCTTACAGGCTGTGATTCACAAATGGTCCAGCGATGACATGGCTGTACAAAGTTTTATTTGTTGTTGATTTGTTTTAATAAAATGTTTTATATGTAAATCCATACATGACTAAGATTCTTATTTCTCCAACCTAACGTGACTGTCACATTTGTTTGTGGGGGGTGGGGGTGAGGGGAGATGGCGGACAAGGAGCCCCTACTGGGGGATGTCGGAGCAGTGTTGGGTGTCCGACCTGCATGATCGTTGCCTCCATTACATCTGTTCTCAGAGACTTAAGAGCCGGTGGTCTGGCTCGTAGATGAAGAACTGCGAGCCGACTATCAGGCTCATAGAGGGAGAACCGCGGCCCGTCAGTTCGCAGAGGAAGAGCTGCGGGCCAGCTCGCAGAGGAACACCTGCGGGCCGACTAGTATAGGGAAAGGTGCGGGCCATCGGCTTCCAAAGGGATAGCTGCTGAACACTGATGTGGGGAGAGGGAGCGTGAAGAGCGTATCTCGCAGAGAGACACCTCCGGTATATTTCCAGTATTGGCTTCACAGATACAACTGCGGGCCCGAGAACTCGCACCCGAAGAGCTGTGAGCCGACAAGTGGTTCGCAGAGGCAGACTTGCGGGCCCAAGTATATTTTGGAGGTATGCTGTTGATGGTGGAAAAGGGTGCGTTACCTGCTGATGTAGGGAGACGCAGCATGAAAGCGGTATCGCGCACAGACAGAGCTCCGGTATATTAAATTGCCCCCGGGACCTTTCTTTTATATTTTCACTCGATGCGAGGCACAAGATGGCTGCTAACACTTCCTGGTTTGAATTGTTAGCAGCCAATCAGAGGCAAGCTCGTGCTCGAGAGTTAGGCACAGTCCAGATATATATATCTTTTTTCCTTTAATATCTCAAAAACTACTGAACGGATTTACACCATTTCCACAAAACAGCGCTTTCTGCACCAAGACCTTTCTCCCTGCCAAATTTGCAATTCTTTCTTTGTCACACAGTACATGTAATGCACCGCTCTCATCAAGAATGGAATCAGTAATGGCACAATTTCCCTGTTGCTCCACACATAAAAAGAACAAATCAGAATAGTTCCTTTATTTTTTCAAATTGCAAAACATCTCTTTATTGGTTATTTTTGAACTTTCCATATAAACAGTTTTTAAAAAATTTAAGAACACATACAGGTGAGAAGTTCAACGTATTCTATCAACAAACTTTCTAGAACATTCTACGACACGTGCAGGTTAAAAGTTCATAATTTTTTCAAACCTAACAATATTTTTTTGCAACATTTTCTCGAACATTTAAGGGCACATGCAGGTTAAAAGTTCACCATTGTTTTAAGTTCGAACAGTGCCTTCCAAATGCAAGTAGCAGGTTTAGTTGAACTGAGCAAATTTTATCCTATCATATGAACTCTACGTTGAAACTGCTTTTTATTAACCAATCACAAAGATGCTTTTCGACAAACTAATATGCACCCTACTTTTTAGTAAACAATGTTTTTCATCTCCCAACTAGTTATCGTTTTGTATGAGAAAAAAAAGTAGTTCCCCATCTTTAAACATATCTCTTATTCTACGAACGGACTGCATGAGCTACAGACATCTATCCATATCTTCCAGCTACACCTTCAAAATGCTAGTGTGGATCGTAGGACATAGCTATGTTTTCTGGTGCAAGAGGTATGCAGAACAGAGACGTATTGACTTAGACCTAGGTTTACAAAATGTGGACATTAAATGGCTTGGACAGAGAGGATTGAAGTGGCACCAATTACTCCCTTTGGTTAAAACATGTTTTCATCTCCAACTCCCTGACCTCATGATTGTGCACTGTGGTGGAAATGACCTAGGCACATTGACTGGGGTAGGTTTGGAAATGCTAATGAAGGACACCTTTAGACAATTGATGTTGCTTTTGCCTCAAACTGTCTTTGTATATTCCAATATATGCCAAAGACAGAAGTGGAAATGGTCAAACAAATTTTGTCCTCAGATTGAAAAATCTAGGAAGAATGTCAACAAAGCTGTGTCTGCATACCTCAGAGACCATAGAATGGGGTCGATCTACAACAACAGCATACGTTATGATATGGCTGATATCTACAGAAGTGATGGAGTACACTTCACAGATCAGGGAAATAGAGTTTTTCTGAATAACCTGAAGCTGTGCATCCGCACTTATATGTAGCTCCAACTAATAAACACAAAGGCTCTTTTTAGAGCCGCCTTATATTCCCAATATCGGTTCGCAGACTGACAACTGCGATCCGGCTAGCACAGGGAGACCTGCGGGCCATCGGGCAGCCTTGCAAAGGGAGAGCTACGGCCCGTGGGCTCGGCTCGCACAGAGAGAGCTACGGGCCGTCGGCTCGCAAACGCAGAGCTGTGAGCCAATGGACTGGTAGTGTTTTATGGTTTAGGGTAGTGCAGTGGTGTTTGTGTAGTGTAGGGGGTCCTGCTGTGGGTAGTGTTTTAGAGTTTACGGTAGTGCAGTGGTGTTTGTGTAGTGTAGAGGGTGGTGCTGGGGGTACATTTAGGGTTTAGGGTAGTGCAGTGGTGTTTGGGTAGAGGGTCGTGCTGGGGGTAGTGTTTTACGGTTTAGAGTAGTGCAGTGGTGTTTCTGTAGTTTAGGGGGTCGTGCTGGGGGTAGTGTTTTAGGGTTTAAGGTAGTGAAGTGGCGTTTCTGTAGTGTAGGGGGTCATGCTGGCAGTAGTGGTTTAGTGTTTAGTTACGTAGTGCAGTGGTGTTTGGGTAGTGTAGGGGGTCGTGCTGGGTAATGTTTTAGGGTTTAGGGTAGCGCAGTGGTGTTTCTGTAGTGTAGGGGGTCATGCTGGGGGTAGTGTTTTCGGGTTTAAGGTAGTGCAGTGGTGTTTCTGTAGTGTAGGGGGTCGTGCTGGCAGTAGTGGTTTAGTGTTTAGTTACGTAGTGCAGTGGTGTTTGGGTAGTGTAGGGGGTCATGCTGGGGTAATGTTTTAGGGATTTAGGGTAGTGCAGTGGTGTTTCTGTAGTGTAGGGGGTCGTGCTGGGGGTAGTGTTTTAGGGTTTAAGGTAGTGCAGTGGTGTTTCTGTAGTGTAGGGGGTCGTGCTGGCAGTAGTGGTTGTGTTTAGTTAGGTAGTGCAGTGGTGTTTGGGTTGTGTAGAGGGTCGTGCCGACAGACTGACTCACAGAGCTCCGAGCCAACGGACTGGCTTCTAAAGGCATAGCCGCGACCTCGTGATGTGAGGAGAGGCAACATGAAAGGAGTATCTTACACAGACACAGATGCCAGTGTTGCCTCGCAGAGGTAAAACTACACACCCGATGGCTTCTACACGGAGAGATGCGAGCTGACGGACTAAGTCACAAAATGGCTGACAACACTTCCTAGTTTCAACCGTTCACAGCCAATGAGCCGCGAGCTCGTGCTCGTAACCCTCAGCCAATCAGATGTCAGAATTCTCAAATATCGATATCTGTAAAATTTGATATTTCTCAAAAACTACTGAACGGATTTACACCATTTCAACAAGAGCGCGCTTTCTCGACCACAACCTTTCTCCCTCACAAATTTTGCGTAGTTCCGTTCAGCAGTTTGACCTGTAGCCTTGTCTAAAGTTTCCTATGGAAAATGCATTGAGAAAACACATTTTGGGACTCCCCTTTTTTCTCAGCCCCCCCTTGACCAAACACCCCCAAACTTTCAAGATAGGAGCTGATCAAAAAAGAGAAACGTTTTGGAAAATTTCGTAAAGATTCGTCAAACGACGCCAAAATTATAAGCACATGGAGGGCTCCAGGAGAGGGGCAGCGCAACCCCCCTCCCAACATGAGTAAAGCCCCGGCAGGCCCCCGCAGCCCCAGCGACCCCCAGCTATTATTTTAAAGAAATGCCCGCGGGACGTAGCCCACCCGGGGACCTCATTAAAATAAAACGCGGGAACCCGCGACCCCAGCGCGAATTGCGCCGATTTTGTTTTTTATAAAAAATGCTTTTTTTGGCCCTGGGGTCCTTCTGGGACCCCCTGAGCAGGCCTAGGGGGTCACGGTGTTTCTACCCTGCCCCCTTCTCTTGTTTTATACCTTTGTTTCTCTGTTTTCTAGTGACTCGCTTCTACCGAGCCACAAGATGGCTACCAACACTTCCTGGTTTGGAGTGTTCGCAGCCAATCACAGTGAAGCTCGTGCACGGGACTTAGGCTCTGCCCAGATATCAAAACTTTTATTTTTCTTATTTCTCAGCAACCACTGAACGGATTTACACCATTTTACAAAAGGTCGCTTTCTGAGCCAAGCACTACTTTTTGCCAAATTTGGGGTAATTCCGTTCAGTAGTTTCGGCTGTAGCCTTGCACAAAGTTTCCTATGGGAAATTGATTTTTGACTCTTATTTTTTGTATTTCTCAAAAACTACTTAACGGATTTACCCCATTTAAAAAAAAAAAGGTCGCTTTCTGAACCAAGCTCTACCTGTCTGCCAAATTTGAGGTAATTCCGTTCAGCAGTTCGGGCTGTAGCTCGTCGCAAAATTTCCTATGAAAATTAACATGGAGAAAACGCGTTTTGGGACCCCCCTTTTTTCTCAGCCCCCGCTTGACAAATCACCCCCAAACTTTCAAGATAGGAGCTAACCTAAAAAGTGCAACTTTTTGCAAAATTTCATAAAGATTCGTCAAACGACGCCAAAGTTATTAGCAAATCAAAAAATGCTTTTCCTATGGAAACTAGGTTGTAACTATAACTACCTACTGGCGACCGCCAGTAGGTAATATACGGCGGTCGCCAGTAGGTAGTTATAGTTAGGACCTTGTTTCTATTCAAAAAGCGTTTTTTCTTTTGCCAATATCTTTGGCGGCGTTTGACGAATCTTTGCGAAATTTTCCAAACTAATGGTTCACTCAGGTCAGCTCCTGTCTTGAAAGTTTCGGGGTGATTCGTCAAGCAGGGCCCGAGAAAAAAGGGGGGTCTCAAAACGCGTTTTCCCCATGTTAATTTCCATAGGAACTTTAGACAAGGCTACATCCCGAACTGCTGAACGGAATTACACCAAATTTGGCAAAAAGGTAGGTCTTGGTCCAGAAAGCGTGCTTTTTTTTAAATGGTGTAAATACGTTCAGTAGTTACTAAGAAATAAAAAAAAAAATATCGATATCTGAGCACCGAGGAGGATTCGCGAACCCTCCCGAGCACAAGCTTCATTCTGATTGGCTGCCAACACTCCAAATCAGGAAGTGTTGGCAGCCATCTTGTGACTCGGTAACCGAGTCACAAGAAAACAGTTTAAAAAATGATAAAAAACAAGAAAAGGGGGCAGGTTAGAAACACCCTGACCCCCTAGGCCTGCTCAGGGGGTCCCACAAGGACCCCCAGGGCCAAAAAAAGCTTTTTTTTTAAATAATTTCGGCCGAATTCGCGCTGGGTGCGCGAATCCGGCCGAATTTATAAAAAAAACGAAGTGCGGTCTCCCGCGCTTCGTTTGTTTCAAGCCCCCGGGTGGGCCAGGTCCCAGGGGCAATTCTTAATTATGGTGTGGGGGCCCATGGGGGCCCCACAGCCCCGGGGATCGCCACCTCCCTGAGGCTTTGTTTATCAAATGCGGGGGGCACGCGGCCCCCCCGCAGCCACGGGGACTGCCACCTCCCTGGGGCTTTTTGTTAAATGCATGGGGGGGCTCCTGCCCCCCCCACGCTGCCCCGGGGACCACCACCTCCCCGGGGCATTAGTAATTATTTGCAGGGGGCCTCGCGGGCCCCCCGAGCCCCGGGGTCCGCCACCTCCCCGGGGCTTATATTAGTTTATTTAAGTGTGGGGGGGCTCCTGCTCCTCCCGACACTGCCCCGGGGACTGCCACCTCCCCGGGCAATTTTAAATAATGGGTGGGGGTCCATTGCGGTCCCCCGGCCCGGGGATCACCACCTCCCCGGTGCTGTAAAAATGCTGGGAGGGGGCCACAGGGCCCCCTCCTTGAGCCCTCAATGGCCCTGGGGACCGCCTCCCCCCAGGGCCTTCTCCTGCAATGTCCCGGGGTGCCCACCCCCGGGACATTGCCGTTTGCTATGGCAGGGCGAGAGCACAGCTCCCGCCCTGCCATAGCAAACTCTGCTTCGCTTCATGGAAGCGAGAGCAGGAAACTTGCTCTCGCTTCCATGAAGCGAAGCAGAATTGCTTTTGGGCAAAGGGAGCTGCATGTTTGCAGCTCCCCTTGCCCAAAAGCAATGCCGGCTCCCGCAGGAGGTGGGGAGCCGGCTGGGACCGCGGGGGCATTGGGGCTCCCCTGCGGTCCCCATCAAGGAGGCCAGGCCCCGGGGGATGGGGTCCCCGGGGCCAAAAGGGGCCCAGGGAAGGGGGGTCACGCAGCCCCCCCCGAATAAAAAAATATAAAAAAGAGGCAATGCCCCGGGGGATGGGGTCCCCGGGGCAGATAAAGGCCTCAGGAGGGGGGCCACGCGGCCCCCTCCATTAAAAATTAAAAAATTGGTATATGTGGCCATGCCCCGGGGGATGGGGTCCCCGGGGCCGCACAGCCCCCTTCCTGTTTTTTTTTTAAATGTGGCAGGCCCTGGGGATGGGATCCCCAGGGCCCAAAAAGATTGAAAGAAGGGGGCCACACAGACCCCTTCTAACAATTTTTTTTTGTTTAAAAAGCCAGCATCTCGCCGGAGGCCCCGCCCCCTCCCTGCACCACTCTGCAAACGCGCCCCATGGCGCGTTCTAAGTTGGGGAATTTAGTCCCCTTGAATGCTGAGGGTCCCTGGGGGCCAACTAGCCCACCAGGTACCTCCAGTAAGCACCACACAGCTGGATTGCAGAGAGGTGGTCCGAGGCCACGCCCCTTTTTACACCACTCTGCAAACGCACCTCTTGGTGCACTGCTGGTGGGGTGATGAGGTCCTCTTGTGTCCTGAAGACCTCAGGACACAAGTGGACTTCATCCCCCGAGCAGCAGTGCGCCAGGAGGCGTGTTTGCAGGGTGGTGAAAAAAGGGGGTGTGGCCTCGGACCACTCTCAGCAATCCAGCTGTATGGGGCTTACTGGAGGTACCTGGTGGGCTAGTTGGCCCCCAGGGACCCTTGTGAGGATAGGGGACTTCATCCTCCAACCAAGAGCGCGCCAGGAGGCGCGTTTGCAGAGTGGTGGAGAAAGGGGGCGTGGCCTGTGCCCACCTCTCAGCAATCCCACTGTGTGGGGCTTACTGGAGGTAAGAGGTAGGCTAGTTGGCCCCTAAGGACCCCCAGCAGTGAAGCGGACTTCAATCCCCATTCAAGAGTACGCCAGGGAGCGCGTTTGCAGAGTGGTGGGCAAAGGGGCGTGGCCTGCTATGAGAACTTAGCAATCCTGCTGTATGGGGGACTTCAATCCCCATCTAAGAGTACGCCAGGGAGCACGTTTGCAGAGTGGTGGGCAAAGGGGCGTGGCCTGGTATGAGAACTTAGCAATCCTGCTGTGTGGTACTTACTGGAGGTAATAGGAGGGGTAGTTGGCCCCCAAGGATGTCCTTGGGGGCCAACTACCCCTCTTGTTACCACCAGTAAATCCCACACAGTAGGATTGCTAAGGCGTCTTTGGAGGCCACGCCCCCTTTCTCCACCACTCTGCAAACGCGCCTCCTGGCAGACTACGGGATGGGGGATAAAGTCCACTTTACTCCTGAGGGACTTTGGGGGCCAAGAATTTCTCCTGGTACCTCCTGTAAGTCCTACGCAGCGGAATTCCTGAGCGCTGGTCGGAGGCCCAGCACCTTTTCTCTACCACTCTGCAAACGCGACTACTAGTTAAAGAAGCATCTTTCTGCACCTCTGACTTAGAGGAAGTTTTAATCCCCCTGCCCTATTATGTACTAGGGCCTTACAGGGGAGGTCATGCCAATCACAGGGGTACCCCAACCCATAGTGTACCCTAGTGTATGTAGGTGTTTTCACTGTATTCTAAGTGTCTTTTAGCATAGCACTGGCTCTAGGCCTGGTTAGTCAGACTCAGCTACCACCAGTACCCGTCAGCAAAAAGTTGGGGGCACAGGATGACTGTGCAACAAGGCCTCTTTCTGCCCCCCTGTTGGTTCTTTCTGCATATCTCTTGCTTCTTTCTGCACCTTTCTTTGTCTTTCTGGACTTCTGTTGACTCTTTCTGCATTCCTCTTGGTTCTTTCTGCGCCTTTCTTCCTCTTTCTGCATATGTCCTACCTATGTAGGCATAGTTTGAAATAAACATTTAAAAAACCTTTGAAATTCACTGAAAAAACCATAGGTTTCAGGGTCGTTATAGTTAGAAATTAGCATTTAAAAAACCTTTGAAATTCACTGAAAAAAACATAGGTTTCAGGGTCGTTATAGTTAGAAATTAGCATTTAAAAAACCTTTGAAATTCACATAAAAGACCATAGGTTTCAGGGACGTTATAGTTAGTTGGACATTCCACTCGTACAAAACCAGTGAAATTCGGCCGTTATAGTTAGTTCAGCTAACTATAAATCACGCCCCTGCAATGCACTGCTAATGACGTCACATATTACATCACTCATGACATGGTCAGTGACATCACTGATGACATCTCAAATGACATC
Source organism: Calotriton arnoldi (assembly GCA_963921515.1). Lineage (NCBI taxonomy): Eukaryota > Metazoa > Chordata > Amphibia > Caudata > Salamandridae > Calotriton > Calotriton arnoldi. The sequence continues at coordinate 2,648,333 of CAWUFW010001609.1, read as the reverse complement.
ACTGATGACATCACTGATGACATCATCCATGTGATAAACTGATGCACCTCCTCACACCCTAATATAACCTTTGATACACCCACTCTAAAATACAGACTACCATTTTCGAAACAATAGACACACCAATACCAGTTAGTACATACCCACTCACTGATTCCTAGGTCTACACACACATCCACTCATTCACCCATACAGTCACTCATACATGCAGTCACTCATCAATACAGCACTATCATTTGCACTCTTACACCTATACAGACACTCACACACCGCCACTCATCCATTGAGTTACTCACACATCTAGTCAGTCATGCAAAGAATCAATCACACTCCCATTTACTCACCTATACAGTTATACACACACCACCTCACTTATTCATACAGATACTAACACATACTTACTCTCTTATACAATCACTGATACAAGCACACACTCATTCATACAGCCACTCTCACAATCACTCACTTTCCCATATAGTCATTTATATACTCCAACACTCACATATACTGCCTTTCACATATGTAGTTACTCACAAATGTACCTTTGAGACATCCATTCACTCACCAACACACGCATATACACTCACCCACCCATACAGGCCTGCACTGATGCACTCTTGAACCCATACACCCAGTGAATCACCCACTCACACATCTATGCACAGTCACACACCCCCCACCCACCCACCCACCCAGACACTCAGGCACCCATACAGATACTCAGACAACCAATCAATAACCCATATAGACACTCATGTAGCTACTCACCAACCCAGGCAGCCGCTTACACACCAACTTACAGACTGTTACAGACATTCACATAGATTAGTCACTAACGCATGCATTCAGTAAGACACGTTTAATCACTCACTTATACAATCAGTCACGCACCTACTAAATCATCCATTCAGATACTTATACACCCACTCATTCTTCAATGTATGGGTGCCTGAGTGTCTGTGTGGGTGTGCGGGGGGTGTGTGTGACTCCCTGCATGGATGTGTGAGTGGGTGATTTACTGGGTGTATGGGTTCATGAGTGCTTGTGTTAGGGGCTGTGTGGGTGAGTGAGTGTGTGCGTATAGCTGTTTGGGTGAGTGAATGGATGTCTCAGTGGTATATGTGTAAGTAACTACATATGTAAAAGGCAATATATGTGAGTGTTGGAGTATATAAGTGACTAAATGTGACAGTGAGTGATTGTGACAGTGGCTGCATGGATTAGTGTGTGCTTATGTCAGTGATTGTAGAAGAGAGTAAGTATATGGTACTATCTGTATGAATAAGTGAGGTGGTGTGTGTGTATAACTGTATAGGTGAGTAAATGGCAGTGTGATTGATTCTTTGGGTGACTGACTAGGTGTTTGAGTAACTCTTTGGGTGAGTGGCGGTGTGTGAGTGTCTGTATGGGTGTATGAGTGGATATATCAGTGGCTGTATTGATGAATGACTGCGTGTATGAGTGACTGTATGGGTTAGTGAGCGGATGTGTGTGTAGACATATGAATCAGTGAGCGGGTATGTACCAACTGGTATTGGTCTGTCTATGGGTTTGAGATTGGTAGTCTGTATTTTAGAGTGGATGTATCAAAGGTTATATTAGGGTGTGAGGAGGTGCATCAGATGATCACGTGGATGATGTCATCAGTGATGTCATTTGAGATGTCATCAGTGATGTCATCAGTGATGTCACTGACCATGTCATGAGTGATGTAATATGTGACGTCATCAGCAGTGCATTGCGTCCCTGAAACCTGTGTTTTTTTCAGTGAATTCCTAAGGTTTTTTAAATGCTAATTCTTAACTATGCCTACATAGGTAGGACATGTGCAGAAAGAGGAAGAAAGGCGCACAAAGAAGCAAGAGAAGTGCAGAAAGAGGCAAGAGAGGTGCAGAAAGAGGAAGAAAGGTACAGAAGGAAGCAAGAGAAATGCAGAAAGAGGCAACAGAAGTCCAGAAAGAGGAAGATAGGTGCAGAAGGAGGCAAGAGAAGTGCAGAAACAGGCAAAAGAGGTGCAGAAAGAAGCAAGAGCAGTGCAGAAAGAACCAACAGAGGTGCAGAAGGAGGCAAGAGAGGTGCAGAAAAAGGCAAGAGAAGTGCAGAAAGAAGCAACAGAGGTACAGAGGGAGGCAAGAGAAGTTCAGAAAGAAGCAAGAGAGGTGCAAAAGGAGGCAAGAGAAGTGCAGAAACAGGCAAAAGAGGTGCAGAACGAAGCAAGAGCAGTGCAGAAAGAACCAACAGAGGTGCAGACGGAGACGAGAACTGCAGAAAGAGGCAAGAGAGTTGCAGAAACAGGCAAGAGAGGTACAGAAAAAGGGAACAGGGGTGCAGAAAGAGGCAAGAGAGGTGCAGAAAGAGGGAAGAAGGGTACAGAAAGAGGTAAGAGAAGTGCAGACAGAAGCAACAGAGGTGCAGAAAGAGGCAAGAGGGGTACAGAAAGAGGCAAGAGAAGTGCAGAAAGAAGCAACAGAGGTGCAGAAAGAGGCAAGAGAGGTACAGAAAGAGGGCAGAGGGATGCAGAAAGAGGCAAGAGTGGTGCAGAAAGAAGCAAGAGCAGTGCAGAAAGAACCAACAGAGGTGCAGAAAGAGGAAAGAGGGGTGCAGAAAGAGGCAAGAGAAGTGCAGAAGGAAGCAACAGAGGTGCAGAAAGAAGCAACAGAGGTGCAGTAAGAGGCAAGAGAGGTGCACAAAGAGGGAAGAAGGGCGCAGAAAAAGGCAAGAGGGGTGCAGAAGGAAGCACAAGAAGTACAGAAAGAAGCAACAGAGGTGCAGAAAGAGGCAAGAGGGCTGCAGAAAAAGGCAAGAAGTGCAGAAAGAAGCAACAGGTGCAGAAGTAGGCAAGAGAAGTGCAGAAAGAGGCAAGAGAGGTGCAGGAAGAGGCAAGAGAAGTGCAGACAGAAGCAACAGAGGTGCAGAAGGAGGTAAGAGAAGTGCAGAAACAGGCAAAAGAGGTGCAGAAAGAAGCAGGCGCAGTGCAGAAAGAACCAACAGAGGTGCAGAATGAGGCAAGAGGGGTGCAAAAAGAGGCAAGAGGGGTGCAGAAATTTGCAAGAGAGGTGCAGAAAGAAGCAACAGAGGTGCAGAAGGAGACAAGAGAACTGCAGAAAGAGGCAAGAGAACTGCAGAAAGAGGCAAGAGAGTTGCAGAAACAGGCAAGAGAGGTGCAGGAAAAGGGAACAGAGCTGCAAAAAGATGCAAGAGAGGTGCAGAAAGAGGGAAGAGGGGTGCAGAAAGAGGTAAGATGGGTGCAGAAAGAAGCAACAGAAGTGCAGAAAGAAGCAAGAGAAGTGCAGAAAGAAGCAACAGAGGTGCAGAAAGAGGCAAGAGGGGTACAGAAGGAGGCAAGAGAAGTGCAGAAAGAAGCAACAGAGGTGCAGAAAGAGGCAAGAGAGGTACAGAAAGAAGGAAGAGGGGTGCAGAAAGAGGCAAGAGGGGTGCAGAAAGAGGCAAGAGGGGTGCAGAAAGAAGCAAGAGCAGTGCAGAAAGAACCAACAGAGGTGCAGAAGGAGGCAAGAAGGGTGCCAACATTTGCAAGAGATGTGCAGAAAGAAGCAAGAGCAGTGCAGAAAGAACCAACAGAGGTGCAGAAACAGACAAAAGTGGTGCAGAAAGAGGCAAGAGAAGTTCAGAAAGAAGCAACTGAGGTGCAGAAGGAGGCAAGAGAACTGAAGAAAGAGGCAAGAGAGTTACAGAAAGAGGCAAGAGAGGTACAGAAAAAGGGAACAGGGGTGCAGAAAGAGGCAAGAGAGGTGCAGAAAGGGGGAAGAAGGGTGCAGAAAGAGGCAAGAGGGGTGCAGAAACAGGCAAAAGAGGTACAGAAAGAGGGAACAGGGGTATACACAGAGGCAAGAGAGGTGCAGAGAGAACCAACAGAGGTACAGAAAGAGGCAAGAGGGGTGCATAAATGTGCAAGAGAGTAGCAGACAGAAGCAAGAGCAGTGCTGAAAGAACCAACAGAGGTGCAGAAAGAGGCAAGAGGGGTGCAGAAAGAGGCAAGAGAAGTGCAGAAAAAAGCAAAAGAAGTGCAGAAAGAGGCAAGAGAGGAGCAGAAAGAGGCAAGAGAGGTGCACACAAAGGCACGAGGGGTGCAGAAATTTGCAAGAGAGGTGCAGAAAGAAGCAAGAGAAGTGCAGAAAGAAGCAACAGAGATGCATAAAGAGGCAAGATGGGTGCAGAAAGAAGCAAGAGAAGTGCAGAAAGAAGGAACTGAGGTGCAGAAAGAGGCAAGAGGGGTGCAGACTGAGGCAAGAGAGGTGCAGAAAGAGGGAAGAGGGGTGCAGAAAGAGGCAAGAGGGGTGCAGAAATTTGCAAGACAGGTGCAGAAAGAAACAAGAGCAGTACAGAAACAACCAAGAGAGGTGCAGAAAGAGGCAAGAGGGGTGCAGAAAGAGGCAAGAGAAGTGCTGAAAGAAGCAACAGAGGTGCAGAAAGAGGCAAGAGAACTGTAGAAAGAGGCAAGAGATGTGCAGAAAGAGGGAACAGGGGTGCAGAAAGAAGGAAGAGAGGTGCACAAAGAGGGAAGAAGGGCACAGAAAGAGGCAAGAGGGGTGCAGAAAGAAGCAAGAGAAGTGCAGAAAGAAGCAAGAGAAGTGCAGAAAGAAGCAACAGAGGTGCATAAGGAGGCAAGAGAAGTGCAGAAAGGGGCAAGCGGGGTGCAGGAAGAGTCAAGAAAAGTGCAGACAGAAGCAACAGAGGTGCAGAAGGAGGCAAGAGAAGTGCAGAAACAGGCAAAAGAGGTGCAGAAAGAAGCAATAGCAGTGCAGAAAGAACCAGTGGAGGTGCAGAAGGAGGCAGGAGGGTTGCAGAAAGAGGCAAGAGAACTGCAGAAAGAGGCAAGAGAACTGCAGAAAGAGGCAAGAGAGTTGCAGAAACAGGCAAGAGAGGTGCAGGAAAAGGGAACAGGGATGCAAAAAGATGCAAGAGAGGTACAGAAAGAGGGAAGAGGGGTGCAGAAAGAGGCAAGAGGGGTGCAGAAAGAAGCAACAGAAGTGCAGAAAGAAGCAACAGAGGTGCAGAAAGAGGCAAGAGGGGTACAGAAGGAGGCAAGAGAAGTACAGAAAGAAGCAACAGAGGTGCAGAAAGAGGCAAGAGAAGTACAGAAAGAAGCTAGAGCAGTGCAGAAAGAACCAACAGAGGTGCAGAAGGAGGCAAGAGGGGTGCCAACATTTGCAAGAGATGTGCAGAAAGAAGAAAGAGCAGTGCAGAAAGAACCAACAGAGGTGTAGAAACAGACAAGAGTGGTGCAGAAAGAGGCAAGAGAAGTTCAGAAAGAAGCAACAGAGGTGCAGAAGGAGGCAAGAGAACTGAAGAAAGAGGCAAGAGAGTTGCAGAAACAGGCAAGAGAGGTCCAGAAACAAGCAAGAGCAGTCCAGAAAGAACCAACAGAGGTGCAGAAACAGACAAGAGGGGTGCAGAAAGAGGCAAGAGAAGTGCAGAGAGAAGCAACCGAGGTGCAGAAGGAGGCAAGAGAACTATAGAAAGAGGCAAGAGAGTTGCAGAAAGAAGCAAGAGAGGTACAGAAAAAGGGAACGGGGTGCAGAAAGAGGCAAGAGAGGTACAGAAAGGGGGAAGAAGGGTGCAGAAAGAGGCAAGAGGGGTGCAGAAACAGGCAAAAGAGGTGCAGAAAGAGGGAACAGGGGTGCACACAGAGGCAAGAGAGGTGTAGAGAGAACCAACAGAGGTGCAGAAAGAGGCAAGAGGGGTGCAGAAATGTGCAAGAGAGTAGCAGACAGAAGCAAGAGCAGTGCTGAAAGAACCAACAGAGGTGCAGAAAGAGGCAAGAGGGGTGCAGAAAGAGGCAAGAGAAGTGCAGAAAAAAGCAAAAGAAGTGCAGAAAGAGGCAAGAGGGGTGCAGAAAGAGGCAAGAGAGGAGCAGAAAGAGGCAAGAGAGGTGCACACAAAGGCACAAGGGGTGCAGAAATTTGTGAGCGGTGTAGAAAGAAACAAGAGAAGTGCAGAAAGAAGCAACAGAGATGAAGAAAGAGGCAAGAGGGGTGCAGAAAGAAGCAAGAGAAGTGAAGAAAGAAGGAACAGAGGTGCAGAAAGAGGCAAGAGGGGTGCAGACTGAGGCAAGAGAGGTGCAGAAAGAGGGAAGCGGGGTGCAGAAAGAGGCAAGAGAAGTGCTGAAAGAAGCAACAGAGGTGCAGAAAGAGGCAAGAGAACTGTAGAAAGAGGCAAGAGAGTTGCAGAAACAGGCAAGAGATGTGCAGAAAGAGGGAACAGGGGTGCAGAAAGAAGGAAGAGAGGTGCACAAAGAGGGAAGAAGGGCACAGAAAGAGGCAAGAGGGGTGCAGAAAGAAGCAAGAGAAGTGCAGAAAGAAGCAAGAGAAGTGCAGAAAGAAGCAACAGAGGTGCATAAGGAGGCAAGAGAAGTGCAGAAAGAGGCAATAGTGGTGCAGGAAGAGGCAAGAAAAGTGCAGACAGAAGCAACAGAGGTGCAGAAAGAACCAATGGAGGTGCAGAAGGAGGCAGGAGGGTTGCAGAAAGAGGCAAGAGGGGTGTAGAAATTTGCAAGAGAGGTGCAGAAAGAAGGAACAGAGGTGCAGAAGGATACAAGAGAACTGCAGAAAGAGGCAAGAGAGTTGCAGAAAAAGGGAACAGGGGTGCAAAAAGAGGCAAGAGAGGTGCAGAAAGAGGGAAGAAGGGTACAGAAAGGCATGAGGGGTGTAGAAAGAAGCAACAGAAGTGCAGAAAGAAGCAAGAGAGGTACAGAAAGAGGTAAGAGGGGTGCAGAAAGAGGCAAGAGGGATGCCGAAAGAGGCAAGAGGGGTGCCAACATTTGCAAGAGATGTGCAGAAAGAAGCAAGAACAGTGCAGAAAGAACCAACAGAGGTGCAGAAACAGACAAGAGGGGTGCAGAAAGAGGCAAGAGAAGTTCAGAAAGAAGCAACAGAGGTGCAGAAGGAGGCAAGAGAACTGAAGAAAGAGGCAAGAGAGTTGCAGAAACAGGCAAGAGAGGTCCAGAAAGAAGCAAGAGCAGTGCAGAAAGAACCAACAGAGGTGCAGAAACAGACAAGAGGGGTGCAGAAAAGGCAAGAGAAGTGCAGAAAGAGGGAAGAAGGGTGCAGAAAGAGGCAAGAGGGGTGCAGAAACAGGCAAAAGAGGTGCACAAAGAGGGAACAGAGGTGCAGAAGGGGTCAAGAGAACTGCAGAAAAAGGCAAGAGAGTTGCAGAAACAGGCAAGAGAGGTGCAGAAAAAGGGAAAAGTGGTGCAGAAAGAGGCACGAGAGGTGCAAAAAGAGGGTAGAAGGGTGCAGAAAGAGGCAAGAGGGGTGCAGAAACAGGCAAAACATGTGCACAAAGAGGGAACAGGAGTGCACACAGAGGCAAGAAAGGTGCAGAAAGAACCAAAAGAGGTGCAGAAAGAGGCAAGAGGGGTGCAGAAATGTGCAAGAGAGTAGCAGACAGAAGCAAGAGCAGTGCTGAGAGAACCAACGGAGGTGCAGAAAGAGGCAGGAGGGGTACAGAAAGAAGGAAGAGAGGTGCAGACAGAGGGAAAAGGGGTACAGAAAGAGGCAACAGGGGTACAGAAAGAAGCAAGAGAAGTGCAGAACGAAGCAAGAGAATTGCAGATAGAGGCAAAGAGAGGTGCAGAAAGAGGCAAGATGGGTGCAGAAAGAAGCAAGAGAAGTGCAGAAAGAAGCAAAAGAGGTGCAGAAGGAGGCAAGAGAAGTGCAGAAAGAGGCAAGAGAGTTGCAGGAACAGGCAAAAGAGGTGCAGAAAGAAGGAAGAGCAGTGCAGAAAGAACCAACAGAGGTACAGAAGGAGGCAAGAGGGGTGCAGAAAGAGGCAAGAGGGGTGCAGAAATTTGCAAGAGAGGTACAGAAAGAAGCAAGAGCAGTGCAGTAAGAAACAACAGAGGTGCAGAAGGAGGCAAGGGGGGTACAGAAAGAGGCAAAAGAAGTGCAGAAACAAGCAAAAGAGATGGAGAAAGAGGCAAGAGGAGTGCAGAAAGAAGCAAGAGAGATGCAGAAAGAGGCAAGAGAGGTGCACAAAGAGGGAAGAAGGGTGCAGAAAGAAGCAAGAGAGGTGTAGAATGAAGCAAAACAAGTGCAGAAAGAAGCAACAGAGGTACAGAAAGAGGCAAGAGGGGTGTAGAATGAATGAGGGAAGAGGGGTGCAGAAAGAGGCAAGAGGGGTGCAGAAAGAAGCAAGAGAGGTACAGAAAGAGGCAAGATAGGTGCAGAAAGAGGCAAGAGAGAAGCAGAAAGAAGCAAGAGAGGTGCACACAGAGGCACGAGGGGTGCAGAAATTTGCAAGAGACATGCAGAAAGAAGCAAGAGAAGTGCAGAAAGAAGCAACAGAGGTGCAGAAAGAGGCAAGAGGGGTGTAGAAAGAAGCAAGAGAAGTGCAGAAAGAAGCAGCAGAGGTGCAGAAAGGGAAGAGGGGTACATTAAGAGGCAAGAGGGGTGCAGAAAGTTGGGAAACAGGTACAGAAAGAAACAAGAGCAGTACAGAAACAACCAAGAGAGGTGCAGAAAGAGGCAAGAGGGGTCCAGAAAGAGGCAAGAGAAGTGCAGAAAGAAGCAACAGAGGTGCAGAAAGAGGCAAGAGAACTGTAGAAAGAAGCAAGAGAGGTGCAGAAAGAGGCAAGAGGGGTGCAGACAGTGGCAAGAGAGGTGCAGAAAGAGGGAAGATGTGTGCAGAAAAAGGCAAGAGGGGTGCAGAAAGAAGCAACAGAGGTGCAGAAAGAGGTAAGAGAGTTACAGCAAGAGGGAAGAGGGGTGCAGAAAAAGGCAAGAGGGGTGCAGAAAGAAGCAAGAGCAGTGCAGAAAGAAGCAAGAGCAGTGCAGAAAGAACCAACAGAGGGGCCGATTTCTGCCCCGGGACCCAATCCCCTGGGGCCTAGCCTCATTTTCTTTCTTTAAAATAATTTATATGGGAGGAGGTGCCCGTGGCCCCCCTTACCTGGGCCAAATTTGGCCCCAGGGACCCCAACCCCCGGGGCCTGGCCAGCCTTGATTTTTTATTTTGGAGGGGGGCCACGTGACCCCCCTCCTGAGGCCAATTATGGCCCCGGGGACCCCATCCTCGGGGCCCGGCCTTATTTTTTTTAATTAATAATTAAAAGAGGGAGGGGAGCCGTGTGGTCCCTCTTCCCTGAGCCACTATTGGCCCCGGGAACCCCATCCCTTGGGGCCTAGCCTCTTTTTTTTTAAATTAATTTTTTTAATTAGGGGAGGTGGGCCGTGTGGCCCCCCTTCCTTTGGCCACTTTTGGCCCCGGGGACCCCATCCCCCGGAACCTGGCCTTACGTTGGGGACCGCGGGGGGAGCCCCAATGCCCCCGCGGTCCCAGCCGGCTCCCCGCCTCCTGCAGGAGCTGGCATTGCTTTTGGACAAGGGGAGCTGCTGACATGCAGCTCCCCTTGTCCAAAAGCAATTTGCTTTGCTTCATGCGAAGCAGAGTTTGCAATGACAGGGCAGGAGCCGTGCTCCCGCCCTGTCATTGCAAACTGCAATGTCCAGGGGGTGGGCACCCCGGGACATTGCCGGAGCCGGCCTTGCGGGGTGGCGGTCCCCAGGGCCATGAAGGGCTCCAGGAGGGGGGCCCGTGGCTCCCCTCCCAACATGATTTAAGCCCCGGGGAGGTGGTGGTCCCCAGGGCCCGCAACGGACCCTCAAACTTAATGTATGTATGCCCCGGAGAGATGGTGGTCCCCGGGGCAGTGTGGGGGGGCTTGAGCCCCCCACACACAGTTTAGTAAAGTAGCCCCGGGGAGGTGGCGGTCCCCGGGGCTTGGGGGGCCCGTGAGGCCCCAGCACATTAATGAAGAAAGCCCCAGGGAGGTGGCGGTCCCCGGGGCTTGGGGGGCTTGCGAGGCCCCCACACATTAATGAAAAAAGCCCTGGGGAAGTGGTGGTCCCGGGCTGCGGGGGCCCCGTGGGCCCCCGCACCCTAATAAAACATTGCCCCTGGCCCACCCAGGGGCTTAAAGAAAAGAAGCGCAGGACCCTGCGCTTCGGTTTTGAAAAATTTTCGGCCGGATTCGCGCACCCAGCACGAATCCGGCCGAAAATATTTTTAAAAAAGAAGCTTTTTTGGCCCTGGGGGTCCTTGTGGGACCCCTGAGCAGGCCTAGGGGGTCACGGTGTTTCTACCCTGCCCCCTTTTCTTGTTTTTATCATTTTATTTACTGTTTTCTTGTGACTTGGTTTTACCAAGTCACAAAATGGCTGCCAACACTTCTTGGTTTGGAGTGTTGACAGCCAATCAAAATGAAGCTCGTGTTCGGGAGGGTTTGCGAATCCTCCTCGGCCACCAGATATCGATATTTCTATTTTTTGAATTTCTCAGGAACTACTGAACGGATTTACACTTTTTTTAAAAAGCACGCTTTCTGAACCAAGACCTACCTTTTTGCCAAATTTGGTGTAATTTCGTTCAGCAGTTCGGGCTGTAGCTTTGTCTAAAGTTTCCTATGGAAATTAACATGGAGAAAACGCGTTTTGGGACCCCCCTTTTTTCTTGGCCCCCGGAAACGAATCACCCCAAAACTTTTAAGACAGGAGCTGACCTGAGTGAACCATTAGTTTTGAAAACTTCGTGAAGATTCGTCAAACGGCGCCAAAGATATTGGCAAAAGAAAAAACGCTTTTTGAATAGAAACGAGGTCCTAACTATAACTACCTACTGGCGACCGCCAGTAGGTAATATATATTCAACGAAGAAAAAAAAAAGGTTACAGGGGCGTTATAGTAAGCGCAGGTTTCACTCGTACAAAACCAGTGAAATTCAGCAGTTACAGTTAGCTGAGCTAACTATAACTCGCGCCCCCGCAAGGCACTGCTTATAACCTCAGATATTACATCACTCATTACATTGCCAGTGACATCACTGATGTGGGACTTACTGCATGTAACAGGAGGGCTTGTTGGCCCCAAGGACACTCTTGAGCCAAAGGGATTTCATCCCCAAACCAGCAATGTACCAGGGGGAGCATTTGCAGAGTGGTGGAGAAGGGGTCGTGGCCTCCGAAGAGCTCTCATCAATCCCGCTGTGTGGGACTTACTAAAAGGAGGCGCACAACTGGTGCAGAAATGGGGCGGGCCTCCAGCGACTTGCCGGTCCATTTATTTATTTTTTCTTTATAATGGGAGGGGGCTGCGTGGCTCCCTTTCCTGGGCTGATATCAGGGCTGGGGATCCCATTCCCCGGGGCCCGGACCTTTTTTTTTATTTAAGGGAGGCCTGGCCACTTTTTTTTTTAACAACTTTATTTTGCATTTCCAAGTAAACAAAACACATCTCATATAATCATTTTATACAATACATCAAGCCCACATTCAATGAGGAGAGCAAGTCACACATTGTAGTGTACAATAGAAAGCAGAGATTGACAAAGACCTTCCCAAATTCACACGTTTACATTTCAACAGAGTCGGCATCTGAAGCAGGAGACATAACATGAATATCAGACGTGCGCAGTATTCACGACATTGCCATTTGGAGACTTCCTGTTTGTCGCAATCGCTTAACATAAGTGATGAAGGGACGCTGGTTGTCTCAAATTTAGCCATCCTGTCCCGAAGAAGAGCAGTCAACTTTTCCATGGCATACAGTGCCCAAACCTTCCCCCCCACATTGCTACACAAGGAGAGAGCAGTTGTTCCCAGAATTGTGCCACGCAGAGTCCTGCTGCAAGAAGTAGCTGAGATATAAGATGGCCTGAGGGATCAAAAAGGGAAAAATTCGATCTGCCTCAGGATCGCCCAATAAAAGCGGCTGAGGATTTATGTTTTTACATTTTAAAACAGGGGAGGGGGGCTGCGCGACCACCTCCCCGGGCCGAATTGGGCCCTGGGGACCACATCCCCTGAGGCCTGGCCATTTAAAGTGGGTTCCCACTCATCACTGGGACCACGGGGGGAGCTTCTAGGCATTGCTTTGACAAAGAGGGAGCTGCTAACATGCAGCTCCCTCTCTGTCAGAGCAATTGTGCTCGCTTTTAGCAAGCGAAGCGAGCACATTTCACTGTTCTCGCTTGCTGAAAGCAGGCACAGTTTGCAATGGCTTGGCGGGAACGGTGATGTTCCCGCCAAGTCATAGCAAGCAGCTATGTCCTGGCGGTGGGCAACCAGAGACATAGCAGGAGCCGACCCTGGGGTAGGCAGTCCCCAGTGCCATCCTTAGCTCCAGGAGGGGGGCTGTGCGCCCCCCTCTTTTTTTTAGAATTTGCCCCAGGAAGGTGGTATTGCCCGGGGCTGCGGGGGGAGAGGGAGGGCTGCGCGGCCCCTGCATTCAATTTAAGTAAAGCCCGGGGAGGTGGCAGTCCTTGGGGCTGGGTAGAGGTCCGATAGGCCCCCCATTTAATAAGTAAACAAGCCCCATGGGAGATGGTGGTCCCCGGGGAGTGGGGGGGGTGCTGTTCCCCAGGGTTTAATTGAACCCTAGGAGGGTGACCCAATGCGCCCCCTCCTTTATTTTTCATATGCCCCCAGGATTTGGTCCTCCCGGGGGCTTCTTTTAAAAGACGCGCAGGAGCCTGCGCATCTGTTTTTTCTTAATTTTGCCACAGATTCATTAGTGCACCTGTGAATTCACAGAAAAAGTAATTAAAAACATATTTTTAACCCCCGGCAGGGTCCATGTGGGCCCCTACCATATTTGGGGGTCAGGGTATTCCTACCCTGCCCCCTTTTCTTTATTTTTTACTTTTTTATGGGACTCGTCTTCATGCTGAGTCCCAAGATGGCTGCCCACACTTCCTGACTGAAATGTTGGCAGCCAATAAAATTCCAGTGGGACTCGCGTCCCCAGATATCTATATTTTTTTAATTTAAATATCTCTGAAACTACTAAACAGTTTTACACCAAATCACAAAAAGCACACTTTCTGGACCAACATTTAGCTCTCTGCCAAATTTGGTGTAATTAGTTCAGTGGTTCAGGCAGTAGTCATTTTCAAAAAATGAAAAATCCCCATAGACATAACATGGGGAAAACATGTTTTGGGGCCCCCTTTTTATTCTCGGCACCCGCTTGACGGATCACCCCGAAACTTTCAACAAAGCAGCTGAACCAAAAAGGGGAAGTTTTTTTTAAAATTCTGAAGATTCGTCAAGCGGCGACAAAGTTATTGGCAAAACAAAAAACGCTTTTCTATGGAAACTTTGGTCCTACCTATAACTACCTACTGGCTATCGCTTAGCTCTTAAGTCATCCACATTTTTTCTATATTTTTCAGACTAGCAAACAGGTGCTCACGGAATAGTTTCTCTTCTCTTACATAGATTCCCGTCGTCTGCAAGGACTTCCCCCTCTCATTTCTTCTCCTACCAGCAAAGCAGATTTCTCTGAAAACAGCCAGGTTAGTATTAATAAGGAGTAAATGAAAAAGAAAGTAAGAAAATCTAAAGACTGGGCCTTCTATTCCACCTCCTTTTATGTACCGGAGTCTCTCAGGATATTCTCCCGTCCGTCTGTTTTCTGGCATTCCCCTGTTCCATTGCTTTATTTATTTTCTTGTTCAGTTATTTCTTATTTAGTTTTTTCTCTTTTCTGTCTTGTTTGGAGTCTTGTGCTTCTATTTTTCCCTTTTTATCCCTTCTTTTTTGTTTCCTTTTCTAGAAAGTTCTTCGAGGCACATTATTCGTAAGAAGTGGCACATGTAAGTGTTAAGGGAAGTATGAAGAAGCATTACACCTTCCATTTTAGTGATCTTTCCTTTTAGTGCGCCTGGTAAGTATTTAATGAAAATTAGATTTAAAGCAGAATGAAGCCAAACACAAAGGGGCAGATTTACAAGCCCCTTGCGACATTTTTACGACACCGTTGCGTCACTTCTGTGACGCAGCGGCGTCGTAAACAATGCGCCACTATGCAACAGATTTACAACGTGACGCATCTAGTGAGATGCGTCACGTTGTAAAGTCCTGCGCTACATTATACCTGCGTCAGGTATAATGTATGCAGGGTGGGCTTTCCATCGCAAGGAAGCCCCGTAAAAGTGACGCAGTGAAATCTACAAGATTTCACTGAGCCACTTTTATGTTCCAGCTGCGTCAAATCCTTACGCCTGCTTAAAGCAGGCGTAAGGAGTGACGCAGCATGTTAGGTATAGGGCGCCCCTGAGCATTGCTGGAGTTGCGTTGCACTTGCGACACGATTCCAGCAATGCGCTGCCCTTACGACATAAGATGCGACACGCATCTGACTATCCTTGCGCCACGGTGCGTCGCATTGTAAATGCGACGCATCCGTGGTGTTGTAAGGGTATTCCTACGTGTCGCATCTTGACTGGCGCATCCCTGCTAATATGCAGGGCTGCGCCAGTCCTTGTAAATCAGCCGCAAAATCTTTTAAGGTGGTAGCTTATTCATTCCTCCCTTTTGCTCCTCCCCCTTCTATGCATTGAACCCAGCTTAATCTCACACACCTGAACTGGCCACGATCCATCCTAAAAATGTAGCTTCACTGGTGGGAGGGAGGGTTTCACCTTTCCTCACTCCATGCATCTTCAGCCTTCTCCTCCTGCTCTACATCTAGAGTGGTGCTGTGGTCCTGACTCTCCTCAGCAGGGAAACTCTACGTTGTCCTCGTTGAGAGTCTGTGAACTTCTGCTGGGGTTCTGTTTCAGAGAACCTTGATTCCTGTCTTCACATCCTGTTCCCAGTGTCAGTATCTGCATCAGCATCCAGGGTGATTCTTTCTTCTACCTTCTACTTTAGGAAAGAGATGAAGACACACCTCTTTAAAGAACACTACATCACAATATGCTAACAGTCCATATACCTGCTCCTTTTCCCATCATTCGATGACTGTATGTTTGCCTTTGACACTGTGCGACATTCCACTGTTAATGGTTTGCACTATATAAATACATACATACTACCTGTTCACAGTCCTTTAGTCTTTTCTCTCTCTTTATGTGTAAGAAATTGGGTTACTGGTTGAGGGGAGGATAGATCTTTGCCAAATGCTGGCTGATTACTACAGGAGATTCCCAGAGTTGGGTGACCCTCCAGTACTTCCACAACCAATTCCTGCATCTACACTTATTTGTAGGAAATTGGGTTACTGGTTGAGGTGGGTGAAACCCTGCTCAAGCAGCAACCACAATTCTTCTCAGTGTGAGGCACAAACAAACCTCAAATTAACCTGTGCTCAATTCTCTTGTAGCTTGGCAAAGAGCAGTCAGGCTTAACTTAGAGGCAATGTGTAAAGTATTTATGTAGCACTTCAAACAGTAATAAAGTGAAAACACAACAGAAGAAAAGCTCCACACCAATTTAGACAAATGAAATACATTTTAATACTAAATCAAGACTGAAACCACAAAAATCCAATCAGTTGAACTAGAGACATGCAATTTGAAAGATTTCAGTAAAAATATCACCAAAAAAGTACAAAGCGCCTACAGTGGTCGTCCGGGCGTGCAAGACCGGGACAAAGTCACAAGTTCAGGCCGTCGATGGAGCACGGGCTGGCTGCAGGGACCGACTTGGGCCCAGAGAACAAGAGTATCTTAGTTTCTGGCTGCGAAGAGATGTGGATTCCCGTGTCGATGATGCATTGTGCAGCAAAGGCGATGCGAGGTCCAGGAGAGGAGATGCATCGCACAGTGGCGGTTTTAGGGAGCTGCGGAGTGCGAGGTGATGTCCTAGCATGGAGATGCACAGCGCAACAGTAGTTCCGATGGGCTGCGCTGGGCTAGGCGAAGTCCTGGCGGGGATGCGTTGGTTCTAATCAGCTGTGACAGCGATGCGAAGGCCTGGCATCGGGGAGATCCGCACAGCAGCGGTGATGCACCATTCTGTCTAGGGCATTAATCGGTTCTGCTGGATCCACAGATCGGCTGGCAGAGCACCTTCAGGCCCACTTCCAGTAGTCCCAGACTGTGATGGCACCACTTTGGAGGGCAGGACTGACAGATGGTAGAGTACAGGTTCTGTGTTCAAGGTTGTTGGAAGCTTGTTATGTCCCTGAGGCTTCTGATCAGGAGGCTAGCCAACTAGCCCTTGGAGTCAGTCTTGAGTCCTTGGTTAAGAGTTGCAGGTTCAATCCCACTTACCAGGCAGGAGGGCAGCAGGTCAGCACAGCAGGGCAGCAGTCCTTTAGCATAACAGTTGAGGAGAGTGGCAGTCCTTTCAACAGCACAGCAGAACTTTTTCCTGGCAGAGTTCATAGGTCCAAAAGTGCACTGAAGAGCTGGGGTCTGAGGTCCAATTTTTATACCCGATGCCCATTTTGAAGTGGAGGAAACTTCTAGAAGTTTCCACACCCCTGAGGTGTCAGGCATCCCCTTCCTCCCTGTCCTAGCCCCAGCTTGTCTGGAGTCACAAAAGACTAGTGACAAACCCTTTATGAGAGTGCTCAAGCAGAGCCTTTGTAATTTCCAATGTCTGGGAGCAATACACAAAGACCAACTGCCAGCTACACCTAGTCATGTGACTCAGGAACAGGCTGCAGCAACCAAATAGTCAGGACAAGAAAATTCCAACTTTCTAAAAGTGGCATTTTCAGAATTCTGGCCAAAGCTCTGAATTTACCAATAAAGAGGGTTTTTAATTACAATTCTTTTGACACCAAGTAAATTAAATAGGCCAATTGGATGTAAGCCAGTTCTACTATATTTTAAGGAGAGAGCACAAGCACATTAGCACTGGTTAACATTGGTAAAGTGTGCAGAGTCCTAAAAGCCACAAAAACGTGTTTAGAAAACAGGAGGGTAAAGGCAAAACACTTGGAGATGACCCTGTGCAACACTGCGTAGCAGGATCTGTCACTTCTGAGACCTTCAACGTTAGCGAGATAGATGTGCCTGGAACTTAACCTCTGTTTTTGCGATGACGCAATACACTGGAAATAACAAGAGGGGGGGCAGTTACCTTCAGTACAATAACAAGTCTCTGCATACAGTGAACATGCATTAAATTCAGTGATACAAACATACAGGTTTTACCAGCAGCTCGACATGAAAACAAATTAACCAAATTCTCAGATGGGAGTGAGGCACTCCTAGGAGTAAACAATAAATACAGATTTTGGTACAAGGTCCATTCATATTACAAATACTCTAAAGTCCTTTCTCTAGGCACAACTGTTCATCAGAGAAACACAGAGATCAAGTCCTTAATCCTTGCGTGATACAGATTTAGCTCCAAGGATGTAGGAAGGGTCCAGAGTACAAACACACAAGAAGCGCTGGAGTAATTCACAGAGAGGAAATGGAGGAAAAGTCTATAGTCTTTGAAGACAGGGATACTCAGTCTTGTTTTACTACTGTAGGAGGTTTAGTGTGCACTAACCTGATATCAAGTACTTAGCCTAGTTCTTCAACTTGTCTCAGGTTCGAAGAAGATCTCGAAGCCTTGACTCAGGAAGTCGCGTGGGTCCAGAATAGCTGTGCAGGAGGAAGTGAGGAGGAAGACGTCCAGGGAGCTGGTGCCATGGGAACCACTGGTTCAGATGGACTTGAAGGAGACTGGAGCACCTCTTGGTTGCGGCAGGATTCTTCAGGTAAGTGTGAAGGGTGAAGCTTGTTCCGCAGCGAGCGAGGCCAACCCACGATTCAGGTTTGGGCGGGGCTTATATACCCTCTCGAAGGCTCAATGGATGTAGCTTAATCACGTGGGAGACGTGAGGTGCATGGCCGTCTGGAAGGTTCTCGTACCTTGGAGAAAACATGTGTTAGTAGACTTTGTTTGACCTTACAGAATGGGCAGGTGTAACTTGTTGATCAAAACTAAATAACAGGAAACAAATGTATAATTTTCACTCAAACTTGCATAGTGGAAAATAACACTAAGGCCTCAGTAACAACGAGAGCAAAGTCTGCCATTGGCTTAAGAGATTCTGGGGAAGCTTGCAGGGATGCTAGCGCAATGGAATTACGAGTGCTAGGGAAACATTAGGCATGAGGGAGCTGGGGAAACATCAGTTATGATATAGCGTGCCATAAAGCACCATAGAGGTAGAGCAACATGAGTTCTGTGCCCTAGGTCCACTACACAGAGGGTGCAAGAGGAGGTCATGACACCTGCAGCCTGCCTCTGGGTCACATGACTGGCTGTGGGTGACATTTGGGCTTTGTGTATTCCTCCTAGACAGCCACACACAATGGGAGCTTAGGTGTGACAGGTTAGGCCATCACTGCCAGGATGGGAGGGAGGAGCTTGGCATAGCCCTACTTACACTTGAATAGGCTGTGTCCTGCCTCCACACAAAGGGCTGCACAACCCCTGTAGTTAGACTGGAGCCAGGGCAGGGAAGGCAGGGCATATGTTCACTTCAAAGGCATGCCTCTAGAAGCTGCTGTGTATAAAAGAAGGACCTTAGACACCAACTCTTCAGTATACTTCTGGACCTGTGGATACTCTGCAACAAAGAAGGGCAGCTGTGCTGCTACAAGGACTGACACTCTGTTGGACTGCTGCTCTAAAGGAACTTGTGCCTTGCTGTGCTGACCTCCTGCCTGCTACCCTCTTGCCTGGGGAAGAAGAACTGGCCCTGCAACTTCATCTTAAACCCAGGATCCAGAGTGACTCACAGGGCTAGTCTGCTGGCCTCCTGATCTGAGTCTCAGGGACATAAGTGGCTCCCCAACCAGTTCCTGGATCCAGCTGTAGCGATTTCCTGATGCCCAAGTGGTGCCTCTCATGTCCTGGACTCTTGGTGTTGCTCACAAGCTCTTGAAACCAAGTTTTGTGCTCTTTGTGACCGCAAATGAGCCTGTTCACACTGAGACCGCGCCGCTTGCACAGAAATTTAGCTCGAGCTGCAGCCAGCCTGTCTCTTCGCCCAGAGGCATCGACTGCCCGTGGGGGACCACCAACATGAAGCTTTAGGCCTTTCGTCCGTTACGCTCTTCTCACTACACCGACCTCCTCTAGCGACTCTCTCCAATTCAGACAGGACTCTTGGCACAAATCTTGGGACTAATCTAGAACTGTATCCAACCCGCGCTCCATCGCAGTCAGTTTGAACGTTTTACTTTGACCCGGTCCAACGCGACCAAATAGCCATGATTTCTGGTTCTACTGAGTGGATGTTTGTCTTTTTGTTCTTATTTTATTTATTAATTTTTGCTCTGTTTGAAGTGTTGCACAAATACTTTACAGATTGCTTCTAAGTTAAGCCTGACCGCTCTGTGCCAAGCTACCAGGGGTTGAGCACAGGTTAATCTGGGGTTTGCATATGTCTTACCGTGGCAAGGATTGTGGTTGCTGCTTGACCAGGGCTCACACCCCAGTCAACCAGCAACCCAATTTCTTACAGTAACATTCTACAGCAAATTAAACATACCCAATGTTTACTCTAGTAACTGATGCACTATGGCAAACGATTCAGCATATCAGTTGCAAAGTACCTTTATCTTGATGGAGCCAAAAGAATCTTCACTGGTCTTGTTCCACTGTCCTATAGCATTTGTTAATGCCCCACAGCTTGAGACACCAATCAAAAACAAAGCTTCACAGGATCTGCAGACTCCCGAAAGACAGTTGTTAAAGCAGAACATTTAAGGGCATGACAGAAACCCAGTACCGAGGGACCCAACAGGAGTCCTGTAAGTCAAACTGGTGATATCTAACTCTCCCTAGCTATCAATAACTTGAGGCCTCTGAAGACTGCACTGGAAGAGGTCGAATAATTCCAGGGGTGCAAAGAAAGTCTTTGAGGTGGAGCTGCAGAAGGAAGCTCAAGAAATGCTGAGAACAGAAAATGTCTGGGAAGATTTTCTTGGCCTCTGGCTGAAAGATAATTTCAGCTGGAGAGCCAGGGACATAGGTGAAGAACTGATCCGTAGCAGAGGAACATGGGTGAAGAGCATAGCCCTAGCGGAGGCTTCCTCTCTTCAAATGGGAGAAAGCCAAGCACCTGGATCTGGCTTATAAAGACTGCCGTGTTTCACACCCTGCAGTAGATCCTCTAATCCTGCAGTAGATACTTGAGTCCTGTAATAGATCCTTTAATTCTGCAGTAGCTCCTTGAATTCCACTGTAGCCTGCCTCTCAGATGGGCATATGATCTCAGCTTTTGGGATTCCTGCATTCAAATAGGTTTGAGTCTGCTAGTGAGGGAGTGTAACAGCTGGGCAGCACACATGTGACAGAATCAATTTTGGGTGGCATCAGATCAGCGCTGATGGCATCTTGAGTGGCAATACACTAAGCAAAGAGTAGGAGGGACGGCCAATAATTGCATAGCAAGTTACTGCACCTTAAATGTGAAGAACTGGAAAACAGAAACAATATTTAGTTCAGCAACATTAGAGCAGAAGTGAGAAAATAAGATACATGTAACACCTGTTACCAAAAAGGTCCTCCGTTTGAAGGAAGGGTAAACACTTGGGTTTGAACATGTTTTTAGAGCATCCCTTGAAGAGCTGGCTCAGAGATGGCTCTGAAAGAGGGCTGAGAGACATCACTTTGAAGATTATATAGTTCAAACAAAATGAGGCCATACTGAGGAAAGATCGGACGTCATCCTTGAGAAATTTCCAGGGTGACATGATTATTGTACACCAGGGTTTGGCTCAAACTACACTAATGTAGAAACCTGTGTGGGAGGGTGATTTGTTTTATATGCACTTTTCTCAGTGGCCTACTTTTATATCTCAGTCAAGTGAATCGCCACGTTCAGTGATGGCTGGTGACATTTGAAAGTGGTGGGGCATAAAAGTTTGGTATGACTTTTATGTAGTGAGCAATGCGGGCAAGCTTAATGGACAAATGTGCAGTCCAGGCTGGATCCTCCTCCAGAAGAAAAAAATTAAAAAAGATCTGTACATCTTCAACCGCCTCTTTTTCCTCTTCAGCACCCTTTTTTCACTCTTCCCCAAATGCACTTCCTTGCATCTCCCTCACTTCACCACATTCAAACATGCATTGCACTCACTCACATTTAAGCAATATATTTACCTTTGCTTTTGCCCTGTAAATATTTTGCCATCTGTGTACCCCTTCACACACTTTTTCACAAAATTGTAATTACAACTGGAATACATGACCATTGTTCTGTGTGCTCTGCAGAGAGGCCAACCCACTGACAGGTACTTTGCTTTGGCTTCAGCGTCAGACTTCTCAAGCAAAGCCCCTCATAAACACCTGCAAAGCTCAAAGTATACACGGAAAAAAATACAGAAAGAAACACAACATGAGTAAATAGCTAACTCTTGAGGAAGGCAAGATTAAGTCAAACTTGAAATAAGAGAGGAACTAAATCGCTGACATGCATTGCATTATTGTTTTTAACACTCATTGTTCATAAATCAATCCATGTTTTTGGCATTAATGTTGTTAAGGGCATGAAGATCGGGCCAGTTTTAATGTCAAACAGCAGATAACTGTCTATTATAAGCACATATCTCTGCTTTGCCCTTGACTCGGATATTTGTATCAACTTCACAAGGGAACAAGAACCCTGGCCTGCTCGTCTTTTGCATCCATTTCATGGGGGAACAAATGCTGCAGCTCCACTTCAAACGGGGCCATCGACGAGCATGCAGGGCCTGGGGTGTCACAATGGGGGAGGTTAGCGTGGCGAGGGGTCTCAGAACAATATACATAACAGAAGGTTAGCATTCTAACACTTACCATTACAGAGGACAAGGCCCCAAAACACACGTGCATGGTGCTTGCATCCACTCCTACGTGTGACGGTTGGGAAATGGTGGGATCTATGCCTGTAAATGACGGACGGTTGCTCTCACGCAGGGACTGAGACTCCAAGGCCCCAAACCATGACGCTGGCAGCATCACTGGCCTATAGAGAATTCTGCTACAAAGACTGCAATGGCAATGATTCATTATGAAGGGATTTAGAGAGTAAGCTCTGCGTCGTGCGTCACAGTTCAGAAAGTTGATTTACTGCCTGGTCCGTCTCCTGATTCAGAGTGAGGCTGGGCAGGCAGCCTGGCACACATAGCCCAGACTTAAATACATCGATTTGTTTAGAGATACAATTGTATCTCTATATAAATAAATCGATCTATTTAATATTTGTACAGGAATGTGAAGGAAATAATTTCAGGAGTGCGCAGCCCCAGAGCCCTAATGGAGAATTTGCCCCTGACCATGTTACATCTAATGCTGATGGCCTGAAGATACAGAGTGTGGCTAACTACTGGGATATTAAACACTGTTCACACCCAGAGTCAGCTAAGATTTGCAGCCTATAGATTCCCAAAAAATCACACCAATTCTCCAGAAAGAGGAGCCTGTTAAGGGTCAGGAAGCAAATGTGACATTGTATTGTGAATGTATGTTAATGTTCTTGCTGGTGTGGACGGAGGGCCTTTGAGGGTTGGAGGAGCACTATCTCTTTTGAGGGCCATTAGATTATCAGTGTGAGAGATAGACTTTTGTTTCCTCATGGCCTTTGTGTTAAATGCTGGTTTAGATTGAAGGCCTATGGGCATTGGACCTGTGAGCACAGTTACCTGATGGATCTTCGGGCTCACCACGGAGGGGACTGGTGCTGAGGATTACCTGACACTGTCTCACACTAGACCGTTGTTGTGTGGGAAATCTTTGTCTAATGGCTTGGAAAGGCTTTATGTTATGGATAACCTCTTTGTTGGTGAATGAGTTGCCAAATATTTGGTGTCCTCCTGTTGCTGGGGAGCTTGGCAGTGCAGCATGTCGGGCTCAGGTTGGTGGAAGGGGGTATTGAGAATGGTCTGTGATAAGTGCCTTCAGAACCATAATGGCATTTCAGTTTAGGGCCTTTTGGCACATTTTGTTTTTAGTTCTAGATGTTTCATTTGGTTGTTAGTGGGTGGGTCTGTGCTGCTGAGAGCTGTGTGTGTGGTAAGTTGTTTGAGTTGGGAGAGGAAAGGGACAAGAGGCAGATTCCGTTTTATGCTTGTGAGTTCAAGGTCTTGTTGCTAAATTTTAAGGAACTGAATTCCCTGCTAAGCTATTTAGAAACTATTCCTCCCTTAGGAAAGAGGACTGTTGTGTTGACCTCATAAAAAAAGACCTACACAATGGGAAGTTTTCCTTGATTACATTTGAAAGGCAGTTTCATTCTACAAAAACAACTAAGACATGTCGGGTGTCCTTGTTGATGCTTCTAGACCTGTTTATCCACAATTGGCATATTTAATTTACTAATAACTCCCTAGTAAAGTGCACTATATATGCCCAGGGCCTATAAATTAAATGCTACTAGTGGGCCTGCAGCACTGATTGGGCCATCCACTTAGGTAGCCCTTTAAACATGTCACAGGCCTGCTACTGCAGAGCCAGTATGTGCAGTTTGACTGCCATTTCAACTTGCCATTTATAACCCCTTTTCAAGCCTTAAACCCCTTTTATTACACATAAGACATCCAGAAGATAGGCCCTAGGTAGCCATTAGGGCAGTGTGTGGTGTAGGTAAAAGGTAGGACATATACTTTTAAGTTTTACATGTCCTAGTAGTGAAAAACTCCCAAATTCGTTTTTCACTACTGTAAGGCCTACCCCTCTCATAGGGTATCACTGGGGATTCTTTATTACATTTAATAAGTGAAATTCCTTATTAAGAAAGAGTAGAACTGTCATGTTTGGTACATATGGACTTGTAATAATAATAAACCCGGTTTAATAGTAAATTTGGATTTATTATTACAACTTTAAAAATGCCACTTTTAAAAAGTTGGCATTTTTCTGCTCTTAAGCCCTGTGTGTCTGCTGTGTGTCTCCAATACATGTCTGGGGTGGTTGACAACTGGGCCTTGTGCATTCCTTCTAGACAGTCACAAACAAAGGAAGCTTAGGTGTGCCTGATAGGCCATTCAATTCTGATGGGTCATCCTGGGCAGGATGGGAGGTAGGAACTGACACACCTGGATGGGCTGTGTCCTGCTCATACACAAAGGACTGCTAACCCCGTGTAGTGAGTCTGGAGCCAGGGCAGGGAGGGAGGACATCTGTGCACTTCAAAGCCCCTCTTTGAAGTCACCCCCACTTCAAAGGCACCACTGAGTATAAGAACTGGACTTTTGACCCTACCAACTCAGTACACTTCTGGACCTGTAGATACTCTGCCAGGAAGAAGGACTGCTGTGCTGCTGAAGGACTGCCACTCTGCCGGACTGCTGCTCTGGAGGAACTGCTTTTCTGTTGTGCTGACCTGCCTGCTGACTGCTGCCCCCTCTACCTGGGTGAAAAGGACTGGACCTACACCACTTCAACCTAGAGTGACTCCAAGGGCTTGTCTGCTTGCCTCCTGTTCTGAAGTCTCAGGGATATCAAAGACTTCCAGCAATCCTGCAACAGCACCTGGACTCTGCCACCTGTGAGTCTTACCCTGCCTAGTGAAGGAAGTGACCCGATTAGGGCCACCCGAGTCTCTCGCGACCACCTCTCAGCCTTCCATACAAATGAAGAGTCGGTCAGACAGTAGAGAATACAAACCAAGTATATTTTATTCAGGTACTCTCGAGCGGAGTCCAGTCTGACCAGCCTCCTAGGATTGCTGCAGAGGGACAGACTTCAGCAAACATAGAGATACATTATGTACGTTTCTGAACCAAGAATGTCCCGCCCATAATGGAAAGCTACTGGCAGGTGCAGCTAAAAGAAAGAAGTACAGAAAGATGAGTTTCGACTCTGAGGCCGGGCACACATTATCACTGTGCCAAGGTCGTTCTGTTTGTGCCTACCTCTAGACTAGTGGGAGAAAGCCTCTATCTATGGGAAAGGAATGTGTTAATAAGAACAGTGTATTCATTAGTAGAGCAAGGCCTATCCTTGGAGAAACGAACATTTCCACAGCCTGCTTCTCGAGTCAGGGAATACGTAGCTGACGACATGATTCAAAATGGCGGCTAAACATAAAATGGTGCCGCGAATGCTAACTTAACACGAGAACAAAGCACAAACAAAATAGCAAAACATTTTCATTTCATCAGACCCTCCTTTTAGCATTCGCTAAACCATTTGATATTGTGAAGGGAAAAGGTGTAGTATTCTAAAAAGCAAAGGACATCAACACTTGGAGCAATCCATATACTCAGTATCGGGAATAGAAGTAGCAAGGGATGATGTGGAACCAAAAATACCCTCATCGATCTGCATCATGTCGTTAATGTCCTTTTGCAACATGATAGCAGCGCTAGTGTCATGAACTGGCTTCTTCTGTTTAGGGGTGAGAACACTTATACAATAAGTGCAGCAGATCAGGAGACAGTGTATGCAAAGGCAACATGTGAAGAAAATACCAGCAATCACAGCTAGGAAGATAAGGATCTTCCAACCCCAGGACGTGAGCATACTCCAAAACCACCCAAATACAGTCCAAGTACCATTTTCTTGGTGTATGTCAGATGAGAGTCTATGCAATTTCTGTATGGCAGCATACACATTGGGGGTGTGGTCAGGTATGTACACACAACAGCTACTGCCAATGACGTGACAGGCCCCACCCCTATCTGCAAGTATGACGTCTAACACCATCCGGTTCTGCGAGGTAACTAACTGCGTAGCCTGAAGCTCAGCAGTGATGTTTGTCAGTATACCAGCTGTTGTGTTAATAACCCCTTCAACAACCCTTGTTAACAGACAAATGTTAAGGCTATTGGACATGGGGCCCCAAAAGGGTATGATACCCTTCATGGCATCCTCAAACTGTTGTAATGTGGTATCCGTCTGATCTACATCCTTTGTGTCAATGACCCTTCTGACTCGGGGCAAGTATACACTCCTGCGCTGCAGCTGATGATCTTTATGGTAATTGGTTGGAGCAACATACACGGGGGGAAGAAGAAAAGAGAGGTAACACCTGCCATACATAAGCTCGGGATCCACAAATGAAATAGACGTTAGGGGGTAAGATCAAAGGAGGACTATTAATCGTGCTTAGTCGGTAGGTGGAATTGCATTTACTTTCCCCCACTTCTATCTCCCCCCTCCCCTGGACACAGAAGGCAGCTGCTGAGCAGACCACAGACACCGGTATTGATTTGTCCTTAGTGACGTTACGATCTTGGAAAGATTGGAAATACTCAGAGGTGTTAAACTTCTGGAAATCAGCCATTTCCATTCGAAGCCATGTGTTGTTCTTCACCTTGTCATATTTGCTCATACAGGAGTTTGGGGACAAAGTACCAGAGATATTTAGTCCTGCCTTACCTATAGGAGTAAACCCATGATGAAAACGGATATAATCAACCACAGTGCGAGAATCAACAGGTGTCATAACCTGAGCGGTGTGGTGGAAATGGTAGTGTACCATGACAAACAATGCAAACCAACCCTCACAACTTCCCAGATGTGACAAAGGCATGGACAACACATTTTCACCTTTATGAGTAACTGAGTGGAGCAATCCACAAACCCACCAATTTGTTGTATTGGACACATCATGAGCTTGATGCAACATTTGTATAAAGCCATTATCTATGTAAGTCTTTCGGTGTTCTCCTTTGTGAGGGGCCAAAATAACAAAAATGTGTTCAGGGGAGAACAGGCGTTGTACCAACCAAGTAATGTACGGGATACTTCCCCTCTAGAAACCAAGATATTCCAAGTATTACTACTATGGCAATCCCAACTATTAATGCAAAAACTATTTTACTCTTTGTGGACCAACCCCGTTCTGGACGCGGTGGGCAAATGGCTGTTCCTCCTCATTAATAGGCCGACCAAACGGATACATTATGAAGCAAAAAGGGGAATGCAGTAAAAAGTAATAACCAAGGCAATTGTCCTCAGTGTCCGTCTGAGCCTCACTGGTACAGGCTCCTATTGTTCATCAACGTTGGCGCTCTTGAGCACCGGCGGTGGAGCTGCTCAGTCCTAGCTCTCGAGGAATCCCACATCGCACAGGATAATGTACCCCCCTCCAAAGGAGCACGTTTGATCTATCCTGTCCAATGTCAGAACAATGCACCAATCTCGCCTCACCCTAAACTAACATTGTTGGTACTTGACAAAGTACACCCTGACTTGCACAGTCCATCACTAACTAATCTGACTTCTCCTTTGGTGCACCGTTCTTCAACCGAGGGCGCAAATTGTACCTGGTGACTCCAGGCACAGAGGGGTCATCGAAGAGGGGCTCTTCAATGGCTCTGATTTCGGGAGGGATCGCTGCATTTAGTTCATCGTCTTTCTCAGCATCCGTTTGGGTCCATATAAGCTGTACGTCACTGAAGGGGACGAACTGAGGTATCTTTTCTCCCTCAGCATCCCCAATACCATCCCTCACCCACTGGTTATAGGGTAAGGGCAAGGGTACTCTGCGGCCGTGACCGGAATGAATCCAATTCTTTCGGCCAGCGACTTTCACAGCGGTCCTGGTAGCGAGGAGGACTAACTCGGGCCCCTTCCAATGGGGCTTCAAGCTCTTCTTCCGCAGAAAATTTCAAAGCAACACCCAGTCCCCCGGCTGAATGTTGTGACCGGGCCCCTCTGGTACGGGCGGAAGCGATTCTCGAATCTGTTGGTGAATAGAACGCAAATTTTCAGTTAACTGACACAGGTAATCGTCAACAAAGGGTACTCAATCTCTGAGAACCTACGCGGGTGCGGGACGCCCCAGACATTCGCCGGGCGTCCGAACACGATCTCGTAGGGTGACAATCCTGTCCTAGAATGTGCTGTTGTTCTTGTGGACAAAAGAGCTAGTGGTAAAGCATCTGCCCACTGCAACCCGGTGGTCTCCTGAATCTTTGCCAATTTCAGTTTGAGAGTACCATTGTACTTCTCAAGCAAACCTGCTGACTGGGGGTGATTCACAGCATGAAACTTCTGTCTGATGTGTAGTCCCTCACAAACTAACTGAATAACCTTGGCATTGAAATGACTTCCATTATCACTCCAGATCAAACGGGGCAAGCCGAAGCGAGGAAAGAACTCCTTCAGGAGTATCTTTGCAGTCGCAATGGCTGCATTTTCTTTAGTGGGGTAGGCCTCAACCCATTTACTGAACGCACAGACCACCACCAACACATACTTCAAATTATTGACCCTGTCCATCTCTATGAAGTCCATTTGCAGGACCTCAAAAGGGAAAGTGGGAGGTGCAAAATTACCGGGTGGTGTTGGGCTACCCTTGCCAGGATTGTGCATCATGCACACCATGCAGTATTTCACTAAATGTGTAGCTGTCTTCGAGATGTTGTCATTTTGCCATACGGAATCTAACAACTTGCAAATACCCTTAGCACTGATATGAGCCGGGCCATGGGCCATTGTCACTACAGGAAGAACATATGCGTCTGGCAACATCCATCTTTGCTTCCCTGACTTATCAATCCAACATCCCTCATCGTTCAAGTTTGCTGTACTTTCTTGCCACATTGCTAATTCCTCCACCGTGGCCTCACTCTGTATTTCCTTCACGTTGTCAAGTGTATCCTCAAACATGGAGAACTCGGGCACCCACCTGGCGGGACCTGCTACAAACATTCTTTTCATCTTAGTTCGGGCTGTTTCCTTAGCTGTCCGATCTGTAAAAGTGTTCCCCTTACCGACATCGTCAGTAACTTTCTTATGGGCGCTGCACTTTACTATCGCCAATTTCTCAGGGAGTGTCAAAGCAGACAAAAGCCTATATATGAGAGGGCCGTGCTGTATTCTCGTCCAGTGGGAAGTAAGGAACCCTCTCTCTGCCCTGAGCCGCCCGAAATTATGGGCGACTCCGAAGGCATACTGGCTGTCAGTATAAATATTGACAACCAGTCCCTCACTCAATTCACAGGCTTGTATTAGGGCCACTAACTCTGCAGCTTGGGCCGACTGATAAGGAACTCGTGATGTCTCAACTACCGTGCGCAGCGTAGTAATCGCATACGCAGCTGTTGTGGTGCCAACTGGTAATTTAAAACAAGAGCCATCGACATCTTTCTGAGTTTGCGGGACAGACATTTTAACAATGGTACTGATGCGCTCAGGGGTCAATCTCCTACCCTCCTTCGACAGTAGGTGACCTAAGTAGGTGACCTCCTGTCAACAATACTGAAATTTGGAAAGGGATACTTTATGGCCATGTTGAGCTAAATGTAGCAGCAATTTAACTGTACTGTCTCTGCATCCTTGTTCTGTATCTGAGACGATGAGCAAGTCATTGACATACTGAAGCAATACATTACCTGTAGGGAGTGACAAGGAATCCAGCTGACCTTTCAATGCCTGACTATAGATACTCGGACTCTCTGTATAGCCTTGAGGAGTGCGACAGAATCTAAAGCTTCTACCGGCAAAGGTGAACCCGAACAGATATCTGCTATCAGGATGAATGGGAATACTGAAGAATGCATTTTTCAAGTCAATGACAGAAAAGAATTTAGCAGAAGAAGGAATCCTTGTCAAGAGAGTCGTAATGTCAGGTACCACCAGAAACTGGGGAATCACTATTTTGTTAACTTCACGCAAGTCAATCACAAAGTGATAAACATCTTCGTGATACTCAGAGGGACCCGAAGGTGTCCGTTTAAGAATGGGAAGAATAGGACTATTACAAACATTAGCAGTCGTCTCCTCAACCACTCCTTTTTCAATCAAATCCTGCATAATTTTTATCAAAGCTTGCTCACCTGCCTGTGGTATCTTATACTGAGGAATATGGGATAAAATAGCACCTTACTTGACACGTATCGAAACAGGCGATATCTGCAACAAGCCCACATCTGTGTCGCCCGTTGCCCACAATGTGGGTGGCACATCTTTAAATTCAGCAGGGAGGGGTGCATCTTTGGACAGACACTGCTTAGCGCACACCACATCAGGACCCATCGTCATATAGACGCCGGCTGGGAAGCAGTAAATTGTAGCATGCAATTTCTTCAACAAGTCCAAACCCATCAAATTCTCTCCACAATTGGACGTCAACAAGAATGGCGAAACCACAGTGAAAGGACCAATAGTCAATGCAAGAGGTTTTGAAATGGGGCTCACGACCGGTACACCAGAAAATCCTACCAGAACATTATTATGGCCAGACAGAGTCGCCCAGGGACCAAGGAACGAGAAATAGAGCTGTTCGTTGCACCTGTATCCACCAAAAACTCCTTAGTCGAACCATGCACATCCTCACTAACATACGGACCTCGCTGGTCTACAGGTATCAAAACTGGTCCCTCACCATGTCCCCAGCTGTCCTACCTGTAAGACATCCCAGTCACCTCATCCATATCATAGTCATCATGATAATACTGTTTGCCCCGAGGGTCGTCAAAGTAGTTCTGATCAGTACGACCCTGAGATGCCACAGCGTTCTGAGCCCTGTCCTGGCCACCATCTCCACGGCCCTGTCCACAAGAACCTCGTCCTCCTGGGACCGCCACATTCTGCAGAAGTACATGGCACTTGCTGCACCAGTGTCCCTCCTCCTTACAATACGCATACTGATTCGGCCCCACCAGCGCAGTATTCCTGCTAGTACGGGGAAGCTGTCGGGATAAACCACCACGTCCTCTACCATTCCCTCTAGAAGCGCTGTTGCAACAACACCTTCATCTTCAAATCCTTGTGCTTCTTTTCCGTCCTCTCCTTATCCTCATTCTCCCTGTGCTCATAATACTGCACCATATTCAAGATAACAGAAGGAGAAGATGTGGACCAGGTGCTCTCGGAAGCCTGCAATCGAGTCGCAATCTCGGGGAGCAAGTTAGAAACAAATCTATTGACAAACAATCGAACGCCACCTTCAATTGACAAATCTTGTCCACTATAATCTCGGAACACACCTTCAAACCGAGTGAAGTAATCAGACACACTCATCTTTCTTCTGATGACAAGCCGAGAGCTTGTCCCAATCAACCTTTCTGGGCGGGATAAGAGAATGCATATACGTGATAATGCGGCCTGGCATAGCAAGTATCTCTGCTTTAGGCTTCTCACCAGGCTTCCTCTCCTGGTCCCATACTTTAATTTGATCCCGGGTACCACCCAATTCCGCAACATGATCCTGTGTGTGTACTTGTCTCCAAATATCAACCGGAACCAACAAACCAAAGAACATTTCGATATCCGCAATCGTCATTACTATTGAAGAGGCTGCCTCAGTCAATTCTTTGTAATATGCAGTAGGATTTTTCCTAGGGTCAGGTTACTGAGTCTTAAGGGACAAGACCTCACTCCTTTTCCATGGAGTATAAACCCACTGTTCTTGGAAACGGGCCGCTACCCCATGTCTAGTAACAACATTATGCTGATCCCGCAGCTCTGGTATTTCAGGGTGATATATGGGGTGGACCTCCCTTATTGGAAACTGAGATACTGTCTTCGGGCTCTTCTCAAGCAGCCTACCCCGATAAGCAACCAAAGTTGTGACATTACTAAAGACTTGACCAGGCGCCATGTCAGCATCGTATACGTGATCCTTAATATCATAAATAATCTGTGGTGCTGCATCATTGAAACACTGCTCCCAAAGTCGAATCGAAGTAGCTGACATGTGCTTGAGGGCATGCTGTTGTACAAAAGGCTCATAATCTTTCATCACACTGCACACCATAAATGGGGTTTTGGGCCCACTGCGCAGCCTGGTTAGCCACTGCCTGTTTCTCTACCTCTCCCATATCAGATCGCACCAGCGTTCGCCCCAGGCGTTCCTTAAATTTCATCCAGTCTCTATCCTCTGCGCCACGTACTGGTGTCCCACCACTCTGTAATGTCGGGGAATGGAGGAACACAGTGGGAGTGATAACAGATGTAGTGGGCATTAACGTCGCTGCTGGCTGAGTCGTGGGTGTAAGGGCTGGTGAAAGGGATGCCGAAGCAGTAGGTGTTGCAGGAGTGCTAACAGTCGCAGTTGCCACAGTTGGCGAAGACAAAGAAAGGACAGGAGGTGCCATGGCCAAGGCAGTCTGATCAACAGTAACAGAAGCAGAAACAGCAGAGACAGAAGAACCGGGTAGCTGGGCTTGTGGGGGAAGAGCGGGATATACCCTCTGCGGGGCATACGGAACTGGGGGTCGAGCAACTAGCAATTCTTCCACAAAAGCATCATTTTCTTCTCGGGCTACATAAGATTTATCAATATTCAGTCAAAACCTCCTATCTTCACGTTCAATTCCTATCTCCTGCTTCTCTCTATCATGCGCTACAGCTTTCTGAGTCAATGTTTACATTCTCCCCTTCCGGGCCTCTTTCTCTGCTTTCATTAGCCTCTGTTTAGCCTCTTTTTGCCATGTTCTGAGTGAATCAAACTTAGACTGCCTGCTTCTTCTCGCAAACAACTTCTCCTGTAAAAACCCAATTTTTTGTTAATCAAAAGTGCCCGTCAATGGCCACTGAAAATCGGCATTGTCCCTCGTATATTTGTGCCATGACGTACTAAACATAATAGGGCCAAGGCCATGTTTCACATACATATCAAAATTCGGAGTGCCTTCCGGAGTCGCTGGCTGACTTTCTTCCAGTCGAGCATCAGCAGAACAACAACGACAACAAGAAACCAGAAAGCGACTGAACACCGGCATTTTCAAAAGTAAGCCAAATTCGTTATGTTGCCGGGCAAAGTGTTCACAAACACTTTGTATCCAAATCGGTCCTCAGACAATACCAAATGCAAACCAAAATCGGTCCTCAGACCGTGCCAAAAACAAACCAAAATGGTACCATACCCACAAAGAACCAAAACAAACTCACCTGGTGCACACAGGTCAAACAAATGTATTCTCTACTGACGACTCTTCGGACCAAACAGTCAGATCCAAGGTTTCGCCGTTCAGGACCCCAGTTGGGATGAACGCTGGGCGAGGCACCGCCCGGCCAGACAGACAGGGTAGCTGCGAGTTCAGGACTCTCTTGTGCAGGGATCCCTGGTCCGCCTGTCCGACCCGACGATGGCCCCGACCTCCACACCCGTCCGCGGGCAAGGATGGGTCACTCAATGGAGTCCCTGTTTGGGCGCCAACTGAAGGAAGTAACCCGATTAGGGCCACCCGAGTCTCTCGCAACCACCTCTCAGCCTTCCATACAAATGTATATTTATTCAGGTACCATCGAGCGGAGTCCAGTATGACCAGCCTCCTAGGATTGCTGCAGAGGGACTGACTTCAGCAAACATAGAGGTACATTATGTATGTTTCTGAACCAAGAATGTCCCGCCCATAATGGAAATCTACTAGCAGGTGCAGCTAAAACAAAGAAGTACAGAAAGATGAGTTTCGACTCTGAGGCCGGGCACACATTATCTCTATGCCAAGGTCATTCTGTTCATGCCTACCGCTAGACTAGTGGGAGAAAGCCTCTATCTATGGGAAAGGAATGCGTTAATAAGAACAGTGTATTCATTAGCAGAGCAAGGCCTAACCTTGGAGAAACGAACATTTCCACAGCCTGCTTCCCGAGTCAGGGAATACGTAGCTGACAACATGATTCAAAATGGCGGCTAAACATAAAATGGTGCCGCAAATGCTAACTTAACACAAGAACAAAGCACAAACAAAATAGCAAAACATTTTCATTTCATCACTAGTGGTGCCAATCCAGTCCTTAGCCATTGAAAGTGGGGTTTTCTGTGCTGTGCCTGCAAAATCCACGCTACGCCATCATTGCACCGGTCGGAACTGGCATATCTCCTTTGGTGGTGACGCATCACCGCCGTCGAGGAGATCGCACCACTGGCTGTGTGGCTCGGTGACGATGCATCACCTCCATCCAGTGCTGCTTGAGGACGACGCATCTCCGAGTACGCAGCTTGACAACGATGCATCACCTACGAATCCTAAGGATCAGAACTGATGCATCGCCTCCCTGCTCCTCACATCTTACCATCGACACATCCTCCGACCAAGGTACTTTTTCAGTGGAACAAGGTTAGTTCCTATATCCGACCTTCGCTCTATCACGGTCGGCCTGAACTTTTGGATTTACCCAGGTCAAGCGCGACCAGATTGCTCCCGTTGGCTCTTTATCCTTTTAGGCACTGTATTTGCAGATATTCTTTAAAAATTCATAACTCCTGTTCTACTTATTGGATTTTTGTCGTTTTGATCTTGATATATTCATTAAATTAAGCTCTATTTTTCTAACCTGACTAACCTGGTGTGGATTATTTTTTGTGTGATGTTTTCACTGTTTTACTGTTAAAAGTGTTGCACAAATACTTTACACGTTGCCTCCAAAGTTAAGCCTGCCTGCTTAGTACCAAGCTACCAGAGAGTGAGCACAGGTTAATGTATTTTGTGTAACTGACTTACCCTGACTAGGATTCTGGGCTCTACTTGGACAGGGTGCATACCTCTGCCAACTAGAGACTCAATTTCTAACAATGCTCATATTGTTGGATGGTTTGGTGTATTAGAAGGGTAAGTACTGCCTGATTAGAGTTAAAGTGGGTAGAGAAATAATCATTTGGGTGATGCAATACATTCCGAACCAGAAACAGCATGCTGTCTTGCATAAACTAATCTGCACCATGATGGGCTTTGTTAAAGGGGAAGTGATTGTAGCAGGGAATTAGAAAATTGTGATGCACTTAAACTTGATCATTCAGGACGAAGCGTGGGGGATGGTTCTACCTCGTAAGTGGCATAATTGGCTATTAGGGATGTTTTATCTGACGTGGGCCTGGTGAATGTGTGGAGGGAGGTTGCTTGAGGGGGGATGTGACTTTTCCTTCTGTTCACATATGCATCAGTCCATCTCAAGGGTTAATGACATATTGCTGTCTTCCAGGTTGGTAGGCTGAATCAGGGAAACTAAGGTAATGGTCTTCGTCCATGCACTGATGAGGTGACATTTAGTCTCAGGGCTAGTGCTCTGGGAGATGGGTGATAGCAAACATATCCTGAAGGTAGCAGCCAGTGAAGATGGAATTTTGGAGGTCAGTTGGACACCAGAGATCGACTAGCAGCTCTGTGGGATCTAAGAAAGGCAGTAGTGAGTGGCAAGCTGTAGATATGCATTTATATAGATAGTATTTGTATAGCAAAAACCTAGCCAAAAAGCAGCAAAGAGCTGTGCATGGTCAAAAGTAAAGATACAGTTAATGTTTGTAGAGAAGCTCGGTTCTGAGAGTGGAGGTGGACTGTTACTTCATGGCGTAGTGCTTTTTAAAGCGATCTGGCTTCAGATCTTTCCAAATTGAAACAGGGTTGGGGCAGTCTTAATTGATATAGAGATGTTGTTTTAGATCCTGGGTGCATAAATGGAGAAAGACTGTTGTCTTTTTTTTCATTTTTGTACTTTGTCTTGTGTCTTGGCTGCGGGTTAGTCGAGACCCACCAGTGGTTGTACGTTTGTCAGTCAGATAGCCAGGGATGTCTGTAGTTATTGCTCTACTGAGTATGCCCCTGGTTTAGAAGATGGTGCAGTCTATAACGGAGAGTCTGTGGAGTTCCAATGGCATGGTAGTGATGTAGTCCTGTTTCTTCCGACCTTTGAGCTTCAGATACCTGCTGGAGAACTAGGTATGACCACCATTGCACACTGCTGAAAGGGAGATTGAAGGGTTAGGCAGGGGGTTGACGCAGTCACTGATTGCCTTGAAGATTGTTCTGCTTCTGTTGTCATTTTTATTGATCTCCATGACTTTGACTTCATAGAGGTAGAGGTTGGTGGAGAGATTTGGAGGAGGATTTAGCCGTTGAAGAGATAGAATATTAAGCTTGCAGCTCATGCAGGGTATTCAGGGAGATGACAAGAATTGAGGATCAGGTGAGAATTTTCTTTGTAAGTAGGTCTGAAAGGTCATTGTTGACTCATAAACTGCTGTTTTACGGAAAAGTGGATATTGATTAAAGCCAACGATCTAGAAAGCGGAAAGTTAGGATGAACAGGCTGTAAAGGTGCAATATGATAATCTCTGCCCGTGAACAGTCATGGTTGACCTTCAAAAGACTTGTACATTGGTGGTGTGGAATTGACACATGCCTTGTGAAACATCCTTGGGAACAGGCGCTTTTGACCAAATATCACCTTGTTTCATTAGATGCCATCTGTGCTTTCCACTAGGTCAGTTTGATACAAAATCTATCTTGATCTTAGGGGCGTGACCAGCAACATGGCCGAGTAGCCGCGTTGATCGCAAGCTCCGCTGGCCTCGGCCTAAATCCTGGCATAATCCTGTTCCTCTTCGCCGCAACAACGATTCACTGGCGATAACTAGGTGCCGGAGAGCAGTGGCGTGCCCGGAGAGCAGTGCTGCGGCGTCCTTGGCCCGATATCGAGACCTTTCCGGCGCGGTGATCGGCGCGCGGTCTCCCCCAAGATGGCGTCTACAGCGCAGTGACCGAGGCCTGGGACCTGAGCTGCGGTGCTCCCGCCTGACGTGGCAGCAGGAGGCGCGGACAAATAAAGGCGGTGATCGCCGTGGCTGATACTATTAACTGCTTTGATCCCCAGCGGCGCTATCGGCGATCTCCGACCGCCTTGGGGGACGCCAGCGGTGCTGCCGAGTGGCTACAGCGGGTGGTGCGGGAGTCAGAGGCACGGATTACTCCCTGCCCCGCGTTGCTGAGGGGAGAGCTTCAGCGGCCGGAGTGACTGTCATCGTGCCGCCGCCCGTCTCTTGGAGCTCCGCGGGGGACTCCGTGGTGGGGAGACCGGCTCACGGATTTTCCGGTCTCTGTGATCACAGCCCCGGGTCTGGCTCTCGGCGGACGGAGCGCTGGAGTCCCACTACACCTGCCCTCCCCCTGATGTGGACTGTGCCCCGCTACTGGCCTGAATGTGAGTCTCGGCGCTGTGATTCCTGAGGGCGACCCCGTCCCTGCCTCTCGGCCACTCCGTACCAGGACAGATATCGTCGCTCTGGGGGAGCTGAATGGAGGCGGCTGAGCTATGACCATTGGGCCCACCGTGAGGGGTGACACACCACCGGAGGTCGCTGCTGTTCCATTCGTGGTGCCTGTTGCTTTGGTGAGAGCGCCGGCCTCCTACCCTGGGACCCACGTCGCTGGGGGTATGGTGTCCCTTCCTGCGCCTGCCCGCAGTGATACCCCATATCGAAGCTGGGGACGGAGCGACATCGTGGGGTGGGGCTCGGTCGGGCCACAGGCACATTACCTCCTCTCCATCTAACCCACTCTTCCGCGGACTTTAACATCACAGGAGGGGTTCAGTGGGTCGCAACCCCTTCAGAGGGTCGTCCTTCTTTATTCTGCTGTGAGCTCTGGGCCCTGACACTCGGCCGTGCTTCACCCACCTCCTACTACTGCCTACACCTGTATCCCGGGATCCACCAACCTTTGACATTGATCATGCTCATGGGGGTGCGCTGGTGCTGAGTAGACTGAAACTTGGGACCTGCGCAATTAAACTTTCACGTGCGGTGATCACCGGATGAGGTACGCCAAGTGCCCCACTTAGCCGGGAGCGGTTCACCACCTTCTCCCCACCCTGCCCGTCTCGTCTGTACAGACGCTGCCTACCGAAGGCTTATCCAGCACTATAAGTAGTGACTCCCTCTGTGGACCGACATTAATGTGAGTGCGCCCCTGGATCCCTGCACCGATTTCAAACGACCGGCCCGGTGTTGCTGCGACTGTCCCAGGGACGCTGCGACACCAGGGGGGCGAGGAGTGGTGGAGTCACCGGCGATACGCTGAAATTTGAGGCCGTGAGAGGGCAGACTGCGACATACTCTAGCGCCAGGTCACCCACGATGGCAAAAGATAAAGAACCTAAATCATCCCGGCAGGGGAAACTGGACCGCTATACTAACGTGCTCCCCGTGGCGACGGGTGCGGAGGGCGGCTCTGCTCCTCTTCCAGACAATGCGACCATATTACAAGCCATACATGCATCTAGGGAAAGCTTGGAGGGGAAGATGGCGGAGATCCGCACAGAGGTGACGCTGCTTCGTCACGACCTCCGCAAAGTCTCTGAACGAGTGAACGAGGCGGAACACCGCATCTCAGAACTTGAGAACGTCTTTCACACCACGCGGAAAGATGTAACGGGACTCTTGGCTTCCATGAAAGAGGTGGCCTGGAGGGTGGATGACGCCGAAAATAGGGCCCGAAGGAACAACCTGAGATTTATTGGTTTTCCGGAAAAAGCAGAGAGGACAGATCCGGGACAATTTCTTCTGACGTTCTTGAAGGACACTCTGCCACATGCACCATTCTCAACCTGTTTTGTCATAGAACGGGCGCATAGAATGCCTAATATCCCTCCGCCACCAGGGGCTCCTCCTCGACCCTTGATAGCTCGTTTTCTGAACTTTCGGGACAGAGATTTGATATTGCGCGAACTGCGAAAGAAGGGAGAGGTCCAATACGAGAATACTCGAGTGATGGTTTTCCCAGACTACTCGCGTGATGTGCAGAAGCAGAGACGGACTTTTGACCCGGTCAAGGCGAAACTAAGGGCGCTTGGACTTCAATATATGTTACTGTTCCCAGCTAAACTGAAGGTCATTTTTCAAGGCTCCACGTTGTTTTTTCAAACTCCAGACGAGGCATGGTCTTGGATTGAGGAGCGGCCACAGCTGCGGCGTAGGACACCAAGTGCCTCGAGCCAACTTACGGAAAAGCGAAGGGGCCCAAGCCAAGACCGACCCAAAGAAAAGCGTCGGAGACGAGTGTTGAGAATCCGGAACTCAGCAGGGGGCACGCCGGGAAGGACGTTGAGATCCAGAGACAATGGGGACCACCTGTCGGAGTCTGAAGATGAGGTGGTACGAGTGCGCCCGTCGCGAACCCTGCTCAGATGAGATGACACTGGCCATACCGAATTGTCAGAGAGGGAAGATTCAGCGGACGCAGACAGTGAGCACCCGCTGCTTGAAAACATTCAACGACTGGAAGCACCGGAGCTGACCCTACCTGAAGCCGGTGCACTGCAGCAACAACTGCCCAGCAATGGCGAGGAGTACTGAGATACGGGGCCAGGTGGCCGCCAAAAGACAGTACGACTACCCTAAGGCTTAGTGGGCATTGCAGGACTTAGGCCCATGCCAGGGAAGTACATTGTGCGTTATTGTATTACTATTGTGTAGTTAATTGATTGGGGGGGAAGGGAGGGCTACAGACCTCTTAGTGGATTACCCGTGCCTGAGTTGTCATGTTGACGAATTGGGGGGTGGTGTGGGTACCTGAAGAGTGTGGGGTACATCGGATATTGTTCCACGTTGTGAGTTGAGATTGTTCTATGGGGAGGGAGATTGTTTGGCTCAATTTGTTCAACTACATACTGGGGCTGGAGAGAGTGGGGGCACGATGGGCAGACCTCTGGTGAAACACTGGGCGGGTGATGCACCGAGAGATATTTCACAATGGCAGAAGACAAATATACAGTACTGACATGGAATGTCAACGGATTAGGCAATAAAGTCAAGAGGGGGTTGGTGACTCGCTATCTCAAGAGGCTTAAACCCGACATCATATTTCTACAAGAAACACACCTGTTGGGCTCGAGCTGTTCCTTCCTGGGAAGGGGACAATATACTACTCTGGCACACGCGGGATTTACCAAAGGTTCACGAGGGGTGGCGATTCTCATTAAAAAGTCTCCTTCCTTTCATGTCACTCAACACTGGGTGGACGCAGACGGGACATACGTTGCAATACAGGGCATTTGGAAGCGCAAGACGTTTTTGCTTATTAGTGTATATGCACCCCCACGACTACAGCAATGTACATTGGATAGGGTAGCAGAGCTCCTACTACACTCCGGCCCTGCCATACATATAGTAGGGGGAGATTTTAACGATGTGAGTGATCCCTCCCTTGACCGCACCCAAATGCGACCTGGGTCCCACGGGCCCACAATGTTGGCTCGATTCTTAGAAACTCTGGGACTGACTGACCTGTGGCGGCGGCACCATCCACATCTACGAGTGTATTCATATTTCTCGGGGGCCCACAGGGTATTCTCACGGCTGGACTACCTCCTCGCCCCGGCAGGAGAGGTCCGACAGGTGAACACCATAGACTACCTAGCCAGGGGCATCTTCGATCATTCGCCTCTCCTAATGAAGGTGGGTGGAAGGGGGGGTCACCAAATAGCGCAGTGGAGATTAAACCCATGGGCATTGCAGGACAAGACAGTTGCCAAGGAGCTTCGGGTGGACTCCGAACTTTATTTTTCGAGAGTACGAGGGCTCGGTACAATCGGCAGTCACCTTGTGGGAGGCATACAAGACGGTACTCCGCGATAGAGCGCAAAATATAATTGCCCACAAAAAGAAACGAGAAACCCAGGAGATTGAGGATTTAGAATGCACCCTATTAAGCTTAGAGGGACGCGACCCCACCACACTGATCGATCATACCCTTCGCCAAATTGAAATAATTAAAAGAGACTACCTGGCGCTTGCGACCAACGAGGTGAGGGCACAACAATTGGCAACACAACATCGGCTCTATGAAACAGGGGATAGGGCAGGGAAACTGCTTGCGTGGCTAGGAAGGAAGGAACTAGAGACGAGATGGGTAATGGCCATTAAAGAATGCAATATCACACATACCACACCTGAAGCTATAGCAGGGGCCTTCGCAAGATACTATACTGCATTATACGCAGCCAAACCTCAGATGGAGGAGACGCAAATACACCAGTATTTAAATGCAATTGAGCTACCCTCACTTTCACAGGAGGAGAGAGACAGTCTAGAGGGGGATTTCACGTTACAAGAAGTGACCGAGGCCATTGGCCGGCAAAAAGCGGGCAAAACCCGGGGTCCTAACGGTCTTCCGGGTGAATTTTTTAAACTAAATAGCACACTGCTAGCACCACACTTGCTTAAAATGTTCAAGGCGTCAAAGGACCAAGGGATTCTGCCACAAGACCTCCGTATGGCCACTGTGGTGGTCATCCCTAAGACGGGGAAACCCCCGGATGACTGTGGGTCTTATCGCCCCATATCCTTGCTTAATATCGAGACGAAGATTCTGGCTACAGTACTTGCTATGCGTCTCCTGACAGTTATTACTCCCCTGATACATAGTGATCAGTCAGGCTTTATGCCGAAGCGTGCCACACGTTTTAACTTACGCCGTCTAGCTAACTGGATGGACACGGTACAGAGTCGAGGTAGCCCCCACCTGCTCCTTTCGCTTGACGCCGAGAAGGCGTTCGACACGATTTACTGGCCCTTCATGAGGTGCACCCTGGAAAAGTTGGGCTTTGGCCCGGTGTTCCGAGAGTG
This sequence comes from Calotriton arnoldi, assembly GCA_963921515.1. Classification (NCBI taxonomy): domain Eukaryota; kingdom Metazoa; phylum Chordata; class Amphibia; order Caudata; family Salamandridae; genus Calotriton; species Calotriton arnoldi. Next base: position 2,607,357 of record CAWUFW010001609.1, on the reverse strand, counting down.
GTTGGCACTGTTATATAACGCCCCTGAGGCTAGAGTCCGGGTCAATGGGGTTGTTTCTGCGAGTTGGCCGATCCGACGCGGCACTAGACAGGTGGCTTCGTGGACGAGTCTCGGCTCTTGGATGAGGAACGCATATCACTATATGCAGATGACATTTTGCTCTATGTCACACACCCGGTCGAGACACTCCCCCAAATACTGCAGATATTTGAAGAGTATGGCAGACAAGCGCTGCTATAAGATTAACTGGAATAAATCCACCCTATATCCTCTGAGCGGGGCGGTGGAGCCTCAAACCTACCCGAGCTGTTTACGGCTTTCTACAGAGGGATTTACCTACTTGGGACTATATATCACCACTGACCCAGTAGCTAGAATGGAACATAATATTAGACGAGTTCTTTTGAACTTTCAGGAGGATGTGAAGAGGTGGAGGAAACTCCCTCTGACCATTATGGGGAGGGCCGCCATGTATAAGATGATAACGCTCCCTCAGCTCCTTTATATTTTGCAAAATACCTATTACAAACTACCGGAAACTATTTTAACCACCATTAGCAGTGAACTACGTTTACTTCTGTGGGACGGAGCCCATCCACGAATAGCGCTGCAAACTTTACAACGCAATCCATACAATGGGGGGTTGGCTTTGCCGGATATTAGAGCCTACTATAGAGCAGCCCATCTTATAGTCATCAACGAATGGAACCATACGCCGGGACACCATCCTACCTATTGACTGGAAAGATTGCAATTCCGAAACCGCACTCAACTGCACTACATATATTGAGGAGCAGGTGGTGCGCGTCTCCTACCGGCTACCCAGCAAGTGCTGGCGGCCTGGAAGAGTGCTGAAAAGCAAATGAAATGGGATGGGAAGCTTACGCGGGAAACCCCCTTGTGGGAGGGTGCTAGATTGCCAGAGATTAGAAAACTGAGGGGCTTTAAGCAGTGGGACCTAATAGGCATCTCCAAGATAGGAGACTTACTGGATGGAGATGGGCTCCCTAGCTCCGTTCGCCTCGCTTCAGACTAAATATCAGCTTCGTGATTCCCAAGCGTATGCCTACCTCAGACTTAAACACGCCTGGCACGCTGAGGGGTTGGACACTGAGACACTGCCGGAATATGCCCCATTAGAAGGTAGGCTCCTACAAGAGGAGATTCCGACCCAAGCCATATCCTTGACATATAAGACGCAAATCAACAATATGCCCGACAACCTTGGTCCGCTTCGAGCCAAATGGGAACTTATCACCGGCCCACTAGATGATATTGATTGGGAAGCAGCCCTCATGCACCCGCGTGAAGTAGCGATTAGATTGAGACTGTGGCTTATACAATACAAGATCCTACATAGAACCTATTTTGACAGGGCACGCTTGCACTCTATGGGGAGGGCAGATAACCCAGATTGCCTTAGATGCCACACGGAACGCGGTACATATATACACACCCTCTGGGAGTGCAGACGGATTCAAACCTATTGGCGCAGGATAGTGAATGAATTAAACGATATACTTGGAGCTCAGCTTGGGCTAGATGCAAAGTTCCTCATATTAGGCATCCCCACAGATATCGATCTGCCGCGACATAAGCTCATGCTGGCTAACCTAGGGTTAGTGGTAGCCAAGAGAGACATAGCTAAATGTTGGGGGGCTCAACGACTTCCTACGCTCACAGAGTGGAGGTCAAGTATGGATCTCTACATGGTCGCAGAGAAGGTGACCTACAAAGCAAGAGGCTGCCCTCGGAAATTCCCAAAAATTTGGACGCCATGGATAGAGTATTACGGCTTAGATCTAGACATGGAAGAGGGAGGAATGGGCCTCTCACAGGGAAGGTCAGGGACCGGACCTTGATGACTGTGATACATAGCCTACTGTTGACAAATGTACCTGTATTAAAAGTGAACCCATATATCTGCATGTATATAGTGTTGGCTTTTGACCATGTGTTCTTTATCGGAGAAGCTGCTACAACATCTTCTGCCCGCCCCCCTGACTGCCCATTCGCTGCCCCTGCCTCCCAGCTGCTCCTCCCTCCCAGCTCCCCATATATGGCGGCCACTGCGCGGCCGCGCCGCTGGCGTGCCAAAGGCGCACCTAAGGCAAGCCCGTCTGCGCCCGTCCACGCCTGGACCGTGCCCAGCGCCAGAACCCCTGGGCCGCGCGCCCCCCGCTCCAGCCTCGAGGACCGACGTTGTTACGATGCCACCACACTCCACGCTCTCAACCCCGGACGGAGACACAACTGCTTCAAGGCCGCCCCGAAACGCACACATGGCCCCTTCACCTGCCGGAACTGCAGCTACACCAGCCTCAGAGCCACCGAAGCGCCCGCCAAGAAGGACCTCAACCACCTCCGATGCATCCTACTGAACACCCGCTCCGCACGCAAACACGCCGTCGAGCTCTGGGACCTGCTCGACTCATCATCACCAGACGTCGCCTTCCTGACAGAGACCTGGATGAACGACTCCTCCGCACCCGACATCGCCATAGCCATCCCAGACGGCTATAAGATCACCCGCAGAGACCGCGTCAACGGAGTACGAGGAGGAATCGCCATCGTCCACAAGAACTCCATCAGGGTCTCGACCAGCACCGACGACGTTCTCTGCACCGCCGAACACATGCACTTCCAGATCCACACGGACCCCAACACCACCCTCAGAGGCACCCTTGTCTACAGACCCCCTGGGCCCCGACCCCAGTTCAGCGACTCCATCGCCGACTTCATCAGCAGGCACGCCCTGACTTCTACCGACTACATCCTCCTCGGAGACCTGAACTTTCACCTGGAGAACAACAACGACAGCAACTCCACCACCCTGATCGACAACCTCACCAACCTCGGACTGAGACAGCTCGTCACAACACCGACACATTCCGCCGGCCACACGCTCGACCCCTTCTTCTCCTCAAGCTCCCACGTCTCCTTCACCCACACCACGGAACTCCTCTGGACCGACCACCGCTGCATCCACTTCACCTTCCAGAAACCCACCACACACCACCGCACCCAACAGATCCCACGCCGCTGCTGGAGCAAAGTCACCGAAGACCAACTACGGGCAAACCTCGCTCTCAGCCCTCCCTCCGACCCATCCAACACCGACGACGCTGCCTGCAACCTCAGACGATGGATAGACGACTGTGCCAACACCCTCGCCCCGCTGAAAAAACTCACCTACAGCAACACCACCAAAAGAACCAGCTGGTTCACCCCGGAACTCCTAGCTTCCAAGCGTACCTGCCGAAAACTTGAGAAGAAATGGCACAGTGATAAGACACCGGACAGCCACGCAGCCCATAAAGACGCCATCCGTAACCACCACCACCTCATCAGGTCCGCCAAGAGAATCTCCTTCAAAGACCGCCTCGACAACAACGCACACAACAGCAAGGAGCTCTTCAACATCGTGAAGGAACTCTCCAACCCCAGCTCCAACACCAACGACATCCCGCCGTCGCAAGCCCTGTGCGATTCCCTCGCCACCTTCTTCCACCGCAAGATCGCCGACATCCACGACAGCTTCAACACCCAGACAGCCCCCACCAAGATAGATACTCCAGACCCGCCGCACACCATCGACCATGACCCCTTGCCAGCCTGGGCCAGCGTGAACATCGATGACACCATCAAGACCATGGGCACAATACACTCCGGCTCCCCGTCAGACCCTTTCCCGCATCACATCTTCAACAAAGCCAGCAGCTCCATCGCACCCCACCTGTGCAACGTTATCAATCTCTCCTTCGAGACCGCGACCTTCCCAGAGAGCTGGAAACACGCAGAGATCAACGCCCTACTCAAAAAACCCAAGGCGGACCCAAGAGACCTCAAGAACTTCCGGCCCATCTCCCTGCTTCCGTTCCCAGCCAAGGTCATCGAGAAGATCGTCAACAAACAGCTAACCCGATACCTAGAAGAAAACAGCATCCTGGACCCATCCCAATCGGGGTTCCGCAGCAACCACAGCACTGAGACTGCCCCCATTGCCGCCACCGACGACATCAGGACCCTGCTGGACAACGGTGAGACCGCAGCCCTCATCCTGCTGGACCTCTCCGCCGCCTTCGACACTGTCTGCCACCGCACTCTACGCGCACGCCTCCATGTCGCAGGGATCCGAGACAAGGCCCTGGAATGGACCACCTCCTTCCTCGACGGCAGAACCCAGAGAGTCCGCCTCCCACCTTTCCGATCCGAAGCCTCCGAGATCATCTGCGGCGTACCCCAGGGATCTTCCCTCAGCCCAACACTGTTCAAGATCTACATGGCCCCGCTCGCACGCATCGCCAGACAGCACGACCTCAACATCATCTCCTACGCCACTCAACTGATCCTCTCCCTCACCAAGGACCCCCTCGCCGCCAAAGCCAATCTCCATGAAGGAATGAATGCCGTCGCCGATTGGATGAAGATCAGCCGACTAAAGCTGAACACGGACAAGACGGAGGTCCTCATCCTCGGCTCCAACCCCTCAGCCTGGGATGACTCCTGGTGGCCAATGACGCTGGGAGCAGCCCCGACACCCACCGACCACGCACGCAACCTGGGAGTCATCCTCGACTCAATGCTCTCCATGGCCAAGCAAGTCAACGCAGTCTCCTCCTCCTGCTTCAACACCCTTCGCATGCTTCGCAAGATCTACAGGTGGATCCCGACAGACACAAGAAGAACAGTCACCCAGGCCCTCGTCAGTAGCAGACTTGACTATGGGAACGCCCTCTACGAAGGAGACCCGGCCAAGCTCATCAAGCGACTGCAACGCATACAAAACGCCTCCGCACGCCTGATCCTCGACGTACCACGCCACAGCCACATCACCCCCCACCTGAGGAACCTGCACTGGCTCCCCGTCGACAGGAGGATCACCTTCAAACTCCTCATCCACGCACACAAGGCACTCCACAAAACTGGCCCAGCCTACCTCAACAGACGACTCTTCTTCTACGTCCCCAACCGCCAGCTCCGCTCCGCCGACCTCTCCCTTGCCACCGTCCCTCGCATTCGAAGAACAACCACCGGCGGCAGATCCTTCTCACACCTCGCCGCCAAGACCTGGAACACCCTTCCACTAAGCCTACGACAGACCCAAGACCTGCTGACCTTCAGGAGGCTACTCAAGACCTGGCTGTTTGACCAGTAGCAGCACCCCCCCCCATCCCTCTCCCCAGCGCCTTGAGATCCTCACGGGTAAGTAGTGCACTCTACAAATTCTGTGATTGTGATTGATTGATTGCTGCCCACTATTCCGCCCGCATTGTGTATTAATGATCTTTTTGATTGTATGTTTCATTTGTCAAAAATCAATAAAAACATTTATATATAAAAAAAAAGATCTATCTTGATCTATCCGTGTGATGAATGCTCCCCCGAATCTTTGGTTCAATTCTTTTTCTGGAAATTTGATCAGAAGGTCAGGTACCTGGCATCTGTTTTAAAACGTTATGTATTTAACCAACATAGACCTGCTTTTTATTTCCTCCGTATGTTGCCTGAGCCACATGTGTTACACAGTGGGAAATTTCTTGAAAATGGCTCTGCGCAATAGAAAATGAATGGATTTTCAATTATGCTTCCTAATGTGTCTGTGCACTTTATTTTCTCACTTGTAGTTTCTTGTCAAACACATGATTTTATTGGTGGACATTTTTAACCTTAGAAAGCTATTGCTTGATCTAATGTTTTCTAAATCACGTATTTTTAATTGATTTCAGCACATGTTATTGTATAAGCTTTTTAACACATCTAGTGTTTTTAAAGACAAATGGTTAATACAAAGAAGAGTTTTCCATGTCTGACATGGATTTATCATTGAGATTGTGTCATATATTTTATTCTTTTATGATTATATTTGCATAATCGAATAAAGATTTATTTGATTTGATTTGACATATTACTGAGGACCTCAAACTTTACTTAAATTCTGTTCATTCCATGGGTGATGCTTGAACAGAGAGAGGCCCTGTTGGACCTGATCACCAGAGAAGAAGTGCATGTAGTGGTGAGTTACATGAGATCAAATGAGGCCCTTGACTGAATCTTGGTCGAGTTTTAAAAGATCTTTCAAGTGACAATGACACTTGTATTGACGGGCCTGTTGAACTCTTTTCAAGCTGCAGGCACGATCACACCCTCAACGTATGAGGCTGACATAACTGTAATATATGAACAGAGACGAGACATACAGGCCCTCTGTCACTCTCCTGAAGGTGATTTTGAAGATAGACATGAAGGTCTTGCCCACCAGACTGGAGCCGGCGCTCCTAGCTGTGGTCCTTTCTGACTTTCAAGGGAAGTCACAACTTTGACAACTTATGGAGATTTGCTTATCTTTTCAAGAATGTACCTAAATGTAGGGACACGGTGGGAGTTATTTTGATAGATGCAGAAAAGGTCTTTGTCGGGAATGCATCTTTCAGAAGTGCATACTTGCAAGGATCGGTCTTGGAGAGAATTTCATCAATATAATCCTAGCATTTGTGTGCAGCTCTAACTCCATGAGTTGTAGTCAGTGTGGTATTTTTGACTCTGTTTAGTTGGGCTGCAGTACAAGGTAGAGATCCTGTCTCTTTCTTCTTATTCGGTTTCTGCTTCTGTCATTACTCATGGAAAATGTTATGCTTTCCCTCACAGATGTAGGGACCCCTCTCTCTACCTTGATGGGTATACTTGGGGACTATGGTGCAATATCCCACTTTACATTTAATGAGGTAAACAGGACACCTCCTTATTAATTCTGGGTCAGAAGCACTACTTCTATTTGGTGAGACGGCTCCATCTAGGGTGATGAGTGATACTGCAAAGCCTTTGGTATCCACCTGACACCCAAGGTGGGCAAGATGATTTTTGGACCCTGATTTCTATATGTATTTAGAATTGAAAGAGGTTTCCTAGAGGCATACAAAGTGAACGTTTGTGGTTCATCTTGTAGGGAAAACGCTAAGGCTTTCTACATTCATGGTTGAAGACTCTCGGGATAAAAGGGATTAGGATTGCAATTCTCCCTTACTATAGGGCATTCCATTTGCACATTCTTGAGGAATGAACTTAGGGGGAGTTGGATAAACTGAGTTGACATGGTCAAGGCAGAGGCAGGAAGAACTTTGCAGGATGTCCTATTGATCCAGCGCGATATTAGCAAACAGCATTCATACACCAAATACTCACTTGGGCCCATTCATTCATACTACGCTAATACTTACGCTGGGTTTTATCAGTTGTACTCTTTTATCAAATCCCTGCTACCAATTACCTTCTGATTGAAGAGTAATGACTTACCAATGAATCCTTTGCTAATTGGGAAGTTTAAAATGAGTGACATTCATTATAGTACATAATCCTGAAATAACCACTGAGTCAGGAAGTTTTAAAATGTTTATCTAAAGATTTAGCAGAGAAAAATACAGAGCCACATGGTACTTAATCAAAATACCCAAGATTAAGCATAGAAATGATTATTGCTAATCAATGACGGTGTTTAAAGAAAAGGAGAAGATAGAGATAGCAGCGCAACTAAAGGTTGCATTATATTTACCTAAGTGCGAGAACCAAACCCCTTAACCAAGGAGTTGAAAGAATAGGACCCAGGAAGGATGAAGAGCAAAGACCTCGCCAGGATCAGGACAGGACCGGTGACCTCTCTACAACGACGCCTGCGTCATTCCCCTCTCTGATACTCGGCTTCTCCTCGATTCTCCCTTCTAATGGACTCCGCTGCCCCCTCCTCAGGACCTCTTCTGGACAGCGATTCGGTCTGCAATCGATCAGCTTGGCAGTCTGGAGCTAAGAGCGCTAGTCTTCTGTTCGCACTCTGCGGTCTGAGCTAGAAGCCAAACTAATTAGCTAATTCTATATCTATTATACCCCTCTACGCCCATCTACCTCCCCTAATGTTGCTAAAATATGGGGCCACTACTTCTGATTGGACAGGGACAGGGGGTGGATTCTCGCACCATATCGATTTGGCCTAAATTGTAAAGCCTATTGTTTTTAAATTCCCACCCCTTCAAATTAATACATTTGCTTTATTTCCCACCCGTCTCATGACAAATGTAAACCAATTTTCATAGACAATGTATCAATGTACAACAGGAAAGGCAAGAGTACAGCATCTTCGGCCATCGGGTCGCGGCCTTGGACGACGTCCAGATTGACTTCATTTGGCAGGCACACAGGACACATGCGCAGAACCATTTGCCTCTCGAGTTTCAGGTCACCAACCCAGGCCCAAGTTTACGAACTAATAAAAGTGCAAGAAGCAAATATTAAAATCACAGAATAAAATGTTTCACTGTATGCCCACTTTTTCTACTCTATTCCCATTTAATTATAAATTCTATCCCGCGTTAGTAGCATTAGGAAACGACAATTTAGTAATGACATGAGAGCAAGCTGAAGCATGTGAAAACATCAAGCAGCCATTTTAATACACACTGCGCAGAAGCAGAAATTTCCCACCAAGCAAAGGAAGACGTCACACCATGTGGTATGGTTGCGACATGCGCATTGAGGTTCCCGCGCTTTAGCGGCCATTTTGGATTTACAGACAAGCGTTATTCATTAGAAAAACACATAAGCAAGCATCCTTCCCTTTCGTGTTGTGAATGCAAAGGTTAGTATTAACAATACAAGTTTTAATAAATTAATACCGTGATGAGGATTGAATACAAGCAAGTTTCATTTATGAAACCTTGCTCCATCAATCCCCTCTCTGATGGCGTTTCTGAGCCATCAAAACACTACCCTCAATCAGATGCCAACTTCTAGGAAATTACTTCATTCTCATCTTTACACTTTCCATTTTTACAATCTCCTTTTAATTTCTTGTATAATTCACTTCTCCACTCTTCAAGTTCGATTTCATCTACCTTTCGTTTCTTTCCTCTTCCTGTCACCTTATATGTTCCATTCTTTTTACAGCATTTGCACCATATTGTTATTGCCAAGATTATTATTGCTATCCCTGCTAAGGGTACTAATATTTGACCTATAAGTCCTTTTCCTACATTAGCAAACCAGGTACCAATTGACGAGATACTATTTGTCAATCTTTCCCATACACTATCAACTTCCAGTGGTTTAAGTTCTTTCTCAAGTTTAGTTATATTCTGTATATACGTTCCAATTTCTGCACTCTTATCAGGAATATAAGTGCAACAATGTTTCGTCTTCAATAATTTACAGACTCCGCCCTCTTTTGCCAATATTATATCAAGAGCAAGTCGATTTTGCATCACCATAGATCTAATCGCAACCATTTCTGCATTAATCATTAGAAAACCTCCTGCAGTATCTGTTGATAAACGATCAACCACTGTAGACAATTTACATATTTTCCTTGAGTTCAGAATTATTCCCACTGAAGGTATCAATGCACCAAATATATCGCCTACAATTTCTGAAAAACTAGCTCTTTTACTACGTATTAATTCACTATTGTTTTTATTGCTCCCAGTGTTTCTTTTTACGTGGTATAGCTTTGGAAATACTATTCCAAAATAACAACTTCCATACCACCGTGCAGGAAGCCTAAAGTAAGCCTTATTCCCACACACATAATAGATTCCAGGAAAAACTGAATCTGTTCCTCCTTTGAGTCCCCAACCTCCAAGAATTAAAAAATTGTGTTCACATTCACTGGTACCGATGAAAACATTGTTATATTCAGTCTTTAACCTATGAAGACAAATTTTCCCTGTCTTTACGAAATCCAGAGCCATAGCAGCTTGAGCCTTGCCAGGTGTGTAACTCCCTTCTTTCTCAGCCCAAGGTGGTAAATGAGCCTTATGCTCAGAAGCTTTCTTTTGAAAATCTTGTCTTCTATCTTCTACTAAATTCAAAAATATCTTTTCTTCTTCATGTAAGGAACATGTTAGATTGTGTCTATGTGCATGTGTTATGTCTATTGATTTCATTGTTAAGAAAAATTCTCCCATAAACTGTGCGTCTTGACTACTAAGCACTGGGTTCATACTCTTGCGAATCGGAACCTCAGAAAATATCACATCTAGGTTTGAAAAATAATACTGAAGTCTCCCTGTTCTATAAAATAAACTAGACAAAACACTACATGATATACCATATGTCAGTGGTAAGTGATGGTATGTTAATCCTTCTGCTACTGATTCAGGTAACTTCATACAGACATAACAATTACTAACTTCCATGGTGTCTACATATTGAAACAATAACTTTGTGAAAACGTTTAAACTAGTGTCGTTGTCAGCTATTTCATGATAAATTTCTGGTTCATTCTCTGCCATTAGTTCTACTCTATTGCCCTTCATGTTTGCTGTCCTCTCCTTAGTTTCATTATTAATCTTTTTATCTATTATCATAAGGTAAGGAACTGCTACAATCAGGACTAACCATACTATAAGCACCATTACTAGACTACATATGCATATTGCACAGCATCTTCTACAACATCTCTGTTTTGGTCTCCCAGCAACTCTATCGTCAGGCATTTTTTCGACAAGGAAGATTGCTCTTCTTATCTTTTCTTCTTTTCTTTAGCTTATTCTTTTGCTTAGTCAGGGTGGTCTTGTTTCTTTTTCGTACGTCAGTTCTGCACTTGTTCCTTCGCCACCACTGTCACTTGACTCTGAGCTTTCAAAATCTTCAAGAATGATATAAGTCCAGTCAGGACCCTTGAATTTGTTATTCACAAGTTTCAGTCTTTTACTTCTTCTTTTCTCAGTTTTATTTTCTTGTTCAGTTTGACTTGTTACTTCATTCACTTGATCTGGATTTTCACTTCTGGTTGTTATGTGGTATTTTACTCTTTTAATGACACTCGGCCAATGATCTCCTTTTCTGGTTTTCTTTGTTTGCACTGTCTCTTTATCTTCGTTTTCAGAAATCTTTTTAATTTCACTGCTTAGCACTGTTCCGTGTTCTTCAATTACTGTGTTTCTTGTTTGCTCCTTTTCAGGTCTAATTGGTTTCTCTGTAACAGCTCCGCTGTGAGTTTCCAATAACTGACCTTGTTCTTTATTTATTTCTTCAAGTTCATGTTTTTCAAGGTTTTCTTCTTCTGTGCACTCTTCTTGATCTAACTTGTTCTGATCAGGGCTTATTGCACTGTGAACTTCTGCAGCCTGACCGGATTCTTCTAGACCTGTCTGTCCCTGTTCAAAGTCTATTAGATCTTCACTGTTTTGAGTCCAGTTTCCTTTCCCTATCTGACCTTGTTCAGGATTTCTTAATGTCTTTTCTTCTTGTTCCTATACTGCTTCTTCTTCACCTATCTGATCTTCTTCAATTTCTTCCAATTTCGCTTGACTTTTTGTTCTGTGATATACTTCAGGAACTTCTACCACGGGTATCCAATCCTGACTTGTGCTCGGTTGTTCTTCTTCAGCTTCTCTGGAATCTCGAACCTGAGATCCTTCAGCTGGGCAACCTTCAGCTTCTTCAGTGATTGGCGTTGTCTGAGGATTCTCTTCCTCGGGATCTGGTACTCTCTTGGTGTGACTTACATGAATCCAATTAGGAAATCCGGCACACTTCACTGCTGTATTCGTTGTCAGTATGACTTGACACGGTCTGCCCCATCTAGGTGATAGACACGTTTCTCTGGTGTGATTCTTCACTACCACCCAGTCACCAGGATTCAGATCATGTTCTTGCTCGGGCTGCCTGGAAACTGCGTCTTCTCCAACCTGATGAGAGACAGAACGCACTAGGTCAGCCAATCCTTTGCAATAGTCCAGAACCATATCATCAGATATATTCACCAGTTTGTTTGTGGGAACATGTGTTTGTCTCATTGCTCTTCCCATCATTATTTCATGTGGACTCAATCCTGTGGTTCTGTCAGGTATACTTCTGAGTCCCATTAAAACGAGTGGCAATGCATCTGGCCACTCTAATGATGTTGATGCACACATTTTTCCCAGTCTTGACTTTATAGTGCCATTCAATTGTTCAACCACTCCAGAAGCTTCTGGACGATATGCACAGTGCAGTTTCTGTTGGATTTGGAATGCTTCACAGATTAGTTTGATCACTTCACTGTTAAAATGTTTTCCTCTATCTGATTCCAAAGTTACTGGAAAACCAAACCTAGGAATGAGCTCTCGTAGCAACAATTTTGCAACTGTAATGCTGTCATTTCTCCTAGTAGGGTAAGCCTCCACCCACTTTGAAAACAGACACACTATGACTAGTACATATTTCAGCCCTCTACATGGTGGTAACTGTATGAAATCAAACTGGAGTCTCATAAATGGACCCTCTGCCTTTCCAATTTTTCCAAATCCAATTACTGTCTTCCTCCACGGATTATGCATCTGGCAAGTTAGACATCTCTGGCAAAGACTCTCTGCAACAGCCCTGAATTTGGGATTGTACCAATTTTGTCTGAACAGCCTAATCATTGCATCTCTTCCTATGTGTGTGTCTCCATGATACATCCTAGCCATTTGTGAGAGTAAACAGTCTGGTATGACTGGTCTGCCATCAGCACTGATCCACACTTCATCATCTCCTCTTTGGGAACAACCCACTTTGATCCACAAATTCTTCTCACTTTCATCAACCTCATCTTGCAATTTCTTGACGTCATTCCAAGTTTCAGGTGGCATATACAGCATAAGTTGGCAGCTGATTCCCATTCTTTCCACCCTCTTATTGACTGACATTCTGGTTTTGGCACAATGTTGAGCCACCAGATCTGCATATCTGTTGCCGACTACCACCCAGTCATCTCCTGACTGGTGTGCGGCACATTTCACCACAGCCAATTCTTTTGGTGATTGTATTGCTTCTAGCAATTCCCTTACAAATTGTCCATTTTTAATGGGGGATCCTGAAGAAGTCATGAAATCCCTCTGCATCCATAGTTGGCCAAAATCATGCACAACCCCGTAACCATATTGGCTATCTGTAAATATGGTTACTCTCTGATTCCACCCAATTTTGCATGCTTTTATCAACGCAATCAATTCAGCTACTTGTGCAGATTTGACTCCTGGTAAATAAGATGCTTCAACTATTCCAGTTAATTCACATACCGCATAGGCAGCAGTTAATTTACCGTCTTCAAGTCTTTGACATGAACCATCAACAAATAGCTCCCTGTCTGGCTTTTTAAGAGGCTGTTCCTCTATATCTGGGCGTGGTTTTGTGCATAATTCTGTAATTTGTATACAATCATCTTCATCGTCTTCATCATCTTTAATTCTCTCATGATATGGGTCTGGCAGTAAGGTTGCTGGATTTATTATAGTACACCTTACCATATTCACATTTTCAGCACCCATTATGATTCTTTCGTATTTAGTCAGCCGACTAGGAGTAAGATGCTGAGTTCGAGTTCTTGTCAACAGAATGACAACTGCATGTGGAACATACACTTTTACAGGATGTCCCATCACAATTGACTCACTTTGTTCAATGCTCAAACAAGTAGCCGCCACTGCTTTTATGCATCCTGGCAACGCGGCTGCTACTGGGTCCAATGTAGCAGAAAAATATGCTATAGGACGTCTTTCTAATCCATGTCTTTGAGTTAAGACAGAAAGTACACAATTTTCTCTCTCATGACAGAATAATGCAAATTCTCTTTTATAATCAGGCATGCCTAAGGCAGGTGCTGAACATAGGGCATTTCTCAATTTTACAAAGGCTTCTACACTTTCATCCTCCCACTCAACAGGGTCCTTTGCTTTCTTTTTTGTCATGTTAATTAAGGGCTTAGCTAACATGGAAAATCCTGGTATCCATTGTCGACAGTAACCTACTATTCCTAGGAACATTCTCACTTGTCTTTGTGTTACAGGCATTTGCATTTTCTTTATTAAAGTTACCCTTTCCGCTGTTACTCTTCTTTTTCCCCTCTCAATTTGGTGTCCCAGATACTTAACAGCTGATGTACAGAATTGCAATTTTTCAGGTGAGACTTTATGTCCTTCTTCTGCCAAAAGATTTAATAATGCTATGGAATCAACAACACAGTCCTCTCTGGTATTCGATGCCACCAATAAGTCGTCGATATATTGGACTAAGACTGAGCTTCCTGGCATCACTAGTTTTTCAAGGCACTTTTTCAGTATCTGGTCGAAAATAGAAGGACTTTCTGTGTACCCCTGAGGAACACGATTCCACACATAGACCTTGTTCTCAAATTTAAATGAGAAAAGATACTGGCTGTCTGGATGTAATGGTATTGAAAAGAACGCTTGACACAAATCAATTACTGTGAACCATCCTGCACTCCAAGGGATCTGGTATAGAATTACTGCAGGATTTGGCACTATGGGACAACATGGTTCCACAATCTTATTTATTTTTCTCAGGTCCTGAACAATCCTATATTTTCCACTAGGTTTCTTTAACCCCATTATAGGTGAATTACATGGGCTACTCATTACTTCTTTTAGAATATTTTGTTCTACCATTCGATTTATTTCTTCAATGACTCCTGCTTTTACTTCTGCACTCATTTTGTACTGTCTGGTATTTGGGAAAATTGCACCTTCCTTTATAGTAATTTTAACTGGATCTATTTTAGACATAAGTCCTACTTCCTTTCCGGTGAAATCCCATACTATGGGGTTTACTGTACCTTTTAATTCTTCTGGCAACTCATCTTTTGTTATTAACGAAAACATCTCATCCACTTCTGTACCTTGTTTTGCAATCATAATTTTATATACATGGTCTTCATCTGGTGTCTGAACTGCCACACCATCCGGTGTGCAGAAAATGGTACAATTCATCTTGCACAATAAATCCCTACCTAATAAGTTTACTGGACTAGAATCACACACTACAAATTGATGCATTTCTCTGAAATTTCCGATTTTAACTTCCATGGGTTCGGTAAGAGGTGTTCTAATCCGCTGATTAGCTACCCCCACTACTTGGATATTTTCCCCAGAGAGAGGAAGGTCTGGAATGTCTGCTGTTCTCACAGTAGACCGGGTAGCACCAGTGTCCAAAAGGAAAGTAATATTATTACCTTTCACATTCCCTTCAACATATGGACCTGACTGATCTACCTGTAAGGATGCACCAAGTATGCACTCCTTCTTCCCCTCTCCTAGGCACCGTCATGGACTGAATTGACAGAAATCGTCCTGCAAAAGAAATTGTGATGTCATATAATCATTCTTACCACTTCCTCCTTGATATCCGATGTCTGTACCATGCTTTGCTCTGCTTACATTACCCTGAATAGGTGCAGGTGGCAACTGACTCTGAGGATTTACACTCTGCTGTGAGTCATTCTGCGTCTGTGGATTTAAATTTTGATTTGGGCCATTATTATTCCGAATCTTTTTACATTCATCCTTCCAATGCCCCAATTTTCCGCAACCATGACAAGGAAATTTCTTTCTAGCTTCTTCTCTACTCATTCGTCCTCTAAATTTTCCACCCTTTCCAGTTTCACCATTCGTTCCAGAATCTTTTCCTTGATTTTCACTCGGATTTTCCAAATTAATTCCCTGTTTCTCAGCCATTTTCACCTGAGCCCACATCACTTTTTCCTGCAATTTCTTGTGTCTATCCTCAATATCGTCTCCACAATATTTTGCATACTTCAAAATCTCATCAATGGGCTTCCCTTGCCAACAAAGCATATGCTGTTTAATCATCTGACAAATCTCTGGCTTCAAACCGTAAACAAATCGATACACAAACTGACTCATGTTCTTGTCTCCAATGTCCTCAAATCCACTATACTGTTTAAATACCTGCAATAGACGCTCATAGTAGGAATGTACTGATTCATTAGCTTCTTGGGTAGTTCGATCTATTTTTACCCAATCTGTTTCTTTCGGGGGTATTTTCCCTTTCAGGTAAGTTATCACCTGCTGATACTTTTTCATGACATCATTTGATGGGGCACCTGTCTTCGGATCTCTAGGATATTCATCACTTGGCCAATCCACTGTGATTTTGCAATCTGTCCACAAATCGGCAGGTACCACTATATCAAACAAACCATCCAAATCCTTCAACAATACCTTCGACACCTTCACAAACCTGTCAACCTGCTTGTACCATTCAATTGGTTTTTCTCTCAACTTTGGAAAATCATTCGTAAATGACAAAATATCCTGTCTGCTCCATGGGACATGTACATATCCTCCTCCCGCGACTTCTCGCATTGGATACATTTGGTCTGCTTTCCCTGTTTCCTTCATCACATATTCAGATGCTGTTCTACTTGTTCGTGCTTTTTCCTTTTTCTTGGCCCACCTAGTTTTCCATTTATCTAGGTCTCCCCATTTTTGCAAAACTAACATTAATTCTCTTATTTGTAATCTTCTTCCAGAGGCATTCATATTTTCTAAATCTTTGTCTGAAAATTCTGCTCTATAGGGTTTCTGTAGTACTTTTGATCTCCCTATTTCTATTCCCATCTGTAGTGCTAAATTGGATAATTTTTCATGGAATACCCTTACATTTCTGGTGATACTCCTGCACAGGAGCAATAATTCTTCTTCATCATAGGTATTTAAGCGTTCTAGTCCTACATTTCCTGCTATTATTTCTTCTAATTCGACTTTCAATTTATGAATGTCCATTATTTTCGGAGGTGTGCACTGTTTAACTGACCCTTGCACCCATTTCTTTAGATCTTCAGGTGTTACTATGGTGGCACTTTTTGCTCCCGATGAAGTTATTAAACTTACATCTTTTGAACATCCAGGTACATCTTTTCTGGGAGTGCTATTTACAGTACCTCGAATAGGCAAGTCCATGAGGGATATTGTGGATTCACAGTCACTAAATTGATCCTCAATTATAACTGGAGCTTCAGGTTTGGGATTATTCACAGGAGTAGGTGTAAGTATCGGTGGAGGACAGCTTCCCTGAGTACCATATAATGGAACTACTGGACCAATTGTTACAGGTATGGTCAACGAATCAGGATGTACTTTTATCTGGGTTATTTTCTGTATTAATTCTGCTCTGGTCTTTTCTAGGGCTTCTTTTTCTTTGTCATGAAGTATTCTACTCGTGGTGAATTCATGCATTACCTGTGGCACTAATGGAGTTTTCGGTGGTGCACTTGGGGTGCATCCACTTGTCCCTTCCTGATATGGTGGGGGGTTTCTTAACATTTCCTCCATAATTTCGTCTTCAGACTCCTCATTTCTCATTAAATGTTTTGTCTTTTCTGTGCACTTACTTCCTAATTTCTCCTCTGCTGAGAACAATGGATATAATCCTTCTGTAATCATTGCCCTTCTCCATTGTTTCATCTGACCGTTCCTAGACTCATGTAGGTATCTGGGGAAAAATCCTGGATAACCCCTATTACTCCTAGATCGGTCCCGCTCAAATGCCTCGGTTTCCCATTCCTCTAGAGCTTCGTACTGAGTTAATCTAGGTATGGGTTCTAAGTCATTCATCCTCAATCTCAAGTTTTGTAGAATTCGCCCATTGAACGTGCCATTCTCGGGAAATGCTAGTATTCCAGCATTTTTGGTATATTCTATCCAATTCTCCATCCATACACAAGTATGATAACCTCTCTCCATAATCATGAATGAAGCGGGCGTTTTAGCTGGTGGAATAATAATTCCTTCTCTAGTTTTGATTGGTTTGTCCTTTTTAAAATAATTCTTGATCTTTTGTAAAAATGACATTTTTCTCCTTTCTCCGTACATCTTGGGTAAGTACCGATGTATAAAATTATATTCTGCAAAGCCTAAATATCTCCTATCCTGACGAATTCCTGTTAAAGTCGGATTGCGTTTTAACATGCAATCCTTATCCACTAAGAATTTCCCTTCTATAATTTTGACCAATCAAATGTCTGCTATCTTTTATTTCCGAGCCAATCCTTGCGCTGCCTTTTGGTGACGTTTGTCTGTCAACCCCTCCTTTACAATCTGCTCTTTCCTGTCCTTGCTGGTTCAACCAATCCCAGCGCGGCACCTGTGACGTCAGTACTACTCCTGACTACTGACCCCTCCTTTACAAGGGTCTTTCCACACCAGCTGATTCAACCAATCCCAGCGCGGCGTTTTGTGACGTCAGCTCCCTCTCCGGCAACTGACCCTCCCTTTACAAAAATTTACGCAAACTTATTTTCTCTACAATTCTTAATTTCGGTAACAACATAAAACATTCGCTATCGTGCCAGTTTCTTCTAAATTCGAAAAGATAGTTTTCTCTCACACTTTAGTAAAGCCTTTCTGTTTACTAATATATACTACGAGTAAAACCCTTCCGTTTACTCTTCACACAAGCTCCAGAAGTACCTGTTACTTCTTCAATGTTACCCTTTCTAGGTGATATAACATCAAATTTTCACCAGCGTACTCTTTTGCTATTACTCACACGCATAGAGACCCTAACAAGTACTGAAAGTCCTGCTTAACTTTTCAGTACTATTTCTGCCTGGCAGATAACCTCACTGCAGTATGGCTTCCACTTACCATCCGCTATTCTTTTTACCCCGGGGTTTCTAGACAACATAAAACAAAACTTCGAATATACGGATGTTAGTTCATAAAAAAGAAAATTCTCATTACCCAATTAACAAAGAGTAACCATCCTCTGATTACCAGAAAACTGATCCAGCGCGATATTAGCAAACAGCATTCATACACCAAATACTCACTTGGGCCCATTCATTCATACTACGCTAATACTTACGCTGGGTTTTATCAGTTGTACTCTTTTATCAAATCCCTGCTACCAATTACCTTCTGATTGAAGAGTAATGACTTACCAATGAATCCTTTGCTAATTGGGAAGTTTAAAATGAGTGACATTCATTATAGTACATAATCCTGAAATAACCACTGAGTCAGGAAGTTTTAAAATGTTTATCTAAAGATTTAGCAGAGAAAAATACAGAGCCACATGGTACTTAATCAAAATACCCAAGATTAAGCATAGAAATGATTATTGCTAATCAATGACGGTGTTTAAAGAAAAGGAGAAGATAGAGATAGCAGCGCAACTAAAGGTTGCATTATATTTACCTAAGTGCGAGAACCAAACCCCTTAACCAAGGAGTTGAAAGAATAGGACCCAGGAAGGATGAAGAGCAAAGACCTCCTCCAGGATCAGGACAGGACCGGTGACCTCTCTACAACGACGCCTGCGTCATTCCCCTCTCTGATTCTCGGCTTCTCCTCGATTCTCCCTTCTAATGGACTCCGCCGCCCCCTCCTCAGGACCTCTTCTGGACAGCGATTCGGTCTGCAATCGATCAGCTTGGCAGTCTGGAGCTAAGAGTGCTAGTCTTCTGTGCGCACTCTGCGGTCTGAGCTAGAAGCCAAACTAATTAGCTAATTCTATATCTATTATACCCCTCTACGCCCATGTTCCTCCCCTAATGTTGCTAAAATATGGGGCCACTACTTCTGATTGGACAGGGACAGGGGGTGGATTCTCGCACCATATCGATTTGGCCTAAATTGTAAAGCCTATTGTTTTTAAATTCCCACCCCTTCAAATTAATACATTTGCTTTATTTCCCACCCGTCTCATGACAAATGTAAACCAATTTTCATAGACAATGTATCAATGTACAACAGGAAAGGCAAGAGTACAGCATCTTCGGCCATCGGGTCGCGGCCTTGGACGACGTCCAGATTGACTTCATTTGGCAGGCACACAGGACACATGCGCAGAACCATTTGCCTCTCGAGTTTCAGGTCACCAACCCAGGCCCAAGTTTACGAACTAATAAAAGTGCAAGAAGCAAATATTAAAATCACAGAATAAAATGTTTCACTGTATGCCCACTTTTTCTACTCTATTCCCATTTATTATAAATTCTATCCCGCGTTAGTAGCATTAGGAAACGACAATTTAGTAATGACATGAGAGCAAGCTGAAGCATGTGAAAACATCAAGCAGCCATTTTAATACACACTGCGCAGAAGCAGAAATTTCCCACCAAGCAAAGGAAGACGTCACACCATGTGGTATGGTTGCGACATGCGCATTGAGGTTCCGGCGCTTTCGCGGCCATTTTGGATTTACAGACAAGCGTTATTCATTAGAAAAACACATAAGCAAGCATCCTTCCCTTTCGTGTTGTGAATGCAAAGGTTAGTATTAACAATACAAGTTTTAATAAATTAATACAGTGATGAGGATTGAATACAAGCAAGTTTCATTTATGAAACCTTGCTCCATCACTATGGATGCTGAGAGGGATAGACTACTTAAGGTGTACCACAGCAAAGTCACTAGGACTACTTTAGAACTGTGGTATGCACGAGCGGTACTGCAGCTCCTTACTTCTTCTGTTCCTTTATTATTTGAAGAATGTAGTCGTCAAACTAAGTTAGGGTAAGTGCAAACATATGCATAGGTGAGAGAGTATGTTGGATAGTACTGTCTACTTTGACGAATGGGAGAGATTTTGGATGGACACAGACAAATAAATAATGCTGAATAGGCTTAAGTGGATGTAGCCAGCACTGGAGGAGGTGAGGAGAAGAAGGTGCTGACAAATATGCATGGTGGAAATGTTCTAAACTATGCACCTTATTGAGGCCGGTTTTTATCAGCAAACAGACAGGTTGTGGACTGTGCAGTCGCCGAAGATCTGTGGCTGTTGATACGGACCCTGAAGGCTTCGCAGTGCGAAGAGATGCACAGGGTTAGTTTGAGGCATTTGTGCTCACTGTTCCTGAGTTAGACTAGTCAATCGTCAGGCACTGAAAGAAGGTAATGTTGCGTCATAGTGGCTCGGGGATTGCAGCCATGGCAACGGAGAGGCTCTCACACCGCTTCTCTGGTTGCATGTGCAGGTTCTTGCCGATATAGCTCCCAGTAATCGATTATACGACCAGGGCAAATGGTTCTGTCTCCCAAAGCTGGGAGTCCTGAGACTTTTAAGTGATAGATCCGGAGCACGTTGTGAAACTATCTGGAGTTCTGGTTAAACCAGCGCTGCTTTCTGTAAGATGCATTGCAGCCAGGTCTTTAAAATATGCATAGAGTGGCCTCTGGTTTCACCTGGAGGAGTATCGCTCTCACCTCATGCTTTGGACTGTTTGGTGTATCTTTCCGCCTCCTGTTGAGTGTTTACATTGCAATATTTTATATCTTAAAAATGCACTCATTCATCACATATTCAGTTTTTTACCTCCTCCACGCACTGTGTATAGAAAGCAATTTTTTAAAAAATGTTCTTTCCTGCAATAGGCTTTTGAAATGTGTGTTAGCACTCCAGTGCAAACCTTTACAGCCACCACTTTTCCTACCACCACCAATCTCACCACTACAACTTCCAACACCCCCAGCATTACCAACGCTACCCTTATCGCCACGACAGCACGTGTGTATACAATTGTTTGCATGCTTTACAACATACCACACTTCAGCTTTGCCAATGCTTGTTGTATGTGTTCCAGGGAATATCCTGCAATGGGAGGATACACGGTCATGTCCGGGAACGATGTTTTTGGGTTGTGCCCTGGTGATTATTCTTGTCTTGCCCCTTTGTGTCGCCACTTTCAGCAAATGTGGGCAATGTCAGTGTGGAGAAAAGGCTTTTTTGGGAAAACATGCTGTGGATCTGGTAATTTGAAGGGCGATGCGGGGTGTAGCTGTGCTTGCTGCCTGTTCATTTCCGCAGTGTGTCGGAGGATGGTCCGCTTCTCTAATAACATCTCGTCGATAAAGACAATTACTTGTCCAATCGGAAATGATAAGATTTACCGCTCCTTGTGCCGAATCGTGTCTTACGTTCCTACTCTCAATATTTCTTTCGAGCGTGAAAAACATGTAGTTAATAAACACAGCAGTTTTCATTCACTCTCTGTTAGGAAGAGTTTCTGAGACAAAACAATATTTCAGTCTTGGTTTTTGTGCTGAGTCACTCCTCACTCCGCCTGGATTGTTTGCTCTCACTGTGCTTATCTTGTATAGAGGTGATTTACCTTTCACCTAGTTTCACCAGTCCGTTCCTGTCTCCTCCGCCTCCTCTGACTGAAGTTCACCTTCTGGCAATGACAGCATTAGTCTTCTCATGTAAATATATATTTTTTTCGTTTTAATGTTTTTTTTTCTCCCCCATTTTCAGATGGACTAAAGTTTGGTAAGGAGTTTATGCCACCACTAAAAAATGGTATATTGCGTAACATATTTTCTTGCAATAGAAAGCACGTACTTACTCTATTAACTCTAAACTCTCCTTCTTTCCCCAAATCAGAGGTCAAGGCCATTAACTTGCTGCTTTCCTTCTTCTGTCCCACTCTCCCAAACCGACCTCTAGGTGGCGATGTAAAGGGCCCTGGTAATGTCAAACTTGAATTACTGCAGCTTCATTTACACCAAACTACCAAAGTGCTTATGAACTAATTGCAGAGGTTTCAAACTCAGGCTGCCAGAAGGTGTCTAAAACTGCACAAGCGCCACTTCATAAAACCTGCACTAATCTATCAGTCATGAGTGAGGACACTTGCTGCAGGAAACAGTGCAGGAGGACTGCCTCCCCAGTGTTCAGATACATCAGTCTCCCCTTTACTCAAGATGCCCAAGAAGATGTACCCACCTGCATTGAGCTAGCCTTTCATGAAAGTAATTTGCAGCAATCTTGACAAGCCTCCCTCATATCAGAGGCACAGTGCACCCGGGAGTTCATCACACCAGCACTCTACTAGTGAATCAAGTACCTGGAAGAGCAAATGTTGGGCTCGGCTCGTGGCGCATCTGCAGGGCTCCCAGAAGTCTCTCTCAGCACTGACGGTCGATCCCCTCTGGACAAAGTACCACATATAGAGTATTAGGGAACTTAAAAACCACCAGTTTCTGGAGGAAACTCTAAATACGGAGTAAAATCCATTGGGTGAATTTCCTCCCCAATAATAATCCATCCACTGTGGTTTTTCCTCTGTCTTTTTGTACCTCATGTAAAATGAAACCAATGGCGGTCGGATCAGGAATGTCTAATACATTGTATGAGGAAATTCAGGACTTGAAATTACCCAAACCCTACTCCCATTTCCCCTTGCACCCGTGTACAGCTTTTACGAAAAGTCTATCTTCTATCCTCTGCTTCTATTCCTTTATGGTTGCTCCAAGTTTGAAGCTGAAGAGTTTATCCTGATCCATCAATGCTCAGGGCCTGTGCAGCTTCTGGCTATTCTGGTGTGGCTCTTGCTGATTAATGTCCAGCTCCCAAGGTCTTGGGACCGGACCTAGTCACCATTCGCCATGCCACAGAATGCACACTTTCCTGAAGGGGAAGGCATTGTACTCCGACATGGCCAATGACAATACCACTGTGGCTATAGGCGCATCTTCCTGATCAGGAGGAGTACCGGTTTCTACTTAACTTTGGCAAAGAGTCTACTGAACTTAAATTGCTGCTGCCTCAAGATCTAATCAGTATTGCTGCCAGGACCATGAATTCTGGCTTGTCCATGTGCCTGCAGTCATACCTTGAGTCTTCGGATGACAAGCCAGAGACACAGAAAAAGTCATAAGTTTCCTTATGAATGTAAAAACAAGTTTATTATTAAACAGACAAGGTCCTCCAGCAGTATCAGTATAAAATGTGCATGATCACCGCATGATTGCTGAGTCATTTAAACAGAGCAACCAAACCTTCCTCCACTGTGGCACTGCTTACCAAGCTCTAAGGTGGACGCTTCTTTGTTGGCTTCATTACGGCTCTTGCTTAGGGCTGTGTGATGAAAACCGGTGGTTCATGGTGCAAGCACAGTGGGCGTTTCTCCGCACCTACAACTGTGCCAGAGAGTCACACCTTTCTAGAGTTCTCTGTTCCCCAGAGCTAGCAAGATGATGCTTCTTTTACTTGTGGTTTGGAGTCCTATGACCGTTAGCTCGTAGGGCACAGAGAATACTCTGGCAAGCTCTGGTGACTGATGGAAGCAAATTCCCGCTATAGAATGCTTGGCTGTGATACGATAACCCTCACTTTCTGGCATGTGAAGATGTAGACATGAACAGTGTCTCGAAGAAAACGCACGGCCAGATTCACTGAGTTAAATGTTCCCCCCAATAGTGACAACATTGCTCCATGAAGAGTAAAAATGATTTCTTTGTACCAAGAGTACTTGAGAAGAGGGATTGGTCTTAATTAGGGGAATCCTTGATGATGACCACTTTGAGGGAACTGCAGGGTGCTATGTGCCATTTTGAGAATAAATGGTGTTGATTGTAGGCAACTCAGCAAGGATCATTTTCCAGTTCCATTGGTTTTTATTAATTATTCCGGGAATTCTCGGTGTTCAGCCTTTAATCTTGCACAGTGGGAGATAAAGGGACCCAGTGATAACAAAGTACTTTCTTGTTTTGGTACTACTGAAGTATGTATCGAAGGTATAAATCCTTTACCAAATTGTTAGATTATTACTGCAAATTCCAAGATGTGTTTTGCACTAGAATGGCAGAAGCTTTTCCTCCACATAGAGCCTATAATTGCACCATAGACCTGTAGGAAGCTGGCTCTGTATATACTACACCAAAGTGAGATATAGTGTGCACAGAGTCCATTGGAACCCCAAAGGTAGGCAGAGGTAAAGTTAGATAGCACCTCACTCTCTATTTGTGGTAGTGTGGTCGAGCAGTAAGGCAGTATCAGAGGACAGTGTTAAGCATTTGTTGTATACACTCAGTCAGCAACTGAATTCACACACTCAAAGATTGTTTTTGTTGTTGTATCAAAAATATTCTTTTAGGTATTTTATTTCCTAGAGCCAAGCAAGCCTGGCACAGGTAAGTGATAAGTACTTTGCAGTAAATATACAGATTGTAACACAGTTTGAATTGCAATTGTAAATGTACTTTGATTTGATTACAGTAGTGTT
Organism: Calotriton arnoldi; assembly: GCA_963921515.1. NCBI lineage: Eukaryota > Metazoa > Chordata > Amphibia > Caudata > Salamandridae > Calotriton > Calotriton arnoldi. The sequence goes on along the minus strand of CAWUFW010001609.1, from coordinate 2,582,575 downwards.
ACTGATAATGTAATGCTTTTCAGAATACAGTACATTTACTTTGAATGGGATTTTCAGTAAGATTGCAGGTAAGTTACTTTTGGATTACTTTTCTTACTCAGAGTATTATACCTGGATACTACTCTGGGACATTTCCTGTAAACAGGTAAGTAAAATCGTTTTTGTTAAACAGTACAATTTTAAAGAATTTCTTTAGGTTTTCAAACTCCACACTTAAAAACTTTTCACAGAAAAGCAGTCAATGTTATCCTATGGAGGAAAATAGTGTTATCGGTCTTGATATAAGTATTTGGTAGTGGGAGTTGAGGTTCTGGGTGTAGACTCAGGGGTCCCCCAGGGTCAAGGATGCACTCTAGTTATAACTTCAGCAGCACTAGGGCGGCCGGGTGCAGAGTGCTGAGGCCCAATGTTATCCAATGGGGGAAAGGGGGACTCCGGTTGTTGGTTGCTGGCAAGCAGGCCACTTGGTTGTGGGAGCAAAGCTCCTCGACTTTAGCTCAGGGCAAATGGGGAAACAAAGTAGCACCAAAGGTGCACCTTCAGCGGCACTACGGCGGCCGGGTGCAGGGTGCTGTTTCAACGTCGGGCTCCCTGTTATTTTCAATGGTGAACCTCCGGTTTGCAAAGACACTGCAGGCTTGGGGACGAAGGTCTCCTGGGTGCGACCACCACTTCGAGAGGTAAGATGGGAAGTTAGGGGTTGGTTAGGCACTGTCGGTTTGGCCACCCAAGGCCGTGGGACGTCGGGTGCAGGGGTGCCTTTTGGGGTTGGATCTTCTTACCAGCTCCTGGTTGTGGTTAGGGGGACCTTCTGGATTTAGGCTGCAGGCGTCGGCTGGAGACTTGAGGCAGGTGAGGGGTCACCGAAACTCCGGGCAGGATCGCCGGGGTGACCTCCTCGTGGTGTTTGCCCACTCGAGCTCGGGCCGTGGACTGCGGGTGCAAAGTGGGGCGTATTTGCGGTGTCCGGCCGGAGGCAGAGGTTGCCGATGAACAAATCCGGTGTTCACAAAAGACAAAGTCTTTGGGGTTGAAGGCAGGCAGGTCCTCCGGGGTTTTCAAGGTTGCTGGGTGCAGGACACACTGGGATTTCGCAGGAGCAGGTTCGAGGTGGAGACAGGCCTGTAGGGCTGGGGCCAAGTCAGTGGGCGTCTTCCTCTAGTTAGCTGCTGCATGGCTGTCCGGTTCTTCTTCTTCTTGTAGTTTCTTCTTGTCTGAGGAAGCAAGGTTCAGGGGTGCCCCTAAATACTAGATTTAGGGGCGTTACAGGTAGGTAAAAGGCAGGGACCAAAGGGTCCCTTCCCTGGGATGGGTACACCCCCTATTATGCCACCCTCCAGTGGGAGGGGGGCATGAGCCTGTCCCTGGTTGGCTGAGCCCCCCCATCTGCAAGATGGCGGGGACTGGGAGTTGTGCTTCACCTTGCCTCCCCCACCTGAGGGGTGGTGTTGGCAGAGGTGGGCACACCTCTCTTCCTCTCTTGTTTTTCCCGCCGGTTCTCCCGCCCAAAGTGGGGGTCAGAACCAGCGGGGACCAGTTGCTGAAAGGAGCAGGTGGCCTGGGGAAGCTCACAAAGGCGGCAAGCCTTTGAAGCTTCCCCTTCGTGAACCCTGCCCATCCTGGGGGAGGAGGCATGGCACCTCGTCCCAGGATGTGCATTGTTTCAGGCCCCAGAGAGCAGCAGGCTCTCAACCCAGGGGTCCAGAAACATGTGTGGTGGTGGCAGCTGAAAGCAGCCATTCAGCCTGGACACTAGTGGTGGGTTAGTTTTCAGGGGGCAGCTCTAAGATGCCCTCTTTGTGCATTTGTCATTAAATCCCACACTGGTATCAGTGTGGGTTTAATGTGCTGAGAAGTTTGATACCAAACTTCTCAGTTTTCAGTGTAGCCATTATGGTGCTGTGGAGTTCGTAATGACAAACTTTCAGCACCATATACTCTTAATGGCAGCACTGCACTTACAATGTCTAAGAATGGACTTATATTATAATGTGGTTGGGACGCGCACAGCTCCTTTGTACCATATCTCCAAATTTAATACCGTGCTCCAGAGTACCGCTTCCTGATTGTAAGCCTATACGTAATCATTGAATTTGCAGTACTCCAAAACTATTGGGGTCATCCCTGGGCACTGGTTGATGTGCTCTTGTTAGAGCCTTCTATCTTTACTTGCCAATAAAGTTTCTCCAATATTTTAGTTCAATGTATTGTTTTATTTCACAATATTTCATCGTATTTCTTCTTCCAAACTTTTTACTCATATACTTCATTTCCCAGAATGCATCTTAAGGCTTTATTTTCTCCCTCTCTCAATGCATTTCGGCCCATTGGCCTTCTTCCGGGAGTGCCTACAAATTCAAAAATAACATGCCTATAAAATGTTATTTTTGAATTTGTAGGCACTCCCCGGAAGAAGGCCAATGGGCCGAAATGCATTGGGAGAGGGAGAAAATAAAGCCTTAAGATGCATTCTGGGAAATGAAGTATATGAGTAAAAAAAGTTTGGAAGAAGAAATACGATGAAATATTGTGAAATAAAACAATACATTGAACTAAAATATTGGAGAAACTTTATTGGCAAGTAAAGATAGAAGGCTCTAACAAGAGCACATCAACCAGTGCCCAGGGGACGTACCCCAATAGTTTTGGAGTACGCAAATTCAATAAGAATGGACTTAGACACTGTAGGGGTACAGGGCTCATGCACCTGTACCCTCACCACTGGTATAGGGAACCCAGCTAGAGGGGTGACTGATCTTTGCCAGGGCAGTGGGTTGTAGGCATGGCACACAGAGATGTGTGCCATGTCGACTCTTCACTTTGTTCTGCACCAAAATACGCAGCCTGCAAAGGCAGTGTGTGTGTGTAAGGGTACAGGACCTCTAAGGGTGGCACAATAAATGCTGCAGCCCTTAGATGCCTTCTCTGGTCACAGCGCCCTGGGTACCTGTGGTACCATTTACCAGGGGCTGACCTGTGGCCAGAGATGGCAATTGGGTTTAGGCTTCAATGCAGTTTTAGGGAAAGAACATAGGCCCTGGGTACCTGATTAGCAGGAGCCCAGGGCACACTCAGTCAAAGCACATCAGCAATTCAGCAAAAAGTGGGGGTAACCATGCAGAAAGAGGGCACTTTCTCACACAACCCCCCCCCCCTCCCTCCAAACGAGAGAGGATGAGACTAACCTTTCCCTAGAGAGTCTTCATTTTCTAAGTGGAAGAACCTGGAAAGTCCGTCTGCATTGGCAGGGGCAGTCCCAGGTCTGTGTTCCACTACAAAGTCCATTCCCTGTAGGGAGATGGACCACCTCAAGAGTTTAGGATTTTCACCTTTCATTTGCATTAGCCATCTGAGAGGTCTGTGATCAGTTTGAACTAGGAAGTGAGTACCAAACAAGTATGGTCTCAGCTTCTTCGGGGACCAAACCACAGCAAAGGCCTCCCTCTCAATGACACTCCAACGTTGCTCCCTGGGGAGAAGCCTTCTGCTTATAAAAGCAACAGGTTGGTCTTGGCCTTCATCATTGGTCTGGAATAGTACCGCTCCTATCCCTAGCTCAGAGGCCTCAGTCTGCACAATGAACTGCTTGGCATAGTCTGGAGCTTTGAGAAATGGTGCTGAGCACATGGCCTCTTCCAGGGTGTCAAAAGCCTTTTGACAACTAACTGTCCAGTTTACCTTTTTGGGCATCTTCTTGAAGGTGAGTTCTGTGAGGGGAGCCACAATGGACCCATATCCCTTCACAAACCTCCTGTAGTACCCAGTCAAGCCAAGGAATGCCCTGACTTGGGTTTGGGTTGTTGGAGCTGCCCAGTCCAGGATGGCCTGGATCTTGGGCTGTAAGGGTTGTACCTGGCCTCCACCAACAACGTGGCCCAAGTACAACACAGTTCCCTGCCCCATCTGGCATTTGGATGCCTTGATAGTTAGGCCTGCAGTTTGCAGGGCATTTAAAACCTTCCCAAGGTGGATCAGATGATCCTGCCAGGTGGAGCTAAAGACAGCAATATCATCTAGATAAGCTGCACTAAAGGACTCCAATCCAGAAAGGACTTGATTCATCAACCTCTGGAAGGTGGCAGGGGCATTCTTTAAAGCAAAGGGCATAACAGTAAACTGATAATGCCCATCAGGTGTGGAGAATGCTGTCTTTTCTTTTGCTCCTGGGGCCATGCCAATTTGCCAGTACCCTGCAGTTAAGTCAAAGGTACTTAGAAATTTGGCTGCACCCAATTTGTCTACCAACTCATCTGCTCTTGGGATAGGGTGAGCATCTGTCTTGGTGACAAAGTTGAGCCCTCTATAGTCCACACAGAACCTCATTTCTCTCTTTCCACCCTGTGGATGAGGTTTGGGGACTAGAACCACTGGGCTGGCCCAGGGGCTCTCAGAGGGTTCAATAACCCCTAACTCCAGCATCTTGTTGACTTCAGCTCTGATGCTTTCCTTGACTTGATCAGACTGTCGATAGATTTTGTTTTTGACAGGTGAACTGTCACCAGTGTCCACATCAAGGGTACACCAGTTTTTCTGACCAGGGGTCAAGGAAAAGAGCTTTGCATACTGCTGCAAGACTTGCTTGCAATCAGTCTGCTGTTGGGCAGAGAGGGTGTCTGAAAAGACAACTCCATCCACTGACCCATCTTTTGGGCTGTATGAGAGGAGGTCAGGGAGAGATTCACTCTCTGTCTCCTGATCCTCATCAGTCACCATCAGCATGGTGATGTCAGCCCTGTCATGAAAGAGCTTCAGGCGGTTCACATGGATAACCCTTTTGGGTGTCCTGCTTGTGCCCAGGTCTTTTTTTCTAGGGTAGGGTAAAGGCCACTCCATCTATCCTGGAGTGCTCTTGGTGCCACTGGCTCCAAAACCCACACCTTTTGCCCAGGTTGAAATTCAACCAGTGCAACTTTTTGATTGTACCAGTGCTTCTGAAGCTCCTAGCTGGCCTCAAGATTTTTGGATGCCTTTTCCATGTACTCAGCCATTCTGGACCTTAGGCCAAGCACATACTCCACAATATCTTGTTTGGGTTCTTAGAGAGGCTTCTCCCAACTCTCGTTTGCAAGACAGAGTGGTCCCCTCACAGGATGGCCAAACAGAAGTTCAAAGGGGGAAAACCCTACTCCCTTCTGTGGCACCTCTCTGTAAGTGAAAAGCAGGCATGGTAAGAGGACATCCCATCTCCTTTAGAGTTTTTCAGGGAGCCCCATAAACATGCCTTTCAATGTCTTGTTGAATCTCTCAACAAGGCCATTGGTTTGTGGGTGATAGGGTGTAGTAAACTTGTACTGCACTCCACACTCTTTCCACATGTGTTTTAGGTAAGCAGACATGAAGTTGAAACCTCTGTCTGAAACGACCTCCTTAGGAAACCCTACCCTGGTGAAGACACCAATGAGGGCCTTGGCTACTGCAGGAGCTGTAGTAGTTCTAAGGGGAATTGCCTCAGGCTACCTAGTGGCATGATCCGCTACCACTAGAATGAATTTGTTCCCTGATGCTGTGGGAGGTTCAACTGGACCCACTGTGTCCACATCTACCCTTTCAAAGGGAACCCCCACCACAGGTAGTGGTATCAGGGGGGCCTTTGAGGGGCCACCTGTCTTGCCACTGGCCTGACAGGTGACACAGGAGCTGACAAACTCCTTTATGTTTTGGAGCATCTGGGGCCAGTAAAAGTGGCTAACTAGCCTTTCCCAAGTCTTGGTTTGGCCCAGATGTCCAGCTAGGGGGATGTTATGAGCTAAAGTTAGGAGAAACGCCCTGTACTTGTGAGGCACTACCACTCTCCTAGTGGCTCCAGGTTTGGGGTCTCTGGCCTCAGTGTGCAGTAGTCCCTCTTCCCAATAAACTCTGTGGGTACCACTGACATCTCACTTTTCCTGTGCAGCAGCTTGCTGCCTCAGGATTTCAAGAGTTGAACAGTCCTGCTGTCCAAGGCACAGCTCTTCCCTAGTGGGTCCCCCTGGGCCTAAGAGTTCAACCTGGTAAGGGTCAAGCTCCATGGGCTCAGTTCCCTCTGTGGTGTCCAAGTCCTCTCCCTGAGGAGAGGGGTCCTGATCCTTTTGCTGTGCAGAAGCTGGTTCCCCTGTCTTCTTACCTTTTCTCTTGGAAGGTTGGGCCATACTTTCAGGCTCCAACACTTCTTTTTCACCCTGTCTCTTGCTCTGTGCTCTTGTTTTTACACACACCAATTCAGGGATATCCAGCATTGCTGCATGGGTTTTCAGTTCAACCTCAGCCCATGCTGAGGTTTCCAGGTAATTGCCAAGCAGACATGCAGCTGGAAGCTTTGGAGAGACCACTACCTGTTTCAGGCCAATAACCCCTCCCACCCTCCCTCCCCCCAAGTCTAATGTCACCAGAGCCATTGCATGGTTAGTGGTAACACTGTCAGCATTGGTGACTGGATAAGTTCTCCCAATCAAGTATTGCTCAGGGGAAACCAGTGTGTCTCTCACCATAGTGACACTGGCACCTGTATCCCTCAGAGCTTCTATCCTAGTTCCATTAATCCAAGGGTATTGTAAGTATTTTTTTAAGTTGGGTGGCCACACAGCTACAGTGGCAAACTCAACTTCCCCTTCTGAAACTAGAACTGCTTCAGTGTGCAACTCGATTTGCTCTTGGCACACTGTTGATCCCATCTGGAGACTTGCTACCCCAGGAGTAGCTGTAGTAGGACTAGGGGCCTTCTTGTTTGGGCAAGCAGCATCTCCAGTTAAGTGTCCCAACTTCTTACAGTTGTTACACCAGGCCTTTAAAGGATCAAAGTTCTTTCCCCTGTACCTATTATTGGACTGGTAAGACTTTTGGGACCCACCCCCTGTGCAGGTTTTTGGGGCCCTTTAGAAGACTCAGGCTTTTTATCTTGGGGATTCTCACCACCTTTCCCCTGGGGAGGTTTTGTAACCCCTTTCTTTTGGCCACTTCCAGTGGTTGTTTTTGTCACCCTTGTCTTCACCCAGTGGTCTGCCTTCTTTCCCAATTCATGCACATTGTGTCCAGTTAACCAACCATCTAGTGTTTTAACTGAGTAGTCTACAAAGTCAATCCAGGATTGGTTTTGGGTTTTGTGAGCCCCCCCTGAATCTAATTCTATATTCCTCAGTTGTGAGTCCAAATCCCTCAGTCAGAGTTCTCTTCATGAGGTCATAAGACCCAGCACCTTCCCCTGTAAGGGTCAGGAGTCTGTCTCTGCAGTTACCAGAGAACAATTCCCAAAGGAGTGCCCCCCAGTGTGACTTCTTCACTTTTCTCATTTCACAAGCCCTCTCAAAGGCTGTGAACCATTTTGTGATATCATCACTCTCTTCATATTTAGGGACAATCCCTTTGAGGATTTTAGGATCATAAGATTGCTCTTTATCCTTATTAAGTATTTTGCTGCCACCATTGATGGGTGCTAGGTCCATCTCTGCTCTCTCTCTTTGTAGAGCCAGCAACCTGGTGTCTAGATCCAGTCTTTTGGTCAGCCTTACTAAAAGGCTGTCCTCCTCATTGAGGCTGTCCTCAATGTCCTCAGTGGTACCTGATCCACCTGTGTGGGCTCTAGGTACTGAGAGGTTGATTCTTGGAGTCAAGGGTACTTGGAGCCTTTTCTCCCTAGGAAATGGAGGGGATTGATCTACCAGGTCATCCCCTTCCTCTCCTTCCTCATCTGACTGGTCTTCACCATTTTCAGATGGGTGGTCCTTAGCATACCCAGCCAACAGCTCCTGGAGCTTTTGTTTGGTAGGATGGGACCCCATAGCTATGTTTTTAATTTTACATAGGGACCTTAACTCCTTGAAAGACAAGTGAAGGTAAGGGGTGAGGTCGAGCTCCTCAACCAAGTCCTCTATGTCATTGTGGTTATTTTCACTAACAGCTGGGTTCTTGTTTTGAGACCTAGTTAAAAAAACTTCTAACCCTAGCTACAGTTACTTTTAGTTTTCTAAAATTCTAAAGGGACTTAACCAAGGCCCTAACAAGACTTTTAGTAATTTTGCAAGAAATTGCCAATTTGAAAAATCTGAATTCTAAAGACAATTTAAGAGTTCTGGCGTGTGATCAGGTGGTAACCAAGTAGTCCAACAAATGCAAAGTTTTATATCCCACCGCTGATCCACCAATGTAGGAAGCTGGCTCTGTATATACTATACCAAAGTGAGGTATAGTGTGCACAGAGTCCAGTGGAACCCCAAAGGTAGGCCGAGGTAAAGTTAGATAGCACCTCACTCTCTATTTGTGGTTGTGTGGTCGAGCATTAAGGCAGTATCAGAGGACAGTGTTAAGCATTTGTTGTACACACTTGTTTTTGGATCAAAAATATTCTTTTAGGTATTTTATTTCCTAGAACCAAGCAAGCCAGGCACAGGTAAGTGATAAGTACTTTGCAGTAAATATACAGATTGTAACACAGTTTGGATTGCAATTGTAAATGTACTTTGATTTGATTACAGTACTGTTACTGATAATGCAATGCTTTTCAGAATACAGTACATATACTTTGAATGGGATTTTCAGTAAGATTGCAGGTAAGTTACTTTTGGATTACTTTTCTTACTCAGAGTATTATACCTGGATACTACTCTGGGACATTTCCTGTAAACAGGTAAGTAAAATCGTTTTTGTTAAACAGTACAATTTTAAAGAATTTCTTTAGGTTTTCAAACTCCACACAAAAACTTTTCACAGAAAATCAGTTAATGTTATCCTATGGAGGAAAATAGTGTTATCGGTCTTGAGGTAAGTATTTGGTAGTGGGAGTTGAGGTTCTGGGGGTAGACTCAGGGGTCCCCCCGGGTCAAGGATGCACTCTAGTTACACCCTCAGCGGCACTAGGGCGGCCGGGTGCAGAGTGCAGAGGCCCAATGTTATCCAAAGGGGGATAGGGGGCCTCCGGTTGGTGGCTGCTGGCAAGCAGGCCACTTGGTTGTGGGAGCAAAGCTCCTGGACTTTAGCTCAGGGCAAATGGGGAAACAAAGTAGCACCAAAGGTGCACCCTCAGCGGCACTAGGGCGGCCGGGTGCAGGGTGCTGTTTCGACGTCAGGCTCCCTGTTATTTTCAATGGGGAACCTCCGGTTTGCAAAGACACTGCAGGCTTGGTGACGAAGGTCTCCTGGGTGTGACCACCACTTCGAGAGGTAAGTTGGGAAGTTAGGGGTTGGTTAGGCACCGTCGGTTTGGCCACCCAAGGCCGTGGGGCGTCGGGTGCAGGGGTGCCTTTTGGTGTCGGATCTTCTTACCAGCTCCTGGTCGCGGTTAGGGGGACCTTCTGGATTTAGGCTGCAGGCGTCGGCTGGAGGCTTGAGGTAGGTCAGGAGTCGCCGGATCTCAGGTCAGGATCGCCGGGTCGACCTCCTCGTAGTGTTTGTCCACTCGAGCTCGGGCCGTGGACGGCGGGGGCAGAGTGGGGCGGATTCACGGTGTCCGGCCGGAGCAAGAGGTTGCAGATGAACAAATCCGGTGTTCATGGGAGACAAAGTCTTTGGGGTTGAAGGCAGGAAGGTACCCCGGGGTTTTTGAGGTTGCTGGCTGCAGGACACACCGGGATTTCGCAGGAGCAGGTTTGAGGTGGAGACAGGCCGGTAGGGCTGGGGCCAAGTCAGTGGGCGTCTACCTCTTGTTAGCTGCTGCACGGCTGTTCGGTCCTTCTTCTTCTTCTTCTTCTTCTTGTAGTTTCTTCTTGTTTGAGGAAGCAAGGTTCAGGGGTGCCCCTAAATACTAGATTTAGGGGCGTTACAGGTAGGTAAAAGACAGGGACCAATGGGTCCCTTCCCTGGGGTGGGTACACCCCCTATTATGCCACCCTCCAGTGGGAGGGGGGTATGAGCCTGTCCCTGGTTGGCTGAGTCCCCCCATCTGCAAGATGGCGGGGACTGGGAGTTGTACTTCACCTCGCCTCCCGCACCTGAGGGGTGGTGTTGGCAGAGGTGGGCACACCTCTCTTCCTCACTTGTTTTTCCTGCCGGTTCTCCCGCCCAAAGTGGGGGTCAGAACCAGTTAGGACCAGTTGCTGAAAGCAGCAAGTGGCCTGTGGAAGCTCACAAAGGCGCAAGCCTTTGAAGCTTCCCCTTCGTGAACCCTGCCCATCCTGGGGGAGGAGGCTTGGCACCTCGTCCCAGGATGTGCATTGTTTCAGGCCCCAGAGAGCAGCAGGCTCTCGACCCAGGGGTCCAGAAACATGTCTGGTGGTGGCAGCTGAAAGCAGCCATTCAGCCTGGACACTAGTGGTGCGTTAGTTTTCAGGGGGCATCTCTAAGATGCCCTCTGTATGCATTTTTCATTAAATCCCACACTGGCATCAGTGTGGGTTTAATGTGCTGAGAAGTTTGATACCAAACTTCTCAGTTTTCAGTGTAGCCATTATGGTGCTGTGGAGTTCGTAATGACAAACTCCCAGCACCATATACTCGTAATGGCAGCACTGCACTTACAATGTCTAAGAATGGACTTAGACACTGCAGGGGTACAGGGCTCATGCACCTGTACCCTCACCACTGGTATAGTGCACCCAGCTAGAGGGGTGACTGATCTATGCCAGGGCAGTGGGTTGTAGGCATGGCACACAGAGATGTGTGCCATGTCGACTCTTCACTTTGTTCTGCACCAAAACATGCAGCCTGCAAAGGCAGTGTGTGTGTGTAAGGGTACAGGACCTCTAAGGGTGGCACAATAAGTGCTGCAGCCCTTAGAGGCCTTCTCTCGTCACAGTGCCCTGGGTACCTGTGGTTCCATTTACCAGGAGCTGACCTGTGGCCAGAGATGCCAATTGGGTTTAGGCTTCAATGCAGTTTTAGGGAAAGAACAAAGGCCCTGGGTACCTGATTAGCAGGAGCCCAGGGCACACTCCGTGAAAGCACATCAGCAATTCAGCATAAAGTGGGTGCAACCATGCAGAAGGAGGGCACTTTCTCACACAACCCCGCCCAAACGAAAGAGGATAAGACTAACCTTTCCCTAGAGAGTCTTCATTTTCTAAGTGGAAGAACCTGGAAAGTCCATCTGCATTGGCATGGGCAGTCCCAGGTCTGTGTTCCACTACAAAGTCCATTTCCTGTAGGGAGATGGACCACCTCAACAGTTTAGAATTTTCACCTTTCATTTGCATTAGCCATCTGAGAGGTCTGTGATCAGTTTGAACTAGGAAGTGAGTACCAAACAAGTATGGTCTCAGCTTCTTCAGGGACCAAACCACAGCAAAGGCCTCCCTCTCAATGGCACTCCAATGCTGCTCCCTGGGGAGAAGCCTTCTGCTCATAAAAGCAACAGGTTGGTCTTGGCCTTCATCATTGGTCTGGGATAGGACCGCTCCTATCCCTAGCTCAGAGGCATCAGTCTGCACAATGAACTGCTTGGCATAGTTTGGCGCTTTGAGAATTGGTGCTGAGCACATAGCCTCTTTCAGGGTGTCAAAAGCCTTTGACAACTAACTGTCCAGTTTACCTTTTTGGGCATCTTCTTGGAGGTGAGTTCTGTGAGGGGAGCCACAATGGACCCATATCCCTTCACAAACCTCCTGTAGTACCCAGTCAAGCCAAGGAATGCCCTGACTTGGGTTTGGGTTGTTGGAGCTGCCCAGTCCAGGATGGCCTGGATCTTGGGCTGTAAGGGTTGTACCTGGCCTCCACCAACAAGGTGGCCCAAGTACACCACAGTTCCCTGCCCTATCTGGCATTTGGATGCCTTGATAGTTAGGCCTGCAGTTTGCAGGGCATTTAAAACCTTCCCAAGGTGGATCAGGTGATCCTGCTAGGTGGAGCTAAAGACAGCAATATCATCTAGATAAGCTGCACTAAAGGACTCCAATCCAGCAAGGACTTGATTCACCAACCTCTGGAAGGTGGCAGGGGCATTCTTTAAAGCAAAGGGCATAACAGTAAACTGATAATGCCCATCAGGTGTGGAGAATGCTGTCTTTTCTTTTGCTCCTGGGGCCATGCCAATTTGCCAGTACCCTGCAGTTTAGTCAAAGGTACTTGCAAATTTGGCTGCACTCAATTTGTCTATCAACTCATCTGCTCTTGGGATAGGGTGAGCATCTGTCTTGGTGACAGAGTTGAGCCCTCTATAGTCCACACAGAACCTCATTTGTCTCTTTCCACCCTGTGGATGAGGTTTGGGGACTAGAACCACTGGGCTGGCCCTGGGGCTCTCAGAGGGTTCAATAACCCCTAACTCCAGCATCTTGCTGACTTCCGCTCTGATGCTTTCCTTGACTTGATCAGACTGTCGATAGATTTTGTTTTTGACAGGTGAACTGTCACCAGTGTCCACATCATGGGTACACCAGTTTGTCTGACCAGGGGTCAAGGAAAAGAGCTTTGCATACTGCTGCAAGACTTGCTTGCAATCAGTCTGCTTTTGGGCAGAGAGGGTGTCTGAAAAGACAACTCCATCCACTGACCCATCTGTTGGGCTGTATGAGAGGAGGTCAGGAAGTGGTTCACTCTCTGTCTCCTGATCCTCATCAGTCACCATCAACATGGTGATGTCAGCCCTGTCATGAAAGAGCTTCAGGCGGTTCACATGGATAACTTCTCAGTTTTCAGTGTAGCCATTATGGTGCTGTGGAGTTTGTAATGACAAACTCCCAGCACCATATACTCTTAATGCAGCACTGCACTTACAATGTCTAAGAATGGACTTAGACACTGTAGGGGTACAGGGCTCATGCACCTGTACCCTCACCACTGGTATAGTGCACCCAGCTAGAGGGGTGACTGATCTATGCCAGGGCAGTGGGTTGTAGGCATGGCACACAGAGATGTGTGCCATGTCGACTCTTCACTTTGCTCTGCACCAAAACACGCAGCCTGCCGCCGATTTCAGTTCTTGCTCTTGCTTTGGTCGAGCGCTGCGATGTGTGCCATGCGGTAAATGGATGCCGTACTCTATTAATAGCTGTAGGTTTAGAGGTATCCAGCGCCGCATGGATAGATTTTATGATCATGTAAGGAACTATCTGTTCTCAGCATAGTCCCTATTTTATGTCTAGGTAGCTGAACGGCGTAATTAGTATAATGCGGTGATTATATGCCGTGTTCTGTCTTTATAGATGTAAGTATAATCACCTTGGATAGTAGTATGACCTATATACAAAGAAGTTATAGGGTGGTTATGCCGGGTACATTCACTCTCAGCGGCATAAGGGTTACTACTGATTAAGAAAAATAATGATGTTTAACTAAATAGATCCCTTTTCTACCTTAGTACTTATCATGCCCTACAATATAAGCTGTGAGTTTATAGTAGACGTAAACAACATAGCTTATAAAAAATAACACGAGTTATCAGAATATAAAAATAATACAATTTTTTTATAAATAAAAATGTTAATTAATAACTTTTAAATCAATTAGTAGATGCCCTAAAAAATTGTTTTAGGAATGGATATTTTACATGTAGCTATCTGTCAATTAAAATATCTAAGAACGACTATAAAATAGATTAGAGTACATGTTTTACTTTGATTGGTATATCTTCTTTGACCATAGGTACTTATCACTTCGGCTGCATATCTGCCTGAACAACTGTTGCCCTAGGAATTGATTGAAATTAGTGGCACTTTTGTCAATCTTGGGGATTGCTATCACGACGTACCACTTACCTTATGATTGGTTCCAGTTTTTTTCAAAATTCTGGTAAGACATTGTTTTAGTACCGGCCGTGCATCAGTCTGCCAGCCTGTAGATCATGGGTATTAATACCTTTATATATCTATTTTTCAGCATTTGGGGATTCCAGTGCATGAGAAATACACGGTGGCATCAATGTACATACATACACTGATTTAATTCATTATCACAAGGTACGTTGTTTGACATTGGTTCAAAATTTAAGTGGGATATACCGTGGATTAATTATTATCATTAATTAATTAGAAAAAAATTTCCCTTTCTTTTGGTATCTAAGGAATTTTGATGAGGTGATCATTCTTACTCCCTCACCTCAACCAACTGTGACATACAAAGATCTAGAAGTATTACATTCTAGTCCTGTTTTTTACACTTTTTAGGTATGTGGTTATTTATATTGCTTATGATTATGGTGCCTAGCAGTCTATTTGTTTTGTAAAATGTTATATGTATAGAAAAGAGACATGTATATGTGCTGGTAATGAATAGAATAATTAGTGTGCAGCTATTAGCTGATGTATAAAAAATTGTCTTAAAAAATTGTTTTGATAAGATCTTTTGGTAAAATTTTTTTTTAGCAATACTACAGTGAAGTCAGCAAAATATGTTTGTATAACGTTTTAACTGTGTGATTTTTGATTATGTCATAATGTTCTTACTATCTAGAAAACTGTCCTGAGGAAGGTGTCTATATATCTACTCACCGAAACGCAGCGTCGACAACTCTGTTTTCAAGTTATTTGTTTTTAGAATGATTGTATATAGCAATGAAATGTTTTTAAGCTTTTTATGCAAATGTACTATGTATAATAATGTTAATAAATATTTATTTTGACATATGTCCATGTGAATTTTAGTTATTTACACACTTTAATTGTATTTTTTGTATGTTGATTCTGACTCACTGTGATGATATAATTATTTTTATGTTATTCTTTTAATACCGGCACAATATATATATATAGTTTTTTTGGTACTTAGAAAAACTTCTTTACGGTACATAGTATCTAGTAGGGACTCGCTTGTTAATTCTGTTTGAACTTTCCCTGTCCCTGATTGGACTTGTAGGGTGTCTCCCTTGTGTTTATTGATGTAAAGGTACAGGACCTCTAAGGGTGGCACAATAAGTGCTGCAGCCCTTAGAGGCCTTCTCTGGTCACAGTGCCCTGGGTTCCCTGTGGTACCATTTACCAGTGGCCAGAGATGCTAATTGGGTTTAGGCTTCAATGCAGTTTTAGGGAAAGAACATAGGCCCTGGGTACCTGATTAGCAGGAGCCCGGGCCCACTCAGTCAAAGCACATCAGCAATTCAGCAAAAAGTGCGGGCATACCATGCAGAAAGAGGGCACTTTCTCACAAGACCTTTTACCTAATTGAACCATTTTTCACAGTAAGATCTATTCCCTCTTGCCAACAACAGGCAAGCATTGAAAGGGTATATTGAGGAAAATTTACAAAAGGTTTTATCTGCCCGTCTATGTCACAGACAGATGCTCCTCTGTTTATTGTTAGTAAAAAATGAAAGATGGAGCTATACGACCATGTGTGTACTATTGAAAATTAAATGAAATTACAGTGAAAAAATATGGTCCTTTACTTCTAATCCTTGATTTGTTGGACCAAGTATGAGATGCTTTGAGTTTCACTAAACTAGATCTTGAGGAAGCATCCAGTTTAATATGGACAAGACAAGGAGACAAGGGAAAAACTGCTTTCAATACAAAACACAGTTATTACAAATATTGTGTGACGTCATTCGGTCTATGAAAAACCAGTGCAACATTTCAAGCATTTGTGCATCACATTTTTCAAGACATCCTGGGAGTTTTTGCCATCTATCTTGCCAATATCTTGGCATATTTTTATAATTTGCCACAACACATCCTTCATGTATTTGAAATTTTAACTCAACTTTGTCACCATTACCTCGGATCCCCGTGGAGTCTTCTCCTTTGTCACAAAGGAGAAGACTAATTTTTGCTACGCTCTGTGCGAGCAAGTCTCAAGAGTACACAAAATAAGTAACCGCGGGGATCTGAGGGATTTACAGTATATTGAGCTGAAGGTCCATCTCGTTAACCTAGTGACGACTCCGAGCCCTGATGCCGGAGATGGTTTCTGTGCCAATCGCCTAACAGAAACGGATTTGGCCACATGTAAGGAGGCAGGCTGCCCCTACCTTTCTCTGCAACTATCGGATCTCTCTGTGCGCATGACACCAGAGGTGGTGTGAGAGCACGCTGTGCCTGCCCTCCCCCTCCTTTGCGCTTCAACCTAATAGGGAGCTATTCATGAGCTCTATGAGGAAGTAATTGACTAGCCCTCACATCAACCATTGGATTCCCTTGGGGACCACAAATCCAAAGGTTATACACAGACTATTCTTTCATTGTCCATAAGAAGACCCTAGTTTGATGCTTTTCATTTTGCACAATATTAAAAGGGTCGAAACGTCGACGCCCAATCAAAAGCACTAGTCCACTCTGACCATTACAAACAAGAAGGAATATATCCTTAGGTCATTCTGAGATTATTATTATGTTTTCACGCTATGTTTATATGTAATTGTTTGTTATGTAAATAATTTATGTATGTTGTGTTGTGATTGATGTATAATTCACACTTTTTTCCATGTTTCACTTATTCTGTGTATCTTTCCTGTTTTAAATTGACATATGATTTTCTAACATCTAAAGTTCAAATGTGTCCTGAGTAACACAATTAATTTGTACCTCTTTTCTTGATTATGTGTTTAGACTGAATGATGCAAACATTTAGTGTAATCCCACGGTAGAAGGGTGTAGAAAAAGTTCAATTTTGCAAAGTGTGTTGAGGCAGAACCAGTCTCCCATTGTGGTCAGTAAATACTGTTTTTTTACTGGATGGCTATATACATGCCCTATGACACATGGCCAGTAAATCTTGCTGGCAGTTCTGGAAGAACTTAGGACTTCTTTGGCCCAGTCAATTCATGATAGACGGAATATGGCCATTTCTGCCCACTTCTGGATATTACAGATTGCCTGGGGAGGGCAGTCGGTACTAGTGCAGTACTCTGTTGATACACTGGTTTTTCGGGTGATGTACAGGACTACCTCATGGATATGATCTTTGATGGGTCACACCTTTTCGGTGAGAAAGCAGAATTTGCTTTGGGGCGCCTTAAGGAAAGTAGAGCTACTGCCCATTCCTTGGATCTTTTGACCCCTGCCAAACAGTTTCCACACCAATTCAAAAAAGTTCAGAGGAAATTCCAGAGGCTGGCATATGTGCATAGCGATACAAAAGGGGATGATAGACGGAACGTTTGAGCCAATCAAACACTCACCCCCAGTCAACTGATCTGGGTTTAATCCATCATCATTCTTTAGCTCACTCCACCACCCCAGTTCAGACATGGCCATATGCAAATCAGTCTGACCCTGTGCCTCATGGGAACAGTCCAGCCCGAACTGCCAAGCCATGTCTTCCCTGGACCGGAAACAAGCATCCTAGGACCGGTTTCTGGCATTTCAGCCGTCATCAGCCAGGCTTGCTTGAATCCAGTGGCAAAGTGAGCAAGGGACCCACGTCTGGGCATACCCCGCCAACTTAGGGCGAACAAAGCGATACAAAAGGGGATGATGGACGGAACGTTTGAGCCAATCAAACACTCACCCCCAGTCAACTGATCTGGGTTTAATCCATCATCATTCTTTAGCTCACTCCACCACCCCAGTTCAGACATGGCCATATGCAAATCAGTCTGACCCTGTGCCTCATGGGAACAGTCCAGCCCGAACTGCCAAGCCATGTCTTCCCTGGACCGGAAACAAGCATCCTAGGACCGGTTTCTGGCATTTCAGCCGTCATCAGCCAGGCTTGCTTGAATCCAGTGGCAAAGTGAGCAAGGGACCCACGTCTGGGCATACCCCCGCCAACTTAGGGCGAACAAGCGATACAAAGGGGATGATGGACGGAACGTTTGAGCCAATCAAACACTCACCCCCAGTCAACTGATCTGGGTTTAATCCATCATCATTCTTTAGCTCACTCCACCACCCCAGTTCAGACATGGCCATATGCAAATCAGTCTGACCCTGTGCCTCATGGGAACAGTCCAGCCCGAACTGCCAAGCCATGTCTTCCTGGACCGGAAACAAGCATCCTAGGACCGGTTTCTGGCATTTCAGCCGTCATCAGCCAGGCTTGCTTGAATCCAGTGGCAAAGTGAGCAAGGGACCCACGTCTGGGCATACCCCGCCAACTTAGGGCGAACAAGTCGATACAAAAGGGGATGATGGACGGAACGTTTGAGCCAATCAAACACTCACCCCCAGTCAACTGATCTGGGTTTAATCCATCATCATTCTTTAGCTCACTCCACCACCCCAGTTCAGACATGGCCAAATGCAAATCAGTCTGACCCTGTGCCTCATGGGAACAGTCCAGCCCGAACTGCCAAGCCATGTCTTCCTGGACCGGAAACAAGCATCCTAGGACCGGTTTCTGGCATTTCAGCCGTCATCAGCCAGGCTTGCTTGAATCCAGTGGAAAAGTGAGCAAGGGACCCACGTCTGGGCATACCCCGCCAACTTAGGGCGAACAAAGCGATACAAAAGGGGATGATGGACGGAACGTTTGAGCCAATCAAACACTCACCCCCAGTCAACTGATCTGGGTTTAATCCATCATCATTCTTTAGCTCACTCCACCACCCCAGTTCAGACATGGCCATATGCAAATCAGTCTGACCCTGTGCCTCATGGGAACAGTCCAGCCCGAACTGCCAAGTGTTTGATTGGCTCAAACGTTCCGTCCATCATCCCCTTTTGTATCGCTTTGTTCGCCCTAAGTTGGTGGGGGTATGCCCAGACGTGGGTCCCTTGCTCACTTTGCCACTGGATTCAAGCAAGCCTGGCTGATGACGGCTGAAATGCCAGAAACCGGTCCTAGGATGCTTGTTTCCGGTCCAGGGAAGACATGGCTTGGCAGTTCGGGCTGGACTGTTCCCATGAGGCACAGGGTCAGACTGATTTGCATATGGCCATGTCTGAACTGGGGTGGTGGAGTGAGCTAAAGAATGATGATGGATTAAACCCAGATCAGTTGACTGGGGGTGAGTGTTTGATTGGCTCAAACGTTCCGTCCATCATCCCCTTTTGTATCGCTTTGTTCGCCCTAAGTTGGCGGGGGTATGCCCAGACGTGGGTCCCTTGCTCACTTTGCCACTGGATTCAAGCAAGCCTGGCTGATGACGGCTGGAATGCCAGAAACCGGTCCTAGGATGCTTGTTTCCGGTCCAGGGAAGACATGGCTTGGCAGTTCGGGCTGGACTGTTCCCATGAGGCACAGGGTCAGACTGATTTGCATATGGCCATGTCTGAACTGGGGTGGTGGAGTGAGCTAAAGAATGATGATGGATTAAACCCAGATCAGTTGACTGGGGGTGAGTGTTTGATTGGCTCAAACGTTCCGTCCATCATCCCCTTTGTATCGCTTGTTCGCCCTAAGTTGGCGGGGGTATGCCCAGACGTGGGTCCCTTGCTCACTTTGCCACTGGATTCAAGCAATCCTGGCTGATGACGGCTGGAATGCCAGAAACCGGTCCTAGGATGCTTGTTTCCGGTCCAGGGAAGACATGGCTTGGCAGTTCGGGCTGGACTGTTCCCATGAGGCACAGGGTCAGACTGATTTGCATATGGCCATGTCTGAACTGGGGTGGTGGAGTGAGCTAAAGAATGATGATGGATTAAACCCAGATCAGTTGACTGGGGGTGAGTGTTTGATTGGCTCAAACGTTCCGTCCATCATCCCCTTTTGTATCGCTTTGTTCGCCCTAAGTTGGCGGGGGTATGCCCAGACGTGGGTCCCTTGCTCACTTTGCCACTGGATTCAAGCAAGCCTGGCTGATGACGGCTGGAATGCCAGAAACCGGTCCTAGGATGCTTGTTTCCGGTCCAGGGAAGACATGGCTTGGCAGTTCGGGCTGGACTGTTCCCATGAGGCACAGGGTCAGACTGATTTGCATATGGCCATGTCTGAACTGGGGTGGTGGAGTGAGCTAAAGAATGATGATGGATTAAACCCAGATCAGTTGACTGGGGGTGAGTGTTTGATTGGCTCAAACGTTCCGTCCATCATCCCCTTTTGTATCGCTTTGTTCGCCCTAAGTTGGCGGGGGTATGCCCAGACGTGGGTCCCTTGCTCACTTTGCCACTGGATTCAAGCAAGCCTGGCTGATGACGGCTGGAATGCCAGAAACCGGTCCTAGGATGCTTGTTTCCGGTCCAGGGAAGACATGGCTTGGCAGTTCGGGCTGGACTGTTCCCATGAGGCACAGGGTCAGACTGATTTGCATATGGCCATGTCTGAACTGGGGTGGTGGAGTGAGCTAAAGAATGATGATGGATTAAACCCAGATCAGTTGACTGGGGGTGAGTGTTTGATTGGCTCAAACGTTCCGTCCATCATCCCCTTTTGTATCGCTTTGTTCGCCCTAAGTTGGCGGGGGTATACTCAAACGTGGGTCCCTTGCTCACTTTGCCACTGGATTCAAGCAAGCCTGGCTGATGACGGCTGGAATGCCAGAAACCGGTCCTAGGATGCTTGTTTCCGGTCCAGGGAAGACATGGCTTGGCAGTTCGGGCTGGACTGTTCCCATGAGGCACAGGGTCAGACTGATTTGCATATGGCCATGTCTGAACTGGGGTGGTGGAGTGAGCTAAAGAATGATGATGGATTAAACCCAGATCAGTTGACTGGGGGTGAGTGTTTGATTGGCTCAAACGTTCCGTCCATCATCCGCTTTTGTATCGCTTTGTTCGCCCTAAGTTGGCGGGGGTATGCCCAGACGTGGGTCCCTTGCTCACTTTGCCACTGGATTCAAGCAAGCCTGGCTGATGACGGCTGGAATGCCAGAAACCGGTCCTAGGATGCTTGTTTCCGGTCCAGGGAAGACATGGCTTGGCAGTTCGGGCTGGACTGTTCCCATGAGGCACAGGGTCAGACTGATTTGCATATGGCCATGTCTGAACTGGGGTGGTGGAGTGAGCTAAAGAATGATGATGGATTAAACCCAGATCAGTTGACTGGGGGTGAGTGTTTGATTGGCTCAAACGTTCCGTCCATCATCCCCTTTTGTATCGCTTTGTTCGCCCTAAGTTGGCGGGGGTATGCCCAGACGTGGGTCCCTTGCTCACTTTGCCACTGGATTCAAGCAAGCCTGGCTGATGACGGCTGGAATGCCAGAAACCGGTCCTAGGATGCTTGTTTCCGGTCCAGGGAAGACATGGCTTGGCAGTTCGGGCTGGACTGTTCGCATGAGGCACAGGGTCAGACTGATTTGCATATGGCCATGTCTGAACTGGGGTGGTGGAGTGAGCTAAAGAATGATGATGGATTAAACCCAGATCAGTTGACTGGGGGTGAGTGTTTGATTGGCTCAAACGTTCCGTCCATCATCCCCTTTTGTATCGCTTTGTTCGCCCTAAGTTGGCGGGGGTATGCCCAGACGTGGGTCCCTTGCTCACTTTGCCACTGGATTCAAGCAAGCCTGGCTGATGATGGCTGGAATGCCAGAAACCGGTCCTAGGATGCTTGTTTCCGGTCCAGGGAAGACATGGCTTGGCAGTTCGGGCTGGACTGTTCCCATGAGGCACAGGGTCAGACTGATTTGCATATGGCCATGTCTGAACTGGGGTGGTGGAGTGAGCTAAAGAATGATGATGGATTAAACCCAGATCAGTTGACTGGGGGTGAGTGTTTGATTGGCTCAAACGTTCCGTCCATCATCCCCTTTTGTATCGGCATATGTGCATAGGCAGCCCCCCCCCCAAGCAGCACAGCACTCCCCTAGTCCTTTGGAGGCCGTGGACACAGGTCTGGCAGACAGCGCACAGGCCATCCGGGGCATCAGTCTTCCCATTCCTGTTCCCCTGCTGCTACAGCTAGCATACCACTTTGGTCTGCCCTTAGTGGGTCATGCCCATCCAGTTATTGCCAGGATCCATCATTTTTACCCAGGGTGGTGGTCCATCATGTTGCACCTGTCCATTTTACTGCAAGAAGTTTGAGAGTTGACCTCCAAGGGTGCTACTGAGAGGGGTGAATTACCAAAATATCATCAAAAAAATATTATCTACAAATATTGTGTCAAAAATATCATCAGCGCAAATTATTGTGGGACAAAATTTTGAAGGAAAGGATATTGTTTTTTAAGCTATATACTATTTTTTTTTTAATATTGTGTATGATATTGTTTTATTTAATACGGGTATGTAAAATATTTTTTGTTAGTTAATTTGATAAATATTACTTTTGTTGTTTTGTTTTGATAAGGTTAAATAAGTAAATAATTATTATAAATAACAGATAAATACTATTCTCATGTTATTTGATCACCATAAGGTGTTGTAATATTTGTTTTTAGTTTTTTAAGTATAGTTTGTAATTTTTATGTGAAATTGAAATTTTAATTTGATTATAATGTCTTATTTAGTTGCAGGTTTTTCATTTGTAGGGGATTTGGGTGGGAAGTTATTTAAAATGTTTATTGTTTTTAATTTAAAATTACAATTTGTTTTTATATTAATGTAATTTATTAATTGATAGTTATAAAAATAAATTGTTACTTTAATTGTCTGTTGTTTTTTAATGAGTTGTTAATTGGTTGATCAGCTTAATTATAAAATTGTTGACATTAATTTTATGTTTATTAATTGTTTTAATTGTACTTGTTTCATTTATTAAATATTAATGTTTCATTTACATATATATTTTTAAATTAATTTCAGTTGTATGTTGGTGTTTTTTGGGTAGTAGGGAGGGAAGTGAGTTAATTCTAATTGCATATTTTTTCTATATTTTACTAATGTATTAGTAATATAAAAATATTTTGTTATAATTTCATTCAATTTTATTTATATTAAATGAATATATACTATTTCAAATATGTTTACTTTTTTAATTTTGTTCTATATTTAAATGTTTTGTTTAAAAAAATGTGTTGGAATTGTAAACTTGACCTTTCCAAAGCCCACCACTTTCCATACTTTTGCTTATGGTGAGTGGGAATAGCAAATCTAACCGTTCCAAAGTTCAACACATTCCATGCTTTTGCTTACGTTGGAGTGGGAATAGTAAATTTGATCCCTCAAAAGTCCAACATTTGCCATACTATTGATTAGATTTTAGTGGGAATAGTAAATCTAACCCTCCAAAGTCCAACATTTTCCCTACTGTTGCTTGGATTGGAGTAGGAATAGTAAATCTGACCCAACAAAAGTCCAACACTTTCCCTACTGTTGCTGACTTTGAAGTGGGTATAGTACAAGGCCCCTACAAAGTCCAACATCCCTACTGTTGCTTATGTTGGAGTGGGAATAGTAAACCTGACTCCTTCAAAGTTCAACAATTTCCCTACTATTGTTTAGTTAGGATTGTTAATATTTATTTTAATATTTTATTTTTTGAATTATTTTTAAATTATTCATCAAATTAAATAATTAGTAATGTTTTATTTATATTTTAATTTTGTTGGTTTTCTATTCATTTTATTTTTCTTATTTATTTTGAAATGTTTTGGTATATATGCCTGTTATTACTTTATTTTCATTCATAAATTTAATGTAATTGATTTTTTAAATTGTTTTCATATTGTTTGAATTTTGTAATGTGCATATACCTTTTTATTTTTATTTTACAGTAATTATTTTACATATTTTTTGTATTTATTTTAATTATCTTATCATTTTAAACTTTAATATTTAAGATAAATGAAATATAATGCTACCTCAATCTCTCTGTATTTATCTCTCTCTCTCTCTCTCTCTCATATATATATATATATATATATATATATATATATATATATATATATATATATATATATATATCCATCCCAGTGGTGGTCGCTACTGGGTAGTTATAGTTAGGGCCACTTTTCCATAGGAAATGCCTTTTTGTGTTGGTTATAACTTTTGCATCATTTGATCGAATCTTCACAAAACTTTCCAACAATGTGCTACTTTTTGTCTAGTTTGGGCATGCAAAGTTTAATGGTACTCCATCAAGCGGGGGCTGAGAAGAAGTGAGGGAGCGGTCCCTTAACACATTTCCCTATTCATTTTTAAATAGGAACTTTAGACACAGCTACAGCCTAAACGCCGGAACAGATTTCCACCAAATTTGGTGGAAAGTTAGATCTTGGTCCAGAAAGAGTGCTTTTTGTGATTTGGTGTAAATCAGTTGTGTAATTTTTGAACAACTAAGGCTCAAAATAATTGTATATTTCATGTCATGGAGGATCCGTGGCAGATTCACGCCCTCAACCACACGTTGTGATTGTCTGGCCACAACCTGAAGAAGAGTTGCTTCCACCATCCTACAACTCGGTCTAAAAAATGAAAATAAATAAGATACAAATCTCCCTGGGTCTTGTGTGTGGGGAGGGGTCCCTGAGGGATCTCCCCCCACCCCCACTCTGGGGTCAAATTTAAAATCCATGGATCTGGAACGAATCCCCAGAGGTGTCACATTGGGTGTTGCGTGGATCCAGGGAACCGCAAAAAAAGGGGGGATTGTGTGCCTGTGTGGGGTTGGCAGCCTGTGATGGGGGTTGGGTGTTCGGATGTGCACGTCAGGGAAATTGCCACCAACCCCATGCCGCACTCCACGATGAACATCTTACTTTACAGTATAAAAACCAAATACAAAGGTTAAAGTGACGTTATATTTAGGAATTGTAATAATATTCTTTATAATTTAAAAAACTTTACATTCACTAAAAAAACTGAGGTTAAAGGTACGTTATAGTTTTAAAAATATATTTTTATTGCTTTTTATGCATTACTGCAATGGTCATTGTTTCACTATATTCAACTATGCAGCATCCGTAGGTTCCATTTTACAGTGAGTTTTGCAGGTGCCTCACTAGTAAAACAATGACAGAACAGAGTATATCTGAACATTTAACTTGAAACGTACGTCTTGCACATGGGCAAACAATCTATGGTTATATATATGGTGCTAGGCCATAGGGAAGCACAATGATAGACTGCTGTTGAGAGGAGTTTCTCCATTCAGGTCTGCCCTGGGCGTTTAATTATCCATTGCGTAGGTCATGCCCATCTAAACCCCCATTCACGGAGCGTGTTCATCTGAAAAAGAATTGCAGTGCCCTGAACAGACCATGCCATAGTTCCAGATCGTCCATGTGTTTGGGGTCATTTCGGACTAGATTCATTCTAGCCCTTTCGGCTGCATACCACACCCACATCTTTGAGCCAACCTTCCACTGTTGGAGCTCATTTACTTAGCCAGTGGATTGCCAGCAGCCTTCTAGCCAGCAATAGGGTGAGATCATAAACTTTCTTTTTGTTGGGTGTTTGACAGGAGGGACCCCAATGCCAATCAAGAAGAATTGCGGTACGTCTTGTAGATCCAGGTATAACCTGTCTCTATATATGCCTGCCACCTGCTCCCAGTAACTCTGAATTTGTGTACATGCCCACGTCAAGTGATAATATGTAGCTCCATCTTGGTAACAGTTAGGGCACTGAAGTGATTTTCTGTTGACTAGTCCATGGAGCATGGCTGGTGTTATATATGTACGGTGTACAAAATTGAATTGTATCATGTGGAACCTTCTGTTGCTGTATGCCATTTCTATGATTGTGAGCAATTCCTGCCATTGTTTGTCTTCAAACTGCAATTTGCTGTCCACCTCCCATTTTTGTTTTGTATGGAGTAGGGGTTTGGTTGTGTCCGTTCGAATTGCCTGATAGAGGCATGTTATTATTCCCATGCCCTCGTCTGTGTTTAGGAGTAAGTAATGTAAGTGTTTCTGAGCTGCACGTTTCAGTGGCTTGTGCACACCATGGTTTTTAGTGCCAGCCAACAGATTGCCCAATAGAGCAAAAATTGTCCTTCTCCTACTTAGAAGAGGTCTCTTGCTTGGAGCCATGTGAGCAAACGTCCGTCTACATATAGTTCGCCTGCCTCGTGGCATCACCTCGACTTCTACCAACATCTCATATTAAGTTCTCTGTCTATGTGTTGAAACCCAGGAAGGTCCCACAATGGCATTATCCAAGAGTAAGGCAAACGGTGGCCCCACCCAGGGCCAAACTGATTCCATGCATGCAGGGAGAGTCGTAGGATTCATTCGTCAGGCTCCCGCATGCTCCTCATGCTGTATATAATCGGTGTAAGCTCCAATTGTGTTTTCGCTCCTTGCAGTAGGGCTCTGTCTATACCACATTCCGTACTGTACCAGCCCGCCATGAATTGCAATTGTGAGGCTTGGTAGTATGCTCCCAGGTCTGGGAACCAGAGTTCTCCCTGCCCGTAGGTACCCTGCAGTGTTTCCATTTTTCCCCCAGTCCTCTTCTTCCCCCATATGAAGCTGATCAGTGCCGATTTAAGCTTAATGTCTCGGAGAACCACAAACATACTACACTGAAATAAATACAGACATCTGGGAAGCACCAGCATTTTTACTATGGCTGTTCTACCTGTCATAGACAGGGGCAGGGATATCCAGTAGTCTAGTCTACCCTGTATGTCAGCTAAACGTTTATCTGGGCTTAACACTATCCATCTGTCATGGTCACTGGTTACCTGTATCCCCGGATACCTAAACGAGGTAAGTACCCAGGGTATCTCCATAGATGGGAGTAGGTCTCCGTCTGCCTCACTCATCCTCCCATGGGGTATATCACTGATTTTTGTTTGTTAATGTTTAGGCCTGGCTGCTGCCTGAATGTTTTCAACTCCCTGAGTAGGGCATTTAGGGATATCCTTGGATTAGTTATGTATACTAATAAACCATCTGCAAATAATGACACTACATGCCTGCTGTCCCACGTTCGTATTACCCATTATCTTAGGGCGTTGCATAGTCTGCATGCTAGGGGTTCGATGGCAAGTGCAAACAGTAGAGGCATCAACGGGCAGCCCTGCTGGGTCCCCCTGTCCAGTTCCCATTCCTCCAAAAACATATCGTTGGTGCGGACTCTTGCTAGGGGTTTGGTATATAGTAAGGACACCATTGCAGTAAAGCGTGGTCCAAATTTAATTGCCCTAAGTGTCTCAACTAGGTAATGGCATATTACTATGTCAAACGCTTTTTCAGTGTTGAGTGCCACCACTGCCATTTCTTGGTCGACTTGCTCCACTACCCCAAATACACTGGCCAGGCTTCTGATGTTTAAGGCCATTCTTCTGCCCTGTATAAAGCCATTTTGGTCCGAGTGCACCAGTGCCCCTGTTACACCCTTTAGGCGAATGGCTAGCATTTTACCCAGAATTTTGTTGTCTGTGTTGAACATAGACAGTGGGCGGTTGGATTTCAATTGTGAGGGTTGTTTCCTGGTTTAGGCAGGAGCATAATGGTGGCCTCCCTCATGGACTTGGGCAACTCCTCTACTCTAAGGCTTCCTGCACACCTTGAGCACCTCATCTGCCAGTGTATCTGCAAACGTTAAGTACCATTCTGATAACATCCCTTCTGTTCAACGCATCATTAATTTTCTCTTGCATGTGTACCATTTTTTTAAAATTTCTTTATTGGTTCTTTAACATAACTTGCCATACAGATACATGTAGCATTTCAGCTTAGGTCCCGAGGCGCATACACCACAGGTGAAACAGGTCAGGCAACACTATGGTGCATAATCTTGAGTACAGCCCTCAGCGACTGTCGCAGGAGAGTTTGTCGGTATGCGTTGCAAGGCATATGGGGATTGGTTGTTGCATCTTACGTCAGTAGTATGAGCTGATTAGTATGGCACTTAGTGGGAAAGGGAGAGGAACTGGGGTCTAGGGGATAACAATTTTAACTTGTGCCCAACTCGGGTCTCTGTTAGTTCTCATCACTCCCCCACCGCCTGTGCGGCCCACACAGCCGTAGGATCAATGGGTACATAGTTAGTCATACCCCTGGATTATGATTAGAGAGGGGGCGAAGGGTTGGGGGAGGGGAAAGTAGGACAGAGCAATAGCGTGTCCATGGAACGTCCCCATCGCATGCGCTACTGTGCCGCCGCCGCTGCTGCTACGTCTGTGCATTCTGCGGGGCCTGGGGCTCGCCCTCTGATTGACAGCTGCACTGGAAGTCCTGCAGTATAACACCCCAGTCGGCGGCCATCTGAACTTTACGCAACCCCAATGTGTCTTCACGACGCAAGACAGTGCTTTCGGCTTGTGCCCAGACTGTTAGTGAGCGGGACCACGCCAGCGCAGGTGGAGGCTTTGAGCGTTTCCATAGCTTGGTAATTAAGCGCTTAGCTGCGAGTAACCCGAGATCTATAAACCTGGACTCTTACCTTGTGTCTGGACGATCTACGGTAGAGTCCCAGGAGACACACATCCCAGGTGCGCGCCATTGTTCTTCCAGTGCAGCCAGCCAAGTGGGTTGTAACGTTACGCCAATAATCATCGAGTGTGAGGCAGCCCCATAGCATATTGATGAGATCTGCATCTATCAGCCTACATCTGGGGCAACAAGCATCTGTACGCCTGACGTACCTGTTGATCTTAGCTGGGGTCAAGTAAGCTCTTTGTAATATGTAATACTGAATGAGACGGAATCTGGCATTTCTGGGAATATGGGTATGTCCCTCCAGTATGGCCGCCCACTCGCGATCCGTGCACGGGCGAGCCAAGTCTGCATCCCAGCAATGTGGGAGAGGCGTCAACGGGTGTGTCATGTGTGTGGAGCGAGCTGGCAAACCACTTTGTGAGATGTCTCCCTATGCCCATAATGTGTATGTATTGGATTGTGACACGTTCCTCCACAGAGTCCACAGAGCTGCAAGTAGCGAGGTGTGAAGTAGGAACTGACCTCGTGGTAATCCAGCGTCTTCCACTAAGGTATCGAAGGGTGCCAGCAGCCCATCCTGGTATAGATCACTCAGAGTCTGCAGGCCAACCACCTGCCAGGCTGAAATTTCTGTCTTGGTGGTGGCTTGGCCACCTCTCGGTGTGCCCTGCAGCGGCAGCGCTGGCACATATGGGATGACAAGGCTCGTGAGACGAAGGTTGCGACGGAAGCATTTATACGCCACCTCCAGCATTATCTGGACGGGTGCTCTTGCATGTGTACCATGGCTCCGGTTGCATCCCTAATTGCCATAATAGCCACTGGCACCCTTTCCCTTCTGATCAGCCAGGCCAACAGTCTGCCCGAATTGTCCCCATCCCTGTGTAATAATTATGAACTCTGTACGTTGCAGCTGTTGTTTTTCTATCAGAGATGGCTGTCTCTGTTTTGCCATGGCATGTTTGCTACTCATTTCAGTCCTAGATATTTGTGCCTCTAGCTCCTTCTTCCTCATGTATGTGCTTGCCATAGCCTTGCCCTGTCACACCACTTTCATGGCATCCCACTCTAATCCCCTACTTCCTGCAGTCTTTGAGTTTTGTTCAAAGTAGGAGATAAGCGTATCATGCATCACTTGCCAGAGCACTGTGTCCTGCAATAGCAAGACCGGCAATCTCCATGTAGGTATTGCTGCCCTGTACCTCGAACACCGATACTTGAAGTGGGAAGTAGTCAGAGAGCATTCAGCCTCTATGAGTGACATCCGATATACAATGGATATTTGAGTGGTCTAGCAAGAAAGACATAGTCAATTCTGGTGTATGTGTTTGTTGCCTGAGCATAGTATGATAATTCTTGTGTTTGTGGATGTTGTCCTCTCGCCAGGCATCAATCATCTCTAGGTCGTTCATGGCCTTTTTGACTATTTTTCTCATGCCCTGCTTATAGGTCGGATTAGGTGGGAGTCTATCATTCCAATTAATTCACAAATAAAATCTCCTAGCCACAGCATCACGGTGCCCAGATAGGGCAGAGCCAATCGTGCCAGCTCCCCATAGATGGATTGATCATCAATGTTAGGAGCATACAGTCCTGCTATAGTCAGGGGCCGTCCGTTGAGTAAGCAATGTAACAATACATAGCGTCCCTCACTGTCCGTTTGCGCTCGCGCCACTTCGTATAGAACTTTCTGCACTAATCAGATCCCCACTCCCCTGGCATGTGAGCTCAAATCAGCGTGATAGAGTATGCGCTTCCGTTTTTTAATGAGCCTGTCAGTCTCTCATTGGAGCAGGTGCGTCTCCTGCAGGCATGCCACCTGCACTCCCCATCTGCACAAATACACCCCAACCATCGCCCTTTTGGCGTAGTTGTTCAGTCCCCTTATATTTCTGGTGACCATGTTAATAGCGTCAGCCATTTGAGTACCGTCTGACTTCTTTAAGCCATTCCTACCTCCATATCTCCACAGTCCTGTGTTGTACCCAGCTCCTCTTTGAAGTGTCTAATATAACAATAACAGCCAACTGTATCCCGCCCTGGCTTTCTGATTGGAGCCCAAACAGTCTTGATAAGGGTGACCCCCTCCAGGTACGTTATATCCAATCAATTCTATGGTAGGCAATGAAACTTAAAACCATCAATTGTATAAACTGTCAATTTCCGTAAACAACATTCGCTAACCCAATGCGTATAGGCCCCCGCTTGGAGGGGTCTCACGAGTTAGGTCACTTTGTGGTCTCCTCCAGGGGGCATGTGGATTAAGTCTTGTCAGGCCTGCCGTTCCCATCCCACCCAGCCCAATACCTCTCCACATCGACCCTTCATTGTGGCTGTCCATCCTGGTCTCCGGACTTATTGGTTTCTGCGCTATTCTCAGCGGTGGGCCCCTTTTGCCCATCATTGCAATTCCGCTGTTCGGTTCCATGATTAGACAATGTCTCTAGCCAGTTCCACGCTAGCTGCGGCTCTGTCAAGAAGTGTGACTTAGTACCATGCAGTACTTTGAGCCTCGCTGGAAAGAAAATCATGTACTTTAGATTCAGGTCCCTGCATCTTTTTTTCTACATATAAGGCATCTCCAGTGCATATTTCGAAGGGACGTTATAGTGAATTTCTGTGGTTTTGTTTGTTTAAAACAGTTTGTTTAACTGACATTTTCACTTAACTATAACGTCCCATTAACCTTTGTTTCTTTCAGTAAATGCATATGTGTACATATATATATATATTGTTTACCACATGTGTTATTAAAATTACACGCTACTAAGGAATTGGGCTTGGCTTCTTTTTGTCTACCGACGAAGGATTGTTTGGTTTGTGGAGGTTCGCGACCTCGCCGTGAGCCCGCCTCCCTAGAGTGGCAGAGAGACTTGCGATCATTGTATAATTGCATATATATATATATATATATATATATATATATATATATATATATATATATATATATATATATATATATATATATAATGAACTCATATATTTCCACTACTATGTAATCGGGTGGTATTGTCATTGATGTTCAGTCCATCCGGATGCAATGATTTTAAACAGTACATCCAGACGTTTTCTCTGGGTTCCAGTAGTTCTTTCTTTAGGATATGCTCCACAGGCAAAGTCTTCAAATCTGATAGCAAATGGTCCACAAGGTTGAAATGATTTGTTACAGGTTGGTCAAGATTCTTATTAATTATTGCTGATTTGTGGTTCCTGACTCGTGTACTTAGATTATTTACTGTTTGGCCTACATATTGTTTTTTACAGCTTTGGCATTGGCACTGAGGCAAATAAGGCATGTTGAGCGACATGTAAGATGCTGTCTTATTCCATAGGTCCTTCTCGTAACAGACCTAATTACTTATGATGTTTGTAAAAGGTATTCACATGTTATGAACCTTTTAGAATCACAACAATTTACCCCTGCATTTGTTACAGCGTGCTTGAGTTCAACTCTCACAATAAGAGATCATAAAATAGGAGCTCTACAATAAGCAATGGCTGGAGGTTTTGGAAAACCTTTTGCAATTTTTCACAAGTAGATAATAAGGCGAATGTTTTTTGCATTATTTTTCTGTAGTTGGGAGCTGAAGGATCAGAGTCACCCACAAAGTAGATTCTGTCATTTTTGTTTCTGCTGTTGCTGTTCCAAATAAGTGCTTCCCTGGGTAACTGCAAAGACTTGTCAGTTTGTTTCTGTATGATATGCAGAGGATAGCCTCACATTTAAAATAATCTAGCAAGCTCCTGTAGATGTTCTTTACAAGGTTCTTTTTGCTGCAGATGCATTTTATTCTAAGTGCTTGGCTGTAGATGATGCTGAGTTTAGTGTGGTGTGGGTGACATGAAGTCCAGTTTAGAAAGAAATGAGCATCTGTAAGCTTGTGGTACACATTGGTTATGATGTTTTGTTGATAAATGGTGAATAGCACATCCAGAAAAGGACGATAGTGCTTCTGTTTAGTATTGCTGCTGGTGAATTTAATGGTAGGGTGGATACTGTTGATATGAACTGTAAATTCTTCCAATTTTCTACTTGCCGCATTCCATATTACAAATATGTCATCAATGTATCTTAGCCATACCAGTGGGTTGATGCTAGAAGTAGAAAGTATATAGTCCTCTAGTTTGCCCATGAATATATTTGCATAGTGTTAGATTTGGGGGTCTCTAGTTGGCAGAGGTAGGTACCTTTGTCCAAATAGGGACCCTTGAGTCTAGTCAGGGAAAGTAGGTACACTCCTGAAATAACCCCTGCTCACCCTCTTGGTAGCTTGGCACAAGCAGACAGGCTTAGTTCAGAGGCAGTGTGTAAAGCATTTGTGAACACATACAGTAATCAAGTGACAACACTACAAATGGACACCAAACAGGTTATATATTTATAAAAATAGGTATACTTTATATAGATTTATCACAAGACCATAAACGACAAAAATAATCCACAATACTGTCAAGGATGCTTAGTTCTGATCAAAAAGGCTTAATTCAAGGTTTTGTGCGAGTCGGTAGCCTCCTCCGGCTACGGCGATGTCAAGAACAAACAGAGTCTAACAAATCCAGCTGACCGCGTCGAGACGGGCTAACACAGCGTAGACAGACTCGGTCACAGTACCTCTTACTGGAAGCGGCAGGCACGGGCGTGCGAGCTGGATGGCTGTACGTAGCGGTCGCGATGCAAAATGGGAGCGTTGCAGGACGCGTTGTCCCTCAATGCGGTGCAGGCAGCGGCTCGTTGACGTCGTCGAGACGGAGTCAGTGAGACCAGGGCCGTGCGTTGCAGGGCGAGACGGTGCTTCGATGCGGTGCTGGCAGGTTGCGGTGCGGCGACGGAGCCGGATTCAGGAGCTGGCGTCGATCAGTCCGGACAGCGGTGCGAGTCGGGCGGTGCGTCGCGAAGCTTGCGAGGCGGTGCCCAACTCCGGTGCGGTCACAGGACTCGAACTCAGCAACAGTGACCGTGTAGGTCGGACCAGATGGATTCGGTGTAGCGAGGCGTTCCAAGGTGCGGTGCTCACAGGTTACGGTGCAGGCAGCGGCTCGTTGACGGAGTCGGTGAGACCAAGGCCATGTGTTGCAAGATGCAGGCGTTGCTCGATGCGGTGCCAACAGGACACCGAGCTGGTCGGGAGAGTCGGTCACAGCTCCCTACCTCTGTAGCCACTGAAACAGAGTTTCCAGCAGCAATTCACAAAGGGGGTGAAGTCCAATGGTCCTGGGACTTCGATCAGGGGGCAAGCTCTCTTCCAAGCCCTTGGAGATCCTTCACAAGTTGATGAAAGTCACAGCAAAGCAAAAGTTCCTTTCTCCTTTCTTTGGCAGTCAGGCAAACCACTGCAGGCCAATCCCCCAAGCAGCACTTCAGCTTAGGGATAGTCTCTCCTCAGTTTCTTCTTGGTTCCGCTCCTCAGCAAAGGTTTCTTCTTGTTCCCAAAAGTGATCTAATTTCTTGGGATCAGGGTCCCAATATTTATACCGCAAAATCCTTTGTCCTCTGAGGGCAGAGGGGCCTTTGCCCAGTCCAAACCAGTTCTGGAGCACTCTGTTTACATGACTCCTTCTTTCCTTTCACAGTGCAGGGCAGAAACATCAGACGCCCCACAGGAGGTGGAGCCAGCATTGTGGAGGGAAAGCCCAGCCCTGGAGCACTTTGTTGACATGATTCCTTCTCTTCTTTCACTGTGCAGGGCAGAGACATCAGATGCACCACAGGGGGTGGAGCCAGCACTGTGGGGGGCAGGCACTGTCCTATTCAGGTCCCAGGTGCAACTCCTCCCACCCATCTAGATGCAGATCTCTCTATTCACCACTGGGCTGACTCATTCTGTCTCCTGGAATCCCCAGCCCTGTCACTC
The DNA here is from genome assembly GCA_963921515.1 of Calotriton arnoldi. Classification (NCBI taxonomy): domain Eukaryota; kingdom Metazoa; phylum Chordata; class Amphibia; order Caudata; family Salamandridae; genus Calotriton; species Calotriton arnoldi. The sequence goes on along the minus strand of CAWUFW010001609.1, from coordinate 2,548,795 downwards.
AAAAACACCAGACAAGGAATACACAACCTAGCAGAGGCAGGCTTTGGATAGTTAGACAAGAAAATACCTACTTTCTAAAAGTGGTATTTTCAAACACAGAATGTTAAAACCAACTTCACTAAAAGATGTATTTTATCATTCTGAGTTCAGGCATACTAAACTCGAATTTCCACCATGTTCCCTGAGTCAGTTAGGATTATAAAATGTAATAATCTAACTGCCCATTCTGGCCTATGGAGAACAGGTAGCCTTGCAATAGTGAAAAACGAAAATGGCTGTAATTCACTATTAGGACATGCCACACACACCAGGGCATGTCCTACCTTATACTTACAATGCACCCTGCCCTAGGGCCTACTTTAGGGGTGACCAACATGCAGTAAAGGGAAGGTTTAGGGCCTGGTAAGTGGGTGCACTCACCAAGTCGACATGGCAGCCCTAGGCTGCACACAGGCTCTGCAATGGCAGGCCTGAGACACACTTTACAAGCTGCTCCTGTGGGTGGCGCAACCAGTGCTGCAAGCCCACCAGCAGCATATTGGATTTACAAGCCCTGGCACACTCAGTGCACTGTACTAGGGACTGACAAGTAAACCAATCATCCAATCATGGAGTCACTAATACACAACACAATTTATCATAGGGAGCACTTGCACTTTGGCACTGATTAGCAGTGGCAAAGTGCCCATGAGCATCTAGTCCAGCAAAAACATATCGACAACAGTGGAGGCATTATGAAAAAAATGGAAGGGAGACCCACGCCAAGGATGCCAGGTCTAACACATAGGATGGAGTCATCTGAGTGCTCACGGAAGAAGTCCCTTGTATCTGCAGATAGTGTTTTCCATTGAAAGTAAAATTGTTGGATTTAAGGATAGCTCTTGCAAAGTTGGTAAGTGCTTTTTTTGATGGCTTTTTCACAGCTCCTTTATTAAGAGCTTCAGATAATGGCATAAGACCATCCTCATGGGGTATGTTGGTGTATAATGATGTAACATCAAATGTAGTCAGACGAGTGTCATAATCAAATGTGTAGGTTTGGTTTAATTTTTCAATAATCTGTAGGAAGCGACCGGTATCCGTAAACAAATGATGAAAGTTCCTGGATAATGGGCTGGAGGTGCAGGTCAACAAATAAAGATAGTCTCTCAGTAGCTGTATCATTGCCACAGATGCTGTGATGTCCAGGATTGTTCATTTTGGGAAGCATGTAAAATCTCCCAGGTCTTGGTTTAGGGTGAACAAGTATATCTGCTGTTGTTTCATCATTGCGATTTAAGCTCCTGTACTTTACAACCATGTTCTTAATTTCTTTGTTCAAGTCTTCTGTGGGATCCGTTTCTAGAGGTTTGTAAGTGTTGGTATCCATTAGTTGTCTCATTAATTTAATCACTTACTTTCATGGCAGCCGCTGAACCGCCTTTGTCTGCCGTTGAATGTGGTGGAGAGCTTTTCGTTCTTCTGTGGTAATATTATCAAAATCCTTTTGGGTGCTGAATCCTTGATACATTTGTTGATGGATAAATGTATGTATCAAGAACAGCATTTCTACCACATTTGGGAGTCCATAATTTGGGATGGCGGACTTCTTAAATGGATCTGGAAGGTAGCTAGGCAGATCAACATCAGAATTATTGTTAAAGTACTCTGCAAGTCTACATCTTCTCTCAAAGGGTTTTAGGTCTCTCATCATGTTGGCTGTATTATGGTCTTATGGTATTATGACAGGGCAGAAATAGTGGCCTTTGCTCAATAGGTGTATTTCACCTGGTGATAGGAGACCTCCAGTTTAGTCAATAACTGTGTCTGATGTCTGGAAGGGTTATAGCTGGCGGATTCTATGCAGTCTTTTTGTCTTATAAACCTGTTCTTTTTATGCTGTTTACTCACAAAACTTACACTGACAAGAGAATGTCCAAAAACAGAATGATTTATGAAGTGGTGAGTTGGAAAAGGAGGTATATGAAATCTTAACATGTCTCTTTTTAGTTTTGAAGATTTAATTTTAATAGCATTTCTGGCTGTCATATTTTTTCCTTCTGCAATCCTCTGTAGTGTGTGTGCCACTTCAGAGTCACTTTTTGTATTGTTTAAAAGTTCCAGGGTCACATGTATGACCCTTTTTAGCAGTTGCACATGGGAAATCAGCCCGTTTACGACCGCTGAAAAGGTTTGTGGTATGTACAAATCCTATTATGCAAGTCAGTAACCTATTACCGACTCGTAAAATAGGGTTTGCGAGTCGCTGTTAGGAAGGGGCGTGCCAAGGGTGTCACTTCCTAATTGCGAGTTGCACTGGTATGTACGATTGTTTTGCGACCCCAAATTATTGTCGCAAAACAATCGCAGTTACCTCCTACTGCAAGTTAATTGCTATTAAGGAATCGCAAAATGCTATGTATGTAGGAATCGCAATAATAATTGCGATTCCTTAATATTCCTTAATTGCGAATTGCAAATTGTGATTCGCAATTAAGGAATACCTTCCCATTCATTCCTATGGGCGTAGAGGCCCATAGGAATGAATGGGAAGACATTCTCAATTTGCGAATCGCAATTAGAGAATCGCAAATTGAGAAGGCAATATCAAGGGTGCCAGGGTGTCCTTTTGATACCCTGTTGCACCCTGAAATATGTATGTGTGCACATGTGGCGCACATACATGCCCAACGGGCATGTATGTGCGCCACATGGCACTTTGAAAAATGCTAAAAAGTGAATTTTTCAAAGAAATCGCATATTACCACCAACTTGAAGTTGGTGGTAATTTGCGATTCCTTAAGGCCAAATTGCACTTTTTTGGTGCTTCTTACATTGGATTTAAGGAATCGCAATTTGCGATTCCTTAAATGCAATTGCAAAATAGGGAATCGCAAATTTTGCGATTCCTTATTTTGCGAGGCAGTTTTGCCTTAATACATACCACTAAGCGAATTTCGGCGTTTGCGAACGCAATTTTGCTTGATACATCTGGCCCTAAGTGGGTATATGTGTTGGTGAGTGGGTACATGAGTGGCTGTATGGGTGATTGATTGGTTATCTGAGTACCTGTTTGGGTGTCTGTGTGGGTGGGTGAGGGTGTGTATAACTACCTGTATAGATGAGTGAGTGAGTGAGTGAGTTAGTGGTTGTGTGAGTTACTGAGTGCATGTGTGAGGGGTTGTATGTGTGAATGAGTGTATGTATGGCTGTGTCGGTGAGTGAGTGCATGTGTCATTGGTATATGGCTGAGTAACTGGGTATGTGAAAGGCAGTATAGTTGAGTGATGGGGTATGTGAGTGACTGTATGGGTGAGTGAGTGAATATGAGAGTGGCTGTATGGGTGAGTGTGTGCTTGTGTCAGTGACTGTATAGGTGAGTAAGTGTCAGTATATTTATGAGTAAGTAAGTGGGTGTGTGTGTAAATGTATATATATATATATATATACATATATATATACATATATTATCTACTGGCGGTCGCCAGTAGATAGTTATAGTTAGGACCTATTTTCCATAGGAAATCCGCGACATTCTATTTGAAATAACTCTTGCGTCGGTTGACGAATCTTCGCGATATTTTCAAACTTTATTGCCCGCTCCAGTCCGCTCCTACCCTGAATGTTTCGGGGTGATTCGTCAAGCGGGGGCCGAGAAAAAAGGGGGGTCCCAAAACGTGTTTTCCCCATTCATTTTCCCATAGGAAACTTTAGCCACGGCTACAGCTCGAACTGCTGAACGGAATTACACCAAATTTGGCAAAGAGGTAGTTCTTGGTTCAGAAAGAAACCTTTTTGTTAAATGTTGTAAATCCGTTCAGTAGTTCCTGAGAAAATCAAAAGTAAAGTCACATATATATCTATGGCCGAGTAGGGTCCGCGTACCCTCCCGACCACGAGCTGCATGCTAATTGACTGTCAACACTCCAAATCAGGAAGTGTTGGCAGCCATTTTGTCCCTCGGTAGAACCGAGGGACAGAAACAAGTGCGCAAAGCGCAAAAAGGGGGCAGGGTAGAAACACCCTGACCCCCTAGGTCTGCTCAGGGGGTCCCACAAGGACCCCCTGGGCAGAAAAAAGCATTTTTTTAAATCGGCGGGATGCGCTTAGGGTGCGCGGATCCCGCCGATAAAAAAAAAAAAAAAAAGTTAATTAATTGCCAAATATGACCACAAGTACCAGCGTGCAACAGTAAACAAAATCCATTAAGGAAGGCACACCGGAGGCCTATAAATAAAGGAGCACGCAGAATACTGTGTTCAAGGAACATTGCTGTGAAATCATGGATGCCTTTGAAAAAGAAGCAGATAAGCTTTGAAACGCGTCAGGCAGGAGGATTGAAAAAGGTCGGAATGCAATTACACTTTCATCTGCAAATAAAGGGTGTGAATCCTACCTGCTGCGGAGTGCGTTCTTAATGCAGGGAAAACTTTTGGAAACAAAGATACACGGCTCTTTCCGGCCGTGGAGGACTGCACCGCCCATGAAACTAACGAGGGGCTGCAGGAGGGGAGTTTTCCTTTCCGAGGCAGACACAGCAGCGCAATGGATTGGGAAGGTGTAATTCCAATCCGAGGCCCACTGGAGGGTTTAATTTGTCCTTAAAAGTGCGTGAATTACACAGAACCTACTGGAAGGTATAATTAATTGCCAAATATGACCACAAGTACCAGCGTGCAACAGTAAACAAAATCCATTAAGGAAGGCACACCGGAGGCCTATAAATAAAGGAGCACGCAGAATACTGTGTTCAAGGAACATTGCTGTGAAATCATGGATGCCTTTGAAAAAGAAGCAGATAAGCTTTGAAACGCGTCAGGCAGGAGGATTGAAAAAGGTCGGAATGCAATTACACTTTCATCTGCAAATAAAGGGTGTGAAACCTACCTGCTGCGGAGTGCGTTCTTAATGCAGGGAAAACTTTTGGAAACAAAGATACACAGCTCTTTCCGGCCGTGGAGGACTGCACCGCCCATGAAACTAACGAGGGGCTGCAGGAGGGGAATTTTCCTTTCCGAGGCAGACACAGCAGCGCAATGGATTGGGAAGGTGTAATTCCATTCCGAGGCCCACTGGAGGGTTTAATTTGTCCTTAAAAGTGCGTGAATTACACAGAACCTACTGGAAGGTATAATTAATTGCCAAATATGACCACAAGTACCAGCGTGCAACAGTAAACAAAATCCATTAAGGAAGGCACACCGGAGGCCTATAAATAAAGGAGCACGCAGAATACTGTGTTCAAGGAACATTGCTGTGAAATCATGGATGCCTTTGAAAAAGAAGCAGATAAGCTTTGAAACGCGTCAGGCAGGAGGATTGAAAAGGTCGGAATGCAATTACACTTTCATCTGCAAATAAAGGGTGTGAATCCTACCTGCTGCGGAGTGCGTTCTTAATGCAGGGAAAACTTTTGGAAACAAAGATACACGGCTCTTTCCGGCCGTGGAGGACTGCACCGCCCATGAAACTAACGAGGGGCTGCAGGAGGGGAATTTTCCTTTCCGAGGCAGACACAGCAGCGCAATGGATTGGGAAGGTGTAATTCCATTCCGAGGCCCACTGGAGGGTTTAATTTGTCCTTAAAAGTGCGTGAATTACACAGAACCTACTGGAAGGTATAATTAATTGCCAAATATGACCACAAGTACCAGCGTGCAACAGTAAACAAAATCCATTAAGGAAGGCACACCGGAGGCCTATAAATAAAGGAGCACGCAGAATACTGTGTTCAAGGAACATTGCTGTGAAATCATGGATGCCTTTGAAAAAGAAGCAGATAAGCTTTGAAACGCGTCAGGCAGGAGGATTGAAAAAGGTCGGAATGCAATTACACTTTCATCTGCAAATAAAGGGTGTGAATCCTACCTGCTGCGGAGTGCGTTCTTAATGCAGGGAAAACTTTTGGAAACATATATATATATACATATATATATACATATATTATCTACTGGCGGTCGCCAGTAGATAGTTATAGTTAGGACCTATTTTCCATAGGAAATCCGCGACATTCTATTTGAAATAACTCTTGCGTCGGTTGACGAATATTCGCGAAATTTTCAAACTTTATGGCCCGCTCCGGTCCGCTCCTACCCTGAAAGTTTCGGGGTGATTCGTCAAGCGGGGGCCGAGAAAAAAGGGGGGTCCCAAAACGTGTTTTCCCCATTCATTTTCCCATAGGAAACTTTAGCCACGGCTACAGCCCGAACTGCTGAACGGAATTACACCAAATTTGGCAAAGAGGTAGTTCTTGGTTCAGAAAGAAACCTTTTTGTTAAATGTTGTAAATCCGTTCAGTAGTTCCTGAGAAAATCAAAAGTAAAGTCACATATATATCTATGGCCGAGTAGGGTCCGCGTACCCGCCCGACCACGAGCTGCATGCTAATTGGCTGTCAACACTCCAAATCAGGAAGTGTTGGCAGCCATTTTGTCCCTCGGTAGAACCGAGGGACAGAAACAAGTGCGCAAAGCGCAAAAGGGGGCAGGGTAGAAACACCCTGACCCCTAGGTCTGCTCAGGGGGTCCCACAAGGACCCCCTGGGCAGAAAAGCATTTTTTTTTAAATCGGCGGGATGCGCTTAGGGTGCGCGGATCCCGCCGATAAAAACAAAAAACAAAAGTTAATTAATTGCCAAATATGACCACAAGTACCAGCGTGCAACAGTAAACAAAATCCATTAAGGAAGGCACACCGGAGGCCTATAAATAAAGGAGCACGCAGAATACTGTGTTCAAGGAACATTGCTGTGAAATCATGGATGCCTTTGAAAAAGAAGCAGATAAGCTTTGAAACGCGTCAGGCAGGAGGATTGAAAAAGGTCGGAATGCAATTACACTTTCATCTGCAAATAAAGGGTGTGAATCCTACCTGCTGCGGAGTGCGTTCTTAATGCAGGGAAAACTTTTGGAAACATATATATATATATATATACATATATATATACATATATTATCTACTGGCGGTCGCCAGTAGATAGTTATAGTTAGGACCTATTTTCCATAGGAAATCCGCGACATTCTATTTGAAATAACTCTTGCGTCGGTTGACGAATGTTCGCGAAATTTTCAAACTTTATGGCCCGCTCTGGTCCGCTCCTACCCTGAAAGTTTCGGGGTGATTCGTCAAGCGGGGGCCGAGAAAAAGGGGGGTCCCAAAACGTGTTTTCCCCATTCATTTTCCCATAGGAAACTTTAGCCACGGCTACAGCCCGAACTGCTGAACGGAATTACACCAAATTTGGCAAAGAGGTAGTTCTTGGTTCAGAAAGAAACCTTTTTGTTAAATGTTGTAAATCCGTTCAGTAGTTCCTGAGAAAATCAAAAGTAAAGTCACATATATATCTATGGCCGAGTAGGGTCCGCGTACCCGCCCGACCACGAGCTGCATGCTAATTGGCTGTCAACACTCCAAATCAGGAAGTGTTGGCAGCCATTTTGTCCCTCGGTAGAACCGAGGGACAGAAACAAGTGCGCAAAGCGCAAAAAGGGGGCAGGGTAGAAACACCCTGACCCCCTAGGTCTGCTCAGGGGGTCCCACAAGGACCCCCTGGGCAGAAAAAAGCATTTTTTTTTTTTTTAAATCGGCGGGATGCGCTTAGGGTGCGCGGATCCCGCCGATAAAAAAAAAAAACACAAGTGCGCATACGCACAAAGGGGGCAGGGTAGAAACACCCGGAACCCCTAGGTCTGCTCAGGGGGTCCCACGAGGACCCCCTGGGCAGAAAAAAGCATTTAAAAAAAAAAAATCGGCGGGATGCGCTTAGGGTGCGCGAATCCCGCTGTAAAAAAAAAAAATCAAAGCACGGTCTCCCGCGCTTCGATGTTATTTTGCCCCCGGGTGGCCCAAGTCCCGGGGGCATGCGGGGGGTGGGTTTATAGTTAATGGGGGGGCCTCTAAGGCCCCCCAAGCCCCGGGGAATGCCACCCCCTGGGGCTTTCTAATAAAAATGTTGCGGGAGGGCACTCGGCCCTCCCGCAGCCCCGGGGACCACCACCTCCCCGGGGCTTCTTTTTTTTAAAAAAAAAAACCAGTTCCTGTGTGGGGGGGCTCGAGCCCCCCCACACGCCCCGGGGACCGCCACCTCCCCGGGGCACTAATAATGTAAATGCGGGGGTCCGTAACGGACCCCCGGGGATCACCACCTCCCGGGGCTTTAAAGACATGGGAGGGGGCCGCGCGGCCCACCTCCTGGAGCCTGTGGTGGCCCTGGGGACCGCCACCCCCAGGGCCGGCTCCTGCAGTGTCCCGGGGTGCCTACCCCCGGGACACTGTAGTTTGCAATGGCAGGACGGGAGCCTCGCGGCTCCCGTCCTGCCATTGCAAACTGCTTTGCTTCATTGAAGGGAGAGCAGGAAACCTGCTCTCGCTTCAATGAAGCAAAGCAGATTGCTTTTCCAAATGGGGAGCTGCATGTCAGCAGCTCCCCATGTGGAAAAGCAATGCCGGGACCGTGGGGGATTGGGGACCCCCACGGTCCCCAACGGAGAGGGCCAGCCCCGGGGGATGGGGTCCCCGGGGCAAGTAGTGGCCCGGGAGTGGGGCCACGCGGCCCCCTCCCCCAAAAAAAAAAGAAAAAAAAAAGAAAAATAAAGGCCTGCCCCGGGGGATGGGGTCCCCGGGGCAAAAGGAGGCCTGAGGAGGGGGGCCACGCAGCCCCCCTCCTTAAAAAAATAATAAAAAGTGTGGCCATGCCCTGGGGGATGGGGTCCCCGGGGCTGGAATCGGCTACGGGAGGGGGGCCACCCGGCCCCCTTCCCGTTTTTTTAAAAAAAAAAATGAAAAAAAGGGGTAAGGCCCTGGGGGATGGGGTCCCCAGGGCCCAAAAAAAGGAAAAAGGAAGGGGGGCCACACAGCCCCCCTTCGAGGAAAAAACCCCCCAAAAAACGATTGTGCCGCAGGCCCCGCCCCCTTCCTTTACCACTCTGCAAACGCGCCCCCTGGCACGTTTGCAGAGAGGCGAATTCCCCTTGAATACTGGGGGTCCCTGGGGGCCAACTAGCCCACCAGGAACCTCCAGTATGCGCCAGGGAGCTGCGTTGCAGAGAGGTGTACAGAGGCCACGCCCCTTTTACACCTCTCTGCAACGCAGCTCTGTGGTGCTTACTGGAGGTACCTGGTGGGATAGTTGGACCCCAGGGACCCTCAGGATTCAAGGGGACTTAATCCCCAACTTAAAACGCGCCACGGGGCGCGTTTGCACAGTGGTGAAGGGAGGGGGTGGGGCTTCAGGTGACATGTGTGCAAACAGGCCCCATGGCGCGTTTTAAGATGGGGAATTAAATCCCTTCAATCCTGAGGGTCCCTGGGGGCCAACTAGCCCACCAGGTACCTCCAGTAAGCACCACGGAGCTGCGTTGCAGAGTGTTGTAAAAGGGGCATGGCCTCTGAACACCTCTCTGCAACGCAGCTCTCTGGCGCATACTGGAGGTATCTGGTGGGCCAGTTGGCCCCTAGGGACCCTCGGGATTGAGGAGGAATTAATTCTCCAACTTAAAACGCGCCACAGTGCGTGTTTGCAGACATGTCACCTCAGGCCCCACCCCTTCCTTCACCATTGTGCAAATATTCCTCTAAAATCAGCCGAACTACGAATTCCGATTTACTCACCTGTTATCAGGAGAGACCTCAGTGCTGCATCTTTCAGCCCAGTACTGATCCTGAAAAGTAATTTTAACCGTACTTACCAGCAACTTGAATTTCCTTCCATAGGCTAACATTGACTGGTTTCACTTGGAAATTCTTCTAAGTGTGGAGTTTTGGAACTTTATAATATTCCTCTAAAATCAGCCGAAATACGAATTCCGATTTACTCACCTGTTATCAGGAGAGACCTCAGTGCTGCATCTTTCAGCCCAGTACTGATCCTGAAAAGTAATTTTAACCGTACTTACCAGCAACTTGAATTTCCTTCCATAGGCTAACATTGACTGGTTTCACTTGGAAATTCTTCTAAGTTTGGAGTTTTGGAACTTTATAATATTCCTCTAAAATCAACCGAACTACGAATTCCGATTTACTCACCTGTTATCAGGAGAGAACCCAGTGCTGCATCTTTAAGCCCAGCACTGACCCTGAAAAGTAATTCTAACCGTACTTACCAGTAACTTATATTTCCTTCCATAGGAATCCATTGTCTGGTTTTCAGCAGAAAAGTTTCAAAGTGTCGATTTTCACAAATTACAAATATTCCTTAAAAATCGCCTGTATGAGTTAAACGTATTCTTTCAACTGTTTACAGGAGATGCACCACTGCTGGATCCAGGATTCAACACTGAGTAAGAAAAAGTAACGATAACACTACTTACCTGCTAAGTGAATTTCCTCCCATAGGATAACATTGGTGATTCTATGTGAAATAGTTTCTGTCAACTTTTAAAATACAATAATATTCCTTAAAAATCACTACTGTAACCAAAACGCTTTTACTCAACTGTTTACAGGAGATGTCCCAGGACTGAATCTAGGATCCAGTCCTGTGGTTAGAAAAGTAATCCATAAAGTAACTAATTGCATTTAACTAGAAATTCACATTGAGCTCAATGTTGCATTGTGTTTGAAATTGTGTTGCCCATTGCAACAACTGTAACTACTGTACTTAAAACTCTATTGCCTATTTGCAAAGTATTTAAACTAAAGTAATTCATTCTGAGAAAGTATATTTTGTAATGTAATGTATAATGTAATTACAATGTAATTTAATAAATAAAATATCTAAAAATAAATAGTTTTAAAAAATGTAGTAAATCAGTATCAAAAAAATAAATATCCTATGCACACGCTGTATATTGTTATTTTCCCATTCCGTTGTTATCATATATTCAGTGCACAGTAGTAAAACATAACATTCATGTAAAAGTAGACTTTGTAGGTTATTCCTTTGTCCTTTATTATTTTGTGAGATCGCCCAGCCAACACGTGTTTCGTCGTGGGTGATATCCCAAACGACTTCTTCAGGGCTACAAGAGAAAGTGAATACATTCGGGATCAGCCTATCCACATATTGTTTATGGGTAGATACATTGCCTTAAAGTGAGCACCCAGTGACTTGGGGTGTACTTATCACAATATACTCGTGACCACTCATAATGCATAGTTGTGACCATGTATTATCTGTGGACTAATTAATCCTAGTCCCAAAAGTGATATATCCAACATTTGGTGAGATCAGCCTATTCACCTATTGGTTATCGATAGACATATTGTATTGTTGTGAGCAACTGGTGACTTAGGGTGTATTTTCCGCAATACACTCGTGTCCACTAATGACGGAATTTTGTGGCTGTGTATTACTTGTGGACCCATTAATCCTAGTCCCAAAAGTGATGATATATCCGACATCTAAATTGTTTCAACTTATTGTTGTTCATTATTACATATACAAATAATCAATGGCATATAAATTATTATTATCCCATCTCTATCTCAGATTTCAGACCACGTGGGGGAGAGGTATTAAAATTCCGTGGTATACGCAGAATAAATAAAGGTCAAAACCGCCTTATCTTCAATTTAATTAAGCTCAGGAGAGACATTCACGTATATAATGTTATTAATCATGATTTATAATCTGGCTTTAGATTGAACCCCTACCTGTAAAGCAGGTGGATAAAGTCTATCACGTTCTGAAAGATAAGTGATATAAATAGAGACACCTGTCAATATTTAACCTTCTACATATGAAGTTATTAAGATATGCGCGTTTAATCCATCCAGAGGGTGGTGACCACTCACCTTCCCGCCGGTTCTACTTCCGTCCCGGCTGTGCTAAATATGCCTTCCGGTTCCTGACGTTATTGTGGTTCTCTAAATAACAGGGTCAATAAACATATCTAAATGAGAACCATACTGAGACCCAGTTAAGTGAATCCTAACCCTGACATGGGAAAAGTCTCTTACCCAGTTTATATTCCAACTAGGTCCTCGATTAATCCTTGATTAGGCGTCCTATTCAGAAATGTGTCCCCAATTCAAATCTCGGGCTTCGAAATCTGTAATTTTAATTTACAGTATAATCAGACAGAGCCCATATATATTAAATGAAATCCCTACCCGTATGAGTATTCCCCTAAGTGCTGCGATTCTTACCTTAAGCGAGTGCGCTTAAAGCCGTGTTCGTCCTCATGCGTGTCAGTTCAGTAATTAAACCGGAAGTCCCGAGTGTCTTGACCCGGGTCCTTTTGTACATTCTCTCTCCTATTAAAGACTAGAACGCAAACTCGAAGAGTGCAATGGTTTGGTTCCGAACCGGAAGTGATTAAACAGCTAGGTACCGTGAGGCTTAAGAGTGCCCTAATTCATTTCCTCAGTATATTGTAACCTCTAAATCCAATCAAAAGCGCTCCTAATGTTATTTGTCGTGAATTTATATATTTAATTCCAATTAGCAATTTACATGCTTCGGGTCTCAGATTGGTGCCGTAAGGCATCCAAAGTGCCCCGTTCATATCCTAAGTGTACCGAATCCTCTGAAAATCAATTTCATGCACCCCTAATATTGTTAACCGTGCGTTTATAAATTAATATCCGGTAAGTAATTTATATATCTTAAGTCGGGGTCTAGGTTTGATTTAATCACTTTATATCGATGAATGTCGTCTCCGAATAGAGCCGTGTTTTCTGAGTATAATCACTCACCGATTGTTCTAGTCTCCTTTCATACGACAGGTCTATACATTTCATTGGTTGGGGAACAGTCATAGTTAAGTATAGTCAGTATCTAGGCATTCTACAGGTTGTATATAGTATACTGTACTTATTATTAACTAAGAACCCAACGTATCATTGCAGTAGCAGTAACATCATTGAAATGAAGTGAAAGCATATAGTTTTTTTCTTAAAAACAAGAAAGCATGTGATACGAGTGGCTATAACCACGTACAGTTGTTGAAGATAGTTAAAGATACAATCAGTATCTAGGCATTTTTCAAGTACAGCAAATCACAAATAGAGTTCTTAGATATAGAGCTGTATGTCTGTAATGACACACTGCAGAGTAAGCTTCACCAACTGCATGATATTCACTCCTTCATGCAAACAGTGCTCACCCCCCACATCAGATTCAAGCTATACCATTTGGGGAATTTACAAGAGCCAGGAGAAATTGTAGTGAGGATGGGGAATTCGTCTCGTGCCTGGGAGAGATGACAGACAGATTCAGAAAGAGAGGGTACAATGAACAGACTCTTAAGAAAGCAGAACGTAGAATCATGAACATACCAAGATGTGATACATTGAAGAATAAAAACAAATCTATGGACACCAAACAGCCGGTTAGACTGATTACTAACTTTAATGATATCTCCAAATCATTGTTAACAAGCATGAATAAACATTGGGGAATTCTTAAAGCGGACAAAACATTAGATGACTTCATCACCGGACGACCACTGATTACATATAGGAGGAACAGGACATTGAAAACCATTTTGAGCCCTAGCTTCCCACAGAGCAGAAAAAAATCAGATTGGCTCACTAATCATTCAATAGGTTTCCATAAATGTGGAGCATGTGGAGTGTGCAGATGGGCGGATGACAAGAAAAAGAATTTTAAAGGACATGATGTACGTATGTACACAATACGACATAATATCAACTGCACAACCAGATTTGTAGTTTATATTATTGCGTGTAAATGCAATCGAATGTATGTGGGCAGTACGATCAGGACACTCAAAGAAAGGATAAGTGAGCATGTCAGGGCATTGAAACAAATAGATGAGAGATATCCAATGGCTATACATGCCAACACATGTAATTCACAGGGACCATATAAACAATTTTCCTTCTTTGGAATAGATCACGTCCCACCAAACCAAAGAGGTGGCAATAGGGAATTAATGTTACGCCGTTCAGAGGCGACTTGGATTATGCGCATCAGAGCAGTGGAAGAGGGTTTGAACACTGATAATGAGATGCAGTATTTTTGGGCAACTAACCAAAGAAAAGAGACTAATAATATTCTAGCTATACTGCGATAACGGTGGTACCGAGACCTAGTATGCACAATCCAAGAGAGGATGGTGGGGGTGATAACCGGTATACAAATGACACACGTCAGGATCAACAAGCTAGATCCTAACGTAATAACTGTACGTGGTCATAGCCACTTATATCACAGGCTTTCTTGTTTTAAAGAAAAAGAAGAGTAAAGAAACTATATACTTTCACGTTATTTCAATAATGTTACTGCTACTGCCATGATACATTGGATTATCAGTCATAATAAATGCAACATATAGAACACAACTTGTGATATGCCTAGATACTGATTGTATCTTTAACTATCTTCAACAACTGTACGTGGTTATAGCCACTCGTATCACATGCTTTCTTGTTTTTAAGAAAAAAACTATATGCTTTCACTTCATTTCAATGATGTTACTGCTACTGCAATGATACGTTGGGTTCTTAGTTAATAATAAGTACAGTATACTATATACAACCTGTAGAATGCCTAGATACTGACTATACTTAACTATGACTGTTCCCCAACCAATGAAATGTATAGACCTGTCGTATGAAAGGAGACTAGAACAATCGGTGAGTGATTATACTCAGAAAACACGGCTCTATTCGGAGACGACATTCATCGATATAAAGTGATTAAATCAAACCTAGACCCCGACTTAAGATATATAAATTACTTACCGGATATTAATTTATAAACGCACGGTTAACAATATTAGGGGTGCATGAAATTGATTTTCAGAGGATTCGGTACACTTAGGATATGAACGGGGCACTTTGGATGCCTTACGGCACCAATCTGAGACCCGAAGCATGTAAATTGCTAATTGGAATTAAATATATAAATTCACGACAAATAACATTAGGAGCGCTTTTGATTGGATTTAGAGGTTACAATATACTGAGGAAATGAATTAGGGCACTCTTAAGCCTCACGGTACCTAGCTGTTTAATCACTTCCGGTTCGGAACCAAACCATTGCACTCTTCGAGTTTGCGTTCTAGTCTTTAATAGGAGAGAGAATGTACAAAAGGACCCGGGTCAAGACACTCGGGACTTCCGGTTTAATTACTGAACTGACACGCATGAGGACGAACACGGCTTTAAGCGCACTCGCTTAAGGTAAGAATCGCAGCACTTAGGGGAATACTCATACGGGTAGGGATTTCATTTAATATATATGGGCTCTGTCTGATTATACTGTAAATTAAAATTACAGATTTCGAAGCCCGAGATTTGAATTGGGGACACATTTCTGAATAGGACGCCTAATCAAGGATTAATCGAGGACCTAGTTGGAATATAAACTGGGTAAGAGACTTTCCCCATGTCAGGGTTAGGATTCACTTAACTGGGTCTCAGTATGGTTCTCATTTAGATATGTTTATTGACCCTGTTATTTAGAGAACCACAATAACGTCAGGAACCGGAAGGCATATTTAGCACAGCCGGGACGGAAGTAGAACCGGCGGGAAGGTGAGTGGTCACCACCCTCTGGATGGATTAAACGCGCATATCTTAATAACTTCATATGTAGAAGGTTAAATATTGACAGGTGTCTCTATTTATATCACTTATCTTTCAGAACGTGATAGACTTTATCCACCTGCTTTACAGGTAGGGGTTCAATCTAAAGCCAGATTATAAATCATGATTAATAACATTATATACGTGAATGTCTCTCCTGAGCTGAATTAAATTGAAGATAAGGCGGTTTTGACCTTTATTTATTCTGCGTATACCACGGAATTTTAATACCTCTCCCCCACGTGGTCTGAAATCTGAGATAGAGATGGGATAATAATAATTTATATGCCATTGATTATTTGTATATGTAATAATGAACAACAATAAGTTGAAACAATTTAGATGTCGGATATATCATCACTTTTGGGACTAGGATTAATGGGTCCACAAGTAATACACAGCCACAAAATTCCGTCATTAGTGGTCACGAGTGTATTGCGGAAAATACACCCTAAGTCACCAGTTGCTCACAACAATACAATATGTCTATCGATAACCAATAGGTGAATAGGCTGATCTCACCAAATGTTGGATATATCACTTTTGGGACTAGGATTAATTAGTCCACAGATAATACATGGTCACAACTATGCATTATGAGTGGTCACGAGTATATTGTGATAAGTACACCCCAAGTCACTGGGTGCTCACTTTAAGGCAATGTATCTACCCATAAACAATATGTGGATAGGCTGATCCCGAATGTATTCACTTTCTCTTGTAGCCCTGAAGAAGTCGTTTGGGATATCACCCACGACGAAACACGTGTTGGCTGGGCGATCTCACAAAATAATAAAGGACAAAGGAATAACCTACAAAGTCTACTTTTACATGAATGTTATGTTTTACTACTGTGCACTGAATATATGATAACAACGGAATGGGAAAATAACAATATACAGCGTGTGCATAGGATCAGAGTATTTGTATATAGGGGACCCCGTTAGGTTCTCGGCTGAGGGTTTAGGGTGTTCGTATCCTTCACCTCTGCACCGCACAGATAGTCCTTACAATAGTAGCGTACACTTAGGAGGCGCCAATTCCACACTAAGAAAACACCCCGTGGGTCTGTATTTACTAGTTAGGTTACAGTGAGGAGGCAGCCCCAACGCATCATATTGAATCTTGATTAAATACTCAACATGGACAGGGATAAAGTAGCCCAAGAGTTATTTGATAACTTGGCGAAAGGGAATTTAACAGCCATGTCCACAAAAAGTGGGACCGCATCCCGTAAGGAGGGTCTCAGAGAGAAGTTTATAAAACTTGAAAGGTTGAAAAAATCTGAGAATTCCAAATGGTGGGACGGGGTTACCCTGAGACAATATCTTAGATTAGATAGAATACCGAGGGGCTTAAGGGCCCAGATATTCCCCACTTACGATGACTTAGATGAGGATCATTTAAAACAATGGGAGGAGGCATTGACACAGAATTCAAAAACGCTTATGGGCATTTTGATTGACAATGCGGACCGCAAGGTCTCTAAACTACAAATAGAGATCAATACCCTAGAAGGGGAGATTAAGGATTTGGACCTCCAAGAGGCTACCAATAAAAACTATGCCATTTTGAAAGATATCCTCGATAAACACCAGGAGGATATCAAACAAAGAAAAACTAGAAAACTGCGCAGAGACGAGATAGACTATAGGGATGGGAGAATTTTCACATTTGCGAAGAAGTATGATCAAGTAACACGCAATGAGAAATCAGGTTTTGTCAGGGCTAACTCCCAGACCATCTCTATTTCCTCGAGCTCCACATCTCTGAATGCACCACTAACTAGTGACAGTGAGGCAGATAATGTAGCAGGTACATCGGGGGACCACAGACAGGGTAACTCTTGTTTTTTACGAGAACTTCAGGTGATAAAGAAAGGAAACAGAATACAAACACAACGGGGGACACCACAAAAAAACTCGGAGGGGAAAAAGATCAGGCACGAGAAGGCTACAATCTGAGATCAGGGGACAAAAAAATCTAGGAGTTACAGAAGAAGATGAGGTGGCGATAATTAACCTATCGTCAAAAACACTGACACAGGATATGAACACTGTCTTGAAAAGAGGACTAGGCTTTAGTCCGGTTGAGGAGGGTGACATCTGCAAAACAAAAGTTGATTTGTTCAAATTTATAAGGGGTTTGAAACTAAAGAAGTTTTTGTGAACAACCCGGGAATAAACAAGTGCAACAAAAATATACCGGTGTGTTTTATATCGGATGTACAAAGCATACAGGACATACGGGATACACAGTTGTTACTATCAATCACTGATGAAGACCAGACATCATCTAATATGGAGGATTTGTTGAGTGAGCTTAACATTGACACAGATTATAGCGTGTCCAGTGGACTTAAGACTAAGTCTAAATGGACACCTATATTGACTGGGGGGAACGCCATTGACACATTCCACACAATAGTATTGAAAGACTTGGACAAAATGGACATCAAAAGACGTAAGAAGAGATATAGGGTTAGTGACAACTTAAGTGGTGGTGAACGGGAGGCCATTAAACAATTGAAAGTGGACAACCAAGTGATAATCAAAGAGGCTGATAAGGGAGGGAACATAGTAATTATGAACAGGAATGACTATGACCAAGAGATTATTTCCCAGTTATCCGACTCACTATGCTATGAAAAACTAGATATGAACCCAATAGGACCTTTAACATTAAAAATTAACAAATTCTTAGAAACATGTCTCTCAGAGGGGCTACTTAATGAGGAGGAATACCTATATCTTAAAGTGCACAGACCCACCTACCCTTGTCTCTACACCTTGCCGAAGGTACATAAAAATTGCACCTTTCCTCCGGGACGACCTATAGTCTCAGGCATTGGAGGACCCACTGAAAAACTTTCAGAATATATTGATTTATTTCTGCAGCCAATGGTACAAAACCTTCCCTCACATATAAGAGACACCAAACACATTTTGAGTATCCTATCGGACGTGACCTGGGATAACCATATGTTCCTGGTTACTTTGGATGTGGTGGCACTGTACACCAGCATTCAACCCGTGTTGGGACACAGTGCTCTCAAAAGTCATCTTGAAAGAAGACCAGCACCGTTATGGAAACACACTGAAATGTTGCTCACCATGATGGATCTAATTGTACACAATAATGTTTTCATTTTTAACAACGTATGGTATAGGCAGAAACAGGGAGTGGCTATGGGCTCCAAGTTTTCGCCGTCTTTTGCGAATCTCTTCATGGGACACTTAGAGGAAATATGGGTCTGGGGAGAGAAGAGCAGTAAGTGGAATGGACATATTGTATATTGGGGCAGATACATTGACGACTGCCTTTTATTGTGGTCAGGCTTGGAAACAGAACTCAATGAATTTTGTCAGTACCTCAACTCCAATAATATGGGAATACAATTCACCTCCAAATACAGCAAATCACAAATAGAGTTCTTAGATATAGAGCTGTATGTCTGTAATGACACACTGCAGAGTAAGCTTCACCGCAAACCAACTGCATGCAATTCACTCCTTCATGCAAACAGTGCTCACCCCCACATCAGATTCAAGCTATACCATTTGGGGAATTTACAAGAGCCAGGAGAAATTGTAGTGAGGATGGGGAATTCGTCTCGTGCCTGGGAGAGATGACAGACAGATTCAGAAAGAGAGGGTACAATGAACAGACTCTTAAGAAAGCAGAACGTAGAATCATGAACATACCAAGATGTGATACATTGAAGAATAAAAACAAATCTATGGACACCAAACAGCCGGTTAGACTGATTACTAACTTTAATGATATCTCCAAATCATTGTTAACAAGCATGAATAAACATTGGGGAATTCTCAAAGCGGACAAAACATTAGATGACTTCATCACCGGACGACCACTGATTACATATAGGAGGAACAGGACATTGAAAACCATTTTGAGCCCTAGCTTCCCACAGAGCAGAAAAAAATCAGATTGGCTCACTAATCATTCAATAGGTTTCCATAAATGTGGAGCATGTGGAGTGTGCAGATGGGCGGATGACAAGAAAAAGAATTTTAAAGGACATGATGGACGTATGTACACAATACGACATAATATCAACTGCACAACCAGATTTGTAGTTTATATTATTGCGTGTAAATGCAATCGAATGTATGTGGGCAGTACGATCAGGACACTCAAAGAAAGGATAAGTGAGCATGTCAGGGCATTGAAACAAATAGATGAGAGATATCCAATGGCTATACATGCCAACACATGTAATTCACAGGGACCATATAAACAATTTTCCTTCTTTGGAATAGATCACGTCCCACCAAACCAAAGAGGTGGCAATAGGGAATTAATGTTACGCCGTTCAGAGGCGACTTGGATTATGCGCATCAGAGCAGTGGAAGAGGGTTTGAACACTGATAATGAGATGCAGTATTTTTTGGGCAACTAACCAAAGAAAAGAGACTAATAATATTCTAGCTATACTGCGATAACGGTGGTACCGAGACCTAGTATGCACAATCCAAGAGAGGATGGTGGGGGTGATAACCGGTATACAAATGACACACGTCAGGATCAACAAGCTAGATCCTAACGTAATAACTGTACGTGGTCATAGCCACTTATATCACAGGCTTTCTTGTTTTAAAGAAAAAGAAGAGTAAAGAAACTATATACTTTCACGTTATTTCAATAATGTTACTGCTACTGCCATGATACATTGGATTATCAGTCATAATAAGTGCAACATATAGAACACAACTTGTGATATGCCTAGATACTGATTGTATCTTTAACTATCTTCAACAACTGTACGTGGTTATAGCCACTCGTATCACATGCTTTCTTGTTTTTAAGAAAAAAACTATATGCTTTCACTTCATTTCAATGATGTTACTGCTACTGCAATGATACGTTGGGTTCTTAGTTAATAATAAGTACAGTATACTATATACAACCTGTAGAATGCCTAGATACTGACTATACTTAACTATGACTGTTCCCCAACCAATGAAATGTATAGACCTGTCGTATGACAGCAGACTAGAACAATCGGTGAGTGATTATACTCAGAAAACACGGCTCTATTCGGAGACGACATTCATCGATATAAAGTGATTAAATCAAACCTAGACCCCGACTTAAGATATATAAATTACTTACCGGATATTAATTTATAAACGCACGGTTAACAATATTAGGGGTGCATGAAATTGATTTTCAGAGGATTCGGTACACTTAGGATATGAACGGGGCACTTTGGATGCCTTACGGCACCAATCTGAGACCCGAAGCATGTAAATTGCTAATTGGAATTAAATATATAAATTCACGACAAATAACATTAGGAGCGCTTTTGATTGGATTTAGAGGTTACAATATACTGAGGAAATGAATTAGGGCACTCTTAAGCCTCACGGTACCTAGCTGTTTAATCACTTCCGGTTCGGAACCAAACCATTGCACTCTTCGAGTTTGCGTTCTAGTCTTTAATAGGAGAGAGAATGTACAAAAGGACCCGGGTCAAGACACTCGGGACTTCCGGTTTAATTACTGAACTGACACGCATGAGGACGAACACGGCTTTAAGCGCACTCGCTTAAGGTAAGAATCGCAGCACTTAGGGGAATACTCATACGGGTAGGGATTTCATTTAATATATATGGGCTCTGTCTGATTATACTGTAAATTAAAATTACAGATTTCGAAGCCCGAGATTTGAATTGGGGACACATTTCTGAATAGGACGCCTAATCAAGGATTAATCGAGGACCTAGTTGGAATATAAACTGGGTAAGAGACTTTTCCCATGTCAGGGTTAGGATTCACTTAACTGGGTCTCAGTATGGTTCTCATTTAGATATGTTTATTGACCCTGTTATTTAGAGAACCACAATAACGTCAGGAACCGGAAGGCATATTTAGCACAGCCGGGACGGAAGTAGAACCGGCGGGAAGGTGAGTGGTCACCACCCTCTGGATGGATTAAACGCGCATATCTTAATAACTTCATATGTAGAAGGTTAAATATTGACAGGTGTCTCTATTTATATCACTTATCTTTCAGAACGTGATAGACTTTATCCACCTGCTTTACAGGTAGGGGTTCAATCTAAAGCCAGATTATAAATCATGATTAATAACATTATATACGTGAATGTCTCTCCTGAGCTTAATTAAATTGAAGATAAGGCGGTTTTGACCTTTATTTATTCTGCGTATACCACGGAATTTTAATACCTCTCCCCCACGTGGTCTGAAATCTGAGATAGAGATGGGATAATAATAATTTATATGCCATTGATTATTTGTATATGTAATAATGAACAACAATAAGTTGAAACAATTTAGATGTCGGATATATCATCACTTTTGGGACTAGGATTAATGGGTCCACAAGTAATACACAGCCACAAAATTCCGTCATTAGTGGTCACGAGTGTATTGCGGAAAATACACCCTAAGTCACCAGTTGCTCACAACAATACAATATGTCTATCGATAACCAATAGGTGAATAGGCTGATCTCACCAAATGTTGGATATATCACTTTTGGGACTAGGATTAATTAGTCCACAGATAATACATGGTCACAACTATGCATTATGAGTGGTCACGAGTATATTGTGATAAGTACACCCCAAGTCACTGGGTGCTCACTTTAAGGCAATGTATCTACCCATAAACAATATGTGGATAGGCTGATCCCGAATGTATTCACTTTCTCTTGTAGCCCTGAAGAAGTCGTTTGGGATATCACCCACGACGAAACACGTGTTGGCTGGGCGATCTCACAAAATAATAAAGGACAAAGGAATAACCTACAAAGTCTACTTTTACATGAATGTTATGTTTTACTACTGTGCACTGAATATATGATAACAACGGAATGGGAAAATAACAATATACAGCGTGTGCATAGGATCAGAGTATTTGTATATAGGGGACCCCGTTAGGTTCTCGGCTGAGGGTTTAGGGTGTTCGTATCCTTCACCTCTGCACCGCACAGATAGTCCTTACAATAGTAGCGTACACTTAGGAGGCGCCAATTCCACACTAAGAAAACACCCCGTGGGTCTGTATTTACTAGTTAGGTTACAGTGAGGAGGCAGCCCCAACGCATCATATTGAATCTTGATTAAATACTCAACATGGACAGGGATAAAGTAGCCCAAGAGTTATTTGATAACTTGGCGAAAGGGAATTTAACAGCCATGTCCACAAAAAGTGGGACCGCATCTTGTAAGGAGGGTCTCAGAGAGAAGTTTATAAAACTTGAAAGGTTGAAAAAATCTGAGAATTCCAAATGGTGGGACGGGGTTACCCTGAGACAATATCTTAGATTAGATAGAATACCGAGGGGCTTAAGGGCCCAGATATTCCCCACTTACGATGACTTAGATGAGGATCATTTAAAACAATGGGAGGAGGCATTGACACAGAATTCAAAAACGCTTATGGGCATTTTGATTGACAATGCGGACCGCAAGGTCTCTAAACTACAAATAGAGATCAATACCCTAGAAGGGGAGATTAAGGATTTGGACCTCCAAGAGGCTACCAATAAAAACTATGCCATTTTGAAAGATATCCTCGATAAACACCAGGAGGATATCAAACAAAGAAAAACTAGAAAACTGCGCAGAGACGAGATAGACTATAGGGATGGGAGAATTTTCACATTTGCGAAGAAGTATGATCAAGTAACACGCAATGAGAAATCAGGTTTTGTCAGGGCTAACTCCCAGACCATCTCTATTTCCTCGAGCTCCACATCTCTGAATGCACCACTAACTAGTGACAGTGAGGCAGATAATGTAGCAGGTACATCGGGGGACCACAGACAGGGTAACTCTTGTTTTTTACGAGAACTTCAGGTGATAAAGAAAGGAAACAGAATACAAACACAACGGGGGACACCACAAAAAAACTCGGAGGGAAAAAGATCAGGCACGAGAAGGCTACAATCTGAGATCAGGGGACAAAAAAATCTAGGAGTTACAGAAGAAGATGAGGTGGCGATAATTAACCTATCGTCAAAAACACTGACACAGGATATGAACACTGTCTTGAAAAGAGGACTAGGCTTTAGTCCGGTTGAGGAGGGTGACATCTGCAAAACAAAAGTTGATTTGTTCAAATTTATAAGGGGTTTGAAACTAAAGAAGTTTTTTGTGAACAACCCGGGAATAAACAAGTGCAACAAAAATATACCGGTGTGTTTTATATCGGATGTACAAAGCATACAGGACATACGGGATACACAGTTGTTACTATCAATCACTGATGAAGACCAGACATCATCTAATATGGAGGATTTGTTGAGTGAGCTTAACATTGACACAGATTATAGCGTGTCCAGTGGACTTAAGACTAAGTCTAAATGGACACCTATATTGACTGGGGGAACGCCATTGACACATTCCACACAATAGTATTGAAAGACTTGGACAAAATGGACATCAAAAGACGTAAGAAGAGATATAGGGTTAGTGACAACTTAAGTGGTGGTGAACGGGAGGCCATTAAACAATTGAAAGTGGACAACCAAGTGATAATCAAAGAGGCTGATAAGGGAGGGAACATAGTAATTATGAACAGGAATGACTATGACCAAGAGATTATTTCCCAGTTATCCGACTCACTATGCTATGAAAAACTAGATATGAACCCAATAGGACCTTTAACATTAAAAATTAACAAATTCTTAGAAACATGTCTCTCAGAGGGGCTACTTAATGAGGAGGAATACCTATATCTTAAAGTGCACAGACCCACCTACCCTTGTCTCTACACCTTGCCGAAGGTACATAAAAATTGCACCTTTCCTCCGGGACGACCTATAGTCTCAGGCATTGGAGGACCCACTGAAAAACTTTCAGAATATATTGATTTATTTCTGCAGCCAATGGTACAAAACCTTCCCTCACATATAAGAGACACCAAACACATTTTGAGTATCCTATCGGACGTGACCTGGGATAACCATATGTTCCTGGTTACTTTGGATGTGGTGGCACTGTACACCAGCATTCAACCCGTGTTGGGACACAGTGCTCTCAAAAGTCATCTTGAAAGAAGACCAGCACCGTTATGGAAACACACTGAAATGTTGCTCACCATGATGGATCTAATTGTACACAATAATGTTTTCATTTTTAACAACGTATGGTATAGGCAGAAACAGGGAGTGGCTATGGGCTCCAAGTTTTCGCCGTCTTTTGCGAATCTCTTCATGGGACACTTAGAGGAAATATGGGTCTGGGGAGAGAAGAGCAGTAAGTGGAATGGACATATTGTATATTGGGGCAGATACATTGACGACTGCCTTTTATTGTGGTCAGGCTTGGAAACAGAACTCAATGAATTTTGTCAGTACCTCAACTCCAATAATATGGGAATACAATTCACCTCCAAATACAGCAAATCACAAATAGAGTTCTTAGATATAGAGCTGTATGTCTGTAATGACACACTGCAGAGTAAGCTTCACCGCAAACCAACTGCATGCAATTCACTCCTTCATGCAAACAGTGCTCACCCCCCACATCAGATTCAAGCTATACCATTTGGGGAATTTACAAGAGCCAGGAGAAATTGTAGTGAGGATGGGGAATTCGTCTCGTGCCTGGGAGAGATGACAGACAGATTCAGAAAGAGAGGGTACAATGAACAGACTCTTAAGAAAGCAGAACGTAGAATCATGAACATACCAAGATGTGATACATTGAAGAATAAAAACAAATCTATGGACACCAAACAGCCGGTTAGACTGATTACTAACTTTAATGATATCTCCAAATCATTGTTAACAAGCATGAATAAACATTGGGGAATTCTCAAAGCGGACAAAACATTAGATGACTTCATCACCGGACGACCACTGATTACATATAGGAGGAACAGGACATTGAAAACCATTTTGAGCCCTAGCTTCCCACAGAGCAGAAAAAAATCAGATTGGCTCACTAATCATTCAATAGGTTTCCATAAATGTGGAGCATGTGGAGTGTGCAGATGGGCGGATGACAAGAAAAAGAATTTTAAAGGACATGATGGACGTATGTACACAATACGACATAATATCAACTGCACAACCAGATTTGTAGTTTATATTATTGCGTGTAAATGCAATCGAATGTATGTGGGCAGTACGATCAGGACACTCAAAGAAAGGATAAGTGAGCATGTCAGGGCATTGAAACAAATAGATGAGAGATATCCAATGGCTATACATGCCAACACATGTAATTCACAGGGACCATATAAACAATTTTCCTTCTTTGGAATAGATCACGTCCCACCAAACCAAAGAGGTGGCAATAGGGAATTAATGTTACGCCGTTCAGAGGCGACTTGGATTATGCGCATCAGAGCAGTGGAAGAGGGTTTGAACACTGATAATGAGATGCAGTATTTTTGGGCAACTAACCAAAGAAAAGAGACTAATAATATTCTAGCTATACTGCGATAACGGTGGTACCGAGACCTAGTATGCACAATCCAAGAGAGGATGGTGGGGGTGATAACCGGTATACAAATGACACACGTCAGGATCAACAAGCTAGATCCTAACGTAATAACTGTACGTGGTCATAGCCACTTATATCACAGGCTTTCTTGTTTTAAAGAAAAAGAAGAGTAAAGAAACTATATACTTTCACGTTATTTCAATAATGTTACTGCTACTGCCATGATACATTGGATTATCAGTCATAATAAGTGCAACATATAGAACACAACTTGTGATATGCCTAGATACTGATTGTATCTTTAACTATCTTCAACAACTGTACGTGGTTATAGCCACTCGTATCACATGCTTTCTTGTTTTTAAGAAAAAAACTATATGCTTTCACTTCATTTCAATGATGTTACTGCTACTGCAATGATACGTTGGGTTCTTAGTTAATAATAAGTACAGTATACTATATACAACCTGTAGAATGCCTAGATACTGACTATACTTAACTATGACTGTTCCCCAACCAATGAAATGTATAGACCTGTCGTATGACAGCAGACTAGAACAATCGGTGAGTGATTATACTCAGAAAACACGGCTCTATTCGGAGACGACATTCATCGATATAAAGTGATTAAATCAAACCTAGACCCCGACTTAAGATATATAAATTACTTACCGGATATTAATTTATAAACGCACGGTTAACAATATTAGGGGTGCATGAAATTGATTTTCAGAGGATTCGGTACACTTAGGATATGAACGGGGCACTTTGGATGCCTTACGGCACCAATCTGAGACCCGAAGCATGTAAATTGCTAATTGGAATTAAATATATAAATTCACGACAAATAACATTAGGAGCGCTTTTGATTGGATTTAGAGGTTACAATATACTGAGGAAATGAATTAGGGCACTCTTAAGCCTCACGGTACCTAGCTGTTTAATCACTTCCGGTTCGGAACCAAACCATTGCACTCTTCGAGTTTGCGTTCTAGTCTTTAATAGGAGAGAGAATGTACAAAAGGACCCGGGTCAAGACACTCGGGACTTCCGGTTTAATTACTGAACTGACACGCATGAGGACGAACACGGCTTTAAGCGCACTCGCTTAAGGTAAGAATCGCAGCACTTAGGGGAATACTCATACGGGTAGGGATTTCATTTAATATATATGGGCTCTGTCTGATTATACTGTAAATTAAAATTACAGATTTCGAAGCCCGAGATTTGAATTGGGGACACATTTCTGAATAGGACGCCTAATCAAGGATTAATCGAGGACCTAGTTGGAATATAAACTGGGTAAGAGACTTTTCCCATGTCAGGGTTAGGATTCACTTAACTGGGTCTCAGTATGGTTCTCATTTAGATATGTTTATTGACCCTGTTATTTAGAGAACCACAATAACGTCAGGAACCGGAAGGCATATTTAGCACAGCCGGGACGGAAGTAGAACCGGCGGGAAGGTGAGTGGTCACCACCCTCTGGATGGATTAAACGCGCATATCTTAATAACTTCATATGTAGAAGGTTAAATATTGACAGGTGTCTCTATTTATATCACTTATCTTTCAGAACGTGATAGACTTTATCCACCTGCTTTACAGGTAGGGGTTCAATCTAAAGCCAGATTATAAATCATGATTAATAACATTATATACGTGAATGTCTCTCCTGAGCTTAATTAAATTGAAGATAAGGCGGTTTTGACCTTTATTTATTCTGCGTATACCACGGAATTTTAATACCTCTCCCCCACGTGGTCTGAAATCTGAGATAGAGATGGGATAATAATAATTTATATGCCATTGATTATTTGTATATGTAATAATGAACAACAATAAGTTGAAACAATTTAGATGTCGGATATATCATCACTTTTGGGACTAGGATTAATGGGTCCACAAGTAATACACAGCCACAAAATTCCGTCATTAGTGGTCACGAGTGTATTGCGGAAAATACACCCTAAGTCACCAGTTGCTCACAACAATACAATATGTCTATCGATAACCAATAGGTGAATAGGCTGATCTCACCAAATGTTGGATATATCACTTTTGGGACTAGGATTAATTAGTCCACAGATAATACATGGTCACAACTATGCATTATGAGTGGTCACGAGTATATTGTGATAAGTACACCCCAAGTCACTGGGTGCTCACTTTAAGGCAATGTATCTACCCATAAACAATATGTGGATAGGCTGATCCCGAATGTATTCACTTTCTCTTGTAGCCCTGAAGAAGTCGTTTGGGATATCACCCACGACGAAACACGTGTTGGCTGGGCGATCTCACAAAATAATAAAGGACAAAGGAATAACCTACAAAGTCTACTTTTACATGAATGTTATGTTTTACTACTGTGCACTGAATATATGATAACAACGGAATGGGAAAATAACAATATACAGCGTGTGCATAGGATCAGAGTATTTGTATATAGGCGACCCCGTTAGGTTCTCGGCTGAGGGTTTAGGGTGTTCGTATCCTTCACCTCTGCACCGCACAGATAGTCCTTACAATAGTAGCGTACACTTAGGAGGCGCCAATTCCACACTAAGAAAACACCCCGTGGGTCTGTATTTACTAAAAAAATAAATATAACAATTAATACATTTAAAAATTGTCATTTACAAAACCTTTGAAATTCATTGAAAAAACCATAGGTTTTAGGGGCGTTATAGTTAGAAATTAGCATTTAAAAAACCTTTGAAATTCACTGAAAAAACCATAGGTTTCAGGCACGTTATAGTTAGAAATTAGCATTTAAAAAACCTTTGAAATTCACAGAAAAAACCATAGGTTTCAGACACGTTATAGTTAGAAATTAGCATTTAAAAAACCTTTGAAATTCACTGAAAAAACCATAGGTTTTAGGGACAGTTATAGTTAGTTGGACATTTCACTCGTACAAAACCCGTGAAATTCCCCCGTTATAGTTAGTTCAGCTAACTATAACTCGCGCCCCCGCAATGCACTGCTGATGACGTCACATATTACATCACTCATGACATGGTCAGTGACATCACTGATGACATCTCAAATGACATCACTAATGACATCACTGATGACATTATCCATGTGATAATCTGATGCACCTCCTCACACCCTAATATAACCTTTGATACACCCACTCTAAATTACAGACTGCCATTCGCAAAACCATAGACACTCCAACACCAATAACTACATACCCACTCACTGATTCTTAGGTCTACACACACACATCCACTCACTCACCCGTACAGTCACTCATACTTATGGTCACTCAGTACAGGACTATCATATGCACTCTTACTCCTATATAGACACTCAAACACCGCCACTCATCCATAGAGGTACTCACACACCTAGTCAGTCATGCAAATAATTAAACACACTGCCATTTACTCACCTATACAGTTATACACACACCAGCTCACTTAATCATACAAATACTAGCACATTGTTACGCTCTTATACAATCACTGATACAAGCACACACTCATCCATACAGCCACTATCACAATCACTCACTCTCGCTTATAGCTATTTATATACTCCAACACACATATATACTGCCTTTCACATATGTAGTTACTCACACATGTACCACTGGGACATACATTCACTCACTAACACACTCTTACACACACTTACCCACCCATACAGTCTATCACAGATGCACTCTTGAAACCATCCACCCAGTGAATCACCCACTCACACATCTATGCACAGAGTCGCACACACCCCTCCCACACAAACACTCAGGCACCCATACAGATACTCAGACAACCATTCAATAACTCATATAGACACTCATGTAGCTATTCACAAACCCATGCAGCCACTTACACAGCAACAGACAGACGGATACAGACATTCACCCTGTTTAGTCACTAACCCATGCATTCAGTAAGATATGTTAAATCACTCACTTATAGAGTCAGTCACGCACCTACTAAATCATCCATACAGACACTTATACACCCACTCATTCTTCAATACGTCTTTTCCTATATATATTAAAAATATTTAAACTTTACAGAAACACACAGTCACTGCATGATGTCATCAGTGATGTCATTTGAGATGTCATCAGTGATGTCATCAGTGATGTCACTGACCATGTCATGAGTGATGTAATATGTGACGTCATCAGCAGTGCATTGCGGGGGCGCGAGTTATAGTTAGCTGAACTAACTATAACGGGGGAATTTCACGGGTTTTGTACGAGTGAAATGTCCAACTAACTATAACTGTCCCTAAAACCTATGGTTTTTTCAGTGAATATATATATATATATATATATATATATATATATTGTTTCCAAACTTTGCCCTGCATTAAGGACGCACTCTCCAACAGCCAAGTTCAAAGCCTTTTATTTGCAATTGAAAGTAGAATTTCACCTCGATTTTTGCAGTCATGTTACCAACGCGTTTCAAAGCTTCATGCTTCTTCTTCCAGGGTAATTGGTGAAAATGCAGGGCAAAGTTTGGAAACAATATATATATATATATGTATATATATATATATATACACACATATATATATATTCACTGAAAAAACCATAGGTTTCAGGGGCGTTATAGTTAGTTGGACATTTCACTTGTACAAAACCATAGAAATTCCCCCGTTAAAGTTAGTTCAGATAACTATAACTCACGCGCCCGCAATGCACTGCTGATGACGTCACATATTACATCACTCATGACATGGTCAGTGACATCACTCATGACATCACTGATGACATCTCAAATGACATCACTGATGACATCACTGATGACATCATCCTTGTGATAGAGTGGCAGACCTCCTCTCACCCTAATATAACCTTTGCTACACACACTCAAAAATACAAACTAACATTTTCAAAACAATGGACATACCAATACCAGTTACAACACACCTATTCAGTAATTCCAAGATCTACACACATATCCACTCATTCACCAACAGTCCCTATACAGTCACTCATACATGTACTCACTCATCATATGTACTCATACACCTATACATCCTGTTACACACCGCCACTCATCCATAGAGTTACTCACACACATAGTCACACATGCAAACAAAGTATCAAAATTCCATTTACTTGCATATACAGTTATACACACACTACCACACTTACTTCTACAGAAACTTACACATACGTACTCTCTTAAACAATCACTTATAGAAACACCTACTTATTTGTACAGGAACTCTTCCAATCTCTCACTCTCACATATACTCACTTATATACACCAATACTCACATATACTAGTTTAAAACATATGTAGTTACTCATAAAGACACTATTGGGACAGTCATTCACTCACTAACACACCCATACACATACTCATCCACCTATACAGTCCTGCACACATGCTGTCTTCAACACATACAAACAGTGAGTCACTCATTCATGCATCTATGCACTAAGTAATACCCCCCACCGAACCATACAGACACTCAGACACTCATACTGATACTCAAAAAACCAACTAATAACCCATATAGACACTCATGTAGCTACTCACCAACCCATGCAGCCACTTATACACAAAGTGAGAGACTGATACAGATATTTTCATATTTAAACATTACTCACTAACCCATGTATTCACTAAGATACACTTAGTCAGTTATACAATCAATTTTACAAAAAAAAGATCCATTTAGACACTTATATACCCATTTATTCTTCCATCGACCTTGAGATATACATATATAAAACATATTTAATTTTCAGAAAAACACACATTCACTGGATGATGTCATCAGTGATGTCATCAGTGATGTAATTTGAGATGTCATCAGTGATGTCATGAGTGATGTCACTGACCATGTCATGAGTGATGTATTATGTGACGTCATCAGCAGTGCATTGCGGGCGCGTGAGTTATAGTTAGCTGAACTAACTATAACAGGGGAATTTCTATGGTTTTGTACGAGTGAAATGTCCAACTAACTATAACGCCCCTGAAACCTATGGTTTTTTCAGTGAATTTCTAAGGTTTTTTAAATGCTAATTTCTAACTATAACGTGCCTGAAACCTATGGTTTTTTCAGTGACTATATATATATATATATATATATATATATATATATATATATATATATATATATATATATATATATATATATATATTATCTACTGGCGGTCGCCAGTAGATAGTTATAGTTAGGACCTATTATCCATAGGAAATCCGCGACATTCTATTTGAAATAACGTTGGCGCCGGTTGACGAATCTTCGCGAAAGTTTCCAACTTGTTGGGGCGCTCCGCTCCGCTCCTACCCTGAAAGTCTCGGGTTAATTCGTCAAGCGGGGGCCGAGAAAAAGGGGGTCCCAAAACGCGTTTTCCCCATTCATTTTTCCATAGGAACCTTTAGTCGCAGCTACAGCCCGAACTGCTGAACGGAATTACACCAAATTTGGCAAAGAGGTAGCCCTTGGTTCAGACTGGTGCCTTTTGCTTAAATGGTGTAAATCCGTTCAGTAGTTCCTGAGAAATTTACAAGTAAAGTCACATATATATCTATGGCCGAGTAGGGTCCGCGTACCCTCCCGATCACGAGCTGCATGCTAATTGGCTGTCAGCTGGCTGTCAACATTCCGATTCAGGAAGTGTTGGCAGCCATTTTGTCCCTCGGTAGAACCGAGGGACAGAAATAAGTGCGCAAAGCGCACAAAGGGGGCAGGGTAGAAACACCCTAACCCACTAGGCCTGCTCAGGGGGTCCCACAAGGACCCCCTGGGCAAAAAAAAGCATTTTTTTTTTTAAATCGGCAGGATGCGCTCAGGGTGCGCGGATCCTGCCGAAAAAAAAAAAAACAAAGCGCGGTCTCCCGCGCTTCGATGTTAATTTGCCCCCGGGTGGGCCAAGTCCCGGGGGCATGGTGGGGGGGGTTAAATTTATGTATGGGACCTCTAAGGGCCCCCCAAGCCCCGGGGACCGCCACCCCCCGGGGCTTTAACAAAAAATGGTGCGGGAGGGCTCTTTGCCCTCCCGCTGCCCCGGGGACCGCCACCTCCCCGGGGCTTCTATTTTATTTATTTTTTTACCTGTGTGGGGGGCTCCAGCCCCCACACGCCCGGGACCGCCACCTCCCCGGGGCACTAAAAAGTAAAAATGGGGGTCCGTTTTGGACCCCGAAGCCCCGGGGACCACCACCTCCCCGGGGCTTTGAAAATGTGGGGAGGGGGCCGCATGGCTCCCACTCCTGGAGCCAGTGATGGCCCTGGGGACCGCCACCCCCAGGGCCGGCTCCTGCAGTGTCCCGGGGTGCCTACCCCGGGACACTGCTGTTTGCAATGACAGGACGGGAACCTCGCGGCTCCCGTCCTGTCATTGCAAACTTGCTTTGGATATTGGAAGAGAGAGCAGGAAACCTGCTCTCACTTCCAATATCCAAAGCTGATTGCTTTTCCACATGGGGAGCAGCATGTTAGCTGCTCCCCATGTGGAAAAGCAATGCCGGCTCGCGCAGGAGGGATTGGGGACCCCCCCACAGTCCCCAACCAGAGGCCAGGCCCCGGGGGATGGGGTCCCCGGGGCCATAAGTGGCCAGGGAGGGGGGCCACGCAGCCCCCCTCCCCAAATTTAAAAAAAAGTGCAAGGCCGGCCCCGGGGGATGGGGTCCCCGGGGCCTTAAATGGCCTGAGGAGGGGGGCCACGCAGCCCCCCTCCAAATAAAAAAATAAGAAAGTCGAGGCCATGCCCCGGGGGATGGGGTCCCCGGGGCCAATACAGGCCCAGGGAAGGGGGGCCACGCGGCCCCCTTCCCATTTTTATTTTTTTTTAATTTAAAAAAATGCTCAGGCCCCGGGGGATGGGGTCCCCGGGGCCAAAAGTGGGCAAGGGAAAAATAGAAAAAAAACAAACGACCGGCATCGTGCCGGAGGCCCCGCCCCCCTACCTGCAGTACTCTGCAAACGCGCCCCCTGGCGCGTTTGCAGAGAGGCGAATTCCCCTTGAATACTGGGGGTCCCTGGGGGCCAACTAGCCCACCAGGAACCTCCAGTATGCGCCAGGGGCTGCGTTGCAGAGACGTGTACAGAGGCCACGCCCCTTTTACACCTCTCTGCAACGCAGCTCTGTGGCGCTTTTTGGAGGTATATGGTGGGCTAGTTGGACTCCAGGGACCCTCAGGATTCAAGGGGACTTAATCCCCCAACTTAAAACGCGCCACGGGGCGCGTTTGCACAGTGGTGAAGGGAGGGGCGGGGCTTCAGGTGACATGTGTGCAAACAGGCCCCGTGGCGTGTTTTAAGATGGGGAATAAATTCCTTTTCAATCCTGAGGGTCCCTAGGGGCCAACTAGCCCACCAGGTACCTCCAGTAAGCGCCACGGAGCTGCGTTGCAGAGTGTTGTAAAAGGGGCGTGGCCTCTGAACACCTCTCTGCAACGCAGCCCCTGGCGCATACTGGAGGTACCTGGTGGGCTAGTTGGCCCCTAGGGACCCTCGGGATTGAGGAGGAATTAATTGTCCAACTTAAAACGCGCCACAGGGCGTGTTTGCAGACATGTCACCTTAGGCCCCACCCCTTCCTTCACCATTGTGCAAATATTCCTCTAAAATCAGCCGAACTACGAATTCCGATTTACTCACCTGTTATCAGGAGAGACCTCAGTGCTGCATCTTTCAGCCCAGTACTGATCCTGAAAAGTAATTTTAACCGTACTTACCAGTAACTTGAATTTCCTTCCATAGGATATCATTGCCTGCTTTTTGCTGAAAAAGTTTCTAAGTGTCGATTTTTTAAACATACAAATATTCCTCTAAAATCAGACGAAATACGAATTCCGATTTACTCACCTGTTATCAGGAGAGAACCCAGTGCTGCATCTTTTAGCCCAGCACTGACCCTGAAAAGTAATTCTAACCGTACTTAACAGTAACTTGAATTTCCTTCCATAGGCTAACATTGACTGGTTTCACTTGGAAATTCTTCCAAGTGTGGAGTTTTGGAACTTTATAATATTTCTCTAAAATCAGCCGAACTATGAATTCCGATTTACTCACCTGTTATCAGGAGAGAACCCAGGGCTGCATCTTTTAGCCCAGCACTGACCCTGAAAAGTAATTCTAACCGTACTTACCAGTAACTTGAATTTCCTTCCATAGGAATCCATTGTCTGGTTTTCAGCAGAAAAGTTTCAAAGTGTCGATTTTCACAAACTACAAATATTCCTTAAAAATCGCATGTGTGACTTAAACGCATTCTTTCAACTGTTTACAGGAGATGCACCAGTGCTGGTTCCAGGATCCACCACTGAGTAAGAAAAAGTAACGATAACACTACTTACCTGCTAAGTGAATTTCCTCCCATAGGATAACATTGGTGATTCTATATGAAAAAGTTTCTAAGTGTCAACTTTTAAAATACAATAATATTCCTTAAAAATCACTACTGTAACCAAAACGCTTTTACTCAACTGTTTACAGGAGATGTCCCAGGACTGAATCTAGGATCCAGT
This sequence comes from Calotriton arnoldi, assembly GCA_963921515.1. Lineage (NCBI taxonomy): Eukaryota > Metazoa > Chordata > Amphibia > Caudata > Salamandridae > Calotriton > Calotriton arnoldi. The sequence goes on along the minus strand of CAWUFW010001609.1, from coordinate 2,513,412 downwards.
CCTGTGGTTAGAAAAGTAATCCATAAAGTAACTAATTGCATTTAACTAGAAATTCACATTGAGCTCAATGTTGCTTTGTTTTTGAAATTGTGTTGCCCATTGCAACAACTGTAACTACTGTACTTAAAAGTCTATTGCTTATTTGCAAAGTATTTAAACTAAAGTAATTCATTCTGAGAAAGTATATTTTGTAATGTAATGTATAATGTAATTACAATGTAATTTAAAAAATAAAATATCTAAAAATAAAGTTTAAAAAAATGTTGTAAATCAGTATCAAAAAAATTAATATAACAATTAATACATTTAAAAATTGTCATTTACAAAACCTTTGAAATTCACTGAAAAAACCATAGGTTTCAGACACGTTATAGTTAGGAATTAGCATTTAAAAAACCTTTGAAATTCACTGAAAAAACCATAGGTTTCAGACACGTTATAGTTAGGAATTAGCATTTAAAAAACCTTTGAAATTCACTGAAAAAACCATAGGTTTCAGGCACGTTATAGTTAGAAATTAGCATTTAAAAAACCTTAGAAATTCACTGAAAAACCATAAGGTTTTAGGGACAGTTATAGTTAGTTGGACATTGCACTCGTACAAAACCCGTGAAATTCCCCGTTATAGTTAGTTCAGGTAACTATAACTCGCGCCTCGCAATGCACTGCTGATGACGTCACATATTACATCACTCATGACATGGTCAGTGACATCACTGATGACATCACTGATGACATCTCAAATGACATCACTGATGACATCATCCATGTGAGAATTTAATGCACCTCCTCACACCCTAATATAACCTTTGATACACCCACTCTAAATTACAGACTGCCATTCTCAAAACCATAGACACTCCAACACCAATAACTACATACCCACTCACTGATTCTTAGGTCTACACACACACATCCACTCACTCACCCGTACAGTCACTCATACTTATGGTCACTCAGTACAGGACTATCATATGCACTCATACTCCTATATAGACACTCAAACACCGCCACTCATCCATAGAGGTATTCACACACCTAGATCAGTCATGCAAATAATTAAACACACTGCCATTTACTCACCTATACAGTTATACACACACCAGCTCACTTACTCATACAAATACTAGCACATTCTTACGCTCTTATACAATCACTGATACAAGCACACACTCATCCATACAGTCACTCTCACAATCACACACTCTCGCTTATAGCTATTTATATACTCCAACACACATATATACTGCCTTTCACATATGTAGTTACTCACACATGTACCACTGGGACATACATTCACTCACTAACACACTCTTACACACACTTACCCACCCATACAGTCTATCACAGATGCACTCTTGAAACCATCCACCCAGTGAATCACCCACTCACACATCTATGCACAGAGTCGCACACACCCCACCCACACAAACACTCAGGCACCCATACAGATACTCAGACAACCAATCAATAACTCATATAGACACTCATGTAGCTATTCACAAACCCATGCATCACTTACACAGCAACAGACAGACGGATACAGACATTCACCCAGTTTAGTCACTAACCCATGCATTCAGTAAGATACGTTTAATCACTCACTTATCGAGTTAGTCACGCACCTACTAAAACATCCATACAGACACTTATACACCCACTCATTCTTCAAAACGCCTTTCCCTATATATGTTAAAAATATTTAAACTTTACAGAAACACACAGTCACTGGATGATGTCATCAGTGATGTCATTTGAGATGTCATGAGTGATGTCATCAGTGATGTCACTGACCATGTCATGAGTGATGTAATATGTGACGTCATCAGCAGTGCATTGCGGGGGCGCGAGTTATAGTTACCTGAACTAACTATAACGGGGGAATTTTACGGGTTTTGTACGAGTGCAATGTCCAACTAACTATAACTGTCCCTAAAACCTTATGGTTTTTTCAGTGAATTTCTAAGGTTTTTTAAATGCTAATTTCTAACTATAACGTGCCTGAAACCTATGGTTTTTTCAGTGAATTTCAAAGGTTTTTTAAATGCTAATTCCTAACTATAACGTGTCTGAAACCTATGGTTTTTTCAGTGAATTTCAAAGGTTTTTTAAATGCTAATTCCTAACTATAACGTGTCTGAAACCTATGGTTTTTTCAGTGAATATATATATATACACATTTACACACACATTTTTAAACTAATGGCCCGCTTCAGTCAGCTCCTGTCTTGAAAGTTTCGGGGTGATTCGTCAAGCGGGGGCCGAGAAAAAAGGGGGGTCCCAAAACGTGTTTTCTCCATGTTAATTTCCATAGGAACTTTTGTCGCGGCGACAGCCCGAACTGTTGAACGGAATTACACCAAATTTGGCAGAGAGGTAGCTCTTGGTCCAGAGTGCACTCTTTGCTTTAAATGGTGTAAATCTGTTCAGTAGTTTCTGAGAAATTTAAAAATAAAAAATATCTGGTGACCGCGGTGGATTCGCGAACCTTCCCGATCACAAGCTTCATTTTGATTGGCTGCCAACACTCCAAACCAAGAAGTGTTGGCAGCCATCTTGTGACTCGGTAAAACCAAGTCACAAGCAAAAAGGGAATAAAATGATTTAAAAAAAAGAAAAGGGGGCAGGGTAGAAACACCCTGACCCCCTACGCCTGGTCAGGGGGTCCCACAGGGTCCGCCACCTCCCCGGGGCTTAATTAATTATGCACGGGCATGCGCCCCCCCGCAGCCCCAGGGACCGCCACCTCCCCGGGGCTTTTAATAAAATGCGTGGGGGGCTCCTGCCCCCCCATGCTTCCCCGGCGACCATCACCTCCCCGGGGCTTTGCTTAATTATGTGTAGGGGGGCCTCGTGGGCCCCCCAAGCCCTGGGGACTGCACATTTCCGGGGCTACATACATGTTGGGAGCGGGGCCACGTGGCCCCCTCCTGGAGCCCTCTATAGCCCAGGGGACCGCCACCCCCCAGGGCCAGCTCCAGCAATGTCCCGGGGTGCCCACCCCCGGGACATTGCAGTTTGCAATGACAGGGCGGGAGCCCTGTCATTGCAAACTTCTGCTTTGCTTCGTGGAAGCGAGAGCAGGAAACCCTTCCACAAAGCAAATCAGTATTGCTTTTGGACATGCAGCTCCCCTTGTCCAAAAGCAATGCCGGCTCCCGCAGAAGGCAGGGAACCAGCTGGGACCGCAGGGGCATTGGGGCTCCCCTCTGGTCCCCAACGTAAGGCCAGGCCCCAGGGGATCGGGTCCCCGGGGCCAATTGTGGCCCAGGAAAGGGGGGCCAATTGGCCCTCCTCCCTGTTTTAAATTTATATATATATTTATTAAATAAGGCCGGGCCTGGTGATGGGGTCCCCGGGCCAAAATTGGCCACAGGAGGGGGGCCACGCAGCCCCCCTCTAAAAGTAATAAGAAAAAAAGCAGGACAGGCCTCGGGGGATGGAGTCCCTGAGGCCAAAAGAGGCCCTGGGAAGGGGGGCCATGCGCCCCACTCCCGTAAATAAAATAAACAAAGCCAGGCCCCGGGGGATGGGGTCCCCGGGGCCAAAAGTGGCCCAGGGAACGTAATATGATATATTTTTGTTTTTTTAAATTGATCAGGCCCTGGGGGATGGGGTCCCCAGGGGCCACAAAATACTAAGAGAAGGGGGGCCACACAGCCAGAGGCCCCACCCCCTCCCTGCACCACTATGCAAACGCGCCTCCTGGTGCGTTCTGGATTGGGGGATTAAGTCCCCTTGAATCCTAAGGGTCCTTAGGGGCCAACTAGCCCACCAGGTACCTCCTTTAAGCCCCACACAGTGGGATTGCTGAGAGGTGGCCTGAGGCCATGCCCCTTTTTACACCACTCTGCAAGCGCGCCGCTTGGCACACTGCTGGTGGGGCGATGAGGTCCTCTTGTGTCCTGAGGACCTCAGGACTGAAGTGGACTTCATCCCCTGGGCAGCATTGTGCCAGGCGGCACGTTTGCAGAGTGGTGTAAAAAGGGAGCGTAGCCTCGGACCACTCTCAGCAATCCAGCTGTGTGGGGCTTACGGGAGGTAACAGGAGGGCTAGTTGGCCCCCAGGGACCCTCAGGAGGCAAGGGGTCTTCGTGCCCCAACCAAGAGCACACACGAAGGCGCGTGTGCAGAGGGGTGGACAAAGGGGGCGTGGCCTGTGTCCACCTCTCAGCAATCCCACTGTGTGGGGCTTACTGGAGGTAACATGTAGGCTAGTTGGCCCCTAACCACCCCCAGCAGCGAAGGGGACTTTAATCCCCACCGAAGAGCGCACCAGGGAGCGCGTCTGCAGACTGGTGGGCAAAAGGGGCATGGCCTGCTATGAGTACTTACCAATGCTGCTGTGTGGGACTTACTGGAGGTAATAGGAGGGGTAGTTGGCCCCCAAGGTTGACCTTGGGGGCCAACTACCCCTCCTGTTACCTCCAGTTAGTCCCACACAGTGGGATTGCTAAGAGGTCTTCAGAGTCCATGCCCCATTTCTCCACCACTCTGCAAACGCGCCTCCTGGCACACTATGGGTTGGGGGATGAAGTCCTCTTTTCTCCTGAGGGACTTTGGGGGCCAAGAAGCCCTCCTGGTACCTCCTGCAAGTCCTACGCAGTGGAATTCCTGACCGGTGGTTGGAGGCCCAGCTCCCTTTCTCCATCTCTCTGCAAACGCGACTACTAGTTAAAGAAGCATTTGCAATGTAATAGGTTTCGCATTTGCGAGAGTTAGAGCTATTGGCGTTGTAAATGTAAAAGTGTTTTATTAATGTTTCTTGGAGTGGAGTGGGAGTAGGTTGTGTGTAGTGGAATTATGTGGTATGTTGTGCAGTGAAATTATGTGGATAGAAAGTATGTGGTATTTAGTGTATAGGAATTATGTAGAGTGGGATTATGTGTTATGGAGAGTAATTGTGTGGTATGATAGTCTGTGTTGTGGAGTGGTAACCTCAGGTTTAGTCTTCTTTGTTTCCATAGAAGCTAAACTATAAACTCAATGAGACAAAAAAAAGAAGGAACCACTGAGGAGCACTTCTGGACCTAGTCAGAGGTATGAGCAGGGCCACTGGAATTATGCGACTGTTTGGCTGCACCGACTTTTGCACATTTAAACATTTTCCGCATTTGCCGCATATTCCATCATCTGCTGCATAATCTGCAGATTTGAACAAAAAAATCCTTGTTTCTAGCTCAAACGGCTCAAACGTTACCAAAAATGCAGCGACAAGTGTTACAGGGTGGTGGAAGGCCCTTTGCAAACCTCGAATGGTCACCTGTTACTTATTGCTAAAAGTGGGTATTAAATTGGTACTAATGATGTGCAAACCCCTCTTGCTTCTTTCTGCACCTCTCTTGCCTCTTTCTGCATTTCTGTTGCTTCTTTCTGCACCTTTCTTTCTTTTACTGTACTTCTTTTGCCTCTTTCTTCTCATATCTTCCACTTTCTGCACCTCTCTTGCCTCTTTCTGCACATCTGTTGCCTCTTTCTGCACCTCACTTGCTTGTTTCTGTACCCCTCTTGCCTCTTTCTGCACCCTTCTTCCCTCTTTCTGCACCTCTCCTGCCTGTTTCTGCACCTCTGTTGCCTCTTTCTGAACTTCTCTTGCCTCTTTCTGCACCTCAGTTGCTTCTTTCTGCACTTTTGTTGCCTCTTTCTGCACCCCTGTTGCCTCTTTCTGCACCTCTGTTGCTTCTTTCTGCATTTCTCTTGCTTCTTTCTGCACCTCTGTTGCTTCTTTCTGCACCCCTCTCGTCTCTTTCTGTACCCTTCTTCCCTCTTTGTGCAACTCTCTTGCCTCTTTCTACACCTCTCTTTCCTCTTTATGCACCCCTCTTGCCTCTTTCTGCACCTCTGTTCCTTCTCTCTGCACTTCTCTTGTCTCTTTCTGCACCCCTCTTGCCTCTTTCTATACTTTTGTTGGTTCTTTTGCACTGCTCTTGCTTCTTTCTGCACCTCTCTTGCAAATGTATGCAACCCTCTTGCCTCTTTCTGCACCCCTCTTCCCTCTTTCTGCACCTCTCTTGCCTCTGTCTGCACCCCTGTTCCCTCTTTCTGCACCTCTTTTGCCTGTTTCTGCAACTTTCTTGCCTCTTTCTGCACTTCTCTAGCCTCCTTCTGCACCTCTGTTGCTTCTTTCTGCACTTCTTTTGCCTCTTTCTGCACCTCTCTTGCTTCTTTCTGCACCCCTGTTGTCTCTTTCTGCACTCGTCTTCCCTCTTTCTGCACCTCTCTTGCTTCTTTCTGCACTTCTCTTGCCTCTTTCTGCAGTTCTCTTGCCATTTTCTGCACCTCTCTTGCCTCTTACTGCACCTCACTTTCCTCTTTCTGCACTTCTCTTGCTTCTTTCCACACCTCTGTTGCTTCTTTCAGCAATTCTCTTGCCTCTTTCTGCACTTCTCTTGCTTGTTTCTGCACCTCTCTTGTGTCTTTCTGCACCTCTGTTGCCTCTTTCTGCACCTCACTTGCTTCTTTCTGTACCCCTCCTGCCTCTTTCTGCACCCCTCTTCCCTCTTTATGCACCTCTCTTGCCTCTTTCTGCATCCCTGTTCCCTCTTTCTGCACCTGTCCTGCCTGTTTCTGCACCTCTCTTGCCTCTTTCTGCACCTCTGTTGCTTCTTTCTGCACTTCTCTTTCCTCTTTCTGCACCCTTTGCGCCTCTTTCAGCACCTCTGTTGCTTCTTTCTGCACCCCTCCTGCCTCTTTCTGTACCCCTCTTGCCTCTTTGTGCACCGCTCTTACCTCTTTCTGCACCCCTCTTGCCTCTTTTTGCACCTCTTGGTTCTTTCTGCACTGCTCTTGCTTCTTTCTGCACCCCTCTTCCCTATTTCTCCAACTCTCTTGCTCCTTTCTGCACTTCTCTTGCTTCTTTCTGCACTGCTCTTGCTCTTTCTGCAACTCTCTTGCAAATTTCTGTATCCCTCTTACCTCTTTCTGCACCCCTGTTCCCTCTTTCTGTTCCTTTCTTGCTTGTTTCTGCACCTCTCTTGCCTCTTTTGGCACCTCTGTTGCTTCTTTCTGCACTTCCCTTGCTTCTTTCTGCACCCCTCTTGCCTCTTTCTGTACCCCTTTTGCCTCTTTGTGCACCTCTCCTGCCTCTTTCTGCACCTCTCTTGCCTTTTTCTGCAGTTCTCTTGCCTATTTCTGCACCTCTTTTGCGTCTTTCTGCACTTTTCTTGCCTCTTTCTGTACCCCTCTTGTCTCTTTCTGCACCTCTGTTGCCTCTTTCTGCACCTCACTTGCTTCTTTCTGCACCCCTCTTGCCTCTTTCTGCACCCCTCTTCCCTCTTTCTGCATCTCTCTTGCCTCTTTCTGCACCCCTGTTCTCTTTCTGCACCTTTCCTGCCTGTTTCTGCACCTCTCTTGCCTCTTTCTGTACCTCTGTTGCTTCTTTCTGCACTTCTCTTTCCTCTTTCTTCACCCTTTGCGCCTCTTTCAGCACCTCTGTTGCTTCTTTCTGCACTTCTCTTGCCTCTTTCTGCACCCCTCTTGCCTCTTTCAGCACCTCTGTTGCTTCTTTCTGCACTTCCCTTGCTTCTTTCTGCACCCCTCTTGCCTCTTTCTGTACCCCTTTTGCCTCTTTGTGCACCTCTCCTGCCTCTTTCTGCACCTCTCTTGCCTTTTTCTGCAGTTCTCTTGCCTATTTCTGCACCTCTTTTGCGTCTTTCTGCACTTTTCTTGCCTCTTTCTGTACCCCTCTTGTCTCTTTCTGCACCTCTGTTGCCTCTTTCTGCACCTCACTTGCTTCTTTCTGCACCCCTCTTGCCTCTTTCTGCACCCCTCTTCCCTCTTTCTGCATCTCTCTTGCCTCTTTCTGCACCCCTGTTCTCTTTCTGCACCTTTCCTGCCTGTTTCTGCACCTCTCTTGCCTCTTTCTGTACCTCTGTTGCTTCTTTCTGCACTTCTCTTTCCTCTTTCTGCACCCTTTGCGCCTCTTTCAGCACCTCTTTTGCTTCTTTCTGTACTTCTCTTGCTTCTTTCTACACCCCTCTTGCCTCTTTCTGTACCCCTTTTGCCTCTTTGTGCACCTCTCCTGCCTCTTTCTGCACCTCTCTTGCCTTTTTCTGCAGTTCTCTTACCTCTTTCTGTACCTCTTTTGCTTCTTTCTGCACCTTTCTTGCCTCTTTCTGTACCCCTCTTGCCTCTTTCTGCACTACTGTTGGTTCTTTCTGCACTGCTCTTGCTTCTTTCTGCACCTCTGCTGCAAATTTCTGCATCCCTCTTGCCTCGTTCTGTACCCCTCTTCCCTGTTTCTGCACCTCTCTTGCCTCTGTCTGCATACCCGTTCCCTCTTTCTGCACCCCTTTTGCCTGTTTCTGCAACTCTCTTGCCTCTTTCTGCAGTTCTCTTGCCTCCTTCTGCACCTCACTTGCCTCTTTCTGCAGTTCTCTTCCTTCTTTCTGCACCCTTCTCCCCTTTTTCTGCACACCTCTTGCCTCTTTCTGCACCTCTCTTGCCTCTTTTTGCACATCTCTTGGTTCTTTCTGCACTACTCTTGCCTCTTTCTGCACCCCTCTTGCCTTTTTCTGCACCTTTTTTGCTTCTTTCTGCACTTCTCTCTCCTCTTTCTGTTCTCCTCTTGCCTCTTTCTGCACCTCTGTTGCTTCTTTCTGCACTTCTTTTGCCTCTTTCTGCACCTCTCTTGCTTCTTTCTACATCCCTGTTGTCTCTTTCTGCACTCGTCTTCCCTCTTTTTGCACCCCTCTTGCCTCTTTCTGCACCTCTGTTGGTTTTTTCTGCACTGCTCTATCACATTTCTGCACCCCTCTTCCCTCTTTCTGCACTTCTCTTGCATCTGTCTCCACCCCTGTTCCCTCTTTCTGCACCTCTTTTGCATGTTTCTGCAACACTCTTGCCTCTTTCTGCAGTTCTCTTGCCTCTTTCTGCAATTCTCTTGCCTCCTTCTGCTCCTCTGTTGCCTCTTTCTTCACCCCTCTTGCCTCTTTCTATACCCCTGTTGCTTCATCCTGCACTTCTCTTGCTTCTTTCTGCACCTCTCTTGCTTCTTTCTGTACCCCTCTTGCCTCTTTGTGCACCCTTCTTCCCTCTTTGTGCACCTCTCTTGCCTTTTTCTGTTCCCCTCTTGCCTCTTTCTGCTCCCCTCTTGCCTCTTTCTGCTCCCCTCTTGCCTCTTTCTGCACCTCTCTTGCTTCTTTCTGCACCCTTCTTCCCTTTTCCTGCACCTGTCTTGCCTCTTTATGCACCTTTGTTGCCTCTTTCTGCAGTTCTCTTGCCTCTTTCTGTACCGTCTTCCCTCTTTCTGTACCTCTTTTGCTTCTTTCTGCACTTCTCTTGCCTCTTTCTGCACCCCTCTTGCCTCTTTCTGCACCTCTCTTGGTTCTTTCTGCACTGCTCTTGCTTTTTTCTGCACCTCTCTTGCAAATTTCTGCATCCCTCTTGCCTCTTTCTACACCCCTCTTCCCTCTTTCTGCAATTCTCTTGCCTCTGTCTGCACCCCTGTTCCCCCTTTCTGCACCTCTTTTGTCTGTTTCTGCAACTCTCTTGCCTCTTTGTGCAGTTCCCCTGCCTCCTTCTGCACCTCTGTTGCCTCTTTCTGCACCCCTCTTGCCTCTTTCTGCACCCCTGTTGCTTCATTCTGCACTTCTCTTGCTTCTTTCTGCACCCTTCTTCCCTCTTTGTGCATCTCTCTTGCCTCTTTCTGCACTTCTCTTTCCTCTTTCTGCACCCCTGTTGCCTCTTTCTGCACCTCTGTTGCTCCTTTCTGCACTTCTCTTGCTTCTACCTTTTTCTACACAAATTTACAGAGTATGCTGTTTGAAACACAGGTATTCAAGTATTTGTATGTTTATCTTTATGTAACGTGTCACTAGGTAAAAGCAGAGACACATGCATGCATACCTTCACAAACTTGGTCAGACTTACAACAGTGATATGCTTAGGATTGCTGTTTTATATTTGGTAGGCCTAACATTCTGAGCAGTCGATGAATATTGAACCTTCAAGAGAAAAGTGAGGTTTAAGACATCTTGGGAGACGGATTAGTGATTAGGCTACTTTGTATGAGTCTGTTGTAAGGTACAGTCAAAGTAGGCCTCTTTCTGCACCTCTGTTGGTTCTTTCTGAACATCTCTTGCTTCTTTCTGCACCTTTCTTCCTCTTTGTGGACTTCTGTTGCCTCTTTCTGCACTTCTCTTGCTTCTTTGTGCACCTTTCTTCCTCTTTCTGCACATGTCCTACCTATGTAGGCATAGTTAGAAATTAACATTTAAAAAACCTTAGAAATTCACTGAAAAAAACAGAGGTTTCAAGGAAGTTATAGTTAGGGATTAGCATTTAAAAAACCTTAGAAATTCACTGAAAAAACCACAGGTTTCAGGGACGTTATAGTTAGTTGGACATTTCACTCGAACAAAACCAGACAAATTCGGCCGTTATAGTTAGTTGAGCTAACCATAACTCGCGTCCCCCGCAATGCACTGCTGATGATGTCAAATATTACATCACTCATGACATGGTCAGTGACATCACTGATGACATCACTGATGACATCTCAAATGACATCACTGATGACATCATCCACATGAACATCTGTCCACATGGTCATCTGATGCACCTCATCACACCCTAATATAACCTTTGATACACCCCCTCTAAAATACAGACTACCATTCTCAAAATCATAGACACACCAATACCAGTTAGTACATACCTACTGACTGATTCCTAGGTCTACACACACACCCATTCACTCACCCATACAGTCACTCATACATGCAGTCACTCATCAATACAGCTACTATCATATGCACTCATATACCTATACAGACACTCACACACCGCCACTTACCCATAGAGTTACTCACACACCTAGTCAGTCATGCAAAGAATCAATCACACGCCCATTTACTCACCTATACAGTTATACACACACCACATTTATTCATACAGATACTAACATATACGTACTCTCTTATACAATCACTGATACAAGCACACACATCCATACAGCCACTCTCACAATCACTCACTCTCACATATAGTCATTTATAGTCCAACACTCACATATACTGCCTTTCACATATGTAGTTACTCACACATGTACAACTAAGACACCCATTCACTCACCAACACACCCATACACACACACCCATACAGCTCTTCACAGATGCACTCTTGAACCCATATACCCAGTGAATCACCCACTCACACATTTTTTTATTTTTTTTACAGAGTTTTATATAGCGCGAACTTGACCCGAATTGGGTATCAGAGCGCTTTACATAGCACCAGTTCCATTACATGAGGACACATTCATTTTTGTTAGGCACGGGGAGATTAAGTGATTTTGCCCAGAATCACAGGATGTTCAGCGTCATTGCTGAGACTCGAACCCAGTTCTCCAGATTTGAGGTTGACCTCCCTAGCCGTTAGGCCAACTCCTCTCCCCAATTCTTGCTGCCTCTACTTAAGAAACCAGATGCGGATCCAGCAGAGCACAAGAATTTTAGACCCATCTCCTTACTGCCAGCGCCAGCGAAAATTCTGGAGAAGGAAGTCCAGAAGCAACTGGCTGAATTCCTTGAATCGAACAAATACTTACATGACTCGCAATCTGGTTTTAGAGCTGGGTACTGCACGGAGACCGCACTTCTTGAAGTCTCTGAAACTGTTCGTGAATCTGTGGACCAGGGCGCCTCAGTTATGCTGGTGTTGCTTGACTAGTCAGCAGCTTTCGACACTGTGGCCCACCCGATTCTTCTGGAGAGATTGAGACAGATGGGAGTGCGGGGTACTGCTCTGTCCTGTCTCCAGTCGCATCTATGATATAGTCACACACCCCCCACCCACCCACACATACACTCAGGCACCCATACAGATACTCAGACAACCAATCAATAACCCATATAGACACTCATGTAGGTACTCACCAACCCATGCAGCTCCTTACACACCAACTGACAGACTGATACAGACATTCACACAGTTTAGTCACTAACCCATGCATTCAGTAAGACACGTTTAATCACTCACTTATACAGTCAGTCATGCACCTACTAAATCATCCATTCAGACACTAATACACCCACTCATTCTTCAATACACCTTGGCATATATATATATATATATATATATATATATATATTATAACATTCTTAAACTTTTTAGAAACACTCAGTCACTGGATGATGTCATTAGTGATGTCATTTGAGAGGTCACTGACCATGTCATGAGTGATGTAATATGTGATGTCATCAGCAGTGCATTGCGGGGTTGGGAGTTATAGTTAGCTCAACTAACTATAACGGCCGAATTTCTCTGGTTTTGTACGAGTGAAATGCCCAACTAACTATAACGTCCCTGAAACCTGTGGTTTTTTTCAGTGAATTTCTAAGGTTTTTTAAATGCTAATTTCTAACTATAACGTCCCTGAAACCTATGTTTTTTTCAGTGGAAAAAAAAAATATATATATATATATATATATATATTCACTGAAAAAACTTCACTGAAAATATATATGTATAGAGAGAGATAGAGATATATGGATATTTCAGTATACTTACCAATTTTTTTGTGAATGTTATTCTGGTCCCCGATATAGATATTTTTGTAGTTTACAACGCTAAGTATGTAAACTCATATTTTGATTCCTGATATTTTTGTTACAATATTTGTGTATCTCTATATTTTTGTTCCAGATATTTTGTCACACAAGCATCAAGACATACTTGACTTGAAAAGTGGTAGATGGTTATTACTCTGCCTATTTCGGTGTTTGGAAGAAGGACTTCGGTATCGGGCAGTTTATGGCTCTTCGGTCTCTAAAGGCTTTCTTGCAGAAGGACAAATTTAAAATGCTTACGGTGGTTCAAATCCTGTTTGCCCAAGAGCCAGGCAATTGGATGGTGTTTCTCTTCCTGCAGGACGTGTATTCTCATATACCTGTCCTGCAGTCCAACAGACATTATCTGTGGTTCAATGTAGGCCTAGAAAATTTTCAATTTGCTGTGCTCTCATTCATCCTCATCTGTGCACCTTGGGTGTTTTCGAAAGTGATGCCGGTGGTTGCTGCCCACCTTTGCAGGTCAGGGATGCCAGTCATTTCCTACCTCAATGACTGGTTGTTGAAGACGGCTCGCCACAGTCAATCATAGACCACCTTTATAGGAAGCAAAACCAAAGGGGATGATGGACGGAGTGTTGAACATTGCAAGCACTCACCCCCAGTCAACTGATCTGGGTTTAATCCATCATCATTCTTTAGCTCACTCCACCACCCCAGCTCAGACATGGCCATATGCAAATCAGTCTGACCCTGTGCCTCATGGGAACAGTCAAGCCCGAACTGCCAAGCCATGTCTTCCCTGGACCGGAAACAAGCATCCTGGGACCGGTTTCTATGTTCGCCCTAAGTTGGCAGGGTATGCCCAGACGTGGGTCCCTTGCTCACTTTGCCACTGGATTCAAGATAGCCTGGCTGATGACGGCTGTAAGCCAGAAACCTGTCCCAGGATGCTTATTTCCGGTCCAGGGAAGACATGGCTTGGCAGTTCGGGCTGGACTGTTCCCATGAGGCACAGGGTCAGACTGATTTGCATATGGCCATGTCTGAACTGGGGTGGCGGAGTGAGCTAAAGAATGATGATGGATTAAACCCAGATCAGTTGACTGGGGGTGAGTGCTTGCAATGTGCAACACTCCGTCCATCATCCCCTTTGGTTTCACCTTTATAGGAAGGCTAACATCTTTTGAGTTCACTGTCAATGAGTCAAAGTCGCCCCTGATCCCTTCACAGAGGCTTCTATTCATTGGAGCTATTCTGGACACACTTCAGATCCGCTGCAACGAGTCCAAGATAATTAGACTATGACCCTGAGGTTTCAACCTAGGTCTTGGATCACAGTGAGAGCAGCTCTGAGGCTTGTTGGCCTGTCCGCCCCCCTGCATTCTGCTTGTCAGCTGCGCCAGGTGGCACATGCGGGCTCTGCAATGGAATCTGAACTTTCAGTGGGCCAAGCATGAAGGAAATTTGATTGATGTCATACAGATCTCGTAAGAGACAACTCACAATCTGCAATGGTGTCGAAGGCAATTGGTCCAGTGGCAAGCGCCTCTCCCTTCCCCTCCCAGAACTGATGGTGGTGACAGACACATCCCTGCTGGACTTGGGAGGTCATCTGGGGGAGGTGGAGAACAGAGGGCTCTGGTCTCCGACAGAAGCAGAGCTTCGCATCAGGCCATTCATTTGGTTTTGAAGGTCTTCCTGCTGTCTATCAAGGGGAGGCAGGTGAAGGTTCTCATGGACAAAAGCTTCACCATGTAACATTGCTACAAGAAGGGTGGAGTGGGGTCCTGATCCTGTACCAAGAGACTCTGCACCTCTCGGATCGGTTTGAGTGCCAGGGCATTTCTCTAATCATGAACCACCTGGCAGGGTCCCTGAATGCCAGAGCGGAGAAGCTGAGCAGGCTGCCTCTGGCAAATCATGAGTGGCATCTACACCCAGAGGTGGCGCAGGGTTTCTTCGACCAGTGGAAATGGCTAAATCTTTTTGGCACCGTTGAGAACACGCAAAGTTGAAAGTTTTGCGCATTGGTCTTCCCACAAAAACACTTGTTAGCAGATGCATTCCGGTTGAAACGAAACACAGGACTCCTGTACACCTTCTTGCTCTTGCCTCTCCTGCTTCTAATCCTGAAAAAGATCAAGGTCGACAGGGCCCAAATCATCCTGGTTGCTCTGGATTTGGCCTGAATTTGGTACCCTGAACTTCTGGGTATGAGCGTCTGTCCTCCGTCTAGGCTACTACTTTGTGAGGATCTTCTGTTGCAACAACAGAGCAGGGTCCTCCACCTGAATCTGTCCTTTCTACATCTAGATGCGTGGAGATTCAGTGGCAGCAAATTAATGCGTTTGATCTACCACCTGAGGTGGTGGATGTCTTTCTTGCCACCAGGCGCATTTCGACTAAATCCTTTCATGCTGGGTGCTGGGGTTAATTTGTTACCTGGTGTGGCACTCGTAAGACTGGTCCCTTGCAAGCAAAGCTGTTAGATGTTCTTTCGTTTATTTTATCTTTGGCCCAGGAAGGGCTTTCAGTGAGCATTATGATGGGGTATTTGTTGCCCCTTTCTGAGTTTACCTGACCAACTGTCCTTGTTTAAATCACCTGTTGTGAAGAGATTTATTAAGTGATGGCACTGTGGAACCTTAACTTGGTCTTGACATTTCTCATGTGTACACCCGTTGAGCCGATACATAGTTGCCCACTACAACTCCTGAATTTGACGACTGCCTTTCTCATCGTGATTATGTCGGCTCGTTGCATGAGTGAACTACAGGCATTTTCAGTACAACCACCAAACACCACCCTTTTCCCAGAGAAGTTGGTGCTGAGGAATCAGGCAGCATTTTGGCCAAAAGTCATGACTCCATTTCACGTTGGACAATCCATCACTATGCCAGCGTACTTTGCTCTCCCTCACCCCTTGAAAGAGGAGGAGAGGCTTAATCAGTTGTACCTGAAAAGGGCTTTAAGCTTTTGCATTTTTTTACCAAAGAACACCATGTGGATGTTCAGAATTATTTGGGGTTCTCCGTGGCAAAGAAAGGAAAGGTAAGAGGACCCTGTTGAGGTGGATTGTCTTCTGCATTAAGATCTGCTACACACTGGCCAAGAAGCACCTTTTAAAAGGTCTGAGAGCCCATTCCACCAGAGCTACCACTGCGTTGGTTCGCAAAGTGCCTGTTCTTGACATCTGCCAGACTGTGACTTTGCATACATTCACGAAGTACTACTGCCATGACACCCAGGTCTGGTGGAAAGGGCAAATTGCCTGCTCGGTCATGTAGGACTTTTTGGTCTAACTGCACTCCACAGACCCTCCACCTGGGGATGAACTGCTTTGATATCTATTCTAAGGATGAAGAAACTGCGGTGACAAGTATCCATCAGAAGAACAAGTTATTTACCTTCAGTAATGCTTTTTCAAGTGAATAACCGCAGATTCCTCACTCCTCTCCCAACTCCCCTTTCTGTGGAGCAGCCTCTTTTTAACATCTAAAATCTTCCCCAGTTATTATTAAGCAACTTGCACCAACATTTGGTCACGTTTTGTGTCTGAGGCCATAGATAGAAATAGGAAACTGATGTCAGCTTGCAAGGGGGCCCTTTTATTCAGTTCCGCTCCATTACTCCTGGGGCAGTAGGGAACCAATGCAGAGCCGCATGGTGCACCCTAGCGGCATGCAGGAGATCTTCCAAAAAACCTCAGAAGAAAAATGTTCAGATTCAGTCGGCCCCATGGAGACTATTCTAAGGTGAGAAATCTGTGGTTAGATAGAGTATCCACCAGAAGGAGTGTTACCAGAGGCAAGTAACTTGCTCATCACTGTACTGGCTCAAATCCTCAAATAACACTTGGATGCTGAAACCCTAATAAGCTCCAGTCAGGCAACGCAACTGCTTCCTCACATCATAGCCCTGCCTCTCATCTTTCCCGCCATTCTGACAAGACCGGATTTCCAGACTCTGCACTAGTCCCCTATACAGTTTCTCTCTAGTCCCATATATAGTTTCTAGTGATTGAATTTGTAATATGAAGTTGATTTTGTTACCAGCAATTTTAGGACTGTCCAACCTTATTAAGGACCGTCCTGCACTGGGCAAGAGCACAACATCTAAATCTAAATAGCAGTAGTCAGTGTTTTTGGGTGGTACAGTGTTGCAGACGATCTGCTCATTTCTAAGGGTTGATTGGAGAGCATTCACCCTGATGCTTCAACCAAATCTAGTTGGGTACCTCTTGGGTCCCATGTGCCACCTGTTCTCTTTTATGTTCATGTTCTTCCTTGTCACCCTTATTGTTTTGGTGTGGTGTTACCTACTAGTTTTACACCCAGGAATGGATTCTCAAACTCTGCTGAAATAGAGAGGAAACACTCGTTGTCCAGGGGCTTAGCTTGGTCAGTAAGATCTGAAAGAGACAATTAGTCATGGATTCCTCACCGTAGAATTACCCCCAGGTGTCAGACTGGATCCGGAGAATTTTTCTTCAGCAGTACCCCTGCGCGTCGGTGGGTGGCGTCGGTCGACTCCGCGTTCGTCGTTGGCGTCGTGGTCACTGGAATTACGTCACGGTATCTACTTAGACGCCGCCCCTGCGTGTTGACATCAGTTCTTTCTTTTTTCGCGCCAGCCAGTGCAGATCCGGAGAGAACGGTACCTCAGGTCACTTTTTGACTCTCCTTTTTGCGACTTTTGTCGACATCTTTTCGAGTCGTTCGACTCCTGGTGCACGCAGGGATGTCCCGTCCTCGAACCGGCTTCAAGGCTTGTGACTTGAAACAGCGTTTACAACGCTGTCTTCACAACGCAGTTCCTTTACAATGCGGTTGTTACAACGCGTACCATTACATCGCAAGTTGTTTCAATGACTTGCTGTAGGGGGCGCGCTGGTGTTGGATTTACAATCCAGCACCTTCCCTGCTGTTGCACAAACTGGAGTAGCAATAGTAAATAATACTATTCCTAAGTCCAGCATGCCCCCTACAGCAAGTCATTGAAACGACTTGCGATGTAATGGCTCGCGTTGAAACAACGCGGTCGTTGTAACAACCGCGTTGTAATGGAATGTGTGAACAACGCATTAGTTGTTAAGAGTCATATTCCTTGTGACTCCTGTCACAAACTGATGTCGGTTACGGACCCGCACCTTGTGTGCCTTTGGTGTTTGGAGCTTGACCACGACCCGGAGTCGTGCTCCGACTGCCGGGCCATGAACCCAAAGTCTTTGCGGGAGTAGTCCCGAAAGCTTCTCGAGGCCCGGCAGTGCACTCCATGCCGTTCGCAGTCCTGGTCGAGAGGGAGGTCGCGGGACCGGTCGCGGAGTCGTCACCACTACTCTTCGTCCAAGTCTTCGTCTTCGGGTAAGTTGAAGCACAAGAAGAAGGCGAAGAAGCACCATCACTCTTCGCGTTCTCCCCATCCATCGGCCGACGCAATGCGGGAAGCGGAAGGTAGTCATCCGGCTCCGCTCGCAGAACCTGTTGGATCGACTCCGGCCTTCCCTCCCTTCCCGGGAGCCGGAGCGACCCCTGCCCAACTTTGTAGCTTTTATGAAGCCCTCAATTCCATCTTTGGGCAGCCCGACTCCACCGGCACGCCTTCGGGCCCCGCGGACTCGACTGGGGGCTCTAGGCCTTCGATGCCGGCGGCTTCGGCTCCGGCACCGCAGGGCCCCCAGGGATCCAGGCCTGGATCCGGATCGGCGCCGGTCGACCTTGTGACACCTCCTCCATCGCCGAATCCAGTGGCGACACCTCCGCCCCCTCCGACACCGGTTGTGTCCCCAGCCGATGTCGACTCCAGCCTCCCCCTCGATATGGACACGGAGCCGGACCGGTGTCGACCGACGTCGGGACCGATGCCCGACCGGTACTTTTGTACCACTGTTCTCCCCTGGTGTTCCCTATTGCCCTGAGTGGCTACCAGAGGAGGGTGAGGAGGACTGGGAGGGGTCTGTGGACCCTTTGGCAGACCAGTTAGAGGAACTGGACTGGAAAGTGGAGTTGGGGGGAGCCAGTGGTCTGGACACCTCCCCAGACCTTGGCATGCTATCTCACCCTACTGTGGCTATGGAGGAGGGTGCATCTTATGCAGTGGTGTTGCGTAGGGCGGCCGAGGCCCTAAACCTCGAGCCTCCTACGGTGGCGGTCAGGACTAACCTCCTGACCGCAGTGCTTCAGCCGGCAGCGGCCTCTTCGGAGCCCCTGCTGCCATTCAATGAGGCCCTTACGGACATCCTTTTGGGCACTTGGTCCAAGCCCAATACAGGGGCTCCTGTGGACAGGATGATTGCCTGACACCACTGCCCAGCCCCGTGCAACCCCATTTTCCACTCTCAACATCCCACCCCTGAGAGCTTGGTGGTCTAAGCATCGACTTCCAAGGGCGCATTCCGTACCGCACCACCTGATAGGGAATCCAAGAAGCTGGACTACCTTGGGAAGAGGATGTTTTCTTCCTCCAGCTTAGGACTGCGGTCGGTGAACACCGCATGTCTCTTGGGCCGTTATTCCCACTCGGTGTGGGACACGGTCACGCAGGTGCTGCCACAGTGCCCGGAGGAGGCCCGGGCCGTGCTCCCCGTGCAGTTGCCGAAGGGAGAGATGCAGCAAAGTTCGCCATAAGATGTGGACTGGACACCGCCGACTCACTAGGCAGGACGATTTCCATGTCAGTAGCACTGAGACGCTACACCTGGCTGAGGTCCACTGGCTTTTCGTTTGATGTTCAAGCAACACTTTTGGACATGCCCTTTGATGGCCGTCGACTGTTTGGCGAGAAGGCAGACAACGCGCTCGAGCGCTATAAGGATTCTAGGGCTACGGCCAGATCCTTGGGCCTTGCTTCCACCTCCTGCCCAGCGCAGTCTGCTTTTTGCCCCTTTCGTGGCTACGGAAGGGGTGCACCGCAACATTCCGCCCAGAGCCACAGGCCTGCGCAAGCTGTGTAGCCTCTGCTCGGCCGGGGACGTGGAGCCCACCGCCGTGGGTCGGGGGGCCTGCGGGCGGGCCAATCCACTAGTGCCCCCTCTGCAGCAGCCTCCAAACCCTCCTAGTCCGACCTTTCAGGGCCACCAATCGCCAGTGGGCAGCAGGATTCGCCAGCACCTCCCCCATTGGCTCAACATCACGTCGGACAGGTGGGTTTTGTAGATAGTCCGAAGGGGCTACTCCCTCCCCTTCGAGACTACCCCTCCATCCATGCCACCTCAATTCCATTGCATGTCGGAGGATCACCTGGCCTTTCTCCAAGAGGAAGTCACGGCTCTCTTGGCCAAGGGAGCCCTCGAGCGCGTTCCTTCCCCAGAAGTAGGTTGTGGTTGTTATTTCCCACTACTTTCTGGTACCCAAGAAGGACCAGGGCCTGCGTCCTATCTTGGATCTCAGGAACGTCAACCGCTTCCTCCGGAAGGAGAAGTTCAAGATGTTGACACTGGCTCAGGTCTTGTCTGCCCTCGACCCTGGAGACTGGATGGTAGCATTGGACTTGCAGGATGCTTATTTTCACATTCCCGTCCTGCCAGCCCATCGGCGTTACCTATGGTTCACGGTAGGCCACGAGCATTTTCAGTTTACCGTGCTCCGCTTTGGCCTTACCAGTGCCCCTCAGGTGTTCACGAAAGTGATGGCGGTGGTCGCAGCTCATCTGCGCAGATCAGGGGTTCCAGTCTTCCCCTATCTCGACGACTGGCTGTTGAAGGCGGGCTCGCCCCAGGCTGTCATCTCCCACCTCCAGACTACGGCCGACCTCCTGCATTCGCTGGGGTTCACCATCAATGTGCCGAAGTCACACCTGATTCCCTCTCAGAAGCTCCTCTTCATCGGAGCGGTTCTGGACACAGCGCAGTTTTGGGCTTATCCTCCTGAACAGCGAGTCCAGGATATTCGGGCTATGATTCCGATCTTTCAGCCTCTATCCTGGGTTTCGGTCAGAATGACCCTGAGGCTACTGGGCCTCATGGCCTCCTGCATGCTGCTGGTGGACTATGCCAGGTGGCATATGTGGGCTCTGCAGTGGGACCTGAAGTTCCAGTGGGCACAGCATCAGGGGAATCTTTCCGATTGCGTCCACATCTCAGAGGGCACTGCACACCAATTGCAGTGGTGGCTAACGAACCAGGATTGGGTCAACGTCAGATCCCTCTCCCTTCCCCAACCAGAGTTCACAGTGGTGACAGATGCCTCACTTCTGGGGTAGGGCGGCCACATGGGAGAGGCGGAGATCAGAGGCCTCTGGTCTCCGGCAGAGTCTGGGCTCCACATCAACCTTCTGGAGCTTCGGGCGATCCGTCTTGCACTGAAGGCATTCCTTCCTTCTGTCAAATGGAGAGTAGTGCAGGTGTCCACGGACAACACCACCGCCATGTGGTACTGCAACAAACAGGGCGGGGTGGGGTCGTGGACCCTATGCCAGGAGGCACTTCGTCTCTGGAAGTGGCTGGAACATCAGGGCATGTCCCTGGTGGTTCAACACCTGGCAGGTTCTCTGAACGCCAGGGCGGACGAACTCAGCCGCAGGTGCATGATGGATCACGAATGGGGTCTTCACTTGGTGGTGGTGCAAGGCCTCTTTCAGCGGTGGGGAGAGCTTTGGTTAGATCTATTCGCCACCGAAGAGAACGCGCGATGTCAGCAATTCTGCACGTTGGAATTTCCAAGGCGGCACTCGCTAGGCGACGCTTTTCGTCGCGAGTGGAGTTGCAGTCTTCTATACGCCTTTCCGCCTATACCACTTCTGTCCAGAGTACTGAAGAAGATCAAGCACGACCAGGCCCAAGTCATTCTTGTGGCTCCGGACTGGGCACGAAGAGTCTGGTATTCCGAGCTTCTGCACATGGCCATCGATCCTCCGATCAGACTGCCCCTTCGGGAGGATCTTCTGTCGTAGCAGCAGGGGACAGTCCTCCACCCAAACCTGTCCAGCCTCCACCTCCTTGCGTGGAGATTGAGCGGCGACAGTTGACAGCTTTCGACCTTCCTCCCGAAGTCTGTGACATTATCTTGGCAGCCAGGCATCCCTCCACCAAAACGGTATACGCCTGTAGATGGAACAAATTTGTGGCATGGTGCGCAGCAAAGGCTTTGGATCCCCTTTCTGTGCCCCTTTCAGAGGTTCTCCTCTTCCTTCTTTCTTAGGCCCAGCAGGGCTCTGCTCTGGGCACCTTGAAAGGCTATCTTTGGGCCATCTCAGCCTTTCTTCAGCTTCCTGATCAGCCATCTCTTTTCAAGTCCCCTATTGTACATCGCTTCTTTAAGGGCATTACTCACTTGTTTTCTCCAACTCCTTTTGTAATGCCGCAGTGGGACTTGAACTTGGTTCTGACCTACCTTATGTGCGCTCCTTTCGAGCCGCTGCATAACTGTCCTCTCAGACTTTTAACTTTTAAAACTGCCTTTTTAGTGGCCTTCACCTCTGCCCGCAGGGTGAGTGAGCTTCAGGCTCTTTCTTCAAAACCTCCTTTCCTGGCTGTTCATCCGGACAAAGTTGTCCTTTGCACTAGGCCTTCTTTCCTCCCCAAAGTGGTTACCTCTTTCCACATAGGACAGACCATCACTTTGCCCACCTTCTTTCCGCCTCCGCATCCTTCTAAAGAGGAGGAGAGGCTCCACCGTCTGGATCCAAAACGTGTGCTTTCATTCTATCTGGATCGCACAAAACAATTTCGGGTGGATGATCAGCTCTTTGTTGGCTATGTGGGTGCCAAGAAAGGTCAGGCCGTGCAAAAACGAACCATCTCTCGATGGGTCGTTCTTTGCATAAAAATCTTCTACTCCTTAGCGAAAAAGGAACCTCCAGTGGGGTTGCGTGCCCATTCCACCAGGGCGACAGCAGCCACTACTGCTTTGGAACGTGGGGTCCCCCTTCATGACATCTGCCAGGCAGCCACGTGGGCTTCATTGCACACGTTTACCAAACACTACTGCCTGGACAGCCAAGTCCGGAGAGACGGCTTCTTCGGCTGTTCAGTTCTCCAGGACTTTCTGGTGCGAACTTAGTTCGCAGACCCACCTCCGGGGTTGGTATTGCTGGGGTATCTAGTCTAAGGTGAGGAATCCATAACTAGTTGTCTCTTTCAGATGAACAAGTTACTTACCTTAGGTAACGATATATCTGTAAGAGACATAGATTAGTTATGGATTCCTCACCACCCCACCCATCCTCCCCGTTCTGTGAACTGACTTCTAGGGTAAGGGACTCCCTTTCAGGGCCCTAGTTTTGTGCACCAGTGGTCAGTGTCTTGCATGGCTCTGCGCTTCTGGCGTGGAATGTCGTGTAAAGAACTGACGTCAGCGCGCAGGGGCGGCGTCTAAGTAGATACCGCGACGTCATTCCGGCACCCACGATGCCAGCGACGAACGCCGAGTCGACCGACGCCACCCACCGATGCGCTGGGGTACTGCTGAAGAAAAATACTCCGGATCCAGTCTGACGCCTGGGGGTAATTCTAAGGTGAGGAATCCATAACTAATCTATGTCTCTTACAGCTATATCGTTACTGAAGGTAAGTAACTTGTTCTTTAAGGAGGTCTGAGCTTCAGATTTCCAAATAATCGTGCGGGTTAAAATACATTATACGAGAAGCAGGCCAGGAGGGGGGGGGGGCTGAAGGAGCAGTAGAAAGGGAAAGGAGTGCGGATTGTGAAGGTATTTATAATTCAATATTTTGTAAAATAACCATTTTAAGATCTTTAAAACAGAGACATGAGTGTGTGTGTTTATGTCTGCATGTGTATCTAACAATCCCAAGTGAAAGCGGGCAAACACCTCACCAAACCCGACTTAAAGCGCCTGTACCCAAATATTTACTGCAGAATACATTTATTAGAGGGTGTGACATCCCCCCACCCCCCCCTCCCCGAAGCTACGCCCCTGTCGTTGTCTGCGCCTTAAATATCGGCAGAAGTATGCGAACCGCAGTATACAGAACGGACATGTATTTTCGTTGAACTTACTCCCATGGCCCCACTTCTTCCCTCATTTCCTTTACAATTATGTTTTCAGCTCCAGGCAAGGTCAAATGTACACAGGACTGCAGCAGCAGCTGTTCTGTGACCCGCCCACTCTCGCCGCTGCTTCACAGACGGGCTGCAATGGATCCTCATTGGTTAGGGTTCACGGCCAAGTATCTTCTCTGTGGCTGCGGTGTGGACTGGGCAGCTCCCCTCTCTGCTGTGCCGGATGTATCCGTCCGCCCCAGCGCAAGCATCTGCAGAAACCCTGCCTCATCAAATACCCAAGAGGGAAAATGCCTGCGCTGACTCACTACGGCCTGCTGCAAATGATTTTCTAAGTATTTGTATTGCATTCCCATATTTAGAGGTGCCAAGGGTTGCAGTGCCAAAAATGTGGCACATTGTGAAAGAGACAATGAGGGCGACTGTGAAGGGCCGCACACAGCTGCCATTTACATTGTAGGAGTCGTTCCTTATGAATAGAGTCCACTGTGCGAACGTGTTTATCTTCTGATAATGGTGGCAGCTTGTTGCTTTTCAAAGTTGCAGTTGTCAGGAATTGCAAACCATGGGAAATTTCTTTGGAAATCGCTAGAAAGCGGGAACACCACTTTCTCGCCTCATTTATTTAGCATTTCTCAAAGGATTACTGTGTTGAGAATGTGAGTGGCAAAGGTATTAGCGACCTGTAATGTCAATTTGGTCAGTGCATGTTAGTGTTTGTCGCTCGCAATGGGTGTCACTTTGCGGAGCGCATGCTTTGCGCGGAAGAAAATAAGTTGAGACATCAGCCCTCCATTCAGGTTTGCTCCATGGATGCAAGTGGCTGGGCAGGAGTGTATCCTCACCATGGCCGGGCGGGTGAGAGAGAAGGGCTTTGGAGCGGAAAGGCTGTAGGGGGTAAGGGAAATTAGGGGTAAGAGGAAGGGCACGCAGAGGTGGGAAGATTGTAGTCCACTTTGTCTGAAACGAGAACCGAGCCTGCAGTTAGTTTTCCGATCCAATCCGTGTGCACAGTCCTCATTTTACGCCACAGTGAAGGTTTTCCTCCGCCAGCTGCACCATTAAATATTTAACTTATGTTATGTGGCACGCTAATTATGCGGCACTTAGCTCGGCAGTGAGAGAGGACACACTGAAGCAAACTAGACTTTCCCATAAAACAGTAATTGTGCTTATGAGCTACTGCAAGCCAATCCTCGAAACCTAAGCCTTATTACTGAAGTAGACCTGATAGAGTCTTATTATTTTATATTTAGAATTCAAAATCTTAAAACTAATTCATAATATTCTGCTAGTCAATGACAGACTGAAATAACCAGAGTATGTATTGCCTCCTGTCTTGTTATACCAAACTATTTACGTAGGCACTATACACTCACCTTTATCTCTCCTAGGATTTACACGGCAACAGTTCCTCGCCCATTTTATTAGCTCCGTGGGGAAAACAAGCATTGGCAAAGCCAATAGGTCGTGGTTTAATGTGCTAGCTAGCACATGCAGCGTTAGCACAACAGAGCGAGACTCGTGGGTGGGAGCCACAAGGTACACATAGAGTGGGCTGTAGTTGTGAAGTAGTCCTTCATGAAGTTGAAAGCAAGCACTCAAGTGCAGGCGGAAGGAAACCCCCAGTCAATACCATTAGGTGAGAGATGAATACTCCACTGGTCTGAGCCAAGACTTGACTGACAAAGTCTCAACACAATGGCTGAAAGGGGCTGGTTGACGAAAGCACATAGTTGTAAAGGGTGGACCCAAAGCCCACTCTATATATGTTGTTAGCAATAGGTCTGTGAAGAGGTGGACCCACAGAAAGAAAGAGACGCAGGCGTAATCCTTGTAGACAGGTCTTTAATGTAGCTCCTTATAATGAGACCTCATCCTCCAACCAACAACAGTAACTGACAATGTCATTCAAGGACTAACATTCTATACAGAAGGCATTCTAACTAGGAACCTAACTCTATGGCAACAAAGGGTGAACATGATTCTTGCATAACTTACTCTGGGGATGATGACAAGAACACCACATCACCTCCCCCTTTTTAACCAGTAAAAGAGTAAGATACACAGCATAAGAAGACATGCAACGCATTAAACACAATCTTGAAAACGAAGAGGAGTAATTATAATGTAGAGCAGATTAGAGCAATAACAATGTAAATTAGCAACATAGTGCCGATAACACAACACACCCACAAGATGTCACCAAACTAGCAACAGAGAAGTGGCACAGAAAATTACTGTCACAATACAGTTTCAGCTGTGCCGATGAGCGTAGGACCTGCAGCACAGAGAACTTCGTAACAAGTGAGAGCTGTGCAGATCAGCGTAGTAATGAATAACATACAACTTCTACCTTGAGAGCGCCGGAAAGACCACAGAGAAATGTCTGACTCACACCATCCAGGAAACGATGGTCTAATACGATCCACTCTGCGGGAACAAATCCAAACAGTTTCCCTTTTCCCCGTGATGAAGCTGAGAAGTCGCGTCTTGAAGTAGATGTGATCTAAACCAAAATGGCTGCGGAGACGTAACGTCTTGACGTAGGGTCACGCAGGAGCACGTGACTTGCTGCAAGACGGGCTCGTTAAGGCCTTACAGTGAGGTCAGGCGGAGTCAGGCATGGGGTTGCTAAGCAACAGGAAGTAGCAACGGGCAACCCGACAGGCCCAAGAAGCCGACCCACGAACAGTAAATGGGGTTGAATTCACGGCTGCGTGAAAACGGGGATCAACACCATCCGTTAGGCAGGAGTGAACAGCAAGGGGTGAACAGCAGCACAGAAGGCCCCAAGAGTACGTACATGCACTGGTCCGAATGGAGGCGGCGAGCGAAGATGTTCCGTAGCAACCGGACCTTCTCAGGTTGAGTCCAGGGGTGTTCACCGAACAGCGATGTGAGGAAATCAGCAGAGTGGCAGGTAGGCACTGATGGTGAGTTTCATCACACGTAACATGTAGAAAGTAAGATGATGAGAAGTGTTGAGTTGAGGTCTCTTGGAGCTGGTGGGTGAGTTTCCAATCGTCGCCAAAATGAAGAGGTGGACCCACAGAAAGAAAGAGACGCAGGCGTAATCCTTGTAGACAGGTCTTTAATGTAGCTCCTTATAATGAGACCTCATCCTCCAACCAACAACAGTAACTGACAATGTCATTCAAGGACTAACATTCTATACAGAAGGCATTCTAACTAGGAACCTAACTCTATGGCAACAAAGGGTGAACATGATTCTTGCATAACTTACTCTGGGGATGATGACAAGAACACCACAGTCTGCTTGACAGTTACGCTTCCAAAACTCTGACCTAGAAATGATTAGAAGTGCTACCTTCTGATGAGGGCCTTAGAGTAAGCATGCCCCTGAAATAGAAACCTAATGCATTTGGAACAATACACGTGTGTGTGTGTGTGTGTGTGTGTGTGTGTATATGTGTGTGTTATCTAGACGTTCAGCGTTCCTAAGATGTTCTTCAGCTTTGACATTATTACCAGAATGAGCACTGTCAAAGGCAATATATAGATCTATCTGGCTTTCCTTGGCTGCAGTCTCTCAGGTACGCTAGTACTCATCCTCCTCTCATACAAACACACTATCACCCTACAAGTTGTTTACCCTACACTAACAGAGGCACACTGCTTACTCAGAACTCACAAGGGCGCACCATCTTGCTGGACTGAAATAGCACAAAGTGCACTCTGAACTCAAGTTCTCCTCTCATCCTGTACTCACACAGACACCTCCTCACCCTGAACCCACACCAGTACAGGCCTCACTCTGCACACACAGAGTGCACCAAGCTCTTCTTGCACATATACAGGAAAGGCATGTAACTCAGGCACTTTGCTCGCGATGCACTCACACAGGTACGCCCCCATCGTGCACTCATTCAGATGCAGTTCTTATCCTGCACATAAACAGACATACCTTGCACTTTGGCATATTGCTCACACTGCACTCATACAGGCACACCACTCATATTGCATTTTCTCCCGAGCCTCGCGGGCAGTGGCTCTTTGTAATCCTACCCCCACAGCCTCTCCCTAGCTCCACTAACATGTGTACATGTATTTTCCAGTTATAGGGAACAAGCTGTGTGCTAGAACCACTAGCTTACTGAATGATACGCCATACATCCATTAGTATGAGTCGAGAGATGCATACATCTCTGGGCTGATCCATGATGTTACTAATGCTGCCAGTAAGTAAAGACTAAAGGTGGTTGAGCGAAACACATCAATAGTTGAACTCGCTGACTCAGAGCTCATTCTAGGTATATTGTCAACAGTAGGTCTTGGAGAAATCTGTGCTGTAAAGCCAGACCTTTAAATGGGCTTATGCACACTTGATTATTATTGTATGCATTGTATGTAAATCTTTACGAATACATGTATTACTTTGAATTTTTGACTTGTGTATTGACTCACACTTCAAGTGCTTTACAGTGGCTGAAAGCCTGGAGACGTACATAATTATGTTGTTTATATATACATATATGTAAAATAAAAAAAAGCCAATATGCTGCATTACAAAATAAAGGTTTGAATCGTGAGTACCCCTTAGATATGTTTCTGTTATGTGATTCTGTGCTACTGATTAAATTATCCTATGAGATGATATAAAAACGTTGCTCTCCCTAACCCTTCTGTGGTTGGGTCCAGGTTGTATGTTACTGAGCACATAGTTCCATATAGGTTCTCTTGCAGAGTGTTAGAACTGGGGGTCTCTAGTTGGCTGAGGCAGTTACCTTAGTCCAAATAGGGACCCTTGCTTCTAGTCAGGGAAAGGAGGGACACCCTCGTTGATAACCCCAGCTCACCCCCTGGTAGCTTGGCACGAGCAGCCAGGCTTATCTTCAAGGCAATGTGTAAAGTATTTGCAACCACACTCCCAGCGACACAGTGATAACACCACAAATGGACACCACACTGATGAATGAAAATAGCGGTATCTTTATCAAGCAGAAAAATACGGTAAGACCAAACGATAAAAATCCAGCATATGCGTATTCGTAATATTTCACTTTGCCGGTTATTAGGCCAACAAACACTTGTAGGTTCTTGCGGTATTAATGAGCAGTTCACGATGTTCAAATGCAGTCCTAATGCAATGCTATGCAGTTCGTACTATCAGACTAATGCAGTTCGTAATGCAAGAATAATGCAATCCTCAATGCAAGTAATCAGGCAGTTCATAATGCAAGAATAATGCAATCCTCAATGTACGTAATCAGGCAGTTTGTAATGCAAGAATAATGCAATCCTCAATGCAAGTAATCAGGCAGTTCGTAATGCAAGTATAACGCACTCCTTAATGCAAGTAATAAGGCAGTTCGTAATGCAGGAATAATACAATCCTCAATGCAAGTAATCAGGCAGTTCGTAATACAAGTATAACGCACTCCTTAATGCAAGTAATAAGGCAGTTCGTAATGCAGGAATAATACAATCCATAATGCACGTAATAAGGCAGTTCGTAATGCAGGAATAATACCAGGCTAATCGACGAGATTAGCACGGGCACCACTAGGCCCCAACCACAGACAACAGTCCTGAACTTCCGAGGGCGGCCCCGGTACTGCCGGGCAGGTCCGGGCCGCTCGAGGACTCAGCGCATCTACCGCGATGCAGCGGGAGAGAGACGGGAGCATTCCGGTACTCCCCCTGCGCCTCCCCAGGCCATACATGCTTGCGGCTCCCGACCGGAGTCCAAGCCTTACCTGGGGGATGCGCTGCCTCGCTCTCTCTCTCTCCCCGCTCGTCGGACGTCCTGCTGGGCGCTCCCGATGACGACGCCGCTCCGATGCAAGGCGACGCTGTAGCCGGACAGGTTACGGCGCTGCCTTCTCCGTTGCTGACGATCTTGGGCAGATTCCTCTTGCGAACAACGATCACGATTACCTCACAACTTCCTTAACTTTACGAAGTCATTCAGCACGTTGCGGCTCGGGCCGGCGGCGGCGATCTTGATCCGCAGCCTCAGTTACGATGACGGCTCGGGCCACAAACAGCTACACAGCAGCGTGGACGATGATTCACGCTGCGGGGGCACTGCAGTCACAGGGCACTCTTCAACCAGTACCACGGACCCCACGGCAGTCTCAGGCTGCACACGCACAAAGCGTCGCTGAGACTCGGTTGGGTTTCGGGCCACACAGTCTCGGTGCAATGCTTATGAAGGTCTCAGGCTGCAAAAAGCACACGCCCACAGCGCCGCTGAGACACACTTGGAAACTTTGATGTTCCTGAGTTTCCACAACAGGGAGCCAGCTCTCCTCGGGCCCTTGGAGACAAGTTACTTCGGGACACAGCACACAGCAAAGTCCTTTCAAGCAGGGGGACACAGCACACAGCAAAGTCCCTTAGCCTCTCCTTAGTTAAATCAGCAAACTGCAGGCCAGCCACAGAACACACAGCAAGGGTCAGTCCTTCTCTTCAGTCTCTTCAGCTGTTCTTCCTTGGCAGAGGTTCCTCTTGACCACAAAGTAGTTTTAATCCTTTTCAGTCTTGATCAGTCCAACGTTCAGGGGCTTCAGCTCTCATAGTTATACCCCTAAATGTCTTTGAAGTCTTTGTGTTCAGGGGGCACTGACCCCTGTCCAAACCAGTTCTGGGTGTCTTCCTGCCAGCGGCACCTTCTTCCTTTGATAGTGGGGGTCTGGTTCCTCAATCACTCAGCAGGAGGGGGAGCCATTCTTTTATGGCAGCAGCCCAGGCCTCTTCACCTCCAGGGGGCTACTCCTCCCCCCTACACTCCAGATGCAGGTCAGCCTGTTGCTGTCTCACCTACCCCTCCCCTGGGTCAAGACATTTCCCAGATCCTATCACATTCAAATCCAGACAGTCAATCCACAACCAGGCAGAGACACACAGAATTGTTAGAACAAAAAATCCAGCCACTTCTAAAAGCCTGGTTTCTAAACACACAATTCAAAAACCACCTTCACAAAAAGATGTGTTATTAAATTGTGAGTTCAGGCACACTAAACTTCACCTCTCCATCTTAAGCCTATGGGAAGATAGTCTGGAAACATATTACACAGCCTTCCCCATTCTGTCCTATGGGCAAGATGGCCTTGCAACAGTGAAAAACGAAATGGAGAGTATTTCACTGTTAGGACATGGTACACACCTCAGTACATTTCCTACCTTTCACAGACACTGCACCCTGTCCAGGGGGGTACCTTGGGCCCACTATAGGGGTGTCTGATGTGCAGGGAAAGGGAAGGGTAAGGCCTGGCAAGTGGGTGCACTTGTCAGGACAACATGGCAGTTAGCAAACTGCGCGCAGGCACTGCAGTGGCAGGCCTGAGTTCTCTCTTTAGGGCTACTTGTGTGGGTGGCACAATTAGTGCTGCAGGCCCATTAGTAGCATTTGCATTACCAGCCCTGGCACACATAGTGCACTTTACTAGGGACTTTACTAGTAAGGCAAACATACCAATTATGGACGACCAATTACCATAACACTTTATACAGGGAGCACTTGCACTTTGACACTGATCAGCAGTGGCAAAGTGCCTAAAGCATCTAAGTTGGCAACACTATCTCAGAAAAAAGGTCTAGGGGGAAGGCAAAAAGTTTAGGGAACTTTAGCCAAAAAAGGGCCAAGTCCAACACAGAGACACTATGTTGTTGCTTTCTAACCCCCTAATTCCAGGCTTTTCCCAGGTTTCTTGCAGCCAGCAACAGATCCTTCCTGCAGGGAAAATTATTAGCAACAACTTCCTGTCTCTAGAGACTTTTCCAGCACAGGACCACCAGGCGCAGAAAGGAAAGTACTTGTGGGAATTCTGAAGTGGGAACGCTTTTCAAGTGCAAAGACAAGAGTGATCAGAGCAAGTCTGCCAGCAGATGGATGGGATGGGAGGGAGGTCACCAGCTATATGTACTCCCAGTGGCGGCTGGTGACATTTGAAAGTGGTGGCGTAAAATAATTGTCGTACTGCACTGTGGTGAGCGAGCGTAGCGAGCGAGCCTGAACAACCTATGGGGACTTCGGGGGGGTTCTCCCCCCAAGAAAATTTTGAAAAAAGAGTGGACAAATGGTGCATTTTCAAGCAAATTTGAGAAATTAAAATAATAATAATACATTTAAATGACCTAACACATGAAGTCAAGTTGGAATAAAGTAATTAGAAGTAGCAATGAGAAGTAGACCTTAAAACATGTAAAATAAATTACAGCATGGGTTTTAGTGAAATGTAAGGTGTAATATAATGACTTTCTCAAGTAAATGTGCTGGAGATTAGACTCCCAAAAGAGTTGATCTCTTATTTAAATAAGTGCATGGCACACATACTTTGAGATGAGGAGGCATAGTTGAATTCTATAATTTTTCCCCGTGCCTCTACGGCCACCACCACTGCCCCGCACGCCGTACCAGAGCATCAGAAGCGAACAGACGGGTGCGCTCTCATTAAAACAAGCATCAGCAAAGCCAACAGGTCTAACCAGCCACTATCGCTGACAGATATATACGAAGTGGCAAGCTCCTCCTGGCCTGTGGAAAAGTCAGCAGGTTAAATAATTAATACGGCCTTTGCTTTGGAAAAAGGAGACAAGGCAGTGAAACATCTGTCACATCATAAACTCTTTAGTAGCCTTATCAAACCACCCAAACATGCTCGGCTGCCAACTGAAAGCTACAGTGCCTCAGTTTCCCACTTAATAATATCATACGGCGAGGCCACCTTTCGGTACTTCAGCTGAAAATCCCATGATCATTACCGGAACACGACTGGGTGGACTGCGGTAGAAGGAGGCCTACATTGGGAGATGGGGGGGTGCCCGCTTCAGAAAGGAACGCTCCATATCCTAGGAGATAAGCCTCTAGACGGTGGGCTAACATTTATAGCCACATAATAGATGTCACCTTCCCGTGCTCGCTGTGACTGATTAATTTACTAAATTAACCGTCTCGCGCGGATTATGGCTCTTCAATGGCGGGATTGTGAGGCGCCGTTACTTTTACATCACCAACAAACAATATGCAATGCCGGAGTGAGGTGTTGTTATTACACCAACTCCGCATTCTATTCCAGGAATTTTTATGAACAGCAAATATTTAGGTTTTATCACAAGAATTATAAAACATATATCTTCGTTCTCAAAATGCCCATTTTCTAGAAACAGGCCAGGTTGGGAGCCTGCACACACATAAAGGGGCGCACTCCCACTCATAGCATATCCAAATATGAACGAGCACGAAACCCAGTGTGGGCATGCACCAACACGTACACACCCACCCTATTCACAGGATCATACAGCCTGCGGACACAGCAAAGAAAGGTGCCCACTGAGTGTAGGAGCAGGGGAAACTGAGTGCCTACACTCAGTAAAGGATGTAGCAACTAGACACGTGTGCGTGCACTCTGATGCACACAATCACATTATGCCAGACCACCGCCTACCTCGCAATGTTCGTGCATAGGGAATAAACTGTCAGGAGTGAGGGTTGTGCATACGAGCTCAGTTGAGGAGACTGAATAGTAACACCCAACGGTGCTCGCGCAGGAATATGCGCCAGAGAAAATGTAGAGTAGACACAAGGGGATATGCACTAACACGAGAAATACTTCTGCACCGTGAATGGAAGTAGGGGGACATAGCATGTGCACACTGAGAAAGATGCACGCAGATGTTGAGACTCACAAGAGGCAATGCTAGGAGCGTGCACTAATCAGAAAGGAAGTGCGAAGCACACATGCCTGGATAGTGAACATGGTTGGTGTGGGAAATCCGAGACCGCCGTGGAGACGGGCACGAGAGAGCTGGACGTAGTGTGTCGATGTGTGCCTACGGAAATCTACCTGCACGAGAATAGAATCCCAGCAGAAATCAGAGAGGAGGTGCACAGTTGGGGAGTTAGGCCGTTTTACGTTAAACTAGCGGCACGCAGCGCATAGATGCCATTGGTGTGCTTTCATAGTGCTTTAATACACACAATCTGGACAGTCGCTGCCGGCATGATGGGGGGGCAGAAATGGGGTCATTGCGGGGGGGGAGGCGGGAGGGGTTTAAATAATTAAAATAAAATAAAACTCACCGTCCCGACTCCCGCGTTTTCCTGCAGCGCAGCAGCTCTCATCAGGAAAGCCGCCCACAGGAAGCCTCCCTCCCCTCCGCCAATCACAACGCTGCAATGGCAGCGTTGTGATTGGTGGGGTGCAGGCGCACAGCGCCCCAACCGGGCGCTGGGAGGTCCTTTTCTCTATGTAGGCTGCATGCAGCCTACATAGAGAAAAGGGAGAGTGCGCATGACTGCTTTGGTCAGACCCAGGCCGACCAAAGCAGTCAGGTTCCACATCAGTGGGGAAGCCACTCCCCCCCTGCTCTCGAGCAGGACTGCCCACACGCCCGCCCACAACCAGGCACTTCTGCATTCTCGCAGTGCGAGAAGCACTGAAGCAGAAACATAAAATGGTAGTTTTACCATTTTATGTTTCTGCTTCTCCCACTGCGAGAAAGCAGTGGGCCGACGCCCCCACGCCACTATGGAGGAGCCGCCACTGCAATAGCTTAAACTCTCGCAAATGCGAGACCTATTGCATTGCAAATGCGTTCATGCTATAAAAAATTTTTAAAAAGCGCTAGGAGAGAGGGTGTCCTGCCTGCAACAGCAGGCAGGACAAAGCTATTTGAGAAAATAGTGCTCGGCAGCTGTAATTAAAGCCCACTGAGTAACAACACACGTAACAAGGGGTGACGCCATGGCAGCTTACAAAATGAGACAAGGCGGTACTAAGGAGGGACTACTAAGCCTATTGACCAATGAACAGCCACAGTTTACAGGGGACAATGACACAAGCCAATGAAAAATATGGGCGGAGAGTGGGCGTAGCTTCAAGTCCCTACCTGAATACAGCATGCCTCGCAGAGCAGCGCATGCGCTGCGGAGGCTCGACCTAAAAACCAGTAAACAAACAAGCCCACTAGAAGTAAGAAATTTCATTGGCAGCTGAAAAAACGGTCCTAATTCGCATGAACCTTGGACTTCGAAGCGATTACAGGGCGGTGAACATGAGCAGGGAACATAGAAATCATGATAGGGGCCGAAGGTTATATTGTGAAAAGTGCAATGTTGCCCGAATCAGAGACAACAACGTGCCACACCAGAGGTCGGAAAAGCTGAGAGAAAACCGATTCGGAGAATTGGGCATCTGAAAGAGGTCGGGGAAGGCAAAACTCTTAGCAGGAGTACCGATGCTTGATTTGTGCCGGTGGTTGCAGGTAGTGGTCACCGGCACTGATTGTTGGGGATTGGGATGTATTTTTCTCCATTAGACTTCGGCCCAGGGCAAGAGAGAGAAGGGTAGAAAAGGGTAAATGAAGGAGGACACGGCAGAGAAGGGAGGAAGAAAAGATAGAAAAATGTTGACAAAGGGAGAAATCAGTGGTGAAAATACTAAAAGATAACATGCAAGATTGAGATACAAATAGGTAGTGTAAGGTGGTGAAAGAAAAAAACATGATGTGTGTTGGACCTGACATCCTTGGTGTGGTTTCCCCTCAACATTTTGTCTTCAGTCCTCCTGTTTATGCTGACTTCATTTTTGCTGGCCTTAGGACTCTGCAAACTTTACCACTGCTAACCAGTGCTAAAGTGCTTGTGCTCTATCCCTAAAACATGGTAACACTGGCTTACACCTCATTGGCACATTTAATTTACTTGTAAGTCCCTAGAAAAGTGGTACTACATGTACCCAGGACCTGTAAATGAAATGCTGCTAGTGGGCCTGCAGCACTTACTGTGCCACCCACTAAAGTAGCCTTTTAAAAACATGTCTCAGGCCTGCCATTGCAGCCTGTGTGTGCATTTGTAAACTGCCATTTTGACCTGGCAAAATATGCCTTTTGCCAGGCCTTAACCTTCTTTTTTAATGCATATATGTCACCCCTAGGGTAGGCCCTGAACAGCCCAGAGACCGGAGTGCCAAATATTTAAAAGGTTGGACATGTACTTTTACGTTTTACATGTCCTGTTAGTGAAAAACTGTTAAGTTAGTGTTTCACTACTGCAAGGCCTGCTTCTCCCATAGGATAACTTTGGTTTCCTTATTGCATTCAATAAGTTATAACTTTCAATTGGGAAAGTCGAGTTTGGTCTCTAAAAAATTGTAATTTAAAACCCTTTTAAATGGTAAAGTTGAATGTTAAGTCGCAATTCTAAAAATGCCACTTTTACAAAGCTTGAATTTTCACATTTTTTCTTCACCACTCGATTATTCGCAGAGCGATACAGGGCGCTCCGGCATGTTTATCATTTTATTTCATGGCGATGTGTTTGGGTCACGGGGTGAAGCATCAGTAGACGTTGGGTTTGCTTCTGGTTTATCTTTTCGAGTTTCTGTTATAGAGTTGATTTCGTATTTTGGTTCATCTGTCACGGGTGACTTTCACTTTACACTTCGTAGTTTGTCTTCTGCATCAGTCGGCATGATGGTTGTGGACTTTTCTTTGTATCCCTTTGCTTTGCTGACACCTATTTTGTCTCTTCTATTGTCTTATTTTGTCTCTTCACTAGCAAAGAGACATGATGTGGTTACCTTCAGATTGATTGTGTAACGTTCATGTGACTCATATTTATTTGTCCTTAGAAGTTGTATTTATAGTAACCATTCCGGATGTTTAGGCTGATATATTGTAAAGATTCTTTCGTTTAGTTTCTATGTAATTAGATTGATTGATTGTGTATGTGTTTTCCTGTAGATTTCCCTGACGAAGGGTGCATGCACACCCGAAATGCATTGGGATTGAATATCCACGTTTGTATGCAACATTTGATCTAAGAACTTTCAAGAGTGACTGCTGAAAAAGTTACTTTTAAATAAACTGGATTGAAGACACTACATTGGATTCTGTCATCATCAATTTTTGATACATTGCAAAGAACTTTTGTGAATTTGATATTCTTTGTTTTTTATGTTTTTACATGATGTTAAAGTTTTTGATTAACATTGTGGCAATACACTCATTTTGAGTATATCTGGTAGTGCGCCATCTGTCTAAGACTTTGTCCTAGGTATTCCTTTACTTTTACAAAGTTGGCATTTTCTTGTCCTAACCCTTTGGTGTCTGCATCCTGTACCATGGATCACATAACTAGGTGTAGCTGGCAGTTGGTCTTTGTGTATTGCTCCCAGAGAGTGAGATACATGGGGGAATAGGTGTTGGCATGATGGGCCATCCTTCCTTGAAAATGTGGCGGCTCCTCTGCTAAGGCGGAGGAGCATCGCCCCACTGACTTCAATAGGAAAAATAAAACGATAATAAAGTATTGTTATTATCATTTTATTTTCCTATTGAAGTCAGTGGCACGCGGGCGGGTCTGGCCAGAGCAGGGAGAGGAGAGGTTTGCACTCCTTAAGTGCGCATGACTGCTAGGCAGGCCCCCCCGGGCCGTTCAAACAGTCCTGCGCACTATGCATCTTCTCCACCAGGCTTGCTTTACACAGCCTGGTGAGGAATATGCAATGCCTCCCAGTCCCCTACTGAGCGCCGTGTTCCAATGCTCAGACCTATCACAACGCTGCATTGCAGTGTTGGGATTGGCTATGGGAAGCCTGGGAGCCCGGGTGCTTCCTGCAGCCGGTGGAGACAGGAAGAAGAGGACGGAAAAGAGGCAGCGGCCAGCTGGCCCAGGTAAGTGTTTTTTTTTAGTTCCGTCCTGCACCCCCCTGCCCCTGCCCACGCCCAACCACTCCCGATCGGTAGCAGCCACTACTGGGGAGGAGGTGTCACCTACCACACTTGCACATCCCAAGACTGCCTCAGCACACTCACAAAGGGTTTCACATTAGTCTGTTGTGTCCTTTGACAAGCTGGGGCCAGAGGAGGGAGGATGGAAATTCCAAACACCCCTGTGGGTGGGACCCTCTAGAAATGTCTCCTACTTCAAAGCTTGAATATTAGACTCCCAGACTCAACTCTTCAGTACACTTCTGGACCTGTGGAAGACGCAGAAGAAAGAGTGCTGTGCTGCTCTGCTGCAAGAAGGACTACTACTCTGCTGCTGTGGTACTCTGCTGCCCTGCTGCTTGAGTGTACAGGACTGGACCTGCATGTTGAACCTAGGACCACAAGAGTGACTCCATGGGCTAGTTGGCTGGTCTCCTGATCAGAGCCTCAGGGACAGAAAAGGCTTCAACCACCTTGAACCCTGCCCATGGACTCTGCCTGCTGTGAGTCCTAATCCCCTAAGTGGTGTCCCCTCCAGTCCTGGACCCTTAGAAGTGGGGCTAGGTGTGCCTTGCCAGCCCAGCTGTGGTCGTCACCAAATCCGGTGTGATGCAACGCTAAGCCCCTCAAATCCTTGCTGCACAGCTACAAGCTTAATTGGAACCAACGCCAAATGACTTTGAGCCCCACAGAGCCTCACCGCACAGCTACCAGCCTCAACAGAATACACACTGAGCAACGCAAAGCCTTGTCAAGCCTCGCCACCCAACTGTTCAATGAAGCTGACGCAACTCGAAGCAGTGAGATGCAACCTGATGCAGGGCCTTGCATCGTGACCCTTGCAGCCCCTCGGAACAGATGCCGGACGAACCGAAGCCTCGCAAAGCAAAGTCACGCAGACTGTGCACCATGATTTAAGGTACTTATGCGGCCCGCACTCCATTGAGGTAGTCCTGAACCTGCCACTTTGTCCCGGTTCGGCGAGACTAGATACAAGCAGTTGGCACTTCATGCTTTGAAGAATTGTTTTTACCTAAATATTTGAAATTGCATATCTCTGCTTCTACTGATTGGATTTTTGTTGTTGTGGTCTCAAATAATTTATTATATTTTAATCAATTTTTCTAAATTGACTTGGGACTTTTCTTGAGTTGCGTTTTCACCTTATTGCTGTTTGACATGCTGAAAAATACTTTATATGTTGCCTCTAAGTTAAGCCGGCCTGCTTTTGTGCCAAGCTACCAGAGGGTTGAGCACTGCTTAATTAGAAGTTTGCTTGTGTTTCACTCTGACAAGAATTAAGGTTGCTGCTTGAGTAAGGTTTCACCCCTCTCCAGCTGTAACCCAGTTTCCTACAAGGTGTAATCACGATTAGGCATCCTTGCTAGTTTGCACCCTTGCACTCTGCACTGCTGAGGAATGCTCCCAAAAAAGAAAAAAATGTGTCCCCTGCATGTATTTAATTATTATTATTATTATTATTATTAATAATAATATTAATAATATTTTTTTGACAAATTAAGCATGGAGAATACTATCAGAATTTATAAATCACAGCACATTTTTTGAACATTTTACATTTCAAAGGAATAATGGAGCATCATGCAAACATGTACAGTCAAGATAACACATCCTTTTGTAAGTAAAAAAAAAAAATGTAAATTGTGTATTTTTGTAGAATCGGTATATTACCTGTTTTTGGCCAATGAAAGGCAACACCACTGCCACACAAATACGATACATAACAAGAAACTGAATTATAGTCCACTAAAAGCTGTTGAAAGTTTATGATAATGTAATTAACCATGTAGCAAGCAGGCCGAGTTTTATAAATGTTACCAAAACCCCCAAACCCAGAGATAGCGTTGCTTGGCTATCATATGTTACCCATGATACAGTGTTCTCAATAACTTTTTTATTCTAGATACAGATAGCATGAAGAGATTGATTTTCAAGCACGGAAACGTTTCTTGAAAACAATAAGTTAAATGCTGGGCTGTTTGGTAGTCTGTCGTAGACATTGTGAATTATGTTGTTCAGAAGATGGGGTTTTAGTCAAGTCCTTTTAGATGTGTTAATAATCACATGTACCTTCAGAGGTGAAGGTTTTTGCAGCTTCTGTCTGCAGTGTTCAGCTAACTTTGGGCTGTTATTGCAATGACAAAGCTTACTAATATGTTTGATGGTTACGATGAGTAAATGCACTGCTAAGCGCAGAGACTAATCCGCTTGTGCCAAGTAAATCCGACTGAGGCTGAGCTTTACAATGGAAAAAATCCAGAATTCATGGGAACAATGTCAACTCAGTGCAATAGGTTTTTGAAACCGCTCCTTTTCTGAACAATATAAAGCGGAAAATGTATTAAAATGATTTCCATAAATGATTTTGGGAGCACTGACTAGCCACTACCGCCCTCATTACAAGGATATCAGCCTTATGGATGTGGTAAATCCGCTCCTGGAGTTACCAATACCAGGGGCATCGACAATTCTGGGATGCAGAATTATTGGGCCATTAAAAGTGTGATTCTGAGAGATGGAATACTGATTTCTGTGGGGTTTCCTTCGTTTTTGTCTTGTTTCCCACCTGGACTTTTCAGATTCTTTTTGCAGTTGAAATGTCTGTGAGTGGACCTCGGGGATGCAGTGTTTCTGCATCATTTGTAAACCCGGTTCGGCAGGTAGTTCTAGCTGGACTGGGATTCCGGGCCACTCAGAACCAAGGGCCTAAGAGCGAGCACGTATGGGAATGGAAGAGGGGGTTCGGTTGTACATACCTAACCAGACATGGACAAAGAGTGAGGTGTCCTTCCAGTTATAGCTCCTAAACCAGGGAAACCATGCACAGAACATACACAAGTGGGGTGTGCTGGGGTGTGCTGGGTAAGGCAAGTGGGTTCTAGAGATGCCAGACAAGAGGCTCAAAAGAATAGGCGGGGTTTAGGATGAATGACCCAGGTTGAACTCGGGGTCGAAGGACAGAGAACAAAGATGAGCATCATGGTTCAACTACGGGGATGGGGCAACACAATGAAGTTATAGTCATATCTGTCACAGCATCACCCCTATAGTCTTGCTTAGCAACCTTCACATTCGATTTTATTGGGATTGGGAGTTCCTCACGTTTCAACATATTTGAAGTCACTTGGAATGACGCTGTGATGTGTTAAATTGTGCCACAGGAGGGGCAAGAGTGAACCAGAGTGGACGGTGTCAAATAAGAGAGGGGTGTGCAGAATATTGAAAATGTTAATCAGTGGGAGATACATGGGAGATGAGTGAACAAGTGGCAGAAGAGAGATGGCTGAAGGTTGCAGTAGGGAAATGGAGGGAAATGAATACCTACGATAGATGAAAAATGTAGACAACTGAGGGGGTATGTGGCAAGTGAGACCACAAAGAGTGAGGAAAGTCGCACAGAACTCTGGTGAACATTTTGCAGTACTGTGTTTAGGGGCATCTTAAGGATTTTAGGGCCCCTGTTCGAACAGCTTTGAATTTATGATCCAATTTCAGCTCTTTTATTCCCTCTTTGGCCAGGTCACATGGACACTCTTCCAAATTCTAGTTGTGTTTACATCCACTGTTTAGGGATAGTGATGTGCGTTTTCAATATTGTAACACAGCAGCAACTCACTAATATTACTGCAGATACTCTCTTTGACCCCTTCCCATTTCTCATATGTAAGATCCTGTTTTGATCTAAAATAAACTTTATTATGGATGTTGCATGAAACACAAACACAACATTTCTCTGCAAAATGCTTGTAATAGACTCGCACACCACCCACATTAAAAATAAATGAA
Organism: Calotriton arnoldi; assembly: GCA_963921515.1. Lineage (NCBI taxonomy): Eukaryota > Metazoa > Chordata > Amphibia > Caudata > Salamandridae > Calotriton > Calotriton arnoldi. Next base: position 2,472,455 of record CAWUFW010001609.1, on the reverse strand, counting down.
AGGAAAACAGTATTTAAATCAATCTCTTTTAAGAATTATTCAAGGTCATCAGGGCAGGACTTGCTTCAGAGGAGAGCTGGCTCTTCCAGGGGGGCCCTGAAAGGCTGAGGCCCTGGGCCAGAGCCCACTTTGCCCATGCCTTAAAACTTCTTTAAGTCTGCACTTTGCTCTCCTAAATCAAACAGACGCGCCAAGTCCCGGATCTGCAGCCTTGGCGGAGACCCAGCTGCAGTGATTCAGCAGAAATACCTGGTGATGCCATCGAAAACTGGCAGAGATTCCAAGGTCCTCCAGCTCAGGGCTGAGAGGACTTGAAGTCCTGACAAGAGGAGCGTGGCTATGCCTGAGGGGAACTCGGTTAAAGGTGAGGAATGACTTCACGGGCGCTATCCTGAAAAATAATATGCTGCTTCCCCTGTCACCTACTGAAATTTGCTTTGCTGGTCATGACTAAGTAAAAGCTGCATGTGAAAGAAATGCTGGAATGGCTTGTGAATGAGATGCAGTTTAATGGTTATCCATTGAAACAGAAGAACTGCTGCCTAATCTCCGGTTCCCTACTTAACCACATTCTGTGATCTTGGGCTGATCACCAGTACTTAATTTAAGCCGGTGGTTTCCAGTGCTCGGCACCAGCATTTAATTGTCAACACCGGCGCTTGTGACAGTCTGCCACAACAAATGACCACAACAACAGGTAATTATTAATTCAATATACATTGCCCAAGCCATTTTTATAGCTTTGGAAGCCTGAAATAGTCTGAATTGTCACACTTGTATGAGTGTGATGGTTATTAGTTGTGTTGTTACTACCATTGCCAGCATGGCAGGGGCAATGTGTGCTGCAAGCTGTAGGGGCCTCTTCACTAGAGCCTGGCACTGCTGATCACTTAGAACCTCATTTTGGCACAGCAACAACATCTCAGTCGATCGACGGTCCTCCCGCCTCCTTAAACCTTTGGTTTCCCCGCTCTATTTAGAGTTGGTGGATACGCTTGGTTTACACCAGTGGAGCAGTTTCGACTGACAGAGCCATTATAACATGAGTACACAGTTGAAAAATGGTAGGTATTAGGCAGAAACCGCCTTTCTTTGTTACTTCAGATTCCAGCTTGGGTCTTTTGATCTATAGTTTTTGTTCTGACCAGTCACTTCCACTGCTGGAACTGAAATTAGGGACACTGGGACTGATGCAATATCCCCTATTTGCTAACCAGGGATGTTAGAAATGGGGGTCTCTAGTTGGCAAGGGCTTGCACCTTTGTCCAAATAGGGACCCTTCTTCCTAGTCAGGGTAAGGGAGTTACACTCCTAAAATAACCCCTGCTCACCCCCTTGGTAGCTTGGCACGAGCAGTCAGGCTTATCTTAGAGGCAGTGTGTAAAGCATTTGCACATAACCAACAGTAATACAGTGTAAGCACTACAAAAGGACACCACACCAGTTTAGAAAAATATCCAATATTTTTATATACTTAAGACAAGACCAAAAACGATAAAAATCCACAATACAGTACTTCAAAATCTTCAGTTATCAAAATATGCTTTAAGAACAGTTCCTTGATGTCGATAGCTCCGTCCGGGGCTATCACGGGGTCGTGAGCAAACAAATCCAAACAGTTCTGGCTGACCGCGGCGTAGCGGGTCAGCTACGGTGTCGGGAAGACCCGCAAACAGTACCTTTTAGAAATGCAGGGCGTTGGCGACCTCTCGTTGGGCTTCCGAAAGCACGGCGTCTGCAGGCGTCGGTTCCGGAGGTCGGTGCAGGGGTCGTCGGGGCCCTCGAAGTCACACGCGTTGCAGATCGATCTCCTCTCTGTTGAAGTCAGGGGCGCTGGCGTCGGCAGGCGCCGGGTGCTGCGGTGCGAAGTGCAGCGGTGCGGTGTGCGGTGCCCTCAGGTCACGGTGCGAGCAGCGGCTCGGTGGCGACGTCGGATGGCGTCGTCAGTGAAACCAGGGTCGCGGTGCGAGATGAAGGCGGTGCTCGTCACGGGGCTGGCAGGTCACGGTGCAAGCAGCGGCGTCGTCGTTGCTGAAGCGCTGTCGGTTGACGAACTGGAGTCGATGGCGCCGGTGTCAGTAGGCCAAGGCTGCAGTGCGGGATGAGGGCGGTGCGTCGTGTAACTTTCCGAGCGGTGCCCTCGATCCACGGTGCAAGCAGCGGCGTAGATTTCGGCTTGGAGCGTCGTCGTCAGTGATACCAAGGCGTCGTCGTGAAGCGAGGCGGTGCAGAGTTCGGTGCCCACAGGTCGCGGTGTGAGCAGCGGCTCGGTGGCGGCGTCAGCAGGCATCGTCGGTGAGACCAGGGTCGCGGTGCGGCGTTGCGGCAGTGCGCTCTGCGGTGCCAAGGCCTCGTCGTGGTGAAGCAAAGCTGTGCGGAGTGCGGTGCCCACAGGTCGCGGTGCGTGCAGCGGCTCGGTGGCGGCGTCAGCAGGCGTCGCCGGTGAGACCAGGGTCGCGGTGCGGTGTTGCGCCGGTGCCCTCTGCGGTGCCTTCGGGACACGGAGTCGGCAGCGGCGTCGTCGACGTCGTCGAGTTGCTTTCCTTCGGTTGCAGCACAAAACACACAGTCCCCAGTGCTGAGGGCAGAAGAGCTTGAAGTCTTTGTTGTGCCTGTGACTTCTTGAACAGGGGGCAAGCTCTACCTCAAGCCCTTGGAGAAACTCACAAAAGTAGATTGCAGAAAGTTCAGTCCAGTCCTTTCACTGCCCAAGACAGAAGCAGCCACTGCAGGCCAACACAGCAAAGCAAACAGCAAAGTGGTAGTTCCTCCTCACAGCTTCTCCAGCTCTTCTTCTTGGCAGTCTTCTTGATCCAAAAGAGTTCTAAAGTTCAGGGGTCTGGGCCCCAATATTTATATCCCAAAATCCTTTGATCTCTTAGGCAGAGAGTGTCTGTGCCAAGCCAGAACCAGTTCTGCCTTCTCTGGTGTGATTTCCTGGCAGGAGGTGGAGACGGCATTGTCAGAGGCAGACCAGGCCCTTTGAGGTGCAAGGAAATTTCCTCCCCCTTCCCCCATTGCAGCCCAGGTCTATTCAGCCCTTTCCTGACCCACCTAGACTATCTGGAGCCCTCCTGCTCCCCAGCCTTCTGTCATCCAAATCCCAGACAGGCAATCCACATTCCAGCAGAGGCACATGGGATGACTGAGCAAGAAAATACCTACTTTCTAAAAGTGGTATTTTCAAACACAGAATGTAAAAATCACCTTCACTAAAAGATGCATCTTTAGATTCTGAGTTCAGGCATACTAAACTTTATTTTTTTACCTAATTCCCCAGGCCAGTTTTGTCTATAAGATGTTATAAACAAACTTCCCATTCTGTCCTATGGGGAACAGGTAACCTTGCAATAGTGAAAAACGAAATTGGCTGTAATTCACTATCAGGACATGCCACACACACCAGGGCATGTCCTACCTTTCACCTACACTGCACCCTGCCCACAGGGGTACCTTGGGCCTACCTTAGGGGTGCCTGACATGTAAGAAAAGGGAAGGTTAGGGACTGGCAAGTGTGTGCACTGGCCAAGTCGACATGGAAGTTACAAACTGCGCGCAGACTCTGCAATGGCAGGTCTGAGGTACCTTTTCAGGGCTACTCACGTGGGTGGAACAATCAGTGCTGCAGGCCCACTGGTAGCATTCGATTTACAGGCCCTGGCACACTCAGTGCACTTTACTGGGGACTAACAAGTAAATCAAATATCCAATCATGGAAACACCAATCCATAACACATTTTACCACAGGAGCACTTGCACTTTACCACTGATCAACAGTGAGAAAAGTGCGCAGAAACACTAAGCCAGCACATACAGAGTCAAAACCGGGAGGTCAGAAAGCAAAATCTCTGGGGAAACACGCCAAAAGATGCCAAGTCTAACAAGGGATGTGACAATTGCATAATGAATTACTTGTGAACAGGGATGTAATTTGTGATGCAACTTATGTACTAATAGGTCACATTGCAAATTGCCCTTTTGCAAGGGGGTTGCAAATAACCCCCTTATTCAGTGCCAGGATACCCTCCCGGTCATAATATGCTCTACAAATCGGCATAACATAATGAATATAAAGTATGCAGGTTGCATGTTGCGATTCTCTGTGAGTGGATGCCAATGCAGGGATGGTGGCCTGCAAGGGACAGCAAACCACATCCCTTCATATGCTTTCTCAAACACGAAACTTTAAAAAAAAAAAAGCAGCCATTGTATGTTAAATATACAGATGCTGCTTTTGTTTTTTTTAAAGTATTTTCCGTTTGGGAAGGCATCCAGGAGGGGTGGGGGGGGGGGGATTGATGGGAGGGAACATGCACTGGTCTCCTAAACCATGGTCTATTTCCCTCGAGGCTGCCCAACACGATTCTTAAAGGAGACGGTGCTCCACATGGACAGCTTCTTCTTTGCAAATCAGTTACAAATACAGTTGAGGTCACAACCCATTGGTACATTCCTTTGCGACTTTAAAGTGGAAAGTGAAAGATTCTTTCATATCCTCTTTGTGATTCAGAAAAGGGTAGCAAAACCACTTTAACGAGGCAGACATACTTTTATGACTCGTAAAATGGGTTTGGTACGTTATGAAAAGGTGTTTTGTCACAGGTGTTCCAACTGCAAAAACCGTCAGTACACAGGGACCAGTTTTATTTTCATTGCCACCTACTGATTCAGAACCAGATGCTCACAAATGATTGGTACCAGGTGCCCTCTTGCTAAATCGAGAAGCTCCAGGGCCCCCGTTCTATATGTAGCTCGTGCTGCACAGATGGGAGCGCGGAGCAGAGCCAACGCTCTGTGTCTGCCCTGTGGGGTTATGCAACCATATATTTTAATGCTGTCATTCCTGTCCCTGCAGTCCTGACCAGTGCATTCAGGGAAAACAGACTGTTTCCAGGCCACCCCTTTTTGTCACACAGCCCCCAACCATCATAAACAGAAGGGGAGGGTTCACTATAATGGCTGTCTTAATCCACTCCAAAAAAAAGAGAGAGTTTACCCCAGTTAGGCCAAAAGGGACTGGGTAGTTAACACTGAACAAAGAAGAATTTCCCTTTTGTAACCACGATTTTATCATATAACTAGTTTGCACTGAACCATAAAGATATTCATTTACAATATTGAGCTTATACACCAGGGTGTTGAAAAATATATACTTTATTATATCATTTGCAAAAAGACCTGCTTTCAATTTGCCCTTTGTATTAAAGTTTTTTGTGATTTGTGATCATGTAGGTTGCAGCAGTTTATGGGGCCATGTTTTTTTTTTGTTTTCTTAAATGGCAGTTCATTGGAACAGCCCCTACTGTTTAAAGCAGAAGGCATAGGTTCCCAACCCTAAAGGTCCCATACATCTATGCGAGTCTTTTGCAGCATTTCCTGTTGCACTACATTACCTACATTCAATAATCTAGTGCTGAGTTGGGACTGCGAGATCATTGTGGTTGTAGAAGCAGGGGATTCTTAGCCAAGGCGCTCTAGGATATCAGGGCTCAACGAGAGCCAGAGGTGGGTTCTTGAGCCTGACACAGTGACAGCCAGCCTGAGGAAGATCTTTAGAGACAACAAAGAATCTGTCTGGCAGAACTTTAGGGTTAATCAGGGTTTCAGAGCCTGACACACAACACGAGTGTCAGCTACACCTAGTACAGTGCTTCAGTGATGCCCAGGCATAGGCTATTTGAGCCTAATAGGAGCTTGGTGACAACCCATGCTTCACTTCCTAGCTTAGAGAGCCCCTCTGAGCCCAGGCTTCTCACCTTAGCCTAGAAAGCCCCTGTGCGCCCAAGCTTTACAGCCTAGTTTAGAGAGCCCTGTGACAGTCAAAGGTTAGCTTGTTCCCCTTTTCATTGTAATGTGGCGAAACAAGAGCTTTAAAACAATCCAGGCGGATTCGATGCATGGAACCCATTTCGCTACACCAGGTATAAAAGTGGCACCTTCAGAACTTCTTATCAGAACACTTCTGGACCTGTGGAAGATTCAGAAGAAGGACTGCCCTGCTGTCTGAAGAATGAAGATTGGTCCTGCTTGCCTTGAACGCAGGCTTTCCAGAAGTGACTCCAAGAGGCTGACCTCCTGTTTGAGCTACAGGGACACAGCAAACTTCCACAAGCCTTCCGGCAACTGTCTAGCCGGCTAGCACCTACTGGATTTCATACACACAACAGAGCAGTGAGCCACTCCTGAAACTGCACCTCCCCCTTGTCCCAAATTATCCAAAATTGAAATTATACTGCGTGCATCCAACCAAGCACTTGCTGCTGCCAAGGTTCGACCAATCAGTCAGACAAGGTTTAAAAAACACACAAGCTTACTACGGGCGAAGACTATACATGTACGATGCACTGCTACAATTGCCCTGACGAAAGTCACGCATGGTGGGTGAAAAACCTTGGCTGTTCTTTTTTTATATCACCAGTGAAAAGATAAAATAAAATAAAAGCATGCTAGAATATATGCACCTTGGAGTGTACTTCTATATGAATGGACTCTAAATTTGCAGTGCACTACCACGTGTGTTTTTTGGACCTACTGGACCTGCCTGAGCCCTTCTGCTGGCCTCTGCTGGAGTGAGTCCTGATCCCCAAGAGGCGCCCCCTTGCCCTTGACCCTTTTGCTTCACATATATGGACGATCACATTCACAAAGAATTTGTGGAATTCACTATGACTGTGGGTGCAGCTACTAAGAGTCGTGTCTGGAATTGAAATTCCTAGATGTGCCCTCCTACCACTCCACTTCTGAGGTGATGCCAGTTACAAGCTGCAACCTGTTAGGTTCAGAGTAATTGCTATTTGAAAAGTGAAACTGTCTGGCCTGGTTACCATAATCATATCTTCTCTACTTATTTCATCATTCTGACAGGCCCGCTATGTTTTACTGCCCAGGTGGCCGTTGTCGTAAGAACTCTGACAGTTATTCTACATTATTTCTGGTCTTACTCTCTAGCAGAGTTCTATACTCTGCTGGACTATAGAGGTGTTCTCTAAGTGAAACTCCTCTTAATATGGTGACTACTTTGCTATGGACATCCTCAGGGCGTGGCCATGACATGACTAATGGTTCGTGACAGCTTATTGGTAGATGTGGGATAGAGGGCTTTTAACTTGCACGGTAAGTCAGGTAGATTGCTTAAACCTGTGTAGTGTGCCCTGACTGGATCCACCCAGATTCATGTGAGATGTGTCTGTGAAGAATGCCTGTGAACATGCTGGGTGGGGTACTCCAGTTTGGGGTATCCATGTATTTATATGGACCCATTTTGTAGGATGCTCTACAGGGAGATTGGTAGCATGAAAGTAAGATGTTGTCAGTTTCCTACATGTCCCATGTTCTACCCTATCCTCTCGCCCCCCTGCCGGCATCAGTCATTGTAAGCCAGGTGTTGTGTTCTGAATTCATATCCTTGGCAGTTAATTTCATGGGGACACTGCAATGCAACAGACATGGGTTTTAGGTACTCGGGCACCAATATGGAGCAGCAGATTTGCGGTGAAATCAGGCAAGATTTGGTTGAACTAGGGCAAGATGTTAGCAGTGGATTGACCGGAGGCTGGGGTCAGGTGTTAATCAGAGCACAGGCCACCACACTGCAGACATGAGGGAATAGGCTATCCCTCAAATGCTGCTTCCATTCAGAGACACTGAGATGTCTGGGGCTAGTCCAGATACAACAGATGTGCCTGTGCTTCAGTCTGACAAACAATAAGATGATGGAAGGAATGTTTGAATTAATCTCAGCCATTGGTGATTGCTCGAAATGCATTCCAGTCCATTATTTTTCACCCACTAGAACATTCTAGAAAGAGAGAGAGACCTGCAATATGCAAATACGTTTTGGCCCTGCTCCAGTAGGAACGGTCTAGCCTGATCACTGATCATGCATGCATCTTATGTACATCAATCATTACTCCTGCAGTCATATAATTGACTCTCCTAGTTAACTGGACCACTAAACTTGCCAGCATTGTTGCGCCTGGTGAAAACATCTGCTTCGCGACTACTAGGAGCATCACTGTAGAGTAAACATTGTCAAAGTTCTTTGGAAAGCTACTGGGCCTGTGAATGGGCAATTGTTGTCAGAAAGACTCAAACCTGTTCAGAGGTCTCCCCTAGCCATGTTTTAGACTTAATATGTATACACAATGTGTTTGTTTCATAATATGTGTCGTTTTGGTTGCCTACTGGTGGATGAATCAAGGATCATGTCAAATGTGTAATAAAGGACTGCATCCTTTTTAGGTCGAGCCTAGACAGCGCAAACTGTCAGGTGATCTGTTGTATGTACTTTGGGGGTCTGGCCCATCCCACCGGTTTGGATTGGCTTATGTCTGTGTCATTCCAAAATCATAGCCTGCAAATGGCTCCCATGGAGTATTGCTGCGGGAACGAGCAGCGACGTGCACGCTGCGTGCTCTCTTTTGTTTAATTTATGTTAGGCTTGTCTCCCTGTGCCGTGTTTGCCCACCCCCACCAACCCTCCGAGATCGATGTATTTCTTTTCCTGCACGTGCGCACGCACCACTCGCAGGACGCTGTTCTTTAATTTATGTTAGGCTTGTCTTCCTGTTTCACCAATACCAGCACTGAACCCATCTATCTAAAGGTTTTATTTAAAAAGTCAACCGTCAGACAAAAAGACTCCCAGCAGAAGGCTAATATTTATTTTGAGTATAACTGTTACTTAGGGCAGAACTATGTTTTAGCATGAAGCATCGTGCAAGCTCCCGATTCTGAAACAACACAACTTCTTTAACCTGTAATCAATAGACATTTCCCAATATTTAAAGGTATGATGTCGTCGATTGGCCAGCTCTTGATTCTAGAGTCTGAAGTGACACATAGCAAAACCCCGCCCCACGTTATGTTTTCAGGAAACCCTGATGCCATCTTAGAATATGACATCTGTGAACATGCAACATTGGTTTACCTATAACTGCTTTAGTCTATTAAACGCGTGGTCAGTTACAAGCAGAAGCGCATTAGTTCTGTAGCAAACATTGGAAAAGTTCAGAGTTTCAAATAATATTTCATGAACGTTGCTTGAAGACCGGATATTTTTCCATATATTATGTTTTATAACTATATACGTTTCTCAAGTTTGATAATTTCGTTTTTATGTCTCAAACTATTAGGTTATATCTAAAGGCTGTGCGCCAAGAATCATATGGTTTGATAGGAGCCGGCAACGCTCCCTGGTGGCTGCCAACGACTCAGTGGAATATAGCAGATGTGAATAGTCTGTCGCCTCTTTCAATCAAAGATTCTGCCTTAGATCGTCTACTCTCCTGCTTTGGTTGTACACAGGCGCTGGTTGTCGTTTTTCTGCCGGCTGGCTTTATTTTTGGCTGCGGCAGAGTATCAATGCATCCTGGCCACAGAGCCACAGTATACGCCAGCTTGGCTAAGTGATGGCTGCTTGTCAGTTTCGTCGGGTGATGGCTGCCCAGGTACCTGCTCTGGCACTAAACTAATGTCACCCACGTGCATGCCTGAGGTCACCTGTGATGTTAGCTTTCTGGATTGATACCTGCTGCAGTGTGCTTCATCTCGTCCTTTGTGCCATGCTTTGTATAGCTGCCAAATGGCCCATGTCATATCATATGTGATATTTTCAGCCAGTTCTTTCACTCAGCCTTTTCATCTGAGAGTTGTAGTTTCGCTTTCACCATAGTCCTGGAGGTAAAGTGCTGCTGCCTAAACAAACAGAATTAGGTCAATGTGTTGCATATAAAGTTAAAGAACCTGCCAGCAGTTTTAGGTCTGGTTTGACAGCTTAGCTGTCACCAGACATTCCGTGATTAACCTAAAAAAGGTCAACAAGCACTACCAGGGGAGGGGCTTTGGCTCCGCACACATATGGTAGTCTGGACTACATATTTTAATTGAGCGGTAGTTATGTGCTTCCATAAAAAAGATGCTTGCCCTCTTGCAGCTGTGATCATTTTATTCATCCAGCTGCCTGAGCCACCAGCAGTATGTCTGGGCTTGAACTTTTAGGGCAGCACATGACATTGTAATGCAATTAAAGTGTCTTAGTTAACTAAATAAATGACATTGTTTTTCTCTGGCTCCAGCAGGGTTGGGAGAACGGAAATCATTAACTTTAGACTTCAGAGTGCAATTTTGTGTTTGCGAGCTGAGGGCTACACTGATGTACATGGATATTTAGGTCTGGCTTGACAGTGCATCTGTCACATGCCCTTAAGTGAACAACAAAAACAGCTTTCAGTCTTACTGAGAGAGGGGATTGAGCTCCAACCAAATGTTGGTTCCTCTGAGTAAAGGATTTGGTTGAGCAGAATTTGTGTGCTTCCACTAAAAATACTGCTTGTATTGCACCTTTTGGTTCGTGGCGAAGTTTATTTTTGATACAGCAAGACTGAGTTGTTTAAGGTGGTAAGCCAGTGATCATGGATATCGGCCTGATCTGTTTATTATGAAATGTTATGTACCAGGCCTGTATATTTATTGTGAAAAGCATATGTTTAAAGTCGGTTGGCATTTAAATCTGGATTATTACTACCCTATATTAAAGGCTACATATGGGTATTTTGTCACAGGTTACCTTTGTAGGCAATGGTCTTGGTGTTGGTTACCCAGCGTGACCAACCGTGGATATAGACGGTTTGCTCTGTGAGAATCCTTGTTAGGCTGTTTTAGGAGAGATAGTGTTTTATTTACCCCACTGTAATTTTGTATACCTTTCTAATGTTAAGACTGTGTGTCTGATGATTGGCTGTTGGAAAAAGCTTACACTTAAATCCGTAGGCTTAAGTTGGTTATGGTAACTAGCTATAGGCCTGTTTCATGGACTGGAAACGTTATCTCCGATGCCATAAGTCTGGTCTGCTTATTATGAAACATTACAACAAAGGCATTGGGGCTTGCTTTTTAATTGTGAAAAGCATATGTTAAAGCCAGGAAGTCTCTAAGAGTTGGTTGTTATCACATTGTGTTTCAGGTCAACAGGTATTCTGTTACATGTAATCTCACAGACTACCATAGTAGGCAAGTATTTTGGCATTGGCCACCCACTCTGACAAACCCTGGAGGTTTTCGCTGTAAAGATTCTTGTTAGGCCTTGTTGAGAGGGGTTGTACATTGTTTTGCAACTTGTATTTTTCTACACATTTGTAATTTGATAACTGTATGCATGATGGTTGCCAGTTTATGTGGGATTGAATAGGCATTTGTCGGCAGACGTCCAAAATCAATGTTAAAGAGTAACATTGGAAAACGTCATGCCAGATTTCATAAGTTTAATTTGTTTATTGTGAAATAGTATGACAAATGTATTCTGAAAAGCATGCATTAAAGACAGCAGACTTTTAAGGATGGATTTTTATTACACTTTGATAAAGCCTGCAGGCAGGTAATGTGTTACATGGAATTTCACAGATTACCGTAGTAGGCAAGGGTTTTGGTGATCCCACCAAACATACTGTGTTGATAGAAGATATGCACTACAATAACCCTTGGTAGGCTCTCTTAGGAGAGCCAGTATTTTTCTTTGCGAGCTGTAATTTTGAAGACATATTTACTTTTTTGACTGTTTGCCGGATGGTTCCCATGTGGCATTATAACTTTTCAACATGCTGCATAGCAGCCACACTGCTCTACAACATAGCTTAAAAGCATTGGCAAAGCCAATAGCTCTGGCTAAACACTTATAAGGTCTCAAAGGCGAGACCTATTGGCTATGCCAATGCTTGTTTCTCCAGAGACTACTTTTGGTTTGTGGCAGAGAGGAGCTGCTGAGGGATGTCAAGAAGGGCCAAGTACGAGAATAGCTGGTAAATGAAGATGCCACTTAGACGTTGTACAGCTGTGTGCATGTGTTTATGTAGTTGTACTTTTTAAAATGCATACATTTAATTTGGAATTTCGCTGAGCTAATGCATGAGCTGTAAACAGCACAGCTCAGAAACATAGAGAAGCAGCCACTGTTCAGTTTCCAAGCTGTGCTATCTGCAGCTCATTCAATATCTGGGAGAAATTCATGCTTCTATGCATGTGCATTAGTAAGTACAGTCTCATTAACACAGGTGCGCAGCTGCAGCCAGCATGATAACACGCCTACATGATATGGCTCCGGGGACCGTATCATGATCCTGTTGTGAGCGCTTTGCAAGCGCAGAGCAGGCCCATGCATTTGTTTTTCCTAAAATTGCATACATACCTTAGCTTGGAAACAGAGTGGTAATTGCCTCTGTGAGTTTAGGAGCTGTGCAGTCTGCAGTTGACAAATGAATTTTCAAATTTTTAGAGTAAATGTATGTGCTGTAGACAGTGCAGTTTCAGAAAACAGCCAGTCTATTTGGGCATGAGTCGAGGGTACACGCGGGTAGACGGCGTCTTCCAACTTTTTTCACAGGGTGGACGCCCTCTACCCTGCCAAGAAGTTGGCCCCCACAGAAATATGCTGAACTCGTATGGTATCGATTTCAGACACTGAGATACATTCAGCAGTGCCTGCACGTTGTCTGCTTTCTTTCAGAGCAGCAACCAGCAGGCGGGGTGGGGGCTTATAAGATTCCAGCTGAGCCCATAACAAGGCCGAAGTCAAGGGGTCATAGGCCTCCTTTTGTTGAAGTATCCTGGCTTGGAGCCATCAGGAGCCTCACACCTAAATGCAAACACAATGGAGGGGAAGAACAGCCACACAGCATGTTATTACTTTAAAAACTACTTAGGGAGGCATGCTTTTGACTTTATTCAGTCCCTGTGTATATGAGATATGCATGCACTATAAGAATGTCAGATGTGCTGGTTTGTCACAGTATTTACACAAATAAAAATTTAAATACCACTATTTTGTTTTATTTCTTTTACAGTGCTACTCATCTGGATGCAGGGTGGCAGAGAGCTTTAAATCACACGTACACATTATACATTGACAATAAATTATGCAAGTGTGTAAATCAATGTATGGGATGTGTTACATAAAACAGTGAGGATTACGAGGTGCAGTCGTCACATGTCCTTCATAGCTTACTGTGGGCCATGGGTACTAGCAAACATTTTCCCGGGCCCCAAAGTAATGTCTATGGCATGCCCAAGGGCCGCACTGATGCCAGAAATGCGAGGTTCGGGGTGATAAAAGGTGGGCGTAGGGGGACACGAACCAGATGAATGCTATGGACAGCAAACTAAGCCTTCATGTGTCTTCTGTCTGCCACCAACGCACTATTCTCAAGCCGAAGAATTAAAGTCAAAGCATTAACTTCTAATGTGAAACATGAGAGGGAAAGTGATACTCGTCTGGTGGCTGAATTGCAAAATGTGAAGCCAGAAAATCTGGTATCAGTCCTGGCTTCTCCACTTGATGAAGTTGTGTGATCCTAGGCAATTGGTTAATTTCACTTTGCCTCCTGTTTCTTCATTACCACATATGAGAGCCCTTAAAACATACGAGTTTGGTATGTTTGCTATAGAAAACCTTCTCCTGTGTTTTATTTAATAAACTATAATGTTGTTCCAATTATATAACAAACAAGGCTACACACAAGGTGCACCTGACACACGACTTGCCTCTTAGTTCACTAATAGCATTGTTTTCAGAATGTGGGGCAGCATGAACGTTTCTAAGATCATGTTCGAAAACTATCACTGCTAATAAATGCCTCTCAATGCAGTGATATAATCTGATCTACTAAAGTAAAACGATCATGCATGTTAATAAAATACACTTTTTTTAAGTTTGCAAAGAGTTTTTCATGTTTTACAAGTTTAGTGCAAGATGTCTTTAAAACTAAAGGTGTTCCTAAAGATGAGTTGTCAAGGACCCCTTCTTTTCTTCTTTACCGTTACTTTAGTTAACCTATAAATAAAGTAAGCCCGTTTGTTTCACAGCTTCCTGAATGTTCCTTCTCTGTCAAGTGAACAGCAGCGCCCAGTGCTACTGTTCACCAGGGGGGCCATAATTAAAGGTCAGGAAGGCTGCATGTGGCCCCCGGACTATACTTTGAGAATCCCTGCTGTGGGCTATATTAGAAGGATTACAATTTATGAGCTGCAAGTAACAAAGGGATCTTGGTGTTAAGAGCAGTAACCCACTTACCTAGCTACATCATATAAAAATCTGCCATCTGCATATTAACAGATGTGATTTGCAGGAGAAGTATTAACCCTCTTTGCTACTTTGATTCAAAACTGGACTAGATAAAATAGAAATCTCTCCAGCAAATGTGTTAACCTCAGGAGTTATCTTTACATTATTATTATTCCCTGAGATTTCTGGGCACACAAAGATCTCTACAGCAGGTGCCTTAACCCCATGAGATAAATTATAATGCAGACTTTGCAAACAATTAAGCAGAATTGATTTAATGCCACTTTTCTCCTTGTTGCCAATTTCTTTGTGGCAGAGTTTAAAAAAATTTATAAGTTGGGGTCCAGATTTTGCGTTGGAGTTGCATTACTTTTTGGCACAACCCTGACGCAAAATCTCATTTGTTAAATCTTGTAATGTGCTCAAATGTCTGCATGATAGACCTGCTAAACATGCGTGTGAGGTCTTAAGATCTGATGTCATTTCTTGTAATGTCACTTCCTGTGCGGTCATGGGTTGTGATGCACTTCCTGTGATGTCACATCCTGCGAAGTCATGTGCGATGTCATGCACCATGATGTCACACGCTGTGATGTCACACACCATGATGTCAATTTCATACTGCCTAACTTGGTTAGTCACCCTGCTTCTTTTTTTAGGACTTGTGCCCTGATTCTATGTCAGCTCATCGCACAGAATGGAATCATAATACAACACTGTGGTGTGGTTGGAAGATGAGGCCTGCAGGTTACAAGTTTCACAAAGAGCTATGCAGCAGGCAAAGTAACCTACGAGTTAATATCCTGATATTGGAAAGCAAAACCTAAACTTTGTTTGAGCCATTTACCGAAGGAACAATAAACCACTGATATTGACAGCTATGAGATGCACCTTATATTATACAGAGACCTCTGCAGTAAAAGCCCTGTCCCTCAGCTGATTTCTGGGAATAGATGTTGTGTCCTGTAAGTTTCACACAATCGCTGCAGCATGTGAAAACTCAGTGGCCCTTAGAATGATCACATTTGAGTGTTATACATGGTAAAGAGCACTCTGCAGAAGAGTGATTGTTTATTTTATTTTTTATTACACAGGCTTACGGTGCTGTTCTGCAGCCCAAAACACAATGTTCATATTTTGCCTGCATACAACGATTGATTTTTGCTGCATGAAAGTGAAGACAAAATACAGATATTGTTTTTTGCTGCTAAGAACCAACACTGACCACCCAAAAAAGTAATAGGTCCTAGTAGCACTCCATTACAATATATATTTAGCACTTGGGTGCAAGCTAGCTCTAGCTGGGCAATTTATGTATTCAGGACTCCGCTCCCCGGAAGAGGTGTGGTGCAGCGGCCAGGGTGGCTGACTCTGGAACACGGGGGCTCACGGTTCGATCACTGGTGTCGGCGGCAGGTTAGCCCAGCACCTTGTGACTCTGGGCAATAGCTCGTTTAATCTTCGTGACGTCCCAAAGCGCCTGGACACCTTGCCTGAGGAAGCTGCGCGCTTTACAAATGCTGGTATTATTATCATATTAATAAAAAAGGTAGAGCTTGTATTGGAATACCCTGAGCCGGTTGGTGTTATTATGTTCTACCTCAGTGATATTCGTTTTATCAACTTTAGAAGGGTCAAAGACGAGTTTGTCCAGTCATAATTTAAACCTATGAAGCTGCAGTTATAACAGCCTATTTATGCGGTGCATTTAGCTATACGTTATCTCTGCCGAAAGAATGATGTGCTTTAAACGCCCCTTGAAGGGTTTTAAAACATGTGTATTTACAGGGACACCGGTGCCTCTGTGCTGTGCAGGAGCTCTGTGAATGTCTCAATAGAGGATACTGATGCATATAGTATGGCTGTGTTAGAGGTACACTGTGAATGTGAGAGGTTCGCGGAGGTCTTAGTGCTTGGGGGGCGGGCTCTCGTATCCTGCAGTCCTGGATACAGATGCATTGTGAGAGTTTGATGGCTGTTTCAGTACTTGGAAATCATTGCAGGGGGGCAAGTTGAAATAGAGGTGCATTGTCATAGTGCCAATATCGGCAACACACCCTACCCGCATGCACAGCAATCTCATAATAAAACACATAAGACACATTGTTTGTTGGAGAAAACATTGCTGCAGGTTTATTTGCATACAAAATATGCCAACATGGTGGGTTAACTTACGGGCGATCCAAGGGCAGGCAGCAGTGACACCCCTAAGCTGCCCTGCCCACTTGAAGTGCCAAATTGCACCGTGGCCTAACCAATCGGTGCTCACCATTTTGGGGATCACCCCTTACATCCTGTGGACCACCAGTCCACTCATTTACTCACGCCCCTTGAGGGGGCGGAGCGTATCCAGGCAAGCCCCCGGTTGCTCAGGTTTTCAACCGCCCGAAGGACTAACGGTGCGCCGTTGTTCCTCCAGGGCCCTGCCGTAAGGACTTCCTGGGGTTGTTTGGCATTTGCACCCTTGTTGTGCTCCTGAAGAGGGTACCCCTATGTACCATTCAGCCTCTGGATCGCCCTGTAACTCCGCCTGCAACACAAAATAAGAAGTTAACAGCCTACCTACCCTAGCCACCCTTCCAGCCGACATGCCGGGTAAGCGGTAGGGAGGGAAACGGCATGAAGTCTCGGCGCGCAAAAGGATCGCCAGATGGTCGGGGGAGGTCTATATACCTGCCTCCCCGCACACTGGCGCCCCGGAAATTAGGAAGCGCCGGACCCCGAGCGGGTCCAAACACTAGACTGTCGGATTTGTGCCCTCACGTGGCACTAAGGTGGCCGCCCTCCTATGGGGGCCCCCTGCGGGGCCGCGGGCAGCCTCATAGTGCCAATATCGGCAACACACCCCACCAGCATGCACAGCAATCTCATAATAAAACACACAAGACACATTGTTTGTTGAAGAAAACATTGCTGCAGGTTTATTTGCATACAAAATATGCCAACATGGTGGGTTAACTTATGGGCGATCCAAGGGCAGGCAGCAGTGACACCCCTTAGCTGCCCTGCCCACCTAAAGTGCCAAATTGCACCGTGGCCTAACCAATTGGTACTCACCATTTTGGGGATCACCCCTTACATCCTGTGGACCACCAGTCCACCCATTTACTCATGCCCCTTGAGGGGGCGGAGCGTATCCAGGCTCTGGATCGCACTGTAACTCCGCCATAGCTCTGGGTGTGGCCCCCGTCACACCCAGGGCCCCCCACCAAGGCAGGCATTCTTACTTACAACCGGCTGCTTCTAGGGCACCACCCAGGTCCAAGAGAAACAAGTCCATGCCCACTCTCGACAAATGTACCCCATCCACATCGAAACATACCGTGGACTTGGCATGCAAGAGACCATGTCTGATAAATCCAAAACCCCTCTGTTCCATGAACTTGCGCATGGCACTGTTTACTCTCCTGCGAGAAATTTCCACGTTCTCTCCAGACCTGGCCCCATGGCAAACTAAATGTGGAGTAATCTCAGACCACCATAATTCACATGCGCCTAATTGGTTGCTCAACTTACACATAGTGGATTTCATCGCTTGCAGCAGGGCCTTCCTACCCATGAAAGTCAGGTCATTGCCTCCCGGGTGTATGACCAAAATGTTGGGAGGGGATCCGCCCCCCGCTAGTCTGTGCCGCAGCTTCTTCAGCAAGCTGTGCCAACGCATGCCTGGGAACCCCAACCAGACTATCTCAGTGAAGGAAAGCCCATGCCTCCAATTCCTGCTTTCGGCCCATCGCGCCACTCTCGCGATGTAAGAATGGCCAATCACCCAAACCTTTGATCCTGGCAAAACAAAGAAATGCAGAGTTGCAAAACACATTTTATTGAAAACACTGCACACAATTCTATAAATACTACGCAAAATTGCACCTAGTTTGCTTCAGAAATCACGCTTCATACATATTAGCACATGGTGCTCCGCAAGATTGCACATATTTGCTCGGAAAACACACTGCACCCATCGTAGCCCATGGTGCTGCCAAGATTGCACTTGGTTCAATCAGAAGTCGCACTGTACACATATTAACAAATAGTTCTCCACAGCGCACTCAGCCCTTGAAGGCTTTAAGGGCGGTTGTAACGCTTGAAACACTGGGATTCCCACCGCCCAACCTGCCTGATGCCGTCCAGTGACAAGCCAACCTTGAATGCTGAAGTAGCTGCACCTATCCTAAAGGAATGGCTGCAAAAATGCTTGCCAGGACCAGCATTACCTGACAGTATTAAGCATGACTTCATGACTTTTTCCACCTGAAACTTAGTAAGGGGTGTGCGGTCCACATGGATCAATAAATAGCCTCCCCCGGGGGGGGGGGGCAAAGGGCCAAGTAAGCTGCGACCAGGCCCACTGGACAGTACCTCTTGTCCCCCAGTTGATGTAACCAGATCACCTTCCCCTGCCCTGCCTGGTCCGTTTTGGATCTCTTAATTAAGATTCTGAGGGATTCACCTGTGAGCACTGTATCCTGTCCCCCTATAGCATTCCCAGATCTATCTTTCTTGGACCTAGCCACTAATTCACTTAGTCTCAGGGCTCCAAAAAATGCCAGGCTGAAAGCTGCTGAAAAGAGGGCGGCTTCGAAAGGGGAAAAGGTTGCCTTGTGTACTACATTAATCATGTCCTGTAATGTTCTGAATTCGATGGGGGACCTGGTATCAGGGGCCCGGGTTTCCCCTCTTGCCCAACCCTTCAGCGCCGCCCTGATGAGGAATGACTTAGTGGGAACAGTCTGGCCCTTCAACTTAGCGTAATGACTCACTGCAGCCAGGCGGCCTGCGACCCAGGAGTGGCTCTTGCCCTGGTCCTTAGCCCACACTATAAAGGTTTGGACCTTGCTCTCCAAGGATGTCGTCCCCTCCTCCCAGGCCCCCGCCACCTTGCAGAACATAACAACGCAAGCTCTGTAAGGCCTCCTGGTCCCTGGTGCTAAGGAAAGCTCGCCTAGTTCCCTCAGTCGTTGTTCCACTGAAGAAGGAACCAGAGGTGCGTGGGAAAGGGGTCACATCCTCTCTCGCTCTCGGCCACGCCTCCCGGAAATGGCGCCACTGAAAACGAGAGAGAGCGTCAGCTGCCACATTCTGCAACCCTTTGGATATATCTTGTCCTGCATTCCACATTGTTGTACAGGCAAGCCTGCACCAGTTCCCTCAACAAGCATAGCACCAGAGGACAATGTGCTGTTTGTGTGTTGATAGCCTGAACCACTGCCATGTTATCTGACCAGAAAAGCACTCATCTGGCAGCCAGCGCCTGTGGCCAGAGATGGAAAGCAACAACTATTGGAAACAGTTCCAGAACCGTTACATTGGCCGTGATTTTTCACTACTGCCATGCGTTCGGCCACCTTTCAGCGCACCACTCGCTCCCCAGGATTGCCCCGAAGCCCTCCCTGCCTGCTGCGTCCGTGAACAAGCATAGCTCAGGGCTGCCAGCCCAGGGGGCTCTCCAGATGACCGAACCGTTGAAGTTGGCCAGAAACTCTGCCCACATGCTGAGGTCTTTCTTCATGCCTTTACTCAACCTAACTAGGTGGTGTTTCTTCCTGACTTTGGCCAACCTCCTCGCAAGGACCCTACCAGCTGGGATCACTCTTGCTGCAAAGTTCAATTTCCCTAAAAGGCTCTGGATGGACCCCAAGGTGACCTTCTCTTTTACCAGAGCTGCCTGAATTTCCTGTGCTAACGCCTGCACCTTGTCTGCCAGCAGCCTTGACTCACCCACAATAGTGTCCAGCTCAATTCCTAGGACAGTCAGGACCTGCGCTGGGCCCTCAGTCTTACCTGGTGCCAGTGGAACCCCCAAATGGTTGGCTAACCTTTCAAAATCCATGAGAGCTTTCCTGCAGTCCTGCGTGCCCTCCTCCCCAATGAACAGAAAATCCTCAAGGTAATTGGTCACCCCTTTCACATCATAAGTCACCTAAAGCGCCCATTGCAAGAAGCAGCTGAAAGCCTCAAAATATGCACAGGAGACTGCGCAACCCATGGGCATGTATCTGTCATAGTAAAACATGCCATCCAGTTTAAAACCTAGTAAATGTTGGCTACTCAGGTATATTGGCAGCAAGCGGAATGCCGATTCGATATCTGCTTTAGCTAGCCAAGACCCCTTCCCCGCCCTCCTGACCAAATCTACCGCTACGTCAAGGGTGCAATATGATACAGAGCAGGTACCCTCCTCCAGCCCATGATTAACTGAGTCGCCTTCAGGGTAAGACAGATGGTGTATCAGCCTGCATGCCCCTGGATCCTTCTTAGGGACCACCCCCAGAGGGGAGACAATGAAGTTGTCCAGCGAGGGCTAGGGGAAGGGTCCCGCCACTCTACCCAACGCCCATTCTTTCTCAACTTTGGCCTGCACCACTGCTTTTAGCTCTTTAGCCGATCTAAGGTTGTCTGCCTCTCGACTTACCAGGGTGCTGACATATGGGATCTTGAAACCATGGATAAAGCCTGACGACAGCAGCTGGCTGTCCTGCCTGTTGGGGTAATGACTGAGCAATGGGATGAGGCGATCGAGGGCTACCGGAGGCGGGCCCTTGACTGCGCACACGGGTGCTGGGATGCAGTCCAAATGAGACAGGGGGCCAGCATGTGGTAGGAGAGCAGGGATAACCAGGGGAGAGCTGTGCTGAGGCGCCGGGGGCAAATGGGGGGAGGGGAGGGGGGGGAGGTGTCCTGTTCCATCTCAACTGTCCTGCTTGTTCTTGCCGGGGGGCTGCTGCTCATGTTTGCCGTAACAGGCCGCTGCTGGGTGGGGAGCCCCGCACTTGTTGCAAGTGTGTGCAAATTTACATGACTTGCCCCAGGAGCAGGATCCGGCGTTGAGCAGCCTACAAGTCCCCAAGAACGTGCGTTTGAGACCTCCCCTCTGACTCGCTCTCCTCTGCGCGCCTCGAAAGGAGTGTTTAAAGTTCCGCCTCCCAGAATGAAAGGAACCCCTTCCCGCTGAGTGCCCCCCCTGGTATTTGGATTGGTATTCCTTGTTCTGCGCAGTATGCTCACCCATATGTTCCATCCATAACTGAACTTCCTTCTGGTCCCAACCTATCTGGGGGCACATGGCCACCTTTTTCCTAAACTCCCTAACGTAGTTCTACCAACCAATGCCTCCCCACTTGAGAGCCTCGTTGTGGATGGTCCGGGAATATTGGAATAAACCTGGGCCCAAGTCAGGGTGTTTTTCCATTATTACTGCAGACAGTATGGAGAAAGCCTCGAGCCAGTTTTCAATTGTCTTCTCCGGCCAGGCTTAATATTTAACCTTTTTCTCATCCTCCTTCCCACCCATTTTCCTTGTGTCTAAACCATCCAGCCCATGCATAAGTAGTGTGAAGATATCAATGAACTCCCGTCACCATATCCCCTCCTTAGCCGCCAGGGGGACCTGCCATGCTAGGGAGCAGCGACCAGACAACAAGGGGGCAACAGTAACAAGAGGCGGCCAGACTGGTGCCGGCGCCGGTACCATCTGTGAGTCAATGCTGACGGCCGGGGTGGCAGGGATCGGGGCGGGCGTCACGGGAGCCGCTGCAAGGGGAGGGGCTGGCGTACCCGCAGTTGCAGGTGGCTGCGCAGGGAGGGACTAGGAGATGGAGCGGAAGTGGACACTGGCGCGCTACTTATTGGTGCTGTCACAACTGTTGTCAGCTCAGGCCCCGTTTGCTTCACCACCTCCTTAGAAATTGTTGGCGTGGCCGCTGCGGGGACCACGCTGGATGGGATGTTTGAGTTTCGCTTGACTGTGACCCCCACACTTTTGCAATTGCTTGCCCCACCCCCCCACTGCTGACAGGGCTGCTGTGGGACGGCAGAGTGCTGTGTCCTGCAATACCGGATTTAAAGTCTGACATGAAACTGATCATAATGTCCATGAGCTTACCCCTTTTGTCCATACAATCGGTATTTGCTGAAACTGTACTACTGTCCGTCATGGCCCCTGACATCGGCCCAGAGCATGGGGGGGTTGGCGTCGATGGAATGACTTCTCCAGAGGTCGACTGTGCTCTACCTCTAGGTATCGGCGGATCGGCAGGAAAGTCTTTGTTGGTAGGTCTGCGTGCCCGTTTCGGCCTAGAAGGTCCTGTGTCCATGTTCGTCTGTTGCTCAGGGACGGGACCGTCGACGACGACCCCAGAGACTTCTGGCACGTGCGAGTTCAAGATTCCCTTAGCCCACGCCAACCCCTTGGTCTTGGCCATCTGCATGAAGGCCACCCATTGCGCATCCTGTGACGTGCCTGGCAATGAATCCTCCACCGGGAACATCTGGGAAAATAGGGAGGGGGAGCCCTGGCTATCCATGCCGCTCTTTGAGACGAAGGCCACCGCGCGACCAATTTATTCTGTGTATTGACCTTCTCGTAACCTGATGCTGGCGTTCGCCCTACCAAAAGATCAACGATTATTCTGAATGCGAAGATGGAAAAAACAACACGTTAGCCACTGTATCCCTGCACCTATGCCGTCACTCTGCGTCAGTCTAACAGGGTTGCTAACTCTTCGCTAGCTCTCCTTCGCCGCGCCCTCCTGTCCACCCCGCAGGAATTCAGGTATGGGCCCTCGCTCCCCTCCCAGCCTTGTGCGCCTGCGTACGCATACCTGGGAAAGCCCCTGTGATTCCTCACTCTTGCGAGATGGCTGCCTAGTCAAGGCTCGCTCCTCCAGATACGTACTGACCTGTAATAGATTATTTCATTACTAACTTCCCTCAAATCCCTTTGCCCGTACCGTGTTGCCTCTTCCTAACCCGCTGTTAGCGTTGACGGGTTTTCGCTCAAATCAACCTGTACCTGCTGTGGGCAACCTGCTCCGTTCGTGCACGCTCACAATGTCGCTGTTCTCGATAGGCCCGGAACTGACCGCTAGCTGGGGACACAAAGATAAAGGTAATGCTCCATTCCCCCTACTGAAACCTCGCCCCGTGCAGGGGCAGTCCCTGGTGACGACTGTTTCCCTTATCCCCCTCTTAATAACAGTCAGTGCCTCCCAAGTATCGTGTCCGCCTCAAAGCACCTAGGACCACCAGCGATTGTCCCGTCCACCTCGCGGTGCCCCCCCACCCCGGCAACGCCCCAGCTTGCTACCTGCTAGGCAGAAACAGCCTGACCCGCTGCAGTGCCTGGGGTGGGGAGAGGAGGTGGGAGGGGGGAATCCGACCCCCCTCCCCCCGCCCGTCTAGCCAAGGAATCGAAGCCTTCACGACTCCTCGCTCTCGCAATGACCATCCGGCGATTTATCAGAGAAAGTAACATTGACTATAATTTGCTTTGTAACCACAAACCATTGAAACCCCAGGATTTGCGCTCATAACCTTTAACCCTCTGACAGTGGTCCTGCCTGTCTAATCTGGGTGATGAGGCAGGGCAAATGAAAAAACAGGTCAGAGGGGATAGGGCGGGATGGGGGCTTCATGCCCAGCTTCAGCCCTCCCAAACTTTCTCCTACAATCGACAGACACATATTTATGTAACTGTTTTATAGCCCCGCGAACACTGTCCCACAATAACAAATGCCTGTATGGATAATGAAGCAAAACTGAAATAACAATTTTACGTCCCAGCTCGACGCGTATCACGCTACTTAATAGTGGCCGTCGACGTGCCTTAGTTTGTCAGGCGAGGGAAACAAAGGTCTGTGCCGATAAGATGATTTGCACAGGATCAAACAATTGGGCGAGTACTAACGCCGCTTTAAGATTGGGGTTACGGAGTGCTCGCGGTAGCCCGCGGCAACCAATGCTGAGGGAAGTGGAGGACAAATGTACAGAGCGCATTGATGGGGATAGCAAACCCATTGTTACGCTAGCATTTAAATGTGCTCTTGGAGAGAATGCTGCCAACTTGGCGTTCCCGTCCGGCTGCAACTCATATACCTGTGAAACTATAGGAAAGTGTAAAGTCGGGCATGAACCCGCCCACATTTTGAGGGCCTGGGCTAGGCTCTCGCGAAGCGGTGCTCAGGCCGGAGTCCACAAGCGAGCCCAGCCAAACCTCCGGCCGCATTCCAGCCCCCGAGCGGGCTACCTGACACAGAGAGATGCATGAGTGGGGGGTGGGAAGTCAGGCATGAAGTCGCCCCACATTTCGAGGGCCTGGGGCTAGGCCCTCTCTCCCGTGGTGCTCCGGCTGGGGTCCGCGAGCGAGTCCAGCCAAACCCCCAGCAGCATTCCCGCTCCTGTGAGGGCTGCATGAAGCGGATAGAAGGGAGATGCGGGAGCCAGGGGGGTCGGGGGCGGGGACGGGGGAGCTTGCACCTACATGGAATCCCGTGCAAAGGGCTCGAACAGCGAGGCATGATGACCAGCGGGGACTGCGTGACCGGGGGAAGAAGACAAACGGCGTGAAGTCTCGGCACGCAAAAGGATCGCCAGATGGTCGGGGAAGGTCTATATACCTGCCTCCCCACCCACTGGCGCGCCGGAAATGACGTAGTTAGGAAGCGCCGGACCCCGAGCGGGTCCAAACACTAGGCTGTCGGGTTTGTGCCCTCATGTGGCACTAAGGTGGCCGCCCTCCTATGGGGGCCCCCTGCGTGAGCCGCGGGCAGCCTCAGAGCTGGGTGCGTGCGTCAGCATGGGTGTAATGGTGCAAGAAAAAGAAAGGCCTTGGCAGAAGTGCGTTATGAGAGTTCTGTGGATGTCTCGGCACTGGGAGAGCAGTCTGTGACAGACTGTCTGTTTAGGTCATAACAGAGATGCATAGTGAGAGGTCTTTGAATATTTTGGCACTGAGGTGTCAGACAAGGATGGGGTATTGTGAGAACCACAACACACGAATCATAAGAGTGTAAATGATTTATAAAACATATTTTTGTGATGCAGCTATTGTATTCCTGGAAGCCCGCCTTGCCATGCGATTGGCCATTGGTCTGTTTTGCTCTGCTGTGCTGGCCCCTATGTTCTGCTGATTCAAGCTGCAAAGCAATGCTTCTTTAGGGCATGGCCTTGAAGCAGGTGCACTGCTGCCTCGCAAGGAGAGCTCTGGCGCAGCGGCCAGGGCAGCTAACTCTGGAGCACGGGTCTCACGGTTCGATCCCCGAATCCGGCGACAGCTCAGCCCAGCACTATGTGACTCTGGGCAACAGTTCTCTTAATCTTTCCGTCGGCCCCCAGCACCATGAGACCCTAAGGCAGAGGTCTTCAATCTGTGGGGCGCGACCCCCAGGGGGGCCCCGGAGTCCTGGGAAGGGGGTCGCGCATTTCCAGGCCTAATTCTGCCAGGAATACAGAACGTGCTCTTCCTTTTGGACAAAGTCAAACGCGATCCTTAAAATGCTTCAGCTGAAGTTAATTGAGTGTCATGTGCTGTAAAAGGAAGAGGCCCGGCAGACAAATAGAACAATCCTTCAAATCAGCCTTCCTGCCAGGGTGCCTGCTTGCCTGAATGAAATTTAAATGTATGCTAGGGGTTAATCTGCAAATGTAAAGGATGCTTGGGAGTGGTTCTGGCTTTAATTGCTCGAATCACTTCAAGCATTGTGATGGCAAAGATGTGTGTTTTTGTGTGGTGATTAGCAACTGGGTTGTGAAGTGTGTGCTTTTAATGATAACTGTATTTACACAGCGCTTAGTCCCCCTTAGTAGGTGTTGAAGGGACAGTTATGCAAAAAAAATGCATTACTTATGGTCTGACATTACACAAATCTACATTTTGGAAGCTCCATTTTATCCTAAAACTCTTTGCACATTTTGTAGCAGTCTATCTTATAATGTGTGTAATGCAAGTATAAAATAATGACTTACACATTCACAGTGCTTTCTGTCACAGGCTGTGACCTCATAGCACTAAAAATACACAAGTCACTATTTTCCACTGCAGCAACCAAATTTAATTCTGTGGCTCTCTCGTTACACACAGACCTATGCAGTGCATTAAATAATAGAGGTTTTATAATGTACTATATAGTAACAACTTTTAAAATGTATTTTTCATTTGAGCTACCCATTATTTTATATGTAGCTACCTGATGGTAAAAGACCTAAAAAAAGAACAAAATATTTTGGGCCTGATTTATTAGAGGCTTGCGCTGCTGCGTTGCCTCATAGATATGGAGTAAGACAAAATAGTGCAAGTCACTGCGTTTCCTTACTCTATGTCAAGAAGGCGTTTCATAGGCGTTGCAGTGGGTGACACAACGCCCATGGATCTTGACGCTGCCCCAGATTTACAAAACCATGTAAAACTGGGGCAGTGCCAAAACCTCACGCTTCCCCACACCAGGTGTAACTCTCCTTGTTTTTTTCCTCTTTCCATGTGTGCTGCATGATGCAGCACACATGGAACGAGGGAAACCCCTCTCAGGATTGTTTTTAAGCAGGAAGGTGCCCCTTCCTGCACAAAAACCATCCTGCCTATGATGGCGCTAGGCAGCAATTTGTGTGCCAACATAGGGGGAAAAGGACAAAAATGCACCATATTTCATAAATAAGGTGCATTCCTGCCCTTTCACATTGTCGTAGTGCAGCGCAGCAATAAGACTTGCGAAGCTGCCCTACGCCAATGCCTCATAAATGAGGCCCTTTGTTTTTAGCCACACCTTTGATCACGCCCCAACCACTGACCTTTGGTTTGCTAAACACTGTTTAATTTATTTCCCCAATGTATAAATGATTTGCTGTGGGAATTGGGGGCGTTTATGGTTGTCGATAGTTGGCAATGATGAAGAGGCCAAAGTTCTAGAAATTTTTGTCAGGAAGGGGTCCTTACGCCTAAAAGATTTTGACAGGGGGGTCTCGGCATCAAAAAGTTTGAAGACCTCTGCCCTAAGGGGTGATTTGTTCGCACTTTACAAATACCGGGTTATTATTATTTGTACACTTTGCTGGTGCAACGGAGGTCATCTCTGTGCTGTCCCAAACTTTACATATTGATTATGTTTCCCCCTCCCCCAACATTTAAACTGGAGTCGTTTGCTTGATTACAACGACTTTAACAGCAGTAGACTTTTTAGGTCAGACACTTGTTCCCTATTGACTCACTTTCAGTGCCCAGCACTTCCTGGCATGTGTCTTGTGTGCTGCCCACACACATTAAATAAATATATCTCATTGGGCAGCTGCTTTGCATCAAACCAAGTGGGATGAAGGCTCGCTGTGGAAATGTGGTGATCGGTAGCTCAGGAGTTCGAATCCCGGCGTGACTGACTCAGCATTAAATCTTTCCGAGATCTGTAAACTCAGTTCCATTAAGATGGGCAATAGTAGCTTTTGTTATTTACAGCGCATAAAAGCTGCAGGAATACGCAGTTAAAGCGCTCTATAAAAATGTCTTTATAAAATATTTTTCTTTCCTTCTTTCAGTATAAGCTTTTCTTCGCTGCGTGCTGGCAGTGGCACCCGTGGCCATGCTGACCCCGTTATTCAGGTTGCCACGGCGTAGTAGCTCCCAGGTGGATGTGGCTCTGAAAAGACCGCAAGGGAGGTAAAGTTGAGTTGGGCAGGAGGCTGCAGCTGCGTGTCCTCCACTGGGAGCGCAGGGCGGTACTGAAACGCTGTCGCCATAGCAACACAGTCACCATGGAAGAAAGAATACAGAGCCCTGTTTATCGACAATGCCTCCAAATAGAGATCTGCGGCTAATGGCCACCAGGCAGGTGTTTACAGAAGACAAGCAACGAGCCAAGGGGCTGTCGCCGGGTATAATTGGCTCAGTGCAGCACAAAAAACACCTCCCGGAGAAGCACAAATATGCCACTGCCCTTTCTGAGCTAGAAGAGCCTTAAAGGGACATCTGAGAACCTTTTCTTCTTGCAGCTGTAATTTTTGAGCCTATAATGAACAAGGGTATTTTATGTCTCGAGTAGCCAAGGCCTTTTGATCACGTCCAGCGTCAGCCAAGACCTTAGATTTTACTAAAATTATAAATATATACTTGTAGTGTCTTTTAGCTAGCCGTCTTTATCGTTTGGTATGTTGCTGTGCCTTTCACATTTTTCTACAGCCCGCTGCAGCAAACAGCAGGGGGCAGTAGGATAGCCCACTCCAGCCCCTGGATAACGTCACTTTGAGTTACGACTGTTCTGTTCTTTCACAAGGAGCGCATATGTACACAAAGTAGTTCCCTTCGGTGCCGGGGACTACTACGGCAATGTGTGTTGTTTGAGACCCAAAATATACTTCTGATTCTATCAATTATTTTTAATTGACGAGGGCCTGGCAGTTATTTCAATTATACAGTTTTGCAAAATTCATTGCAAAACAAAAAAAACAAGCTTTGACAAAGCCAGTAGGTCTGGGTTCGGCAGCAATGCCCTCAGAATGTGAACAATCATTGACCTCGCTAATAGGGTTTGCTTTGGCCTTAACTAATGTCTTTGTCAATGCTTGGTTTTGTGGATTTTTTTGTGTGAAAGTGTAACATAAACCATCCAAGATGGGCCCTCGTGAATGGATGCACGGAGGGCTATCTTGTAATTTTTGTTTAAAAAGTATAACAAAAATGATTTTTAGATGGCTGCCCGCTCGTTCACAAGCATGGGCAACAGTCTTTGTATTTCTTTTGTTATGCTTTACCAAAAAAACATTAAAATGAGGCCACCCATGCATACGCATGCATCAGAGGTCGAAGTGTCACAGATAATAGTGAGACGGAGATGACCGTGGTGTGCAGGGAGGGGGGGGACGCTGGGCGAGGAACGCATATGGTTGGGAGTTTATGGGGCAGTGGACGGACACCAAAGGAGTGGTGTCAGCAAGTTGGTATTTGTTTGAATTATAGCTCGGCGATGGCACAGGTAGAAATAAATGCATTCAAATAGTATCATTTTCCATTGTGAAACAAAACCGGCATGCTTTACTTGGGATATGTCCATTTAATAAGGGGTTGTGAAAGTGACCGTAAACAGCAGTGGAGCTATTTACATAGGCAGTCACAGGCAGAAAGAGAGCATAGCTATCTGCATCGGGGCACAACCAAGGCGTTTCAACAAACAGATGCAGTAAATATTTATCAAAGAAGAAATTGGTATAAATCTAGTTAACGTTTTTTTTTTTTACTTACAGGCTGATAAAAGGGGTCCTTCAGTGCTGGTTTCCTTCTGTAACTTAATAGGTTTGCATCAATCTACCAGCCATATTTCATATAGTTTTGCAATGGTGCAAACAATGGAGCAAATTCAGTTTGCTTCTATAAAAGCATCTTTCCATAAAAAATGTGATGATTTGAAAGGCACACATGTAGGGTGTCTAATTATGAATGCATTGCAGAGAGGGGAAGTGTTACTACTTTATCCAGGTTCCTCCAGCATCTAATTGTGCGAAAATACACATTTTAGCTGTATGTCAGTATCTCCATGAAGATATGGGCCAAGCTTTTTCTACTTTTGTGAAAAGCAGTGGAACGTATAAACTCTGCCCACGATATGTATGGGGAGAAGGTTAACGTGCCACTCACTGATTTATCAATGTGTTTTGTTGTAGCAAAAATCGAAGCCAGAAAACCATTTGTGCCACTGGTAAGATGACTTTGATGAGGAAGGGTTTAAGGCAAATTCAGTTTGCTCCACAACTTCTTATACAAGGAGTTTGTGCTCGAATCTGAAATACCTTAAAAAACAAAAGACGAGGCGTTTGGCTAAACAGGAACAGTTTGTTTAATTAAACATAGCGGCCGGGAGAACAGTTACCGGCGCAGGGTCTGAGGACTGTCTCAATTTATATTCAGTTAGGATCCTTCTTAAATACAGTTTTCATCAGGTTGTAAAAGTTCTCTGGTGAGCCATATATGGTGAGGAATGTTGATTGCTAGCTTAGAGTCATAAATTAATGGTCAAATGGTTACTACAGGTGGGCCTCGACCTTACGTGGACACAATGTGGCCAGTGGGTAACGTGTCTAGATTTCTGGCATGGGGAGTGCATGATCATTGCTTGTGCTGTGTTCTGAATGGCTAAACGTTCCTAACTCATGTGGCAGCTGACTTTTGCAGAGGTCTTCAAACTTTTTGATGCAGAGACCCCCCTGTCAAAATATTTTCAGCTAAGGACCCCCTCCTGACAAAAATTTCTAGAACTTGGTCCTCCTCATCATTGCCAACTATCGACAACCATAAATGCCCCCAATTCCCACAGCAAATTATTTTTACATTGGGGCAAATAAATTAAACAGTGTTTAGCAAACCAAAGGTCAGTAAGAGAGCTTGGGGGCGTGGTCAAAGGTGTGGCTAAAACAAAGAGCCTTATTTATGAGGCATTGGCGTAGGGCAGCGCTGCAAGTCTTCTTGATGCGCTGCCCTACGCCAATGTGAAAGGGCAGGAATGCACCTTATTTATGAAATATGGTGCATTCCTGTCCTTTCCCCCTGCGTTGGCGCACAAATTGCTGCCTAACGCCAGCATAGGCAGGATTGTTTTTGTGCAGGAAGGGGCACCTTCCTGCAAAAATAATAATCCTGAGAGGGGTTTTCCTCTTTCCATGTGTGCTGCAGAATGCAGCACAAATAGAAAGAGGAACACACATAGAAAGAGGAAAAACAAGGCGAAATGAAAACATTTCTCCTTGTTTACATGGTTTTACAAATCTGGGGCAGCGTCAAAATCCATGGGTTTTGCGTGAGAACACCCACTGCAATGCCTATGGAACGCCTACTTGACATAGTGTAAGGCAACACAGCGACTTGCGCTGCTTTGTCTTACTCCATATCTATGAGGCCATGCAAAGCCACGCAAGGTGACTTTGCGTCGCCTCATAGATATGATTGAGACGCTTCTGCCCCCAAAGCTTAAAAAAAAGTGACGCTCCGGCAGCGC
Source organism: Calotriton arnoldi (assembly GCA_963921515.1). Taxonomy (NCBI): domain Eukaryota; kingdom Metazoa; phylum Chordata; class Amphibia; order Caudata; family Salamandridae; genus Calotriton; species Calotriton arnoldi. The sequence goes on along the minus strand of CAWUFW010001609.1, from coordinate 2,441,657 downwards.
AAGCCTTTCATAAATCAGCCCCAAAATATTTTGTTAGTTTTTTGGGTCTTTCACCATCAGGTAGCTACATATAAAATAATGGGTAGCTTAAATGAAAAATAAATTTACTCAATGGGAAATGTACTGTAGTACATTATGAAACCTCTATTATTTAATGCACTGCAGAGGTCTGTGTGTAACCAGATAGACACAGAATTAAATTTGGTTGGCGCAGTGGAGAGTAGTGACTTGTCTATTTTTAGTGCTATGAGGTCACAGCCTGTGACAGAAAGCACAGTGAATGTGTAAGTCGTTATTTTATACTTGCATTACATACATTATAATATAGACTGCTACAAACTGTGCAAATAGTTTTAAAATAAAATGGAGCTTCCAAAATGTAGATTTGAGTAATATAAGACCATAAGTAATGTTTTTCTTTTTTGCATACCTGGCCCATCAACACCTCACCAGGAGTACTAAGCACTGTGTAAATTCAGTTATGGTTAAAAGCTTGCACTTCACAGCCCAGTTGTTAACTCTTTGCACCACCATGCAAAAACCCCCCACATCTTTGCCATCACAATGCTTGGAGTGATTCAAGCAATTAAAGCCAGAACCGCTCCCAAGCACCCTTTACATTTGCTGATTAACTCCTAGCGCACATTTGCATGCCATTCAGGCAAGCAGGCACCCTGGCATGAACGCTTACTCGAAGAATTGTTTTACCTGGCCTCTTCCTTTTGCAGCACATGAGACTCAATTAACTTCAGCTAAAGCATTTTAACTATCGAATGAAGGGTCCGCTTACTCGAAGAATTGTTTTACCTGGCCTCTTCCTTTTGCAGCACATGAGACTCAATTAACTTCAGCTAAAGCATTTTAACTATCGAATGAAGGGTCCCGGCCTTTGTCCAAAAGGAAAAGCACATTTTGCATTCCAGGCAGAAGTTAGGCCTGGAAATGCGCGACCCCCTTCCCAGGACTCCACGCGCCCCACAGATTGAAGACTGCTGCTTTATGGTGTTTTAGGGATGATTTATTGGGGCCATTCTCCCTTGACCATTGTAATGTCACTGCGCCTATCTGTGGGATTGATCTAGGGTTTCCTGTTCCCGTGGTTATCTGCTAGCTACGTGCCATCCCAGCCTGCGACCTATAAATTAGTAACCCAGTGCCTGGGTCTCAGAGCTTGCTTGACTATATATTTGCGAGTCAGGGTTGATGTGGAGTTCATGATGGGCAATTTCATTTATAGGGACGTGTTTTCGTTTTCATAAATGAGTGTATCATTTTCCATATTCACACTATTGCTTTCCATATTAACAAGTTGACGCTGTGTAAAATCTCTAAACAGTGATTTCCCAAATAGAAAAGTTGCCAAACAATGGTATAATTACATTTGTTTAATTTAGCTTTAAATTAAATGTCATATGGTACTGAAACCTTGGGACACCTGTGCTCACGGCCTACTATGAGAGAGCCAGCGCTGGTAAAGTGGGTGCTTGTTGCAGACGCGGCTGTTGCTGGTCTAATATGATTTCTCCTCTCCCCCTCATACTGGCTTCTGTAATCCAATTTTAATCTGCTGTCCTTCATGAATGAGAGGAGGCAGCACCATAGAGGGGTCTTAAGTTTAAGTGTTTTTTATTGACTTTTAACTTCTGCATTATAATTAATCTTGAGGTCCACGCCTCTGAATCATGCTGGCATACATCATAATATATGGAGTGTTGTAAAGGAAAAGCAAATAATCCCTTCCCCCATACACCCATCCATGTTTCCCAAGACAAACCCCTCCTTTTCCCCACCGTCCCCCAGCACCCATGGTGCGTTGGCCGCTCTTCGAGCCCATTGAGTCAGCAGTCCTCTCCTCGACCTGTATGATGGAGTCCGGTTACTTTCTGGCTGCGTATTTTGGGACAGGCATTTGGCCAAATAATAGCTGTCCAATTTGGAGCCATCTAGGATGTTTAATACTTGCAGTCTTTTAGGGCAAGAAAGTTCTTTGTAGTCTTTGCTAAAATAAGTGATCAATGGGCCCCATTGCTTGGTGAATTCCTTGTTTGTCCCTCGGGCTGCGGAAGACAGTTCCTCCATGCCCAGGGTCTACCACAGTCTCTCCAACCATTTCTGCTCTAAGTGTGGACCGCCCTGGCACCACAATCCCAGGATGGTCTGTTTTGCTACCAGTAACAAAAAGGAGATCAGTCCCCCTCTTGGACCATACAGTGGGAATATGTCTGGGGCCAGGCGACCCAGCAATACCACCTACGGGCAGCAGGCCAGAGGTGCATCAGTAATAGTCTCCTCTGGCATCAGGACCACCGTCCAGAAGTGCCTTAGCGCGGGTCATGACCACAGAATATGTGTCAGTGATCCCTCCTCACCACACACTTTCCAACACATCGGGGCTCTCCCACCTAACATTTTTGCCAGGTGCGCTGGAGTATCTACAGAGGATCTATAAAGGATCTTCAAGAATGATTCTCTGCCCCCTGTGTGTTATGCAAAATTGTTTGCTCCTTCCAGTAATTCTCCCCATTGTTCTTGATCTAGAGTTATACTCAGCTTTCTCTCCTAGGCCTGTTGGAAAGGTAATTTAGAGACCCCCCTTTTGTGTTCAGTTTTGTATATACTTGATATTGCATGGCTGTCCCCAGTAGAATACAGTAGATACTTTTCATAGGGTTTGAGGGGTCTAGTGGCCCCTTGCTTCATTCTCAGGATCAAAAGCCTGTGTAGCAGTTGTAGGTAGTTGAAATGCTCTGTCTCCGGTAGTGCAAATTTGGTTTGTAGCTGGGCAGAGGTTTTTATGGTCCCTCGGTCAAACATGTCCCTTAGTCTCTAGCACCCTCCCTCCAACCACCTCTGTCCATGCCTGGTGTAAACTCAGGGCTACCCCCACAGAGGGGTAAATGGGCAACGGAAAGACGCAAGGCTGTTCACCGGTATCTTGTCTCATATCTCTAGCGTGGCTCATGTGACCTGGGGTTGGTAGAGTGTCGTGGTCTAATACGCTTTTGACTGCCAGGGGATCTCCCCCAGCAGATCTGCTGCCATTGTTTGATCATGCACAATCACTTGCTAAGTTTCCTGTCGTATCCAATGGATTAGGTACCGTAGATGGGCTGCCACATAATAACTGACGAGGTCAGGGACCCCTAGCTCCCCCTGTTGCAAGCGCAGGTAGCACTGTTTTTTAGCCAGGCGCTCCCCCCCACGTCCACACAAATGTGTTACATATGGTCTGTAAGTCTACAATATAATATTTTGGTATCTTGGGGGGCAAGGTCTGGAAGAGATGAAGGATCTTGGGTAGGATGGCCATTTTGTATGTCGCTATGCGGCCCAGCAAGCACAATGTTTTATATTTCCAGCCGTGTAGTTCCGCTTTTACTCCACGCCATAGCTGTAGGAGAGTAGGATCTGCTTCACATGGGTACCCCCACTTTTTGCTGATGCTTCACTGTTTTTCGACCTTAGTCTGGCTGGGGCCCTGCTAATCAGAACCCCAGCCTAGCTGCTTCCTCTCTAAAATGGTTTCCATGTGCCTTAGGCACATCTCTGATTGGAATCTGAGTGCCCTTATAAGTCCCTAGTATATGGTATACTATGTACCAAGGGCATAGGTACCTCAGAGGCATACCAGGGGCTGCAGCATGTATTGTGCCACCCTGGAAGGCCATCCAAACTGACACCACAGGTCTGCTACTGCAGCCTGGGTAAGGTGGTGCATGCACCCCTTACTGTGATATAGGTTACCTATATCACTAAATACATACACACATATAAACCTATAAGTCACTCCTATGGCAGGCCTTATCAATCCTGAAGGCAGAGTGCGTGGTTCCTAAGTGAGAGGGTGCCCCTGCATGATCAGGGCCCCTCTGCAGCGTTCGGAGACCCTTCTCTGATGCTGTTTGTAGTGCAGCCTGACCATATACTCTTAAGCGCATTATAACCTCGCGTTAAATGCTAACTTTGGAATGGCTGCACCGAAACATGTCGTGTTTGGTGTCAAACATCTTGGAATACTACCCCCCGCCAATTCTGGCGGCGGGGGTAGCATTCCACCCTTCTAGAGGAGAGACATGTTAACCCTGGCCTGGCCGGTAACTTCTTTCTAAAGCCCTGGCATCACAAAATGGATGCTGCTGCCACAGACACAAGTCTGGCCTCCTGCTGCTGGACGAAACTCCGGCAGGGGAGGCCTGGACAATAGGTTTCCTGTCCCAGGGAGGTGTGACCACCTCCCCAGACAGGATAGTGTGTATTGGGGCTGGGCGGGAGCACTTTCGGGTGCTTTGAAGTCCTGCACTGGGGGCACACTTGGTGTCCCTGTGCATACCCCAGTTCAAACCGGATCAGGGGCTTGCCGCCCCTGCTTTGGCGCGAACTGGACAAAGGGAAAGGGGTGTAGCCACCCCTCTGCCCTGACCCACCCATAGGTGGGGCCACAGAGTAGTCCAACCCCTAAACTTAGTATAAGTATAGGAACCCAGTCCTTAGAACTTTAGATTATCCCTGGACGAAACTCTGACACAGAATCCTGGACCTTCGACGCTCTACTCAAGACTAGAGGACAGAAGAATCTCCCTTGGGGTCAAGGAGTGACTCCCCTGCTTGGCAGGCACCAAAGAAGCAATTGTCCGGTCTGCATCGCCTAAGCTCCCGTCGGACGCCGAAGTCTTTGCATCACCAGAGGTGAATTTCCAGACTTCCCTGAGGCTGCCCTGAGTCCCCAGCAAAGCTGAGGCCCGTAGCTGTCGTGGGTAATGTGGAACCGTGACCCCTGGACACCGCACGCATTTGCAAGTGCATCCTCTTCTGGGTCTCCCACGAAATCGTGCTTTGGGCTCTGAGTAGCCCTAGCCTCCAGCACCAACTTCACCGAAGATCACTGGCCTCCACTCCACGAGTGTCCTGTGAGCCAGCTCCACGTGCACCGTCTCGAGGCTCCTTCGCGGTCGCTAGCCCGTTGGCTAGTAGCCCTTAACGAAGGCCAATCCTTTTCTTCTTGGGCTCCCTGGTTGCTCCAGCCTTGCCCTCACTTACCCTTGCTGGGTGAGTTCCTCAGACCTTGCTGGTCTGCATCATCGTCAATCTTCAACTTCATCAAGACTTGCCGTTGCCAAGGCTTGTTGGGTCCAATCCGGTCGGCGACACCTCAGCACTCGACAGACATCGTGTACCAGCCCTAATCCTGCTCCTGGTCACCGACAACGCCTCCTGGACCTTGTGACTGAAGAGTCAAGACGACCGTCAACCTACCTGAAGCACTCGACATCGGTGGGCATCTGCTCATCGCCTTCCTGGTCACTGGCTAGTGACCCAGACTCTGTCCCCTCTGCTTTCAGGTTCTTCAGATCTCCGATCCACTCTTGGATCCACCCGGACACTTTCCACTTGGTCGCCAGCAGCACTTTGCAGCAGATCGCCATTCAAATCGACGACGAAACCCCACCCCGAAAGGCACCTATGCACCCGGCTTCCCTGGGTGAGGTAACAAGAGTACTCCGGTGCTCCCGTGGGTAGAGACTCTAGAACGGCCTAGTTCTCAAAGGGTTTGCTCCAAGTCCTCCTTTAAGTGTCCCTTTTCTTTAATTTCCTAATCGCGACTTTCTCCATAGAAGTTAACGGCGTTTCGCGGTTGTGTATTTACACTGCACGCGTCCCCCATGGGTCCCCTGTGTCACTACCTTGGGTGGTTCCTTGTGGTCCAAGCACTTCTAGAGGCTCTAGGCCTAGTGTATAGCTCAGTCGTGGTTCTTATACCACTTTATTGGTATATGGTTTGGTACGCCCCTAGGGCCCAAACGTGTATTTGTGCTATTACTGTGTTTAAATAACTTATAACTTATGTACTTCGAACTCTAGCCTCAGAAAGAGACTAGAGGGGTGTGTTTAGCAATAAATACATATATTTTGAATATATACCTGGTGTGGTGCTCTTTCATTTGATCACTCAAGAGATTATAGACTGGTAAAACAAGCTGCTTTACATTCCTTCAAGACTTAGCCTGAAGGCTGCTCTCCATAGCTACCACTAGGATAGCTTTCAATAAGGTTGTCTTTAACCTATCTCCAATAAGGGGTTGTTTGGACTGGTGCAAGGTGCCCACTATAATTAGTGGACAGCATATGCCAGGCCAACTTCTCACATTGGTGTGCAGCGTGTGGGATTCCAGCTTGCTATTGTTTTACCAGATAATCTCAATTGAATTGATCTACTGAAAACCACTAAAGGTACCTAAGGTACATATAAATTAAGCTTAGAATACAGTAAGTTCTACTGAACTTAGCGTTGTGTGTTAAGGGATAGCACACCCTTTCTACAACTCAAGAGAGTTTAGTAGGCCACACTAGAGTAGGTAGTGCATACACCACACCTCACTAGTGATGTCTTCAAAGCCAGGACCCAGTGAGTCCTTGCCAGAAGCCCCTGGGCTTCTTCCCTCCAAGTATGATACCCTCCCATTCTTGGAATTGAGAGCATTATGTAACTTGAGGAAACTGAAGACAGGACAAAGTCCCACCACCCAACATCTTAGAGAGATGTTGGAGGCTTATGATCTCAGCAGGCCCTTAGGGACTGAAGGGGTAGGAGCAGAGGGTGGGGCAGAAGATGAGGATGGGGCCAGGGGAAGCAATACCCCAGCCCCCCTCTGGAACTGACCAGGAGGGTGACAATGACCCTGACCTGGATAACCCAATCCCTCCTGTGGAAGATGAAGAGGAAGATCAGAATGATCCCCACTTTGTCCCCCAGGAAGGATTATGAGTGTGCCCAGAAGGTCTAGGTCTCCTTCTCAGGAGTCTAACCACTCTGGCACCTCAATAGGGACCTCTGTCTCCTCTCATAGGAGGGAATCCTCTCATGAGAGAAGAAAGAGGCTGGTTCAATATGAGGAAGCTCAGCTTGAACTCAGAAAACAGCAACTGGCTATAGACAGGGAGTCCCTAGATCTCTACAAAGAGAGAAGAAAGTTGGGACTAGAGTCCCATGGTGGCAGCCATGTCCCTAGAGATAGGGAAAGGTCTTATGACCATAGAAACCTGAGCAAGATTGTCCCTCCCTACCAGAGTGGGGATGACATCCACAAATGGATAACTGCTCTAGAGTAGGCCTGTAAAGTACAGAAGGTCCCTCAGGAGCAGTGGGCAGCAATCTTGTGGCTCTCCTTTGCAGACAAAGGTAGAGACAAGCTCCTCACTGTAAGAGAGGAGGATGCTGATAATTACAAGGTCTTGAAGAGTGCTCTTATTGATGGGTTTGGCCTAACAACTGAACAATACAGGTTGAAGTTCAGAGATACCCAAAAAGCACAGACTCAAGACTGGGTAGACTATGTGGATTGTTCTGCTAAGGCTCTGGAAGGCTGGTTGATGGGCAGTAAGGTGTGTGACTTCACAGGATTGTACAATCTGATAATGAGGGAGCAGATTCTTAATAACTGTCAAAATCAGCTGTTGCATCAGTACCTGGTGGACTCTGATCTGACCTCTCCCCAAGAATTGGGAAAGAAGGCAGACAAATGGGTCAGAACCAGGGTGAGGCAGAAGGTACAGAACCAAGGTGGTGACCCTAAGAAGCAAGATTCTAAGAACTCTGAAAAGGGTGGGGAGAAGGGTAAAGATCAAAAGTCTTCACAAGGCCCCCAAAAATCTTCTTCAGGTGGGGATTCACAGTCTACAAAAGGGAAAGGCCAAAGAAAACCATGGTGCAAGGTCTGTAAGCAAAAGACCCACTGGACCAGTGATTGCACCAAGTCCAAAGACTCAAGTCCAGCCCCCACCAATGCCCCTAAGGCACCTGTTCCCCCTAGTACAGTTACAGTTGGTGGGAGTGCTTCAGCCAAGGGTTTAGTAGGGTTGACCCTGGGTACTGAGTTGGGCTCTGACCTAGTCAGAGAACTCACTCAGGCTGTGTTAGTCTGTGATGGAGGCATGGATGTGACCTCCTCTGTGAGTCCCAGTAATCTGGGCAAGTACAGACAACAGCCTTTAATCAATGGACGAGAGGCTTTGGCATTTAGGGACACAGGGGCAAGTGTCACCATGGTGACACAAGACCTTGTGAATCCTGGGCAAGTTATACTTGGTGAGATGTACCAAGTGACCAATGCTAGCAACGTCAGAACAGACCATACTCTGGCAGTTGTTAACTTCTCCTGGGGAGGGGTAACTGGCCTTAAGAAGGTTGTGGTGAGTGCAAACCTACCAGTCGAATGCTTGCTTGGCAATGACTTAGAAACTTCAGCTTGGGCAGAAGTGGAGCTCAGGACCCATGCAGAAATGCTGGGGATCCCTGCAGATGTGTTTGCTGTGACCAGGTCACAAGCCAAAATGTATAGCACTGAACAGGCCTTGGATTCTGGAATAATGGACCAAGTGCCTTCCAAGAGGAGGAGTAGTAGGGTAAAGGCAGTGCCTTCCCCCTTGGCTCAGAAGGAAGATCAGTCCCTTGAGGGGGATGATCTCAGTCCTGAGGAAGGAACTGTCCCAGAGGAGCTTGAACCTGACCAGGTTGAGTTCTTGGGGACAGGGGGACCTTCCAGGGCAGATCTGAGCCAGGAGCAGCAGAGCTGCCCCTCTCTTGAACCCCTCAGACAGCAAGCTGCTGCTGAGGCTGCTGGGAAAGCTAGTGGTCCCCATACAGTGTATTGGGATGATGGACTCCTGTACTCAGAGTGTAGAGACCCCAAGCCTGGTGCTACCAGGAGGTTGGTTATACCTCTAAAGTTCAGGGGCTTCCTATTGACCCTAGCCCATGATATTCCCTTGGCAGGTCACCTGGGCCAGAACAAGACTTGGGACAGAATTGTCCCTCACTTTCACTGGCCCCACATGTCTGAAGACACCAAGGAGTTTTGTCGCTCCTGTGTAACCTGCCAGGCCAGTGGCAAGGCAGGTGGCACTACAAAGACCCCCCTGATTCCATTACCTGTGGTGGGGGTGCCCTTTGAAAGGGTGGGGATTGACATTGTTGGTCCCATGGATCCCCAAACAGCATCTGGGCACAGGTTTATCCTGGTGGTAGTGGATCATGCCACCAGGTACCCAGAGGCTATTCCCCTTAGGACCACTACAGCACCTGTGGTGGCAAGGGCCCTCCTGGGAATTTTCTCAAGAGTGGGCTTTCCTAAGGAGGTAGTATCAGACAGGGGTGCTAACTTTATGTCTGGATACTTAAAAGCAATGTGGAAGGAGTGTGGAGTGACATACAAGTTCACCACACCCTATCACCCACAATGCAATGGTTTAGTTGAGAGATTCAACAAAACCTTGAAGGGCATGATTAAAGGGCTCCCAGAAAAGCTTAGGCGAAGATGGGACATACTCTTGCCCTGCCTTTTATTTGCATATAGGGAGGTGCCTCAGAAGGGGGTTGGTTACAGCCCTTTTGAACTTTTGTTTGGCCACCCTGTCAGGGGTCCACTGTGCTTGGTGAAGGAAGGATGGGAGTTACCTCTCAAGCCCCCAAAGCAAGACATAGTGGACTATGTACTTGGTCTCCGCTCCCGGATGGCTGAGTATATGAAAAAGGCAACTAAAATCCTTGAGGCTAGCCAGGAACTTCAAAAGGCCTGGCATGACCAAAAGGCTGTGCTGACTGTTTACCAGCCAGGACAGAAGGTGTGGGTGTTGGAGCCAGTGGCCCCAGCAGCTCTCCAAGACAAATGGAGTGGACCCCACACTATTGTTGAGCAGAAGGGTGAGGTTACCTACTTAGTAGACCTAGGAACACCCAGGAGTCCCCACAGGGTTCTCCATGTCAACAGGTTAAAACCATATGTGGACAGGGCAGACATGGGCTTGCTCATGGCTACTGATGAAGGGCAGGAGGAAGAGAGTGACCCACTCCCTGACCTGCTCTCACAGAACCCTGACGATGGGTCAGTAGATGGTGTAGCCTTGGCAGGCAGCCTCACTACCCAGCAGCAAACTGATTGTAGACAGGTGCTCAATCAGTTTAGACACATGTTTTCACTGACACCCAGTCAGACCACCTGGTGCACTCATGAAGTGGACACTGGGGACAGTCTGCCTATTAAAAATAAGATTTATAGGCAACCTGACCATGTCAGGGACTGTATCAGGACTGAAGTCCAGAAAATGTTGGAGTTGGGAGTTATTGAACCCTCAGATAGCCCTTGGGCTAGTCCAGTGGTCCTTGTGCCAAAACCTCACACCAGTGGTGGAAAAAGAGAGATGAGGTTTTGTGTGGACTACAGGGGTCTCAATGCAGACACTAGGACTGATGCCCATCCAATACCAAGGGCAGATGAGCTAATAGATACTTTGGCCTCAGCCAAATATCTCAGCACATTTGACTTGACAGCTGGCTACTGGCAGATCAGACTAGCTGATACTGCAAAGCCCAAAACAGCATTCTCAACCCCTAGTGGGCATTATCAATTTGTGGTGATGCCCTTTGGTCTGAAGAATGCACCTGCCACTTTCCAGAGGTTGGTGAATACAGTTCTCACAGGTCTGGAAGCCTATAGTGCAGCCTATCTAGATGATATTGCTGTCTTTAGCTCCACCTGGGAGGATCACCTGGTCCACCTCAGGAATGTTTTACAGGCCCTGCAAAAGGCAGGCCTGACTATCAAGGCCACCAAGTGCCAGATAGGGCAGAGTCAGGTTGTGTACCTGGGCCACCTTGTGGGTGGAGGCCAGGTTCAACCTTTGCAGAGCAAGATCCAGACTATCATGGACTGGACTGCTCCAACTACCCAGACTCAGGTGAGAGCCTTCTTAGGCCTGACTGGGTACTATAGGAGATTTTTCAAGGGGTATGGATCAATAGTGACACCCCTGAATGACTTCACTTCTAAGAAAATGCCCAAAAAGGTTCAGTGGACAGTTAGCTGTCAAAAGGCATTTGATGACCTGAAGCAGGCCATGTTCACTGCTCCCATTCTCCAGAGTCCTGATTACTCCAAGAAGTTCATTGTTCAAACTGATGCATCTGAATTGGGGGTAGGGGCTGTACTGTCACAATTGAATGAAGAAGGTCAGGATCAGCCAGTAGCTTTCATTAGCAGAAGGCTGACCCCTAGAGAGAAACGTTGGTCAGCCATTGAGAGGGAGGCCTTTGCTGTGGTCTGGGCTCTGAAGAAGTTGAGACCATACTTGTTTGGTACTCACTTCCTTGTTCAAACAGACCATAAGCCCCTCTTATGGCTAAAACAAATGAAGGGTGAAAACCCCAAACTGCTTAGGTGGTCCATTTCCCTACAGGGGATGGACTTCACAGTGGAACATAGACCTGGGAGTAACCATGCCAATGCAGATGGACTCTCTAGGTACTTCCACTTAGAACATGAAGACTTAACTGGGCAAGGTTAGTTTAATGTCCCTACGTTTGGGGGGTTGTGTAGGAGAGTAGGATCTGCTTCACATGGGTACCCCCACTTTTTGCTGATGCTTCACTGTTTTTCGACCTTAGTCTGGCTGGGGCCCTGCTAATCAGAACCCCAGCCTAGCTGCTTCCTCTCTAAAATGGTTTCCATGTGCCTTAGGCACATCTCTGATTGGAATCTGGAGTGCCCTTATAAGTCCCTAGTATATGGTATACTATGTACCAAGGGCATAGGTACCTCAGAGGCCTACCAGGGGCTGCAGCATGTATTATGCCACCCCTGGAAGGCCATCCAAACTGACACCACAGGTCTGCTACTGCAGCCTGGGTAAGGTGGTGCATGCACCCCTTACTGTGATATAGGTTACCTATATCACTAAATACATACACACAAATAAACCTATAAGTCACTCCTATGGCAGGCCTTATCAATCCTGAAGGCAGAGTGCGTGGTTCCTATGTGAGAGGGTGCCCCTGCATGAGCAGGGCCCCTCTGCAGCGTTCGGAGACCTTTCTCTGAGCTGTTTGTAGTGCAGCCTGACCATATACTCTTAAGCGCATTATAACCTCGCGTTAAATGCTAACTTTGGAATGGCTGCACCGAAACATGTCGTGTTTGGTGTCAAACATCTTGGAATACTACCCCCGCCAATTCTGGCGGCGGGGGTAGCATTCCACCCTTCTAGAGGGAGAGACATGTTAACCCTGGCCTGGCCGGTAACTTCTTTCTAAAGCCCTGGCATCACAAAATGGATGCTGCTGCCACAGACACAAGTCTGTCCTCCTGCTGCTGGACGAAACTCCGGCAGGGGAGGCCTGGACAATAGGTTTCCTGTCCCAGGGAGGTGTGACCACCTCCCAAGACAGGATAGTGTGTATTGGGGCTGGGCGGGAGCACTTTCGGGTGCTTTGAAGTCCTGCACTGGGGGCACACTTGGTGTCCCTGTGCATACCCCAGTTCAAACCGGATCAGGGGCTTGCAGCCCCTGCTTTGGTGCGAACTGGACAAAGGGAAAGGGGTGTAGCCACCCCTCTGCCCTGACCCACCCATAGGTGGGGCCACAGAGTAGTCCAACCCTTAAACTTAGTATAAGTATAGGAACCCAGTCCTTAGGACTTTAGATTATCCCTGGACGAAACTCTGACACAGAATCCTGAACCTTCGGCGCTCTACTCAAGACTAGAGGACAGAAGAATCTCCCTTGGGGTCAAGGAGTGACTCCCCTGCTTGGCAGGCACCAAAGAAGCAGTTGTCCGGTCTGCATCGCCTAAGCTCCCGTCGGACGCCGAAGTCTTTGCATCACCAGAGGTGGATTTCCAGACTTCCCCGAGGCTGCCCTGAGTCCCCAGCAAAGCTGAGGCCCGTAGCTGTCGTGGGTAACGTGGAACCGTGACCCCTGGACACCGCACGCATTTGCAAGTGCATCCTCTTCTGGGTCTTCCACGAAGTTGTGCTTTGGGCTCCGAGTAGCCCTAGCCTCCAGCACCAACTGCACCAAAGATCACTGGCCTCCACTCCACGAGTGTCCTGTGAGCCAGCTCCACGTGCACCGTCTCAAGGCTCCTTCGCGGTCGCTAGCCCGTTGGCTAGTAGCCCTTAACGAAGGCCAATCCTTTTCTTCTTGGGCTCCCTGGTTGCTCCAGGCTTTCCCTCACTTACCCTTGCTGGGTGAGTTCCTCAGACCTTGCTGGTCTGCATCATCGTCAATCTTCAACTTCATCGAGACTTGCCGTTGCCAAGGCTTGTTGGGTCCAATCCGGTCGCCGACACCTCAGCACTCGACAAACATCGTGTACCAGCCCGAATCCTGCTCCTGGTCGCCGACAACGCCTCCTGAACCTCGTGGCTGAAGAGTCAAGACGACCGTCAACCTACCTGAAGCACTCAACATCGGTGGGCATCTGCTCATCGCCTTCCTGGTCACTGGCTAGTGACCCAGACTCTGTCCCCTCTGCTTTCAGGTTCTTCAGATCTCCGATCCACTCTTGGATCCACCCGGACACTTTCCACTTGGTCGCCAGCAGCACTTTGCAGCAGATCGCCATTCAAATCGACGACGAAACCCGACCCCGAAAGGCACCTATGCACCCGGCTTCCCTGGGTGAGGTAACAAGAGTACTCCGGTGCTCCCATGGGTAGAGACTCTAGAACGGTCTAGTTCTCAAAGGGTTTGCTCCAAGTCCTCCTTTAAGTGTCCCTTTTCTTTAATTTCCTAATCGCGACTTTCTCCATAGAAGTTAACGGCGTTTCGCGGTTGTGTATTTACACTGCACGCGTCCCCCGTGGGTCCCCTGTGTCACTACCTTGGGTGGTTCCTTGTGGTCCAAGCACTTCTAGAGGCTCTAGGCCTAGTGTCTAGCTCAGTCGTGGTTCTTATACCACTTTATTGGTATATGGTTTGGTACGCCCCTAGGGCCCAAACATGTATTTGTGCTATTACTGTGTTTAAATAACTTATAACTTATGTACTTGAACTCTAGCCTCATAAAGAGACTAGAGGGGTGTGTTTAGCAATAAATACATATATTTTGAATATATACCTGGTGTGGTGCTCTTTCATTTGATCACTCAAGAGATTATAGACTGGTAAAACAAGCTGCTTTACATTCCTTCAAGACTTAGCCTGAAGGCTGCTCTCCATAGCTACCACTAGGATAGCTTTCAATAAGGTTGTCTTTAACCTATCTCCAATAAGGGGTTGTTTGGACTGGTGCAAGGTGCCCACTATAATTAGTGGACAGCATATGCCAGGCCAACTTCTCACAATAGCCATTGATGGTTTATGTGTTTTGCTTCAGAGAAGATGGGGGCCTGCGCTAGTCCCAGGTAATTTATGTGGTCTTACACCCATCAGAGAGGGATTAAAGTTTTTAGTTGTTTGACTATCTTCCTGGGGTGAAAAAGTTTAAAATGTCCGATTTAGAAATTGTCATTTTAAACGGCGAAACATTTCGGTAGGTACTTAATTTGTCCAGGACTGCTGAAAGGGAACCCTGGGGTGTGTGAGGGAGAGGAGGATGTCATCCGGAAGCATAATGAGTTTAATGTCCTGAGTTCCAAATTTAATCCTGCTATTTTGGGATTGGCCCTGATGTGTTGTGCTCTGGGATCCAGCATGATTGCAGAGAACAGGGGAGATAACGGACACCCCTGCCTTCTGCCCCGCTCAATCATGAGCCAGTGTGAGTGGGATCCTTTGAGAAGTATTTTTCCCTTTGGTGCCTGGTATCCCGCCATTAGCCATCTTGCAAAGGTCTCCCCCACGCTTATCACCTATAATGTCCCTGCAATAAACTCCTAGTCTGTGCTATTTAGCGCTTTCTCCATGTCCAGAGTGAGCTGGAGTGATTTCTTGGCAACTGTGGTGCCAATGTCCAGGTGGTGGAGAACCTTTTTGGAACTGTCCCTGGCTAGTCATTCAGTATGAAGCCCGATTGATCGGAGTGGACCAGCACTTCTATCAACGGTTACAATCGTAGAGCTGCTATCGTAGTAAAGATTTTTGCGTCTACGTTGAGCAGAGATATTGTTAGGCAGGTAGGAGCCACACTCCATGGGATCTTTGTCCGGTTTAGGGATGAGGGAGATGGTAGATTCAGTCATTAAGTGCATCACTCGGCCCTCGTCAGTCATTTCCTGGAATACTTTGTGTAAGAGTGTAAGGAGGGAGGGTGCAAAGCAACGGTAGAAGGTGGCTGTGAATCCGTCTGGGCCCGGGGCTCTGGAGAGGTGCAACTTAGATATGGTGTGGAGGATCTCTTCCTTAGTGATGAATGTATCTAGTCTTTCCCTGTCTGACCATTAGAGTCTGAGTAGCATGGAGTCTGCTAAATATGCACCTTATGTTTGTTCACTGGTCGGTTCCCTGGTGTACAGGTGTGTATAATATGTATAGAAGCATTTGCCTTTTCTACATCTCTAGTGTGAACCCTGCCGTTTGGGGATCTGACCTTCACTATTAGGGTTTTGGATCTGCGGGCGCTAAGAAGGTTAGCTAAGAGTCTGCCTGGTTTGTTTACACTCATGTAGTATTTATTATCTAGCTGAGTGAGGAGATATGGCGCTCTATCGAACTATAGGGCCTTAATCTGGCCTTGTACCATGTTGAATTTCCTCCAAAGCTTTTTAGAGTGAGTGTGTTTGTGGTCTTGCTCTAGTGTGTGGAGTTCATCTGTGAGGTTTTGTTTTCAAGGCATTTCTCATTTTATGTACTCGCACTGCTTCTGCAATGAGATTGAGGCATAGTACTGCTTTAAGTACATCCCACAGGGTCGCTGCCTTCACTGCACCTGTATCGTTATGGGCAATGTAATCAGTTATGCTCACTCTGATATTAGTGATCATCACTGGGTCATGGAGCAGTGAGTTGTGGAGCCGCCAAGAGTTGCTTCTCCCCTAGGGTGATTCGACAGTTTACAGGTGACTAGCCTGTGATCTGAAAGGGTAAGAGGGTGCTGCACCACGTCAGGAGGTCTGGTAGCAGCCGTTTATCAATAAGGAGATAAACCAGCCTGGCTTAGGTCTTATGAGCCCAGAGTAATGGAGTAGTCTCAGTCCAGGGTATGCCTGGTCTTCCAGGAGTCCAGCAATCGCAGATTCTCAAGAACCCTGCCTGCCTCTGATAAGACTGTAGATCCTCCCGCCTCAAAAACTAAGTTAAAATCTCACCACATCACTAGTAGTGCTGTGGACTAGGCTGTCAGCAGGCAAGGCATATCTGTCAGGAATTGCTCATGACCCTGTTTCGTGCAATAGAGATCGGGGACCCCCTCACTGTCCTCGTTATAGTCACCCATAGACCTGCCCTGACCTTGCGTGTATCGGTGACTATTAGGGGGTATCACTGATGGATCAGTATCCCCACGCCAGCAGTCTTCTTCCTACCGAATTAGAGGTGCTGATTGGCAAAGGGCATGTATTTCAGGCACGTCTGATCCTATCAGACTTGATGGGTCTCCTGGAGAAATCATATCTCAGTGTCTAAGTGGGTTAATTTGTGAAGGATAGCTTGAGTGTATTGTGTCACCATGCTCCTGCCCCTTATAGGTCTCATGGGAGGTGTTGTATGTTTAAATCACGCGAGAAAGTTCCTAAGCCACCCAGCCTACCCCAACACCCCCCAACAACAACCTGTAACAATAAAACGTTCAACTGCAAAGAACATATGGAAGATACTTTCCCAGCAATTATTCCGGACAAGACAACCCGTCGCCCAGTCCATCCTTCCATCTCGTACCAGAACAATACCTGTATGAGTATGTGGGGTAAAGACCTCAGGTGTCCATGGCCTGGCAGGACAGTCGCCACAGACCGAGCTCTTCACCACAGTCAGAGATAGTAGATATAGTCTCCCCCGGTTCTCCCGCTCAGTCTTGTTGATAAATTCCTCTCCCCCCTATTCCTGCCCTCTAGGGACCTTCGCAGGGGGACAGAAGACTCCTGCTTAGGTGAGTCCGGAGACCATGCCCTGTTGACTTTCTCGACCTGCTTCAGTGCTGCAATTCGACAGGCTCAGGATTTCCTCCTTTTTTGGGGCCTGCCGGGTACCCCAATGTTTCACCATTGTCCATATGGAGCCCGCTGGTTTGGGTAAGTCTGCTGGGCATTCAGGCTTCTCTGCGGGAGGTGGTAGGCCCAAGACCGGCCAACCCTACTGGGTTGACTTAACAGTGTGCCTGATGCCTTTCCACTCAAAGAGGAGCCAGAATGGGTGGCCTCATCAGTAGCGCAACTTGTTGGCACTCAGGAAGGTGGTAACTTCTCGGTAGGACCTCCGCTTCACCTAGGTCATTATAGAGAAGTCCTGATAAATCTGCAGCTCATCCCCATTGGAGCGTATGAAGCCCCACCTCCCTGCCTCCTCTCCCCTCAACTCCTGGACCACCTTCAGGATTGCCTCCTTGTCTTCAAAGTGGTTGAAACAAACCAGCATGTCCAGTGTGTATTTCTCATTTTGGGTCCTCCCACCGGCCCACTCTCTGTGTTTCCTTGATCTGTATGGAGGGGGTTAGGGCCATGTTCATCTAGGAATGTCTCAGCCAAACCCTGAATGCATTGCCTTATGTTCTCTCCTTCCTTGCCACAGGAAACTCCTTGTATGTGGAGGTTACACCTCCGGGAGCGGTTCTTAAGGTCCTCTTGTTTTTCATGGAGGATCACAAGTTGTTCGGTGACTGACACCAACCTAGAGTGGTATTCTGCCAGTGCCAAGATTATCCTGAGTCATTTCTATTGAGTCGATTGTCTGTCTCAAATCATCTAGATCCTGCTTAAGTTGTGAAAAACTTTGCTTAAGATGCACCCTCATTGCTCTAGTTTCCGTTTTTAAGTCCACAATAAATTGGAGCATAAAGCCTTTAGTCAAAGGTTCATCCTCTGTGAGGTTGGGGGCCCTCTGCGAGTCTACGTCATGGTCTCCTTGCTTAGATAGTTTGGGGCTTCCATGTATATATATACACAAACACACAAACACAAAAAAACTCACACATCTAAGTATACATAATATTAGCTATAACCTGACCTCCACCCTGCGCCCCCACTCCTCCCCAATCTGTCTTTCTACTGGGAGCAGACAGCGGACTGTGCTGTCTGGCAGAAACAGATACATTTCTTCAATTAATTAGACTTCATAGGTGCCTGTGAAAGGAGTGCATAGCTTTCACTAATGGTTCGCAGGATGACTTGACCTTTGTCCCAAAAACCAGGATATGTATTTGAAATTAACAAGTTTCGGGACACCGGGACAGTCCTCTGAAAAGCGAGACTGTCCGGGGAAATCCGGGACATCTGGTCACCCTATCTCCTTTGCTCCCCACTCCAGGCGACCTTCATATACCCCAATCTAGGTGTACCAGAGGGGCTAGCCGATCTCTCCTGTCTATGTAGCTCTGGGCCTGCGCCCCCGCCCAGCTGGCCTCCCTTCGATGGGCATATTTCTCAGGTCCCACCCACGCCATGGATCTCTGCCACTTGTCAAGCTGCTCAGACTGCTCCCCTCCAGGGATTCACCTCCATCTGGTCAGCCTGGTGCCGCCTCTTTAAGGCCGCCGTCGCTCAGAGTGAGCGGCCTGTCCTCATGGCAGCCGGCCCAGCGCTGGATGACCTGCTGCACTGGCTACCTCCTATCTCTCCTCCGGCTTTGTCACGTCACCCTACTAGCTAGCGTGCACCTTGCACCCCCTCCCCCCCGGACCCAATGCCTGGCGTCAGTGGGCAAGAAATAGTCCCTGGGGGATTTGCTTCAACCGTGGCGCTAAATGGACCCATGATGGACCTCTGTGCTCACTCGTCCAGCGCCATCTATCGCGGAGGAGCAGCACCCCACCTGCCAGCAGCCAAAACAATAAAAAATAAAATGATAAAAAACCCTTGCTTATTATTGTTTTATTTTTTCTCTTGGAGGCGGGGCCAGGGTGATGACAGGCTGGTGGAGGAGTGTTTTGCACTGCTATTCAGTGCGCATGACAGTCTGGCTGGCTGTCTCAGGCTGGCCAAACCGTCATGTGCACGAAAGCTCTCTCCAATCCAAGCTGTGTTGCCGGGTTGGAGAGAGCAGGCACAGGCTCCCAGTCTAACTGGGAGCGCAAATCATCGGCGCTCAGGACAATCCTGATGCCACTTTCAGCAGCATGAAAGCAGCGTCAGGATTGGCTGCTGTGCACTCTGGGAGCTTGTGCCTGCAGAAGAGAGGGGCGCTTTGCGAGAAGGCAGGTAAGTGTTTTTTTTAATTTACTTTATGTCTGTCGGTCCTCCTCCTGCCCGCCCCACTCCCCTGTGGCTCCCCTCCACCTCTACACTCAATCCTCACACCAGCCTCTACTGGTGCCTTTCCTTGTAACATTATTCTGAACTTTGGTTTGTTCCACAAAAGTGGGTGTTCTGAACCGAAAGTTGCCATACTTACACTTTGGGCATATGCTGTGATCAGGGATGCAAACCTCAACAAGCATTGGCATAGCCAATAGGTCTCGCCTTTGGGACCTTATAAGTGTTTAGCCATGCAATGGTTGATGTTGTTGCACCAAGGATATTGTGCTGAATAACTAAACACTTATAAGGTCCCAAAGGCGAGACCTATTGGCTATGCCAATGCTTGTTTTTGTATTGGTCGTTGCAGGTGGTGGGCACTGGCAGTCATTTTTGGAGACGTGGACATATTTTTTATCATCAGACTTTGTCCCAGAACAAGAATGAGAAAACAAAAAAGACACCCAGATAAAGGAAGGGAAATATTGGAAAGTTTGACACTGGGAGAAAGCAGGAATGGAAAGTAACCTTAAAGAATGAGATTAAAGAGACCGGAAGTGCAAGGTGGTAAAGAAAGAAGCATGAGGTGGAATCAAGACAAGCAGCCTTACAATCAGCAAACACGTAATTAAAAGGTGTTGGAAGAGGGCCCTAAAAAAATTGGCCCCCTACACATATTTTTTTAATTTTTACAATTAAAAAAAATAAATCATTTTTACAGAGTTTTATATAGTGCGAACTTGACCCAAAGGTATTGGGTATCAGAGCGCTTTACATGAGCACCAGTTGTGTTACACGAAAAAACATTCATTTTTGTTAGGCACGGGGAGATTAAGTGATTTGCCCAGAATCACAGGATGTTACGTGTCCTTGCCAAGACAAATTAAGCACTATCAGCAAGTCACCAGTGCATAGCCTTTCTGCAGCATTATCTTCTCACAACACAAACATCTGCCCTTCAAGTTCAGCAGTTGATTTTGGAAGGAACAGTAAAATACTAACAGCAACTAAATTAGACTTTGCCAAAGGTGACGTAAATTGTTTACGTCCTAGAAACACAGTTTAATGTGTCACCAGATAGAAACGAAAATGAAAGCGTAAGTATTTTCAGTATGGAACGTAAGTATTGACGTGTGGAATGTCATGAAGTGCATTGCATTTTGTTAGATCGACTTGCGTGCCACGTCATTTGTGTATATATAGTGCTGCCTTCACAAACTAAGGGTTAACATGCGCGAGTGTTCCTGCCCCGAAACAAATGAACAACAAGTGGGAGGGGTGGGGGGAGTGCACAGAATAAAAGAGATGCCCTGGGAATGCTTCCGAGCGTGCACGCGCGCGAAGCAGCAGATGTTTGCTCTTTTTGGAAGCACATACTCGTGCTTGTGGCGCGCCCCTGCTCGCTCCCGCAAGGCGTATGCCGCCACAAGCACGAGTATGTGCTTTGAAAAAGAGCTACACGACGGCTAAAGGTCTCCTATGCAGCGCATGCGCGCTGCGTATGCGAGACCTAAAAAGGGAGGAATAAGGCAGTGGCTCAGACAGGGGTATGGTGATTAGCGCTGTACTATCCATAACAGTCGAGGCACTTGATATGAACAAGGTTTTGTTTAAGATCAGTAACCTTCACACCATGTGAAATATATCAGGCCT
This sequence comes from Calotriton arnoldi, assembly GCA_963921515.1. Lineage (NCBI taxonomy): Eukaryota > Metazoa > Chordata > Amphibia > Caudata > Salamandridae > Calotriton > Calotriton arnoldi. Next base: position 2,420,907 of record CAWUFW010001609.1, on the reverse strand, counting down.
ATAAACCCCAGCATGGAGCTGGTCTGCGATTGTTTATGTGCTTTGAGACTACGTCATTCAGAGTTTTTGCTTGGAGTTACGGGCACATGATATAACTCTCTCTCTCTCTCTCTCTCTCTCTCTCTCTCTCTCTCTCTCTCTCTCACAGTGTGTCTACGTAAAATCTGAGAAGGTTTCTTTCTTACTGGACCTTCAGCTCAAACTACACCACCCTGCCCACTGAAGAAGTTGCCTGGGCCTTCCATTGTATGTCAGTTAACCCCTCTATCAGGGGCTCCTGTCCAGATGGCAGTCTGCCCTCCAGAGCTCAATGCTGTGTACCATTTGGCAGCGATGAGACTTGTAGTGCATTATCCATGTTGCTCAGGGGTAATGTGTTACAGGTTGTATTTTATTGTGAGCAATTAAGGGCCTCTACTCCCAGCTGCTGCTGTAATAGACCCCACTGCTTTGTCCCATGTTGCCCAGAGGACCTGGAGACATTTTAATTTGTGGGGATGGGGATAGGTGGGGATAGGGAGGGTACATAAATCCAGTTGGGAATTAATTAGCCAGTGGTCAGAACCAGTTGTTTCCTTCATTCATATATTGGTGAATGGTGTATTCAGAATGCATTGAATGCTGCGTACACATTACAAAATAGATCAGAGTGACACTAGGTCCAATTGTTGAAGGCATAACCATGGACACTGAAAAAAAAATATAAGGATTCAGAGATATACTCTGTGGTTATGTTGCAGGTGTTTCACTAGTTTGACACACAATTGTCTAGGACTAGTTGCTTGAATTAACATATGTGTTAGGAAAAGATTATGTTCTGTGAATGTGGGAATTGACCGGATACCTCTAAAAGCTCACATGATTCTAGCTAGAACCTAAAAATACCAGCCATGTTAGAAAACAGGGAAAGGCTTTAATATTAATTTTCTGGGTGACCGAGATTTATGTGATTGTGACAATGGGCATTGGTATGCTGGTTAAATTAAGAATGTTATAAAAACATTTGTTGGTGGAAAAACTAAGTTTGGAATATCATTCACCTGATGATGGCAATAGTAAAATTGTGATAATAGTGTGTGTGTGTTAATATTATGAATGATAGGGAGCAGTGGCGGAGTTCCAGATACGGTAACTCAGCCTCGTCGCTATGTCAGGAAGGTCCTTTAGCTAAGAATGTCCCATTGCATGCATCCTGAAAGTTTCAGCTCTACAATAATACTCTAACAGTTTAAATGCATTTTATAAATCAATCAAACGCAGCAATGCCCCCCAGCATGCCAGTCGGTGCAGCGACGGAGTAACGAGATGGGTTCCACAGCCTGGTCTAACGGACAGACAGGCTTGACTAGCACATAGGCACCTAGAGGCAGACAGCATCCCCAGGCAAACAGGCAGACGGCAGTGTCGACAGAGTGGCAGAAGGTGGCTGAATGGGCACACCACATAACAGTAAGAGTGAATACAACTGGGGTTTGGGGGAATGGGTGTACAATGCCAGCATTTTGACACACGAGCAGATGGTCCTATTCAAGTCAATGCGCACACACTTCAGCAGCTGGAAGTGCAGAAGAAAGAAAGTACCTGAATCAAAGTGCGAGCAGTGAAAGGACAATAATAAAGCAATTAAACAGGTCTTGGTCTAGGCTCCATTGAATGGACAAACACACAAAGAAGAACGTGAAACTGGCACACGTTGACCAATGAGAAGCAAGGAAATTAGAGTGATGATGACGTCAACCAATGGTTGATTCTAATTCCCTGTGAAGTGTAAGTTAACAAAAGATCTTGCAAGCAACACCGCATGCGTTGCCTCAAGCAAGACCTAAAAAGGAACATTCCAAGTATTTTAACTAACATGCATGCTTTCCCTCGCTCTCTAAAAGTGCCAAATGTTTTTTAACTTGCAAAGTGGGAAGTGTGATTTATATAACAAACCAGGTCATGTATTTAAGTTACTATAAAGTGCCACTACACAAAAGCAAGTCGTCTGGTCACTCTTCTGAAAGACCAGAAATACAGTTACCCTGAGAGAACGAGATGCTTCACCGAGCCACCTGTTTAAATACACTTAATCTGTAATACAAAATAACAAATCCAACTTCGGCATGCTTGGTTATTGTTTTTTTCCAATACGTTTCTCTTCCCACTGGAGATGAATGTTATGCAAAAGCCATTGGTGGGGAGGCAAGGAACACGCTGCATACTTCACTCTGCGCTCGTGATTTCTAGGTAAACGCTGAAGCGTAAACAGGATCTTTGTCGAGTAATGTTCCTTCTAAGGTCATGTTTACCTGCACAATTCACTAGCATGGCAAATAGCTTTCCTGGAGCGATACAACTTAGAACTATGGACGCAACAGTGACGTCTGTTTGCAGAGTTGATGATGGCCGTATTTGTGGTTTTTAAACTGTAAATGCGATCTGATGTGAAGTGTCATTGAGGAGACAAAAATGAGGGGGAACAAGGTTGGTACAGGAAAGGGAGGCACGAGAATCCTGAAACATTCTCTGTATAAATTATAAAAAAAAAAAATAATTTTGATTTTGTCATTGCACATGTATTTCCTGTTCCTTCTAGTTCTGCATTATATATGACCATGTTCAAAGAAGTCCACGACGCTCTGTATCGAAGCAGGTGATGCACATCGACCACAACAGATGGCGGTTCCTTACAAATACTGGCGAGCCCGCCCCCTTGCAAACGATGAAAGAAGACCAGAGCTTCACGAACAGTTATTATTATTATTATTATTATTATGTAGCTTATAGAGCGCGCGGCTACCCCCAACGGGAGTGTCCAGGCGCTAGTGACAGATAAAGAGGGAGGATAGGAGATGGATTGCCATGGGTGCTAAGGAAGACTGAAAAGCCATGTCTTCAAGAATTTCCGGAAGCTTAGCTCCGTGTTGGCCTTTCTGATGTGTACAGGCAGGGAGTTCCACAGAGTTGTGGTTCGGACTGTAAAGGATCTTCCTCCTATTCTAGCCCTAGCGAAACGAGGGGTGTTAAGGAGTTCAAGATGATTGGATCTTAGGTTTCTACTTTGCTGAGATTTACGGATTCTTTTCCGAAGATAGAGAGGGCCACTTCCGTTTATTGCCCTATAGGCAAAAGTAAGCACCTTGAATTCTGTGCGTTTTTTCACAGGCAACCAATGAAGACTGCGTAGATGGGGGGAAATATGGTGCCTTAGAGGGACATTTCTAATAAGCCTCGCTGCTGCATTCTGTATTATCTGCAATTTCCTGAATAGATACGTTGGTAAGCCCAGATAAAGACTATTGGCGTAGTCCAGCTTTGATGTTATAAGTGCATGGACAATAGTTTTCCTGCAGTCCATTGGTAGGAAATGAAGAAATCTACGTAGTGTCTTCATCTTCCAGAAGCAGGATGATGATACAAGTCCTATCTGGGATTTACATGAGAGAGCGTTGTCCATTTTAAAGCCCAGATTCCTGGCTGAGGACACAGGCTGTGGAGGGGGATTGAGCTGTGAGGGCCACCAGAGATCAGAATGGGGGGGGGGAAGGCTGATTAAAAAACAAAACCTCAGTTTTGTCGGCATTCAGCCGTAGGCAATTCTTAGTCATCCAGGTAGATATATCAATCAGACACTGTTTAAAATGTGTGAATGCGGCCTCTGAGTGGTCTCTAAAGAGAACACTAGCTGGGTGTCATCAGCATACGAGACGACACCCACGCCATGTTGCTCTATAAGTGTGGCTAGGGGCGCAAGGTAAACGTTAAAGAGAGTAGGGCTAAGGGCCGAGCCCTGAGGGACTCCACAGTTCACACATAGGGGTGATGAGACATAGGGGTGCAACCTTACTTTCTGGGACCGCCCCTTAAGAAAAGAACTGAACCAGGCCAGAGTGGTCTCCAAAACTCCCAGTTGCCTGAGCCTGTCAAGAAGGATCTTATGTGACACAGTGTAGCTCTGAACCCTCTTCAACGTCTACATGAGCCCCCTCGCAGCCATCGCACGCCGACACAACCTCAACATCATCTCCTACGCCGACGACACCCAGCTGATCCTCTCCCTCACCAACGACCCCACCACCGCCAGAGCCAACCTGCACGACGGGATGAGAGACGTCGCCGACTGGATGAGGAACAGCCGCCTTAAACTGAACTCAGACAAGACGGAAGTCCTCATCCTGGGCTCATCACCCTCCGCCTGGGACGACTCCTGGTGGCCCCCGGCCCTGGGCACCGCACCCAAGCCAACGGACCACGCACGCAACCTGGGCTTCATCCTGGACTCCTCCCTATCGATGACCAAACAAGTCAACGCCGTCTCATCTTCATGCTTCAACACCCTGCGCATGCTCCGCAAGATCTTCAGATGGATCCCCACTGAAACCAGGAAGACCGTCACCCAGGCACTCGTCACCAGCCGACTGGACTATGGGAACACCCTCTACGCCGGAACCACAGCCAAACTTCAAAAGAGACTCCAGCGCATCCAGAACGCCTCCGCACGACTCATCCTGGACATCCCCCGACACAGCCACATCACCGTACACCTGAAAGACCTGCACTGGCTCCCCGTCAGCAAGAGAATCACGTTCAGACTCCTCACCCACGCACACAAGGCCCTCCACGACCTGGGCCCAAAGTACCTCAACGACCGCATGTCCTTCTACACGCCCACACGCCAGCTACGATCAACCAGCCACGCCCTCGCCACCGTACCACGCATCCGCAGAACCACCGCCGGAGGAAGATCCTTCTCCTACCTGGCGGCCAAGACCTGGAACTCCCTCCCCACTCACCTTCGGCGAACCCAGGACCATCTCGCCTTCAGGAAGCAGCTCAAGACCTGGCTGTTCGAGCAGTAACTTACCCCCTCCCCCAGCGCCTTGAGACCCTCCCGGGTGAGTAGCGCGCTCTATAAATGCCGTGATTGATTGATTGACAGTGTCAAACGCTGCTGACAGGTCTAACAGTTGAAATTTGGCATTCCAATGTCATGCATGCATTTCTAAAAGAAGAAAACCTTTTTTTTTTACTAAATAAAAGTCCACTTTTGTTCAGGAATCCCAGGTACTGAAGTGGACTTCTTTTTAGGCACAAGTGCACAAGCAAAATGCCGTCACTCACAGGAAGTGGAGCCACTGGCTGAAGTGGGAGGACCCATTGCTCTATGAGAGCTGTTATTCCCTAATTACATTAGAAAACTAGCTTATGCTAACATAAAAACTGCGTTTACACTGTCTTCCATCTTGAACCACTGTGTTAAAACACCACAGGACGATTACTATAGTTGCTTCCCTTGTCTAAATAAAGAATTTCGAGCTTCACAGTAATAAACTGAGAGCCTTCCCAGAGACTTCACCCATGCTGGGTCTAATCAAGGACATCCCAACTGTCCCAGGCTAATGTTGTGCAATGTATCCAATCGCATGCATGAATGAACTGTGAGAATGACTAAACTCAATGTGCTACTGCTTCGAGAGAATCCTCAAATGTATTCAGTAGTAAATTGTATCTTCTTGCTTGTTCCTGATTGGTGCAAAGCCCAACAACCATGCAGTTGTGTAGAATTGTATGAAAGCCATTGTCTAAAGTTCTATAAAAGAATGGTTGCCTCACAGCACCCCGGAATCCCTATTCTCCACCTTTAGATGTTGGATCTATGCTGGATTTCACTTAGATCTTAATTAAATACTTTGTATTTGCAATTTGTTTGCCTTGCTACTAAACTCTGATGGCTTATTTCCCAGTATTTTGGCAATACATTTCTTATATAAAGCTCCAAACTTTACATAGTGTCTGTAATTCTTATTGATAATATTTCAATATTGAACCAGTTGTAGTGAATTAGATACAGGTGTAGTCGGGGGGCACCAAAGTCCGTGTCAAGACTACACTGTTCCCAGTCCTAGCCATTGGCGGGCCAATATACATGATCATTTCACATGGGGTTGCGCGCTGACAACTCCCGGCTGTATGCTGTGGTGGGTGGAAATAAAACACTGAAACATGTATACATGTGTATAAAGCCAAAAGACTATCAGCTAGCTCAAAGACCTGTTGGCTTTGGCAATGATTATTTTATATTGGCAAAGATCCAGATGCTCCCCCAACAATTAAGTTTTACAAAAATCTTGACAAAACAATTCGAACATTGGCTAAGCCAAAAGGCTAGTTTATATTTGACCCCTCCTTTTATCTCGCCAGATACAACAAACTAATAAGAACATACACCAAAAGGCTACATTTGCTTCCCTCATTAACTAACACATGCCCTGGCTTTCATCATGTTGACAATTAAATCATAAACTTTATTTAAGACTAAGCACTACTCTTGTAAACAATTTATATTGGTTTTAATAGACAAACTACAGCCCTGTGAGCCAAAAAAAGACAGAGCATCGACTGCATACCATATGATTTAATGCATGGAATAATTCAATGAAGGCACTCCACGCGTATGTAAGCCAGCCCTTGGTGAACACCCTGGTCCTTTCCAATCTCCATTCGCAAGAATCGCACAAGAATCACACAATCAGGCAACGGACCCCGGTGAAGGCACATCCCACCTGCATCACCTCTAACACAGTCAACATTTCACCTCTGTCTTGAGGGTCATCTAGTCAGAGACGTTTTAAGGCATGGGCAAAGTGTGAAATTTGCCCAGGGCCCCCACATGCTAAGGGGTCCCTGGGAAAGTGATCTTTCTTTCTGTCGCACACCTATTTCTCCATCTCGACCTTTAACATTAATATTATTTGGCATCACGGGTCTTGGATTAGAAGAAAATGGGATATAAAATAAAAACGTTGCCCTGGACAGGGGCCGCTAGTATGTCTTGCCCGGGGCCCACAAAAGTCTTAAGATTTCACTGCATCTAATAATTTATCGTCTGTTCTCACCCCAAACATGCGCATCTCTTCTTCCACCATCCATTTTATCGCATCTCATTCTCAGAAAATAAAAGGGTGATTGGCAGATAGTAGCAGCAACTTTATCACTATTCACCTCTGGGAGCACTAAACGATTTACAAATGTTAAACACATCGTCCTCTTAGGTGTCGGGCCAATATACAAGGCTTAAGTGAATGGATAATTATGGGACCTGCTGTATTTCTTAGGGCATCTGTCACCCATCTCCAGTAACCTTCTCAACCAGGATTGTCCATATCATGTATAGAGACTGAGTCAACGTCCCCACGGTAACAGCATGGGCATTTTTACGTTCTACTAGGATATATTTTGCCTGATATGAAAGGGGTGAGGTGGGCTCTATGTAGTAGCTTGAATCGTGAAGGGCAGTCTTGCATTACTTATAGACCTTTTATGGTATATCAGTACTTTATCCTATTAAGTATCTAGCAACAGGGTGTCTCTCTCCTCACTGAGGGGAGAGAGAGCGTCGTTGAGTCATCCCAGCTAAGTTCCGCATAAATGGGAGATATCAGTGTGTCACCCATAATAATCCCAGACAGCGCCACCAGTGTAGTCAATTCATGTGGTATTACCAGAAATCCTTCCCAGGTAGAGGATGTAGCCGTATGGCTAGAGCTGCCGACTTTGTAGCTGGGGAACCGGATTCAAGCCTCGGCGTTGGCTCAGCATCCTGTGATTCTGGGCAAATCACTTAATCTCTCGCCCCTACCAAATAATCAATGTGTCCTTGTGTAACGTAACTGGTGCTCATGTAAAGCGCTCCAATACTTTCGGGTCGAGTTCGCGCTATATAAATCTGCAAAAAAAAAAAGGTAAGGAAATTGATCAGCTCCCACCCCAAATCGGCATCTAACCTCCTCAAACATCAGGAACTTGTCATTATTATAGAAATGGGGAAGACTCCACACCTTTGTACCAGCCCGGAAGGGACTTCTTTTTATCAATCAATCAAATCAGCTTTATTCGGCTGGCATGCAGCCATAAAAGTATGAAATAAAAACAATGAAGCAATGTAAAACCAAAGACCAATCATAAAACTACTCATACATATGCAATTATAATGATTCAAAATAGTCTGCATATAACATCTATAAGAAGGCCTATTTAAAGTGCCATGTGCTTTAGGACACTAAAACAGTACATTAATCTGATGTTAACACATACAAATGAAAAACCCGCCTTACAAGTTAAAAAAACAGGAGCTTAGTCCAAGCGCATTGAGTGTCTAGAGCGTACAGGAGCCCTTAAAATAGGCTTTTATCACCCTCCTTACGGCCCAATCCCAAATTAAGGACATCAACGAGATCAGACAAAGGATCCCAGGACTCATCTGTCCATGTAGCACAAACAAAATGCCCAATGCATTGTCTGGATGGAAGCCAACCAGTTGTAATTGTTCATGATAAGAGGCATCTTCTTGCTGCAATGGTAAATGATGTAACTGTGATGCCAGATAATAGTATTCAAAGCAAGACAGGGCTAGACCCCCTTGTTCATACAGGAGCTTAAGAGTGCTAAGCAAAATTCTGATGCACGGCCAATTTCATACTAGCGGCCAACATACTGTCTATTTCTTAAAATGTTGACATGGGCAGAAAGTGCATCATACCTTGCAAAGAGTGTATGCATCATGCGAGAACTGTCATTCTATGAATGCACTATGACCCCATAATGACAGGAACTGGGTTGACCTAAACTCTACCAGCATTTCTGTTTATATGAGTACTTCGATTAGGCGTGATATTAATCCTTTTTAGGAACCACAGATGCCATAGCAATCCCTCTTTGGTTAAAGAGTTGTGAACTTGGCGCACCAATAGCCAAGTTTGAATATTCAAGACTTGAACCAGGTTTTTCAATTATACAAGAATGTCATCAATGTTGCTAGGTTCCAAGTAGTCAGACCCACCAAGAACCCCTGAAGTCCCTAAATCTCTGTGCGAAGGTACTGGGTAGATGATACACCTGTAGTAGTCACAGGGGGAAACCCCCAAAAATAGGCAAGAGAAAACCAAGATTGGATTCACCCTTTGGGTGGATTTGTCTCATTCAGTGGAGCCATTGGGAGACTTTTACCAGGTAACTTATGAGATGTAAAGGGATTATGAACTGCCTTCAAGGTAAGCAGAATACACAGTTAGAAATATGGAATATGGTACATCTACAAGACCAGAAAGTCTAGGCAGACAGACAGAATCAGGCTTATCTGTTGTAACTCCCATCAGACCAGGATATCAGGCGAGACCCCAAGGATGCCAGAAGTCAGGTCGCAAGCTGAGAATCAAAACTGTAAGCAGGAAAACACAAGGAGCCAAACACAAGGACTAATGGACCATGAAGGGAGCTAAAGGTAAACCATAACTGAGGGGACCCAGAGAGTGAAAAATCAACAAAGGCTCATGAAAGGATAAATGGGTATGAACTCTGCTCCATCATGAAATGGCCTTAAAAACATTAGGGCCTATTCACAAATTGCAATTTGTAGTATGTTTAATAGTACTACTATTGTGCTACAAAATACTATTCATTAACCAACATGCGCATGTTTACGCCTACGCCTCAACCCCAACAGTGGAGATTTACGCACACGCAGGCATGCGTTTTTGTAGTAAATATGGGAGGGATGGTGGAAGTGGCTTGAAAATGGGAAATACTTCTGACTAAATAGGAGGGATTACGAGAGGAGTAGGGAGGAATTTAGGGAGGGTAAAGGAAGGGTTTGGGTAGGGAAAAGCACCCACAAAAGAGTAAGCCCATTGCTAGTCACTGTTAAACCTGTCATCCTTAGGGTGGTCTTTCCCCAGCTTTTTGCCTTTTGCCTCCCACTTTTTGCTGTATCTTTTTGTTGGCCTTAGGACTTTACCACTGCTAACTAGTGCTAAAGTGCATGTGCTTCTCTCCTAAACATGGTGACAAAGATGTATACCTGATTGGCATATTTAGTTTACATGCAAGTCCCTTGTAAAGTGGTACCCCATGTACCCAGGGCCTGTAGACTAAAGCACTAGTTGGGCCACACACACAAGTAGCCTTGCAAACCTGTCTCAGGCCTGCCATTGCAATACCTCTGTGCGCAGTTTACTGCCACTTAGATTTGGCATTTAAAACCCTTGCCAAGCCATAAAAACTCCTTTTATTACACATAAGTCACTCCTAAGGAAGGCCCTAAGTGACCCTAAGGGCAAGGTGCTGTGTAACTAAAAGGCAGGACATGTACTTTTAAGTTTTACATGTCCTGGCAGTGACAAACAGCTAAATTCGCTTTTCACTGCTGTGAAGCCTACTCTTTTCACAGGCTAGCATTGGGGTTTCCTTAAAATACCTTTTAACCTGTAATTTCGAATTGGAAAGTATTAGCTTATTCATGTTTACTATCTTTGGAATGGTGATGATAAATCCTCTTTAGTGGTAAAGATGGGTTTGACATTACCATTCTAGATATGGCACTTTTGGAAAGTGGACATTTTTCTGCTCTTGATTTTGTTCTGTGTGCCTGCAGCCTGCCTCCAGTACACGTCTGGGCTGGGTGACAGCTACACTTAGTGCATACTCTGTAGACAGCCACAACACAGGAAGGAGTGGGTGTGACAGGGGATACATCTGCATTCATCTGCATATTGATAGTCTTCCTGGGCAGGGAGAGGTGGTTTACATTTACATCTGAATAAGTTGTGTCCGGACCCACACAAAGGACTGATTTACCCCCTAAGGTAGTCTGGAGCCAGGGAAGGCTTAAAGGGATCCTTGTGCACTTCAGAAGGTTCTTTTGAAGTCACCCCCTACATCAAAGGCACTTTGGAGTATAAGTATTAGGACTCTGGCCCTATCAAATCAGTACACTACTGAACCTGAAGAAACTCTGCGGGAGTAAGGGCTGCTGTGCTGGAAGTATTGTCACTTTGCTCTGCCTGACTGTTCCCAGGAACTGCTGCCCTGCTTTGTTGAGCTGCCCTGCTGCCTGCTGACCTCTGCCCTGCTTGAGGACTAAGGACTGAAAACCCCAGAGTGACTCCAAAGGCTTTCTGGTTTGCGCTCTGTTCTCCACGATGTCTCAGGGATATCAAAGACCTCATAATCTGCACATTTTGAATCACCCCATATTGCAGAAGCAGTTCTGTAGAGGCAAGCGCTCCGTTTGTAGGAGCATATCGAATTAACTGCTGGTGCGAGTGAAGAGTGAGTGCAGCGCTTCATTTCCCTCCATCGGCCCGTCCTGCAGTTCGGTGCCCTGTTAACAAGTTGTGACAAACGGCCTAGCCCATAAGGAACTGTGCTTGTGGCCAGAGTTGAGCCAGATACCTCGAGGCGACGGACAATACAACCCCCTGGCCTGATTGCCAAGGCAACGGGGAGTGCACCGCAATGCCATGCCGCCCCAGCTCGCCTGATTGATGCCTTCACCTGTGAGCTGTGCAGCAGCATGACTCGGTGCACAGGGGAAACATCCAGAACAACGACTCCGGAACAACGAGTTCCGGAGTCACGCAAGCCAAACAACGACTTGCCCGAACAACGACTTAGCCTTAACCATGAATGTGTGTGGTTAAGGATAAGTAGGTCTAGTGTTTGGGATGGGCAGGGAGAGAGGAGCGCCGGACAGTAACAGGACAGGTAAGAGGGGTTCGGGGTAGTTTTTAGGGGGTGGGAGGGGGTCAGGGTAGTTTTTAGGGGGTTAGGGGTTCGGGGTAGTTTTTAGGGGGTGGGAGGGTTATGGGATAGTTTTTAGGGGGTGAGGGGGTTTGGGGTAGTTTTAAGGGGTTCGGGTTAGTTTTTAGGGGGTGGGGGTACGGGGTAGTTTTTAGCGGGTGGGAGGGGTTTGGGTTAGTTTTTAGGGGGTGGGAGTTTGGGGTAGTTTTTAGGGGGTGGGAGGGGTTTGGGTTAGTTTTTAGGGGGTGTGGTGTTTGGGGTAATTTTTAGGGGGTGGGGGTTTGGGTTAGTTTTTAGGGGATGGGGGTTTGGGGCAATTTTTAGGGGGTGGGAGGGGTTTGGGTTAGTTTTTAGGGGGTGTGGGTTCGGGTTAGTTTTTAGGGGGTGGGGGAGTTTGGGGTAGGGGGTTTGGGATAGTTTTTAGGGGGTGGTGGGGTATGGGATAGTTATTAGTGGGTTGGGGGGAACGGGGTAGTTTTTAAGAGGTTGGGGGATATTTAGGGCTCAGGGGGAGAGGGAGGGTGGCCGTAAGATTAGCCGCAGATGTCCGTTTACCATGCATGCCTTTACCATGAAAATTAGTGGTAAAGGAATGTGTGGTAAAAAAAAATTGTGGTTAAGACGCTGTCATTGTAGAGACCGCGTTGTTAAGGTAGTCGTTGTTGAGGAACTCGTTGTTCCAACATACAACCCGTGCACAGTGACCCGGACCCTGTGACTGAGGTCCGCTGGCACCACCAGCAACTTGCCCTAATCCCACCGTTAGGTGTGAACCGCGCAACAGCGCGACTGTATGCACAGTGGTGTGGGCCCCATGACCGAGGCCCACCAGCAACTTGCCCGTTACCCGCCTTCGACTGCGGACCGTGCAGTGGCGCAACTCACCACACAGCAGCTGCAACGATCCACAAAGGTACTGGGGGCACAGGGACTGTGTTGTCCGTTCCGCTGGACACACGACATCGTGGGCAGCTGCAGGGGAGATTACTTAATCACATTTCTGTCCCCTTTAAGCCGCATAGGGACGCTTTGAGTCCCATTTGCACACCTTGTAATTGTGTCTTTTTAACACAGGAGAATTACCGTAAAGGCTCTGAAAGGAGCCCATTTGAATTAAGCACTGCTTTTTGCATTCATATTTGTAAAAGTCATATCTCATGATATGCTGATTGGATTTTTGTTGTTTTGGTCTTATTTATCCACATAAATAATCTAATTTTTTTTAAACCTGTGTGGAGTCTTTTGTGATGTTTTCATTGTGTTACTCTGTGTGTGTGTGTGTTGCACAAATACTTTACACATTGCCTCTTATGATAAGCCTGCCTGCTCTGCGCCAAGCTACCGGAGGGTGAGCACAGGTTATCTTATGTGTGTAACTAGCTTACCCTGACTAGAGTGGTGGGTTCTGCCTGGCTTAGGTGCATACCCTAGCCAACCAAAGGCCCCATACTGCACTTCTATAGTTACTACAGCCAAAAACGACCCAAAAGAGTCATACATGTTCTCCAGTTCTGAGCTGAAGTAAGTTCAGCACCACACATGATAAACCACTGGTACTCCAACACAGAGGCAGGGACTTAAAACACTTTCTCTGTCACAACTCCTCTCACCCAATTACTATGTGAAAACTTGAACCTCAAAATCACTTAACGCTCGAAACATTGTAGTCCACTTCTGCACTGATAGCTTCATTGTGCAGAGTTCATAGTAACCTGCTTTGTGTTGAAGAAGGTTTCAAGTTACTCTGCAGATGCATTGTTCTGGGTGCGTGCTCTCAGCTTCTCTGTGCTTGGTAGTAAGAAAGAGGCTGGGGTGACAATCAAACGCACACCTTAGAAGGAATAGAGACCAACATTCATGGCAAACTATGAAGGGTGAGAACACGCTAATGAAAATAAAATTTGGCTGAAAGACACTTGGGTAGATTCACTAATGTGTCACACAACACAGCATGGCAATCAAAGTTGCTGCTCTGTGTGAGAGAGAGCAGGGCAGCACCATATTTACTAAGCTATGGCACACCCGCTGTCTTCCCTAGCGCTGGTGCACAGTTATGCTGCATAGTGCCACACACACACCTTTCACCACAGTGCAAAGGTGTCTGCGTGTTGTCTGGCATAGGTTTTATATTGGAAGGGTACCCTTTCAATATAATATACTATGCCTAGACAAACGTTAAAACATTTGCCGCTTTTGATGTGTGCTGTAAAGTGCAGTGCAAGTTCAAAGGCAGAAAGTTTGGTGAAATTAAAACACTTCTCCTTTTTAACACCTGCCTCAAATTATTTATTGTTGCAAAACCCTGTCTACAAGTATTAGTAGATAGGTCTTTGCATCAAAAACCAAGGGTGATTGTATGGTAACGCCCATGTACCACCCACTGAACGCCCCCTTGATGCAATGTAATACAAAGCAGCACAGGGTGTTGTTTTGTGTTACTTTCAAGCAACATTTGAGCATAAAACAAGATTTGCACTGGAAGCTAAATCACAAATAAATATTTTACACCTATTTGTGCCACGTTTTTGATGCAAACACAGAGCGAAAGGTTAGTAAATCTTCCCCTCAGTTTTGGTGAGGTCACTACGGGGCATACCCACACAGAGTAGGGTGACGCAGGGAGGGGTTCTAACCCCCAGAATTGATATTGCTCAGACTACAAGTCTCAGAACACACCTGGGTAGCTATCCAGAAGCTAGAAGAGACTGTGGAAGTGGTCCTGCCTACACACAGCAGGGGAACTTTCTAGGGTGGGATAAAATCACTACTGATCACCCATAGTAAATGCGTAGGTATCTTGTTCTATTTGACTTTATGTATAGTATCACACTGACGGCAGAATGAAGTACTTTTCTTTGGATAAAGGCAAATCAGTAGTTGCTCACTGATTTATTCTGTGCTATGAATGTTATTTTTTTGGTGACACTTTTATTTTCATTTTTTCATGAAACAATGACCAAGCACATTACAAAACCTGGGCAAAGCATTATACCTAACACATTGAATTCAGGGTGGCGGAGAGGCAAGATGGCGACCGACTGATATCGCCGTGAAGATGCTTCGCTGAGCCTCCCCAATTGTGGCGGCTTTGAAGGCTTTCTACTCGCCTCTTAGGTAGCGAAAAAATGAGGACGATTTAAACCCCCATAAAGTAATCTGAAAGAAAAGGGAAAGAATGCGGCTGAAACCACAAGACTCACCTCGGCTGCTTGTCATTACGCTCTGCCTTTACCGTGAGGACGCCGAGGTAGCTCTGGGTTCATGGATGGAACCTGGCCTGCGTGAGTTTTCCCCGGCTGAGCAGCGGAGGGTTGTGCGGAGGACGGCGCGATCTTCAAGCAGAGCGGAGAAGTCTCCCGCTGTGGCAACATTGTGGCGCTGTAATTGTTATAGGATTGGAATCGGAGCGTGGAGCAGGTTCGGTGCCAAGATACTTTGTTGCAGCAAAGGCATTTCCTGCCAGTTCACTCAAGTAAGGATGACCGGCAAGGGGCGAGGGCTGGGAAGATTCTTCTTGTGCCCTCTGAGTCAAAAGCAGCGCTGGCACTCACACGGCAAAAAGAGTGGATGCCTTAAGCGCGAAAGGCAGAGGTGGTGGTGAGAAAGGTGACGGTGCAAAAAAGACCTCGCAGGAAAAAGACTCGACACTGATGGCTGTCGGGAAGAAGGGCACCACTCGCACACCCAAGGAAGCCGATGGCTCACAACCTTTAATTACTAGTCGCTTTGCAGCAACAAGTGAGAAAGAGAAAGAGAACAATATGCTTGTCAGCGGCGCAGATAGCCTGGGTACAGGAGGGTCGACATGTGCGGCAGGGCAGCTTTTAGATACTCCTTCATCTGATGATACAGGTAAAGCCCTCGCCCTTTTACCGGTAACCATGCCAGCAGAGGTTAGTCCGGAGGGTAACACGACCTGCATGCACAATAACTCTAGTATTTCGGCAAGCAATTTGTCTGCTCCTAACAACACAGCAGCCACAGCTAACCCTCTTCTACTAGCGCCCCTTGGAGATCGTGCGCTTATAGACTGGAATTCAAAGACGCCAGACAATCAGGATAAGTTTTATTCTCTGACAGAGGAATCCGAAATGTCAGACATCAGCATCTCGTTGTCTAGTGGGGAGGAAGGAAAGAAATGGTACAGCAGTCCCAATACTGACACCCAAAGAGGTAAACCTGGCACTAAAAAACTATTTTAAAAAAAGAGCAGAGATCGTGCGCAAAGAAAGGGCGACTTATCTGATAACGATAATGCGGGTGTAAAAGAGCTGACATGGGACTACAACAACACCCCTCTCACCTTAGTTTCAGAATCCTCCACCGCTTCTGTGCATAATCAAACAAGCATTGGCAGTGGCAAAGGCGGCGATCACCGAGACACAAGAAGTCAACCTGCCCTGACAGATGTTTTACAGTCCATCAAAAGCTTCCAGGAGGAAGTCAAGGCAGACAGCCGTAGATCCCGTATGGCGGCCAAAAAACTGCAAGGGGCAGTTAGAAAGGTTGGCAAAACCTGTGCCGATATTGCGGATCGAATGGCTATGGTGGAGGGAAGGACGGAACAACTGGGAAAAGATGTTGCCTCACTTCAGATTCAGCACGATGAACACGAGGGGGTGGTAAAAGACATGATGTGGAAATTGGAGGAGCCAGAAAATCGACAGAGACGCAACAACCTCCGCTTCTTAGGAATTCCGGAAGGGGTTGAAAAAGATGATCCCAGGAAATTTATGATTACCTTATTGAAAGGGGCTTTTCCCGAACTGCAATCATGGGATTTGGACAGGGAAATTCAAAGAGCCCACAGATTTCCCTTGTTTCCCGGCAAGCATGCAGCGGCATCACAGCACCCTCGTGCCATGCTTTTATTTTTCGGAAACTTTTTACTCCGCCAAACTCTTTTTGACTTGGCCAGACCCACAAAGAAACGAACCTTTGATGGAATTACCTTCTTCACCAGACCCGATTTCGCTCACGCCACGGTGGAGCGCAGGTGGAGGCTCCGGCAGCTCTTTGAACCATTTCAGAAGCTGGGGGCCGAGGTGTACTTACAGAACCCGGCCCGGTTGAAAATAATATACAAAGGGACTACCCGCAGTTTTGTTTCTGAAATTCAGGCGCAAAATTACTTAGAGGAACTCTCGGGGCACAAATAATGTAGTTAATCATCTCAAAGTACACTTGGGGCAATGCGCTAAGTATGGCTAGACAATGTTCGAGTAGTGTGTTGAAAGGGAAGGCAGGTTACAAGGCTTAGCAGCTCCTTCTTCTGCCGAATCCGCCTTGTCATTTATGACATAGTTTAGGTATTTTTTTCCCACATGGTATTAGGCATGCGGTTGTTTTTTTTGGGGGGTAACTGCTACCAGAGGTTATGGAAAATGTTTTCCTCTTTTTTTTTCCTTTTCTTTTTCATCTTGGCTATGCTCGGTAGGGAGGCTCAGCGGGATCGCGTGGCTTTACACATCGGATGTCAAATCCCTGGCTTGGCCAGGTAACCTCCAAAGGTGGTGGAGGGTAGGGGGGTGGGAGAAGGGGGGGGAGGTCAGACAGGTTGCACTAAATGGTAACTGTAAAAAGAAAACTACAAAAATGAGCCAAACTAATTTAGTTTGTTACCCGGTTTTGATTGTCGGTAAAAGGGGGAAAAAAGGAAAAAAGTGTGGCTATATATACGGATCATGTAGTGGAAAAAGATGGGTCTGTTAACGGTATTATCAATGAATATTTGTGGCCTAAACGATCTTAGGAAAAGACAGGCGGTGGCAGTAGGACTTCAAACTTGGGGGACAAATATTGTTTGTTTGCAAGAAACGCATATTGAGGGGTCACAAGCACATATCTTAAAATCATTAGGATATAGGTTGATCTGTGCCACGTCACAAGGAGCTAGGGTAAGGGGGGTTGCTATTTTAGCCAGGGGGAGCGGGCTCGTTTTTAGTCACTCTAAGGCAGATAAATTTGGTCGCTGGGCAATTACAGAATGTCAATATGGGAGTGGGCAAAAGATGACTCTATGTGCCATTTATGGCAGCAACAGCGACGAGGCATCAGTTTTTGATGAGATTTCAAACGAATTGATGCATTGGCCACTACCTTTAATGATTTGTGGGGATCTTAACATTAACCTGCCAAACAACTGGTCCTTAAAGGAGGGGTGGCACTATACCAGCCGCAAACCCAAAGTATTTAAAGCATTAAGACAAATGTGTTGCATACACGGGCTGGTGGATGGCTGGCAGACCTTAAAATCTGATGATCCAGGGTTTACGTATTTCTCCAATCCACATCTCACCCATGCAAGATTGGATTATATTCTAATGTCCAATGCAATAAAAACCAAGTGCCAAATCATGAAACTCCCCCGGATCCTTTCGGATCATAATCCTCTCATTTGTTCCGTGGAAACAGACAATAGAAGTGACACTCCTAGCTCATGGACTTTCGAGAAAGCCCTGCTCTTAGATGAGAATTATTGCAGCCACATCCGAGAGTGGATCACTAATTTTTTATCTGACAATGAAGGGAGCTCTTCAATTGAAATAGTCTGGGATACGCTAAAAGCAGGGATCCGAGGGGAGACCCTGCAATTCTCTTTAAAAGCTAACAAACTAGCTAGGGAAGCTATGCAGGGGCTACAAGATAACCTGAAAAAGGCTGAGGAAGAGTTAATAAGTGTTACACCGGGAAATGTTCCAGTAGGGAAGGAAGAAGTAGAGAAAGTTCAGAACCAGGTGGCAATCGCTAAGGCTTTAATTATGAATATTTTCATGGAAAAAGTAATCAAAAAAGCACTCTCACAAAAGGAAATGATATATGAAGTGAACGAGCAAATTGGACACCAATTAGCCGTTCGTATGAGACAACAGGCCTCATCAAATCTGATCCGCGAAATCCAGGATCCTCAGGGAGTCCAAGTAGCAGACCCTAAACTCATAAGAGAAGCTTTCTGGCGGTTTTACCAAGATTTATACACTGAATCGGGGGGTGGTGACCAGGCAAGCATTGAGGATTACCTAGATCAGCTTTCTAATGAGAAACTTAAAGATGAGGATGCAAATCTCTTAGAGGAGCTACACACAGAGTGAGAAATTATTGGCATAATCAAAGATTTGCCAAGAGGGAAAGCTACGGGGTTAGATTGCATCCCATCGGAATTCTATGCCTCTTTTCTAGATCAAATTAAAAGCATCTTGATAGAGCTCATTATACATATATTTAAAGGAGTCCATCCCCCGAAATCTTGGTCTCGGGCAAAAATAGTCATCTTCCCTAAAAAGAACAAACCGCCGGAACAGATGGGTTCATATCGTCCCATTACCCTCATTAACTCAGACTCCAAAATTTATTCAAAAGTCTTGGCTAAAAGAATTGCTCCCATTATCCATAAGGTGATTGCTCAGAGCCAACATGGCTTCATTCCAGGCAGGTCCACTATCAACCACATTCAGCGAGTAATCACCTTGTTCGATGGTATGGATGTTACAGGAGACCCTATTGCGCTGATTCTGCTTGATGCGGAGAAAGCTTTCGATAGGGTCTCCTGGCACTTCCTGTGGACTGCAATGTCCAGAATGGGTATCAAGGGAGGCTATATACAGGCAGTCCAAAAACTGTACGTGAATCCAAGGGCCGTAGTATTGGTAAATGGTATTTTAACTGAAGAGCTGATTATATCACGTGGAACACGGCAGGGCTGTCCTTGTTCGCCATTGCTTTTCGCAATTTATATAGACCCATTTATCCGGCGATTGGAAAAGGAGGGAGAAATTAAACCTATAATATCACAGGGGTATGTCACCAAATCGCTAGCCTATGCGGATGATATCACTATCGTGACATCCGATCCAAACACGGCTATGACTGCTATCGAGAGGGAGGCTAAACAATTTGGAGATGTGTCCGGCTATGTACTTAATCAGGGCAAAACTCAGATTGTTTTAAATCGGAAAAGTGAATGGAGGG
This sequence comes from Calotriton arnoldi, assembly GCA_963921515.1. Taxonomy (NCBI): domain Eukaryota; kingdom Metazoa; phylum Chordata; class Amphibia; order Caudata; family Salamandridae; genus Calotriton; species Calotriton arnoldi. Next base: position 2,401,380 of record CAWUFW010001609.1, on the reverse strand, counting down.
ATCCTCGAGTTGTGGAACAGGCTACTTACTTAGGAGTCTGCATCACATCTGATCTTGAAAATCTGGTTGATATGAATCTGAAGCCAATAACAGGTGCAATGCGGAAAGATCTCCAACGTCTTGACAATTTACATCTCTCTATCATTGGAAGAGTGAACGCAATTAAAATGGTCTTCTTTCCTAAAATTTTGTATATGTTTAGGGCAATCTGCCTAGAATTCTCTTCGTCCTGGCTCAAATCAATAGAACGGATGTTCTCTAGCTTTATCTGGACATATTCACAACCTCGGCGGGCCTACAAGTTCCTCACTCTCCAGAAGGAGCGAGGTGGACTAGCTCTCCCAAACTTGAAGGCATATTACTGGGCTACCGTGCTATTGTATAGCGATGAGTTACTTCAGAATAACTGGGAAGGTATGGAGGGAGAAGCCTATGCACCATCTATTTTCCAATTACTACTAGGCAAGGAGAGCAGAGGATACTGGTGGAGACATTTGCACGACAGCTACCACAAAAAGGTCAAATTTAAAACACTACTTAGTGGATTCAAGGTGTGGAAGACCATTAGGAAAATGCTTGGTATAGGGAGACTGTCTTTCTATACGCCCTTAAAGTATAACCCAGAACTGCCTGAAATTTTTAATGATAGTTATATACATAAGTGGCATGATGTAGGAATTGTCCAGATCGGCTGCCTCTTTTCCTCCGTTGGGATTCGGTCCTTCGAAGATTTAAAAACCAATTTTGGATTAGACTGGCGGGACTTCTTCAAGTACCTGCAAATTAGAGATTTTTTGTCACGGAAGGTAGGCGGGAGGGGCGGGGTGGGGAAAAAAATTGACCTAGTAGAAATACTTTTATCTGGCACCAAAAACACGATTGGGGGTATTTATTCACGCATTAATGCTATGTTTCCAGATAATATGGAGAAAACTGCGCAAAAATGGTTAGAGAAAGCAGCAATTCCAAATGATGAGTTTAATTATGCTTATGAAATGTCGCAAACTATTCTAATGTCAACCAAACTCCAAGCACAATTTTTTAAAACCTGTTTCTTCCTATATTATACCCCGGACAAAATAGCCAAGTGGGGAACTGGTAAGAGCACATGTTGTCCTAGATGTATGCTTTTTAATGCTGATTGTATACACATTTTTTCCACCTGCGAAGGGTTAACATCTGTCAAACAAGAGATAGGGAAATTTCTATCTACAGTGGTGCATAGCACGATAGTTTTATCCAGCGGTGTTATTCTACTAGGGGCAACAGATCCCGGAAACGCTAGAATAGGGCATGAACTTATCTTTATAGCAATGGCCGTTTTTAGGTTGTGTATAGCCTCAGCGTGGTTGGATGCTACTGCCCCGACATTTCAACAATGGTTAGCCAGATTTCTCGCCATTTCAAATATTGAAATTGCTATCTATAAACGTAAGGGCAGCAGGCGACGGAAAAGAGGTTTAAAAATTTGGACCTCTCTAAAAGAATGGTGCCAATTGCAAGGTCGCACGGAATGAATTTGTTTTTTGACTTAAGGTGCAACCGGATCTGGGCGTACTAATGTATGTATCAATTTTGTCTTTTTGATAATGTAACTCATTTTATAAATGTATGTATACTTGTCTGACCTGGAGGGAGGGGGGGGGGGAGGGCGAAAATTTGCTGTTTAAAAACTGAATAAAGATATTTAAAAAAAAAAAAGAATTCATGGTGGCGTACGCAGTCTCACACCCCCACAACCCCATCAACAAGCACAGGGTGGTCTGCTTTACTTAACATGACACCCTTTATATAACATTGTCAGCCGTGCATGCTTGTAGTGGTTGGCTCTGTGCCCAACCCCGTGCGCTGCAGGGGATATGGTGCCCACTGTGGGTGGGGAGAGGCTGCGTGCAGGACCTGGGCACAGATGTGGGCCCTGAGCCCATTACAACATTGCACATGGCCGAAGCTGTGCATAGAGGGAGGAAGGTTGGGAGCCAGCAGAGGGTTGAGTACATGGGCTGACTGCTGGCCTGTTGATTTCAAAAATGTCAAACTTTCATTTGATTTTGGTATTTACAAACATCGCCAAGTTGTTTCGACCACACTTGGTCTTGATCACAGCTGGTTTCAAACTTTTCTGAGTGTCTTTTATAGTATGCCCCTTTTTTTACAATTAAAAGGCAGTCTGGGACATGTAGTCCAAAGTCCCTTTTTAATTGGTTCTCCATTTTATTTTTATTTTGAATTTCTTCTTTTCTTTTAATAAGACAGGCAGCATGTGCCAACAACGAGTATCATGTACATACATATGCCCCTTGTCAATAGACATGTGCTATTCCTTCAGTGGGTTTCATATGTTTGTAATTGTAACACCATCATATGTATTTGCACAATTCTTCCTGTTTTCCTACATAACATTGTTATGGAAGATTTTGTAATTATCCATTAAGTCTGATACACTTGCATTAAAGATGCACATGTCGTTTTTGTCCATGTTCAGTCTTTGTGAGACCGTGGTATTAAGTTTTATGATATATGTGGAATCCATTTGTCTCAGAGGGTGAAGTTTTTCACCACCTCTTTCATTCTTGTGTATGGTATTTATCCCATAATATTTGATTGAGGTCCAGCCTTCTGGATGTAGCTTATGGTAGTGCTATGCTACAGAATATGATAGATCCATGTTTTTAATTGCTCTTATGTGCTCTAAGATTTACTTTCGTTATAGACATTTTGTGAAGCCAACATACTTAAAACCACATGGGTATTTGAGGACCTAGATGGTGAATTCCATATAGCATGTGATTCTTTGATGTCAACTTTCTTATTTTCTCTGTCTGTAAAGGACTTCATATCAGCTCCTATTTTACATGGTTTGCAGGTACTGCACTTCACAAATCCTTTTTCCAAGTTTGAAAGGCTTACTTCCTTTTCACCTTTAATCAAACAAATGGCTTCCTGTTATTAAATTCTTGAAAGCTGGGACTTTCCTATATGTAATGGAAGGATATGCAGTTAGCTGTGCTCCTATATCAGAATATACTTTAATGAGATTCCAGTGTCTTAAGAAGGTCTTCCTAATCTCTTAGTTCTCTTTACTGTATGTAAGGATTTGTCTGATTTGATTGTCCATCTTAGATAATTTTAGCTCTGTCTTTTCTTTTTCTTCTTTGGTAATAAAAGTTGACATTCTTTCTTTGTACTTCAGTTTCTTTTGTACTTGCTCTTTTGTACTTGAAATCTTTTCTTTGTTCCAGTATTGTGTTTCTCAAATTTGTTATCCTCTGGGCAATTCCTCCTAATGCTCAGAAAATCTCCATATGGAATACTATTGATAAGTGAAAATTGATGTAAAATGCTGTTTGCCTCAGTTTTCCCTTGTACAAAGATTGTTTAACTTTTGTTGTTATTGACATAAATTGTAGTGGCAAGAGAATTAATTTTTACATCATTTATTGTAGATGTGAATTTGAGGCCTACATCATTGTCATTCAATGCCTTAAATATTCAAGAAACTCTTCTTTTGATCTATGGTAGATGATCAATGAATCATCGATGTACTGAAGAATGGATATTACTCTTTCCAGATATCTGTGGTTATTAGTTGGTATACCCACTACTTCTAGTGTTTGACTCGCCGTTAATGTTGTATCTGTACCAACCTCATTTGCTAAATCATTTAAGGTTATGAAATTTTTGATGTATATTTACATCTATGTTGGGTTGCAAATCCGAGTCTTTCAAGATTAAATATTTATTAGGTTCCATTTTGGTCACATTTATTTTTGTCATTTTAATTTTCACACAAGTATTTCGCACAAATGTATAAGTGTCAATGCGTGTTTACACAAAATCAAAATGTTTTTCAGGACAAAAAAAGAGACTTTTATTCAGAAATTATTCCTTAGCCTCTGGTAGTTCATAATTTGATAATGTGGCAGGTTGTCTTGCTCTAGATAGTCTTGTGTGTTTATTTGCTGTGATTGCATCGAGGATATTACTTCCCTTTACTTCTCGTTTTCCGTTTTCCTCTTTGTGCTGTCGTGTAGTTCCTATAGAACTATATGGGACCTGCGCATTTAGACAACATACAGTGTAGGATTGGTGTCCGGACTGATTCTAGACACCCCCACCGGGTATGTTAGCCTGTGTACCAGCTAGCTCACAGTCCCACTAGAAACCCCTCTTACTAAGGAGAGAATAGTTCTTGGCAACTATCGAACATGGCAACCCTGATCCCTCAGGATCGTGGAAACAGTGCGATACTTTTCGCTCAGTCACTCGTGCTCACTTTGTCTCAGAGAGATACACAGAATAAACGATGGGGACGTTTTCCAATAAGCATTTATTGAACCAGCGCCATTCTAGTGTAAAATAGGTGTGCTGAAACAACCATTAGACAGAAACGGATATAAATGATTAGAAGCACTAACAGTGTAAAAGGATGGTAGATTCCTACCATCATGCTAGAACAATGAATACAGGCAAGTATATAAAATACATGACAGTAAAAATGCGTACTCCTACGATGCGACCCTAACTAGATGTACTTAAGTGTACCTAGCATGTATGTAGGTGTAAAGCCAAGAATCCCTCTAGGATAAAGTCAACCCCATTACCTGAAGTGAGAGACTGTGGGACCCCGTCTTGGTCTCGAGATGGACACCCCGCAAGGGATGTCAGACCACTGCGGGCTGGAGTGTCTGCGTGCAGGAATCTCAGCGTCTCGCGGCAGTGTGTCAGCATAGAAGTCCTTTTTTCCTCTGACTCGCTCAGCAAGATTGGTGTTTATATACCCAAAGTGGTACCCTCAGGGGTTCTACCTTGCTGTGTTATGTCAGACTTAGGATGATGGAAGGAATGACCCCTATACATAGTTATTATGCAGGAGATGGTAGTCTTGCTGAGTTTCCAAGAATCCTCATGCATAATGGATGAGGCTAGTTTTCAGGGAAAACCCTACGTCCTGAAAGTGTATCATAACTAGGTAAAAGATTAGTCCCAAGAACAGTTATGTAGTGTGATGGTAGGGGAGAATATAGGTGAAAGGTTAGGTGACTACCTGAGCCTATATTGGGGTACCTATATGAAACATAACAGTGCACGATGTGCTTGTTCCTTCACTTTTCCTTTTGTATGCTTGTCTGTGTAGATAAGACGCATTCCTTCTGAAAAATACGTTTTTGTGAGACGCTTTCATATTGCCTTCTGATGTTCCCTCTCCACAACTTAATTCGACATCTGACTTGTTAGTTTCCTCTAATAATCAAGGCTCTGGCATTATTTTTTTCCAATACCTGTTGCTTTTTCTCTGTGTCAAAGCGTTTTGCAGATGTAAAGTTTGTGCCCTCTGTGTAATCTCTCTCATCACGATTTATATTTCTCTGTTTGTGTTGTATTACTTTTTCTTCATATTTGCCCAATCTCTGTTCCACATCCCTTTTCATGTTTTCTGTGTATTCCAATTTTTTTTATTTTGCAAGATTTCCTTTTCTAAATCCTTTATTGTGATCTTTAATTTCTCCTAGTCTATTTTTGTGTGTTTAATTAAAATCTCCGTCATGCGTCTGGAACATTATATATTATCCTCACTCCATTCCTGTAACAATTTTGGGCAGGTATCAGGGTAATTTGGCGATACAAAAGTCCTATAAAGCATGTGGTACTCTTCCCATGTCTATGCTTTTTGCAATGTTAAAATGTTCCAACTTTTGCATATTTCCTTCTTGCTCCTTCTCTCTATTAAATGTATCTTATGCTTTAATTCAGGGTCCATGCCAGATTTTTAGCACATCCCCATTTAGATAAATGTAGTTATCTTAAAATTCTGGCATGGATCCGGCCCTCCAAGATCGACTTTGGAGAATCCTGCTTTAGATGCATACCCACAGTGTCAACACCCTCTTTTCCATCAGGATGTTGTCTATATATGAGACATGTATACAGTGCACAATCAGCATCAGATACCAAATTGAATAGCAACCACCAATGCAATCAAATGTAAATGGTAGTTTTTTATTGGCAAAAATGTTTTAATGTTCTTGGTTGATCACAGGTATGCAGCTGAAGATGTGTGTATACAAATAAAGTAATTGCACCATAGGGGTGTCCAGGAGCCTGACTGTAATCAAATTGACGATGTTTCGACCTTAAGAGGGAGTTCTAGGGTCATCATCATCATTACTAAAACAGGGTGAGCATGTCAGGATGTGGCACAATGGGTCCCGAAGAGCATAGGAGTTTTAAAGCGAAGGATTGACTCACTATGATGGAAGGGTAGTCAGAGTTAATTGGATGCTCAATGAACAGCAGCGCAAACGTCACTTCCTGGTTTGTGATAACCAATGTACCTGTATATGCATATTCACCCAATGTTCCTTGTTGGCAGACTTTGTTGCCATAAACCATCACAATCCAGAGCTTAAATAAAACTATGAATATAATCCATGCAATTCAGTCTCATAAAAAGCCTGAGATGCCACTGCCACGTTACCTTCGGTAAGCAGCGTACGCAAGAAAAATAACTACTCGAACACGACATGGGCTAAATTATGATGTCTGATTAACTTCTGTCATCATATTTTTATTCAAATAAGTTGATTGATTTTAGATAGAAAAGTAAAACATAGAAGACATATGGCTACCATTCTAAGACCATTGTGAGTTCGTGTTTATTTGCTGTCTGTCATACTTCTTCTCGTTTTCCGTTTTCCTCTTTGTGCACGATGTGTTTATTCCTTCTCTTTCCTTTTGTTTGCTTGTCTGTGGAGACAAGACTCATTTCTTTGGAAAAAGAGGTTTTGTGAGACGCTTGTATATTGCCTTTAGATGTTCCCTTTCTGCAACTTAATTCTACATCTGACTCTCTAGTTTCTTCTAATAATGCGGGCTCTGTCTTTGTTTTCTTCCTATACATATTGCCTTCTCAATGTGTCAAGGCGTACGTATGCCCCCATTTGCATACAGGGGTTCAATGTGCATCTGCTGCCTCAAGCAGACACTTCACCACCCATGTATTGCAATGGAATCACCGTTTTGTTTGGCAGTGTAAGGATGTGTAATGTAATGAAAGGAACTTGTGATGAAACCGCCAGCTACTTTCTGCTTATTATAATCATTTCTTTGAGAAATACAGTGCATAAATTCCTATCTGTCACATCTGTCCACACAAATAAAGGGCTTTTGCCTTTACTGCATGGCACAGGTCTTTTGCATCAAAGAAGCTCTCCCTTAATCAAGGGACCAGGGTTCTCAGCCTCAACACTAGTAGACGGAGGGAGAGGCTAGTGATGAAGGAAAAACTAGTGTACAATATATACCCCCAGATGCCAAGGACACAAAGCATATACAGGCTTCATTACACATACCAAAGTGCACATGTACAGTTTACCACTCTCTCTCTGTCGCCTCTACGCCGCAAATCCTGTCCCTTTCTCTGTCTCTAGCTCTCTCCACTGCTTTCTCCATTGTCCCCTCTCTTTCTCCTTCTTGCCCCCTCTCTCCCTATGTACTTAAACTATTCATTCCATGGTCAACGAGCCATAACCTGACAGTCTTTCAAACAGCCTTATTTTTTTAAGCATTTTTGTGGGCGGAACATGGGAAGCAAGTGAATGGAGCGGGCCTGACTCCAGGGCTCCGCTCCTTCTCCCATTGACTTTGCCTATACAAGCCCTTGCCGGTTGCACCAAGCGGGTTCGGCTGGGTCCGTCTGAAGGACAGGTGGTGCTGGCTGAAACAACTGGAGACACTAGAGACTGCGGGAAGTGAGATGAGGTACCGACCAAAGTGACAACTGGAACTAGCTGCCATCTTGAAGTGGCCGCAGAGTGCAGGGAGGGAAGGTCAGCCCTGAACGGCATCCTTGGCCTCTGACGACCACCATCTACAGGAAACGGTGTGCTGCTGAGAGCCCGGTGCCTAGTCTGAAGACAGACAGCAAGAGCCCATCTGTGAGGCATGCTCTGAGACCAGCTACCAGCTACCATCTTGAAGTGGCTGCAGAGTGTAGGGAGTGAATGAAGGTCGTCTCTGACCAGCATTGCACCTGTGTCGGCCCCCGTCTGTGGGCAGTGATAAGCTGCTCGGAGCCCAGATCCAGCTCTAGAGACTGCGAAACCCTGCCTGTGCAACAGACACATGTTTGGGCCCACAACTCTGGGCCTGCAGAGGCCCTTGGTAGAGGACGTAGGGTGGCTGCTCTCTGAACTGCTGGCGCACTAGTGAAACTCTGCAAGAACATTACGGCTTCTAACAAAAGAGACTGGGCCAATGCTTTTAACCTGGAGGGCACTTTTCATGGTCAGTGAAGAGCACAGCTTCATCTTTGGGAGGGAGCACCCTTAGCTTCTGATGGAGCAAGGTAAATAAGAAATTTTTGAACCCCCTAATATTAATGCTAATAATTAACGTTATTAATTCTTTTGACGATTAATCAACATTTTGCGTCATTTATATCTTTGGTAACTGGCAATCTATGTGCAAACTAACCTACTTACAATTGTAAAAGTGGAATAATATTAATGTAATGGTTTGCATACTAGTTAGAATGATATTGCATGATTTGTGCTATGTAGTAAATCGTAATGTGGCAAAAGAATGCGGATGGTAAGTAAACATAGTTTTACATGTCGCTTTTGCTAGGTAACACCTAAATGGGGTACGTAGAATGACAGGTGGGAAACGAAAAGGCTTATTTTCTTTATTTTAATTGTGATTGTGTTTGTTTCCATGATAGTTCGTTCGGGCCTGTTAGGCCGTGCTGTAAAGATGGCTGCCGAGGCAAATGGGCTTAATGCGCAAGTGCAAAATGGCTTCCAAGCGGATGAAAGCTGCAGAAACATATCACGTGATTGCAAGTAGAGCCCAGAATGAAAAGAGTCAAGGTCAGCATGACCTGTCACCAAATGAGTGCCAAGAAGGACTCAGCGAGAATGTATGAGAACCAAAGATGCAGCTGTGAATTAACAATGAACTGTTTAAAATAAAGTTACAAAAGAAGATACATGTGAGGAACTGTCAATCGGATTGGTAATGTCCTAAAGCCGTGAGAAAAGGACAAAGTTATAAACATTTTCGGAACCGGTTCAAGCAAGGAGGGCAATGAGGAGATGCTTGCCACCCCTCCAATGGACCAATTAGCGTGAATCTCGCCCCCAAATATTTAAACTTTTCTGTTTAGTAAGCTAGTAATAGGGTATAAGAGGACCTACGATTAAGTAGGAGGAGCGCTATTCATACATAATTTTTGAGCACTGGACGCTGACGCTGGAGAGCTGCTGCTATTTTCCATAGGCCATTATTTTAAAATAATTAATCTTTTTGCTTTAAATCTGACTGGGAAGGAACGAGACCGTTGCGGGAAACCTGTATAGGTGGTCCGTCGAGGAGGCCTGTTTTAGCGGGACAGACAGTCAGTTTTTGGGAGTTCAATGCTGTGATCTGCAATTTATCTGCTGTGACGAACTTTATTTTTTCATCTAAAAAGGGTATGCATAAAATTCTTTTAAAGTTTATTTCTTATAATGATATTAAAACGTATTAAACTGATTAATAAAATTGAAACTTATTCATGCATTTAAACGAGTAGATAAACTTTATTATAATTAAAACTACGAGTCTGTGGTTCTTTAGCTCAATAATAAATGCAATGTTTTAATAGGTTTCAATGTGATTGAGCTGGTCTTAATCACCATCAACTTATTCTCACTAGTTGGTCCATCGACCAATGAGCGGAATACCTTGATGTCTTAGAAACCGACAGGATTAAAACTAATTATGTATGATGTTTGAAAAACTATCTTGTCGACTTTAAAAAGGTATCCCATTTTCCTCCAGCAGTCTTAACTTTTTCTCCTAGGTAAAAGTGGATGGGATCCAGGGAATATTTGAGTGAGTGAATGTTTATGCGGTGTTATGTGCCCCACCATCATATTGGTATAGTTGTTAAAAGAGTGTTTCAACCTGGATGTCATATCCAAAGGAGAAGAAATTATATTAGTCGCGCTGGATCAGATTTCTTGGTAGCAGAGTTATGGTTACTATAGATTAGTTTGGTGATTATTGATTATTCATGTCTAACACTTCATGTCGAATTGTATTACGTTATATGTAAGTCGAAAATTCTGAAGCTTCCGGGAAGTAGGAAGTGGACACGTGTGGCAAGAGAAGTCACATGGAATAGTGCATTGTCTGGTTTTCAAATTGGTGATAACACAGGTTGTGTTATGATAGGGACATTTTCTGTATGAAACGTGTATGAGTGAAATAGCAACTGGTTTTCTTGTGAAACTCTGGCCTTAATTCTCAGGAGCAGTGTAGTCTCCACATGTGTTTTATCCCCAGAGAAACGGGTTTACCCCTTGCTTGAAAGAAGGGTATGGTAGAGGGAAGTGCTACACTTATCGAACGAAACTGTATTCTTGCAAAATAGAGTAAACTATCACTTTTGTTTAGCGAAAACAGACAATGGAAATGTGTTTTTAATGTCGTAACTAATCAGAAATAGTCGAGAACAAATTGCCGAAAATTTTTGTAAAGGAGGGGTCAGGAGCAGAACTGACGTTGACAAAAGACCGTGCTGGGATTGGCCAGTGCAAAAGAAACACGGAAAACGCCCTGATTGGTGCGTTAGTGTGAGACGCGCTGGGATAGGTCTGAAAAGCAGTGACGTAGAAGCTTCGGATTGGTGCGTTGGTGTGAGACGCGCTGGGATAGGTCCGAATAGCACATAGAGATCAGAGCAGAGTTGCGAGTTTGCAGAAGGGAAAGAAATCGTGAAATATGGCTTATTATGAATATGGTAGAGAGAAACTGTCATGGATGGCGAAAATTAAGAACTTCTTTAAGAAAGACAAAAAGGTAGTGACTAGAGAGGGACAGGTAATTCCTCCACCGAAAACGCCAGCTTCGCATATGATGCTGAAATACGGTTATCATACTTGCATTTGGTTAGAAAATTGGACAAAATATACTCAGAATGATGGAGTACTGGCTTTTCCAGAGAATGGTTCGTTTAGCATAGCTGTACTTCGAAATTTGAGAGAGAAAATGATGAAGCTTGAGCCAAGACCTAGACCGACACAGTTTGAAACGTTAGGTGAATGGGAAGATGAGATGTATGAACGGGAAAGATACAGAGGTGCAAAGAATCATAGTTTAGTTCCTGGAAGATTGTGGGGAGTGAATCATGAGGACAGGATGAAGCGTTGGAGATATGCTAATATGACAGAAGGTTTGTTTCCAGCTTTTACAGTTGAAGAGGGTACAGGAAAGAAATGTACAGAGAAAGAAACATACAGTTACAGAAAGGTACGGGTATGGAGGTAGCGAGACAGAGGATGAGTTGCTGGAAGATATTTTAAACAGAAACCCACCTCCATATCAACAGAATTCTGCGGTGGTGACTCCCAATGCACCGCCAATGGAAACTGGGAGGAATAAAAGTCCAGAACGAAGATACGAAATAAATAGGTCAAATGATCAGTTAAAGACCCCACAAAGTGAAAAATTTGACAATGACAATGCAGCCGAGTTAGCAAAAACTACAAAGGAATTGACTGAGAAAATAAGAGAGTTAACAATGAACATGGAAGCTGTGACTGTGCCAGTGACAATAGGACCAGTAATACCAGTTTTTGAGAACCAGAAAATAGATGAGCATTCTTTAGTCATCCCCATGAACTCAAATTTGCAAAGAACGAGAGAAGGGATGGAACTAGAAACTGAGGGGGCAAGAAATCTGGTCAGTTCATATAGACCGAGCCCACCTACTAACCTGACAGTAAATGAGAGTGAGATAAGGAGGATTCCTATGGGGACCTAGTCTGCTTCAGAAACACCAGAGAGGAATAGAAATTGGATAGAAATAAATAGTACACCTGTAGGTCCAACTCCAGACGAATTAAGTGAATGGATGAGAAACTTGCAAAAGAAAGAGACAGAACCGAAACCACTAGATGTAATTAGGCTAAAAATAGATATGGAAGAGTTAATCTTAGGGACTATTGGTACAGAAAAATTGAAAACATATCAGGACAACGAGATAATGTTCTTGTGCAAGAGCATTACTTGGAGAGCTAGAAATTTACATGACAAACTGGAAGAGACAGCGAATGAACTAGGAGTGGAATTTGTAAAAGTCAGAAGTTTGCAGAAACCGTATAGGGTAGATTTCTGTGAGAAAGATATAGAAAATCTGAACACATCAGGACGGTTAACCCAGATAAAAGAACTGATTGTTTTGTTGAGAAAATGGGGAGATGTGGACAGATGGAGAAGCAGGTGGACTAAAAAGAATGAGAGAACAACCAACAAAGCGTCTTTGGCTTTCTGCAGTGACAGACAAGGAATCGGTTGTAAGGGAGTATCCGATGAGAGAAACCCCAGGAGGTAGTTATGTACATGTCCCCTGGTCCAGACAAGATATACTGTCATTTACAAATGACTTTCCAAAATTGAGAGAAAAACCTGTAGAATGGTACAGACAAGTAGAAAGGTTTGTTAAAGTTTCGAAGGTGTTATGGGTAGATTTGGATGGATTATTTGACATTGTAGTACCAGCCGATTTATGGACAGAATGTAAAATTACCATTGATTGGCCAACTGTAGAATACCCAAGAGACGCAAAAACAGGAACACCAGGACCAGAAGTGGTGAGGAAATATGATCAAGTTATTACCTTTTTGAAAAACAAAATTCCACCCAAAGAAACAGATTGGGTAAAAATTGACAGAACTACGCAGGAGAGTAAGGAATCTGTACATGCCTACTATGAGAGGCTACTTTTGGTTTTCAAACAGTATAGTGGTTATGAGACTCTGAATGAGAAAGACATGAGTCATTTTGTATATAGATTTGTTTATGGGTTGAAACCAGAAATAAGCGAAATGATTAAACAGCATATGATATGCTGGCAGAACAGTACAGTGGATGAAGTGTTGAGGTATGCCAAGTATTGTAGTGATGACATTGAATGTAGACAGCGTAAATTAAAGGAGAAAGCAATGTGGGCACAAGTGAAAGTTGCAGAAAAACTAGAAGCTCAATTGAATAATCAGGTTAATGAGACAGGACAAACTAAATCCAAACCGAATATAGGTAAAGGAAAAGGCCAAATGAGTATAGAAGAAGCAAAGAAGAAGTGGCCATGCCACAACTGCGGAAAGTTAGGGCATTGGAGAAACGAGTGTAAATTTCCTGCAAAAGCTAATATGGAAAATCAATCATTAAATCCACAGGTGCAGAGTGAGGTGAGTTACCAACAGCTGCAGCAACCGCAGGTAGTTACTCAGCAGAGTCAGGTGCCACAACCACCACTTCCCAATAGTGTAAACCCACAGAGATACAGTGCAGAGATAGGATTCTACGGAGGAGAGCAGGTAACACAATTGCCGCGCGCAGCTGCAATAACGCAATATTGGTTACGACAGGATGGGAATGAATCGGATGAAAGTTTATGACGGTGCCTAGGAGAGGAGGAAGAGTGCGTACTTGGCGCAACTCTAGAGGTAGATCAAGCAGGTCCATTTGTGGATGGAGAAGTGAATGGTGCAAATGTAACATTCCTTGTGGACACTGGAGCTACCCGTTCTACTGTTAGATCAGTGGAAATTCCAAACCTTCCTCTCTCAGGTGAATATATCCAAGTCGTTGGCATCTCAAACCAGCAAATTAAGGCGCCTCTTACCAAATTAGTAGAGGTAAAAGTTGGACCATTCAGAGAAATGCACCGATTTGTGGTGTGTGATTGCAGTCCTGTAAATTTACTTGGACGCGATCTACTTTGCAAAATGAATTGCACCATCTATTGTACTCCGGATGGGATTGCATTTCAGACACCAGATGAAGATGTACTATATAAAATGACAATGGCAGACTTAGAGCCAGGAGTGAATGACATGTTTCCTGTGTTTGATGTAGAGAAAATCCCAATTGAGTTAAAAGAAACAGTCAAACAGGAGGTATGGGATTTTACAGGCGAAGACATTGGGTTAATGAGAGGAGTAGACCCTGTTAAAATTTCTGTTAGAGAAGGAACAAATTACCCAAATACTCCACAATATAAATTGACGCCAGAAATCATTGAAGGAAAAACACCTGTAATAAATAAAATGATCGAACAAGGAATTTTAAAAGAAATAATGAGCAGTCCATGTAATTCGCCTATAATGGGACTGAAAAAGCCAAATGGAACATATAGGATAGTGCAAGATTTACGGAAGGTTAATAAAATCGTTGTTCCTTGTTGTCCAATTGTACCAAACCCTGCTGTAATACTGTATCAGATTCCACGTGAGGCAGAATGGTACACCGTCATTGATTTGTGCCATGCATTTTTCTCTATCCCGTTACACCCAGATAGCCAGCCATTATTTGCGTTCCGGTTCGGAGAGCGAATTTTGGCATGGTGCCGAATTCCTCAGGGTTATACAGAAAGCCCCTCGATCTTTAATCAGATTCTAAAGAAATCGTTGGAAGACTTAAAAATGCCCGAAAAATCTGTGATGGTTCAGTACATTGATGACCTATTGGTGGCATCAAAAACCAGATAAGCATGTGTTACTGACACAATTGCTTTACTGAACCATTTAGCAGGAGGAGGACATAAGGTGTCCCCATCAAAATTACAGTTTTGTCAACAGGAAGTCCAATACCTAGGTCATAAAATTGAAAAAGGAGTGCGAAACGTAACGACAGAAAGAATAAAAATTATCCGAGGAATGAGAGCTCCAATGACACAAAGAGAGGTGAGAATGTTCCTGGGAATGGTTGGATATTGTCGACAGTGGATAAGTGGATTTTCACTAATTGCGAAACCATTACAGCGATTGACAAAAAAGGATGTTAAAGATCCGTTTGAATTGAATGATAAAGAAATGAAAGCATTCAGAGAACTAAAAGCGAGACTTTGTGAAGCACCGGCACTGGGAATGCCTGACTATGAAAAAGATTTTGAGCTGTACTGTAGTGAGAGAGATGGATGTGCACTTTCAGTTTTAGTACAAAGACATGGAAATATGACAAGACCTATTGCATATTTTTCAGCTGTTTTAGACCCAGTAGCAAAGGCGTTGCCTGGATGTCTGAAAGCAGTAGCTGCTACTTGTGTGAGTCTGGAGCAAAGTGAAGGTATTGTGATGGGATACCCACTGAGAGTATATGTTCCACATTCAGTCGAAATTCTCTTGACAAGAACCAAAACTCAATACATGACACATAGTCGGCTGACTAGGTATGAAAAAGTGATTTTAAGTGCAGACAATGTAACCATTGATAGATGCACAAGCGTGAATCCTTCGACATCATTGCCGGATGAAGAGAGTGTGACAGACAAAGATGAAGTTGACCATGATTGCTTGAACGTACTTGAATACTGTACAAAACCAAGGCCAGACATCAGAGATGAGCCTTTAAAAGAATCAGATTATGTAGAACAAGTGAAGGAGTTTTGAGTGCGGCGTATGCTGTATGTACAGTAGCTGCAATAATGGAAGCATCTTGTTTGGGAGGGATACGTTCCGCCCAAGTGGCTGAACTAATTGCTCTAATTCAGGCATGCAAACTGGGAAAGAATGTTCGAATCACAGTGATCACGGATAGCCAGTATGGCTTCGGAGTGGTCCATGATTTTGGACAGATCTGGTCCCAAAGAGGTTTCTTGACGTCTGCAGGAACTCCAATTAGAAATGGTGAGTTTGTGAAGAAGTTACTTGAGGCGATACAGCTGCCTAAACAGATTGCAGTGGTAAAGTGTACTGCACACAAAAATGGGGAGGACTACATAACCGTGGGCAACAAGTATGCCGACGAGATAGCTCAGTATTGTGCTAAAAATGTAGTCTCGTTGAATAGAGGAAGAGAAAGAGAGCATGTTTCATGTCCTTTGCTGTTTGCTAACATTGTCGAAACATGGGCTGAAGTGCGACAATTACAGGAAGCCGCAAATGATGAGGAAAAAGATAGCTGGATAAAAGCAGGATGCAGGAAAAGGGAGGAAGATGATGTTTGGGTTTATAGAGATGAAAGACCAGTTATGCCTGATAGCATGATTTCTGACATGGCACGGATGTACCATGGACAAGCTCATATTGGACGGGATGCAATGATCCGGCTTTTTAGACAAACCTGGTATAACCCAAAATTCAGAGCTATAGCTGAAAGTCTTTGTCAAAGATGTCTTATCTGCCAACAGATAAATCCAGGAAGAAAGACAGTAGTGAGTTTAGGAACTATAGGACGAGAGGGAGGTCCTTTCACAAGAATGCAACTGGATTTCATAGAAATGCCTCCAAGCAATAGACTGAGGTATGTTCTTGTGGTCGTTTGCTTGTTTTCTCGTTGGGTGGAAGCCTATCCGACCAGAAGGAATGATGGAATTACAGTAGCAAACCTTTTGCTGAGAGAATTCATTCCAAGATACGGTTTTCCAGTAACGATTGAAACAGATAGAGGAACACATTTTGAAAACGAACTAATTCAACTGAAATGTGAAGCTCTTGGTATTCAACAGAAATTGCACTGTGCATACAGACCAGAGGCTTCTGGGGTGGTAAAGCAAGTGAATGGAACAATAAAGAATAGGTTAGGGAAAATGTGTCAAGCCACAGGACTCAAATGGCCAGATGCCCTACCATTGGTGTTAATGACTATCAGAAGCATACCTGATAGAAAAACAGGTCTGAGTCCCCACGAAATAATCATGGGACGAGCAATGAGACAAGCACATGTACCTGTCAACAAACTGCTGACTATAACTGATGATCTCGTGTTGGATTATTGCAAAGGATTGGCTGATGTGGTACATTCTGTGTTTCATCAGGTTGGACCGGATCCGACCACTCTTGAAAGAAAACCAGCTCATGATTTGAATCCAGGAGATTGGGTCCGTATAAAAGTCCACAGAAGAAGAAACTGTTTGGTTCCTCGCTGGGACCAACCACGACAAGTGATCCTGGTGACAACAACTGCAGTCAAATGTGCATGTGTGAAAAACTGGGTGCATGCCAGCCACACTATCAGAGTTCCAGATCCTGAAGCTCGACCTGTAAGTCGACATCTGGAGATATCTGATACCAGTTCAGCATCTGATGCAGAAGAAGAGACAAACAGGGTTCCAGAACTTAAAGATCGACCTGTAAGTCGACATCTGGAAGACCCAGATACAAGTTTGACAACAGGAGAAGAATTTGAAATAACAAAGATTTCAGAACTTGAAGATCGACCTGTAAGTCGACATCTGGAAATATCAGACACCAGTTCAGCATCTGATACAGACCAATCAGATTGTGATGAAAAGATAAAGAATAAATGGAAAATTTACATCATAAACGAAGAAACTGAACCAAGAGACAGTGATAGTGAACAACCAAGCACAAGTTATGGTAAATATCCTTTAAAAACTGTCAAATTAGACAAGGGAGGGATAGATTCAGATAGAGAGATAGAAGATTCGGAAGAACCCCGAGGAGCAATAGGGACAGACCAACAAACAAAAGAACAGGGAAATATAGAAACAGACAGAGAAATCCACGAGAATTCGGAAGAACCTCGAGGAGGGATAGAAACAAGTGTCCAAACAGAAAAGACACAGGAAGAATCAGAGCTAGACAAAGGAGGTGAAATCATAAAGTTCAAAATAAGAGGAACTGAAGTAAGGTCTGAAACAGAATCAGAAGAAAGTGAAGAAGAGAGAAAGCAGAGACTAGGACCAAGAAAAAGAACTTGGAGAACTGAACGAGAAGAAAAAGAAAGTGAACCGAAAAGGCCGAGAAAAGGAGATAATTGGCCCCACGAAGTCAAGAGATTGAGATACAAAATCATAAACATAAACAGAGATAATGCAGAACAAGTAAATGAGATAACAAGTCAAAAGGAACAAGGAAAACAAAGTGGAAAACAATTGCAGAAAACGAAAAGAGTGAAGAAAGCTAATTTGAAATATAAGTCACCTGAATGGCTATACATCGCATTGACTGATATCAAAAAAGAAGAAATCACTCACGAGAACCCAGAAGAAAGCAGCAAACCAATGGGTGAAAGTGAAGTGCAACAAGTTTGAAGAGATTAAAAGAGATTTTTGCCGGACTGGACACTAAAAACCGAATAAGACAAGAAAGAGTTCTGAGAAGAACTAAAGAGAGTACCAAACGAGACAAAGTGAGAAAGTAGAGTGTCTGAAACGTCATTCTGAGGTGTGGTGACACATTTTCTGTACATATATATATATCTAGGTAATAGAACAAGATGGTAGACACAGAGAATAGAAGATGTAGATGTGAGTTTTTACGTAGATGGTGTAGAATGTGTTTCTTTTGTACAGGTTTATTAATGTTTGTATGGCTTATTTTAGCAATCACCATTCCAATTAGATTAGCTGTAGAAGAAACATCCATAGTAGAGAACAACACAAAGAAGGATAAGGAAGCTAACAAACAGAACACAGCAACATTAATAGATAGTGCAGAGTTACATAAAGATAGATCTATAACTGATTTTTCAAAGAATGTTTTCACAAAATTATTATATGAATATGTAGAAACAATGGATGTGAGAGATTGTTATGTTTGTATGCAATTACCTGCATCTGTTGCAGAAGGTGTGACCTATCATCACCTTCCTCTGACGTATGGAATAACATGTAGTGTTTTAGCTAGTTTGTTTTATAGAACAGGTAGATTAGAATATTATTATACTGACATAAATAAGATTTTTGCAAAAATTCCTATAATTCCTGAATTGAACAAGGTGAAAGAAGCAAGGATGTTTGGTGAATTTTTCTTAGAAAATACAGATTTGACATTAGATGATATAGTTAAACATAACCTTACCTGTGAGTTAAAGAAGGAAGAAAAGGTATTTTTAGAAATGGTTGGAAGCAGAAGAGTCAAATTTCAAAGAAAGGTAATAGAGGAAGAGACAAAAACACCCCTTTGGACATTCGAAAGAGAAAGTAATGATAAGAAAAAGACAAATGCAGCTATGACTTTAGATTGGCCCCAACAGGGAAAGTTATGCATTAGTAGAAATAGAACTAGGTATGATAACTATTTCGTGGGTTCCAGTGACTGCCGAGACAATTATAAAATTTTAGGAGGATGGGGATTCAAAGGAGGAAAAGATCCAATTTTTCCAGGGATCTATTATATTTGTGGAAACAGAGCTTATTACAGGTTGCCGGACCATTGGTATGGGTCGTGCTACTTAGGCCTGGTCTTTCCAAAGATTTTTCATGTAGAAAGAGAAGAAAAAGGAACACACGAAATGGGTGAAACATTCACACGTAGAAAAAGGGAAAGTTTTTCAGAAATAGTGGGTGACATTTTTGGAGCAATGATACCAGCAGTGGGAATATCTTTGAATGCATTTAAAATTCGGAAATTGTCCACAGTAGTAGATCGTTTATCAACGAATACTGCTGGAGGGTTCTTGATGGTAAATACCGAGATGGTTGCCATGAGAGCTATGGTGATGCAAAATCGACTTGCCCTTGACATTCTTTTGGCAAAAGAGGGAGGAGTCTGTGGAATGCTGAAAGTCCAACATTGTTGCACTTACATTCCAGATAAAAGTGAAAATATACAAAAGTATATAAAGAATATTACAAATTTGCACAAAGAACTTGTTCCACTGGAGGTTGAAAATGCCTGGGAGAAACTTGGTAAGAGTTTTTCCTCAATACCAAAATGGTTCACTGAAATAGGTAGTTCTATTGTAGGGAAAGTTTTGATATCAGCAACAGTAGTAATCTTAGTGGTGTTATTTGCGAAATTTGTTATTATATGTATTAAAAGGAGAAAAAGACAAAACAAAATAAAAAGAGAAAATAAGATAAATAAAGAAAGAGAACGAGAATTAGGTGAAATAGAACTTGAAGAACTAAAAGAAAGCATGTATGAGAGAACAAAAAGACAAGATGAAAGGGATACAGATGTGTAAAACTAACAAGAGGCAAATGGACGAGAAGCATGCTATCTGAAAAAATTGTATAACATGGGTTTTTGTGGTGATATTAAAAATCACCAAAGGGGGGGAGTTGATGGAGCAAGGTAAATAAGAAATTTTTGAACCCCCTAATATTAATGCTAATAATTAACGTTATTAATTGTTTTGACGATTAATCAACATTTTGCGTCATTTATATCTTTGGTAACGGGCAATCTATGTGCAAACTAACCTACTTACAATTGTAAAAGTGGAATAATATTAATGTAATGGTTTGCATACTAGTTAGAATGATATTGCATGATTTGTGCTATGTAGTAAATCGTAATGTGGCAAAAGAATGCGGATGTTAAGTAAACATAGTTTTACATGTCGCTTTTGCTAGGTAACACCTAAATGGGATACGTAGAATGACGGGTGGGAAACGAAAAGGCTTATTTTCTTTATTTTAATTGTGATTGTGTTTGTTTCCATGAAAGTTCATTCGGGCCTGTTAGGCCGTGCTGTAAAGATGGCTGCCGAGGCAAATGGGCTTAATGCGCAAGTGCAAAATGGCTTCCAAGCGGAAGAAAGCTGCAGAAACATATCACGTGATTGCAAGTAGAGCCCAGAATGAAAAGAGTCAAGGTCAGCATGACCTGTCACCAAATGAGTGCCAAGAAGGACTCAGCGAGAATGTATGAGAACCAAAGATGCAGCTGTGAATTAACAATGAACTGTTTAAAATAAAGTTACAAAAGAAGATACATGTGAGGAACTGTCAATCGGATTGGTAATGTCCTAAAGCCGTGAGAAAAGGACAACGTTATAAACATTTTCGGAACCGGTTCAAGCAAGGAGGGCAATGAGGAGATGCTTGCCACCCCTCCAATGGACCAATTAGCGTGAATCTCGCCCCCAAATATTGAAACTTTTCTGTTTAGATAAGCTAGTAATAGGGTATAAGAGGACCTACTCTTAAGTAGGAGGAGCGCTATTCATACATCATTTTTGAGCACTGGACGCTGACGCTGTAGAGCTGCTGCTATTTTCCATAGGCCATTATTTTAAAATAATTAATCTTTTTGCTTTAAATCTGACTGGGAAGGAACGAGACCGTTGCGGGAAACCTGTATAGGTGGTCCGTCGAGGAGGCCTGTTTTAGCAGGACAGACAGTCAGTTTTTGGGAGTTCTATGCTGTGATCTGCAATTTATCTGCTGTGACGAACTTTATTTTTTCATCTAAAAAGGGTATGCATAAAATTCTTTTAAAGTTTATTTCTTATAATGATATTAAACGTATTAAACTGATTAATAAAATTGAAACTTATTCATGCATTTAAACGAGTAGATAAACTTTATTATAATTAAAACTACGAGTCTGTGGTTCTTTAGCTCAATAATAAATGCAATGTTTTAATAGGTTTAAATGTGATTGAGCTGGTCTTAATCACCATCAACTTATTCTCACTAGTTGGTCCATCGACCAAAGAACGGAATACCTTGATGTCTTAGAAACCGACAGGATTAAAACTAATTATGTATGATGTTTGAAAAACTATCTTGTCGACTTTAAAAAGGTATTCCGTTTTCCTCCAGCTGTCTTAACTTTTTCTCCTAGGTAAAAGTGGATGGGATCCAGGGAATATTTGAGTGAGTGAATGTTTATGCGGTGTTATGAGCCCCACCGTCATATTGGTATAGTTGTTAAAAGAGTGTTTCAACCTGGATGTCATATCCAAAGGAGAAGAAATTATATTAGTCGCGCTGGATCACTTCCTAACACAGGATCACCTGGGGCTCTTAGGCTTGGTGCCCTTCATCTAAGCACTCACTGGCCACTCCGACCCTGTGCCTGAAGGGGTTGGCGAGTGGGGCAAGGAAAACCGACACCAGATTCCATTCCAAGATGTTGGTAGGGTAATGCTGACTGTTACGCGACCACCTATGATAAAAGAAGACTAAGGTGTACTTGTGGGGACATTGCCATTGACCTGCCCTTATGGAGTGGGCCAGGATTAGCAGAGTGCTTGGGTATTCTCTTTAACAAGAAGGTTAAGACAACCAGATATATACTGATCTCTGCATCTGCCTGAATGGTTTTGCTCACTTTGATAGGGCAGGTCCCTAGTTGTGGATATTATGAGGGCCCCAGTGTTCAACTTAGCATATGAACTCAGTGTGCTGACGATCCTGGTTACTTCTAACCTTATCATATAATAGAGGATGCAGCGTCCACACTATTAAAGAAATATTGGTAGTTAAGGGGAACAAAGGAGATAAATAACTACACTCACAAAACGCTCGCCTTTACCATTTTTCATGTGGAAGTGACTTCCTTCCCATATTGAGAACATAATCATTAGTCAGATAGCCCGATCTGACCATGCACCAATTTCAGTTATGCTTAAAGTCCCACAACATTAGTAGGGCACCCATTCAAGGTTTTTTAACAAGTTCTTTCTGCATGATACTGCCACAAGGGCGGGAGGTTGGGAAGGTCAAATCTTTCTACATGGCAGAAAATTATAAACCATAAGCATCTGGATTGTGGGACGCCCTTACGCCCTTGGTTAGGGGCATATTTATCTCTAGGGCATCGCACTTGAAAAATTTCAGAAGAGAGGCAAAATTGGCATTGGAACATCAGCTCTCCTATTTAAAGAAAGATACCCCACGGGAAGAATTTTGTTATATTAATTTTTCCAGTCCGGGTATTTCATATGTGCATAAGTTTGGCCTTAGCATATTCTGAAGCAGAGCTTCCGACTGACACATCTTAGGGTTTACCTAGAGTCTATCCTTAATTTTGAGATAACAGCAGTCTGTGCAGTCAACTGTATTATATGCCATTATTTCCCTTTTTTTTTTTTTAAATCAACATATCCCCTTTTTCTTAAATCTACTTAGAATTCTGGCGCTATGATCCCAGATGAGAGATCTTGACTTAGACAAAGCAGAATTTTCCCTTCTACAGTCAAAATAATTTTTTTATTTACTTGGCAACAAAGCTGGGAAGCTCTTAACTTCTTAACTAAGAGCAAAGACACAATCAGAAAGAGTAAAAAATGATTCTCAACCCCGAGGGGAAGGAGATCATTGAGGACAGCACATATCAGAATCATTGTGAGAATACTATCACACCATACACCAGGGAAGAAGTGCCTGTGGATTGGATGGACCAGGCATATTCCCTAGATGAGCCTATTGTAAAGGAGAAAGTCATTAAAGCGATTAGCGAACTGGGCAAAGATCCTGGCCCAGATGGGTACACAGCCATCTATTATAAAACATACTGTCATAAACAATCCCTGATTTTGGCCAGATTGTTGAATGAATTTTGTTCACCAGATGAGGTGACCGACTCTATGAGGTAAGCTACAATCGTGGTATTGCCAAAACCAGGTGAAAATCACAAGTGCTGGTCCCTTCAGACGCCTGTTTCTTATTAAATCTGGACATAAAACTCTTGACAAGTATATAGGCGGCCCTTTAGGTCCAATACTCCCAGAGATAACAGAATCAGACCAGTCAGGCTTCATACCAGGTCACCAATGTGGGAATAGTACTAAGAAATGTGCTTCTGGCTCTTCTACTCTTGTTCGATACCAAGAAGGCATTTAATAGAGTGGATTGGATGTTTATTTCCCGGGTTCTTCGCTTACAGGGCATAGGATAGTTATGACAGTGCTCTTGCACATGGTCTCTGGTAAGCTACTGCTTGCCTAAAGCTTTCATCAGTTAATGGGGTTTTATCCTCAACAATACAGAGAGGCACGAGACAAGGCTGTTTGCTCTCGCCCTTACTAACGCCATCCAATAGAGTAATGCAATACAGGGGGTTACGTGGGGTGAAGAAGCATTCAAACAATGTTCGCAGACAACATAATGGTCTCCATAACTAATCCACCGGCTTCCGTGCCCTCATTAGAGGACCTGGAAAACTACTGGGTGCAGTGGCTTTAAGATCTACATTGTGAGATCCAAGGCCCCACTCATTAAACCACTAGACCGACAATTCAGGCCCCTGGAGAAGATGATCCCCCTGGAGTCGGGCTGTGGCAGTAACATATCTAAGGATTCAGCTAAGCCATGCTACATCGCAGATTGTAATATGTCATTAAGCTTAGCTTCTATAGGAAACAAAACAAGGTTTACAGAAATGGCAGTTGAGGTATTTATCCTGGTTAGAAAGGGTAGCTATAATAAAAATGAAGCAAACACAAGGAGATGATGGACGGAGCGCTTCAACTTTTCAGAAACTCACCCCTAGTCACAGATCTGGGTTGAATCCATCATCATATTTAGCTCACTTCGCCACCCCAGTTCAGACCCTGCCATATGCAAATCAGTCTTGACCCTGTTCCTCATGGGAACAGTCCAGCCCGAACTGCCAAAAAATAAAAATGACCACCTTACCCAAAACTTTATATTTATTTCAAATGATACACTTGACTGTCCCTGACGTTTTTCTGAAAACACTACAATCCCTGACAAACAACTTCATCTAGATGGGTAGGGCCCCAAGATAGGCGAGCAGGATACTATATTGACTGATTTCACTGGGTGGGCTTGCCGCCCCAGAATGGTAGAAAATAGAGACAGCCAAGCAGTGGTGCTACACAGAATATCTAATAGCAGGTCCCTTGGCTGTGTCGATCCTAGAGGAGCTGGGGATTGTACTCTTCCCCTCTGACTAGGGTGGCAATGTCAGTGTACGACAGTGTGAGCGAGCAACTGGGCCTTACATTGTACACATCACTGTTTACAGTGCTTGATATGTGAAAAAATAAGTGCTGGAGCCCTCATCAGGAGGCCACTGCATCTTGTACTAGTCCATTGCTAGTCAGCCCCGCCTATGACAGAACCCACAGAACTATTAACCATGAAATATTGAATTAATAACCAACCGTTGTTGAGGCATCTCTATATTAGACAAGCAGCGCCACCATGTGGCAGACTGTCATAAGCGCTGGTGTTGACAATTAAGTGCTGGTGCCTAGCACCGGAAACAACGGCTCAAATTAAGCACTTGCTGTTTACACCCTCATGTTCTAACTCTGACTCTGCCTGGCTGTGGTGAAACAAATTTACCTAAGCTGGAGGAAGAAAAGGTGCTTTATTCTGGTCTCTATGCTTCAAAACAGTCACATAAAATCATCCATGACATCAAAACGCAATATTACTTCAGAAGCTGAAAGTTTTTCATACTAGCAGATGAGGCACTGCACTCCTACGATGTAAAAATGGAAGCTCGCACACTCACAGCCTTTGAAAAATGGCTACAAAAGACAGGAACCATGATAGCAAGGTGATAGTTAACACATTTTAACATGTATTTGGCCGACCTTGATAGAGAAGATACCTGGATAGAAACCATGGGTCAGGGATCTTGGCAAGGACATTTTCCTCCGAAACTGGGTACATTTATATTGCAAAACCCACATCTCTTCCCAATGTCAAAAACTTAGAGAAATCCACTGCAAAATCCTATTGCCTTGTGTTAGAAATTGGGTTTCTGGTTAGTTAAGGTTTATACCCAAGCCAGACAGAACCCACCACTCTAGTCAGGGTAAGCTAGTTACACCCCTAGGATAACTCATGCTCACTGTCTGGTAGCTTGGCACAGAGCAAGTGGGCTTATCAAAAGAGTCAATGTGTAAGCATTGTGCAACACACACACAAGCACACACGCACACACACACACACACACACACACACACACACACACAGGTTTAGCACAATAGCTTAGTATTTTCTGAACAAAACAAGACCAAAACGACAAAGATCACATGTATACTTTTCAAGTTATGCAGGTTTTAGAAATAGCAGATAAAACCCAATGCTTGCGGGACACTCGCTATTCTCAGATCAGGGGCGGTCACGCCAGTCCAGAGTGAAAGGATACCAATCCCCTCAATGGTTCATGAGATCAGTTCTCCCCAAGTATGTGGATCAAAAACAGTGTTAAGAAGTCCCTAACAGTGAGACAGGTTATGCTCGATCGGCAATAATACGGGGCTCTGGTCACCCACGATAGTGTGCAGGTCATCTGCGATGGCCGTGCAGGTCCCAGTATGAACAATTTGTTGGTCTGGAGCTACGGCGAGGGCGATGGAGGGCCATGGCCTCGGGATTGGGGTCACATCGCTTTAGTCTCCTCTGTGGGGTGTCTAGTGTTGCAGATGTCAGGCTGTGCGGGCTGTCCTCAGGCGCTGTGGCATCTTTGAGTCAGATGCGGCGGTCCTGGTGAAGCTCAGATGCTCCGGTCTCACTCGATCTGGGCCCTCGCTGCAGGTGACCCCCCATCCCGGAGCTTGCAGGCGAGGGGAGATGAGCCGTGCTGAATTGATGGCAGCAGGCGCATCTGCAAAGAGCCAGCAGGCTCGGCAATTTCCGGCAACAGATAGCACAGATGCAGTATTCTTTTGTCGGGACATGACACAGACGTGTATGAGGGTACAAAAAAAACTGCAAGCATCCTGCTTAAAGTGCCAGTACGGATTTTTGCGTTTTCAAGAGGGGTAGGCTCCAAGTTCATGGAGCATATTAGTAGTTGCTGCAAGGGTGAAATCTTTGATGGCCCTGAAATTCCTTGAACAGGGGGCAAGCCAACAAGCCTTTGGAGAACGCTCTAAGTCAGCACAGCACAAAAGTGACAGGCAGCAGGCCAGCACGGCAAAGCAGGTCACAAAGTGGCAGTCTCTCCTGTAGCTCAACAAGCAGCAGGCCAACATGGAAGAGCAGTTAGCAAAGTGACAGTCCCTCTTGGCAGCACAGCAGTTCTTTCTGGCAATGTGCAGATGTAGAGCCAGCGATGGCTGATTACGGGTCTAAAAAGTGTCTTTGATGTAGGGGGGTGACTTCAAAAGAACTCTTTGAAGTGCACAAGGATCCCTTTCAGCCCAGTTCTGTCTGCCAGGCTAACCCTGTGGGGCAAATCAGTGCTTTGCGTAAGGACAGGACACAGCCTTACCAGATATAAGTGTGAGCCACCTGTCCTCCGTCCTGCCCAGGAAGGCTATCAGAATGCAGATGAATGCAGATGAGTGCTCAGAATGTAGATGAGCCTCATCTTCTTGTGTTTGGGGCTGTCTAAAGAGAATGGACAAAGTGTAGCTGTCACCCAATCCAGACGTGTATTGGAGACAGGCTGTCAGACACAAAGAGCAGTAAGTACAGAGAAACGTCCACCTCTAAAAATGGCATTTCTGAAACAGTAATGTTAAATCTAACTTCACCAGGGAGGAGGATTTATCAATACCATTCTAAACATATCAAATATAAAAAGCTACTCCTCTCTAATCAGGAATTACAGCTTAAAAGTACATTAAGGAATTCCTAATGCTGGCTTGTGAGAGGGGTAGGTCTCACAGTAGTGAATAACAAAGTTTCCACTACCAGGACAAGCAAAACTTAAAGATGCATGTCCTACCTTTTACTTACATAGCATCCTACCCTTAGGGTTACTTAAGGCCTACCTTAGGGGTGACTTATATGTAATACAAGGGGAGTTTAAGGTTTGGTAAGTAGTTTTAAATGCCAAGTAGAAGTGGCAGTAAACTTCACATACAGGCACTGCAGTGGCAGGCCTGTGACAGGTTTGAAAGGCTACTTATGTGGGTGGCACAATGAGTGCTGCAGGCCCACTAGTAGCATTTGGAATACAGGCCCTGGGTATATGGTATACAACATTACAAGGGTCTTATTAATACAACAAATATGCCAGTCAGGTATACACTAATGTCATCATGTTTAGGAGAGAAGCACATGCACTTTCACACTGGTTAGCAGTAGTAAAGTGCTCAGAGTCCTAAGGCCAACAAAATGAATCGGCAAAAGGCAAAATGTCTGGGGAAACACCATGCTAAGGATGCCAGGTCTAACACCTTAGTATCATACTCCAGAGGAAAAGCTAAATGGGATCAAACTAAATCAGACACATGTTGGAGGGGATGTGGTGCCACTGGCTCCCTCACACATTTATTAAGAAATTGTTCCAGGTTGCATAGATATTGGGAGGACATTCTCAAAGACCTAGATTCAGCCGTTGGGGTACCGATTCTGAGGGACCCTGCAATGCTACCCTTTGGCCTCCTGTTTGCGGGTGGTAAATCCCATAGATCCCTGAGAGGGAAACAACTAATGGTAATGTATTATCAGTGGCGGCCGGCACGGCTCACGGGAGCCGGGGCGGTCGTGCATGTTGGAAATAGAAAGAAAGAAAAAAAAATTAAAAGATAAACTTACCTTGCCGCTCACCGGGTCCCGTGTCTCTGCTCCTGCTCTCCTTGTGCACATCGAGGAACAGGAAGCAGGCCCCACTGACAAATTACAATGCTGCAATGCAGTGTTGTGATTGTTAAGCACCCAGGCTCCCTTGATCAATCACAACGCTGCAATGCAGCGTTGTGATTGTTTTTGAGTATCCTGGTTCGATGCTCAACCAGGGAATTTGGGCCTGGCCATGTTCTCCATGCAGGCTGTAATGCAGCCTGCATGTAGAACTGGGAAAGTACACATGACTGGTTTGGGCGGCCCGAGAGGGCTGACCAAACAGTCATTGCGCACTTAGGAGTGGACAAATAACTCCCCCCCTGGCCTGCTCCAAGAGCAGAGCAGCCACACCAACCCACTCACTCACCCACAAAGCAGCAGGAAGCAGCATAAAATGTTAATAACGCAAAGTTATTATCAGTTTATGTTTCTGCTTCGCACTGCTTAAAAGCAGTGGGGCGACGCTCCTCCGCCATAGTGGAGGATCCGCCACTGCGTAAACGATGATGGATTCAACCCAGATCTGTGACTGGGGGTGAGTGTCTGAAAAATTTCAGCGCTCTGTTTATCATCTCCTTGTGTTTGCTTTGTTCGCCCTAAGTTGGCAGGGTATGTCCAGACGTGGGTCCCTTGCTCACTTTGCCACTGGATTCAAGCTAGCCTGGCTGATGAGTGCTGTTAGCCCGAAACCGGTCCCAGGATGCTTGTTTCCGGTCCAGGGAAGACATGGCTTGGCAGTTCGGGCTGGACTGTTCCCATGAGGCACAGGGTCAAAACTGATTTGCATATAGCTGTGTCTGAACTGGGGTGGCGAAGTGAGCTAAAGAACGATGATGGATTCAACCCAGATCTGTGACTGGGGCTGAGTGTCTGAAAAGTTTCAGCGCTCTGTCCATCATCTCCTTGTGTTTGCTTTGTTCGCCCTAAGTTGACAGGGTATGCCCAGACGTGGATCCCTTGCTCACTTTGCCACTGGATTCAAGTTAGCCTGGCTGATGAGGGATGTTAACCCGAAACCGGTCCCAGGATGCTTGTTTCCAGTCCAGGGAAGACATGGCTTGGCAGTTCGGGCTGGACTGTCCCCATGAGGCACAGGGTCAAGGCTGATTTGCATATAGCTGTGTCTGAAATGGGGTGGCGAAGTGAGCTAAAGAACGATGTTGGATTCAACCCAGATCTGTGACTGGGGTTGAGTGTCTGAAAAGTTTCAGTGCTCCGTCCATCATTTCCTTGTGTTTGCTTTGTTCGCCCTAAGTTGGCAGGGTATGCCCAGACGTGGGTCTCTTGCTCACTTTGCCACTGGATTCAAGCTAGCCTGGCTGATTAGGGCTGTTAGCCCGAAACCGGTCCCGGGATGCTTGTTTTCGGTCCAGGGAAGACATGGCTTGGCAGTTCGGGCTGGACTGTTCCCATGAGGCACAGGGTCAAGACTGATTTGCATATAGCTGTGTCTGAACTGGGGTGGCGTAGTGAGCTAAAGAACAATGATGGATTCAACCCAGATCTGTGACTGGGGGTGAGTGTCTGAAAAGTTTCAGCGCTCCGTCCATCATCTCCTTGTGTTTGCTTTGTTCGCCCTAAGTTGGCAGAGTATGCCCAGACGTGGGTCCCTTGCTCACTTTGCCACTGGATTCAAGCTAGCCTGGCTGATGAGGGCTGTTAGCCTGAAACCAGTCCCAGGATGCTTGTTTCCGGTCCAAGGAAGACATGGCTTGGCAGTTCGGGCTGGACTGTTCCCATGAGGCACAGGGTCAAGACTGATTTGCATATAGCTGTGTCTGAACTGGGGTGGCAAAGTGAGCTAAAGAACGATGATGGGTTCAACCCAGATCTGTGACTGGGGGTGAGTGTCTGAAAAGTTTCAGCGCTCCGTCCATCATCTCCTTGTGTTTGCTTCACTGCCTATCATGGTTCTACAGGCGATCCTATTACATTGGGGAAGGCATACAGACTCTTAGAGATTGAGGGAAACGTTTGCCATGGAGAAACTCACTCTGTCACTAGAGCACAGACTTGAGGCATACTAGACCACCTGCGCCCCATTCATTAAGATTTTCACTAGGCAATAAAGAGGGTTAACTTGCCCTTGATTTCTCAGAGACCTCCGTCTTATTCTAGAGTACCTCGCTCGCTCAACAAAGTAAGTCTTCCTCAAGCCTTCAGTTTTCCCTTTCTTTCCCAGCAATTTCGCCTCCTAACCTTCATACAACAACATTGCCTAATCTTTATAACTCGCCCGGACATACTTTGTCACCCGAGGGATTGTGGAGGCGGGAGATGTAGGAGCTCTAGGGGAAAGCTTATGTTTATCTGTTCTCCTTTTTTCATAGATTTTCTACACTTACGATATATTGTGCTTACTATGCTACTCCCCGGCCCTGTGTTTTGTAACATATTTTTATTGCAATTTTTCACTATTTCACATGTGCATTTACAGTCTAGATCGTCTTACATTTATCCATTGTGTTATAAAGCGTCACATAAACCGTGTACCAGTTCCATCTCACTAACTTCCATCATTGCAATTACTACACAACACATACTGAGAATGACACATATAATGTATATTTATCAATGAATTGTCCTGGGAGCTGCGTGCTAATAAAGTTCTAGCCATCACAACAATTTTCTCATCTTCATGTACATATATATCTGATGGTGCAGTCTATTTCGTGCAGGAGCGCCAACGTGGAGATCTCCCTTATGGTGCCATTTTTTTTTTAGTAAAGAAAAATACAACGTAACAGTAAACAAACATATGCAGGGTGGCAAATTATCTTCCATGGTTAAGAAAAAGAAAAAAGGAAAATATTTCCAGTCTGGGTGTGTTTTACATCAGTGTGGTGGGGATCGGAGGAGCAGGCGGATCGCCAAATGGCCGCGCCTGTTTTCCGAACATTGGGGCATATTAGCAAGACCCACGTTAAAATTATCGCCATTTTAGCGGCAGGAAACTGCCGCTAAAACGGCGATAATGGGCTTGCTAATATGCGTTATGGAATTCCAATAGAAGCCCAGGTTAGATGTCCTGCACATCTAACCTGGGCTTCTATTGGAATTCTATAACGCATATTAGCAAGCCCATTATCGCCGTTTTAGCGGCAGTTTCCTGCCGCTAAAACGGCGATAATTTTAACGTGGGTCTTGCTAATATGCCCCATTGTGTCATACAAATGAGGTCTCAGGAATATCTATTTTCATGTTCTCTGTAGCCTCTCAATCCCCTTAGTCCACCCCCCCTTTGTCTATAATCCTTTCTGCTCCTTCTTATCATGTATGGCGCGCCAACTGCCTTCTACGTCCCCTCAGGTGTAGTCTCACTTCAATCACTGGCTTGGGATCTATCTCGAGGGTTATCCTCAGAATCATGCTCTCACTCCGGGTGTTCTCATGCATCCAAAGTCTCCCTCTATTGCACTGCAATGGGGCATCTCCACAAACCCCTTGCCTCCTCTCTAACCAATTCCCTCCCCTCTGCTCCTGCCCAATGTGTCAAATCTTGTCTCCGGGTTCCCACTACCGGGCCTGCTGCGGACTTCCAGGCCATGGCTATACTCCTCCTGGCTAGGACCGGGGCCGAGTCTATAAATCTGTTCCCAACCTTCTGCTTAGGTGGGCAAAGGAAAAACCCCAACAAACAAATCCCAATCGCAGAGCAGAGTGAGCACCCCAGTGGTGCATTCACCGATCCCAAAACGATCTTAGACCGGGACATGCCCATGTCATATGAACAAAATCTGCATCTTCACTATTACACCTAGGGCAGCAGCGGACTGCACCGCCGTAGGCAATCCATCATGTGTAAGTAAATAAATAGCCTATATTTCAACCTGGTGTGGCACTCCCCGGCCATGTGGTTGTAGGCGATGTTATATATATATATCCACTTCTTGAGCCCGTGAGCAAGAACATTTCTGTTCGAAACGTGTTGGGTTTTATTTTTGGAAGAGAGACATTGTTTGTGTACTGCGCTGCCAACATCCTTCATTAAAGGCTTTTACTTTCCTCTGAGGCTCCTCAAATGGGTGTTCTTTTTTGTGGATGTAATGCGGCCGGTCCCGGTCGCGAGGAAGCCCGCTGCTGATCTCGGGCGGATCTAGCGCTTTGAAGTTTCGAGCGCATGGAGGGAAAGGCTACGTGCAGGACTGTAAATTGAGCGGCACAGTTACCACCGAGTCTATCTTCACCTACCAAGGTTTTTATCATGGATTACTTTGGTGATTGATGGCAGTACCCACTGGGGTAAAACGAAGAGGAACCACAGGCTCCAGCATGCCTAGCAGCACTCATATTTGGAGGCGGAGCCACGTGTACTTATCAAGGTGTTCCGAATCAGTATTGCCACTGCACTTCCTGAGCCCGTGAGCAAGAACATTTCTGTTCGAAACGCGTTGGGTTTTATTTTTGGAAGAGAGACATTGTTTGTGTACTGCGCTGCCAACATCCTGCATTAAAGGCTTTTACTTTCCTCTGAGGCTCCTCAAATGGGTGTTCTTTTTTGTGGATATATATATATATATATATACATATATATTATCTACTGGCGGTCGCCAGTAGATAGTTATAGTTAGGACCTATTTTCCATAGGAAATCCGCAACATTCTATTTGAAATAACTCTTGCGTCGGTTGACGAATCAACGCAAAATTTTCAAAATTTATGGCCCGCTCCGGTCCGCTCCTACCCTGAAAGTTTCGGTGTGATTCGTCAAGCGGGGGCCGAGAAAAAAGGGGGGTCCCAAAACGTGTTTTCCCCATTCATTTTCCCATAGGAACTGCTGAACGGAATTACACCAAATTTGGCAAAGAGGTAGTTCTTGGTTCAGAAAGAACCCTTTTTGTTAAATGGTGTAAATCCGTTCAGTAGTTCCTGTGAACATCAAAATGAAAATCACATATATATCTATGGCCGCGTCGGATTCGCGCACCCTCCCGATCACGAGCTGCATGCTAATTGGCTGTCAACACTCCAAATCAGGAAGTGTTGGCAGCCATTTTGTCCCTCAAGTGCGCAAAACGCACAAAGGGGGCAGGATAGAAACACCCTGACCCCCTAGGTCTGCTCAGGGGGTCCCACAAGGACCCCCTGGGCAGAAAAAAGCATTTTTTTTTTTAAAAAAATCGGCGGGATGCGCTTAGGGTGCGCGGATCCCGCCGATAAAAAAAAAAAAATCGAAGCGCGGTCTCCCGCGCTTCGATGTTATTTTGCCCCCGGGTGGCCCAAGTCCCGGGGGCATGCGGTGTTTATTTAAATAATGCTGGGGGGGCCTCTAAGGGCCCCCCAAGCCCCGGGGACCACCACCCCCCGGGGCTTTCAATTTAAAATGGTGCGGGAGGGCACTCGGCACTCCCGCAGCCCCGCGGACCACCACCTCCCCGGGGCTTCTTTTTTAAAAAAAAAAACATTTCCTGTGTGGGGGGGCTCGAGCCCCCCCACACGCCCCGGGGACCGCCACCTCCCCTGGGCACTAATAATGTAAATGCGGGGGTCCGTAACGGACCCCGAGCCCCGAGGATCACCACCTCCCGGGGCTTTAAAGAAATGGGAGGGGGCCGCCCGGCCCCCTCCTGGAGCCATTGATGGCCCTGGGGACCGCCACCCCCAGGGCCGGCTCCTGCAGTGTCCCGGGGTGCCTACCCCGGGACACTGCTGTTTGCAATGGCAGGACGGGAGCCTCGCGGCTCCCGTCCTGCCATTGCAAACTGCTTTGCTTCATTGAAGCGAGAGCAGGGAAACCTGCTCTCGCTTCAATTAAGCAAAGCAGATTGCTTTTCCATAAGGGGAGCTGCATGTCAGCAGCTCCCCTTATGGAAAAGCAATGCCGGCTCCCGCAGGACGCGGGGAGCCGGCGGGACCGTGCGGGGATTGGGGACCCCCCACGGTCTCCAACGTGTGGCCAGGCCCCGGGGGATGGGGTCCCCGGGCCCATTAGCGGCACGGGAGGGGGGCCACGCAGCCCCCCTCCCAAAAAAAGGTCTTTTAGAAAAAGAAAAAAAAAAGGACGCAAAGGCCGGCCCCGGGGGATGGGGTCCCCGGGGCATTTAATGGCCTGAAGAGGGGGCCCACGCAGCCCCCCTCCAAATATATATATTTTTTTTAAAAAGAGGGCATGCCCCGGGGGATGGGGTCCTAGGGGCAAATACAGGCCCAGGGAAGGGGGGCCATGCGGCCCCCTTCCCGTTTAAAAATAAATAAATAAATAAATAAAAGAACAGCCTCAGGCCCCGGGGGATGGGGTCCCCGGGGACAAAAGTGGACGAGGGAAGGAGGGCCACGCAGCCCCCCTCCCATAAAAAAAAAGAAAGCAAAAAAAAAAAAAAATGGCATTGTGCCAGAGGCCCCGCCCCCTCCCTGCAGCACTCTGCAAACGCGTCCCCTGGCGCGTTGTAAGAAGGGGAAGTAATTCCCCTTGAATACTGGGGGTCCCTGGGGGCCAACTAGCCCACCAGGAACCTCCAGTATGCGCCAGGGAGCTGCGTTGCAGAGAGGTGTTCAGAGGCCACGCCCCGTTTTACACCTCTCTGCAACGCAGCTCTGTGGCGCTTTTGGAGGTACATGGTGGGCTAGTTGGTCCCCAGGGACCCTCAGGATTCAAGGGGACTTAATCCCCCAACTTAAAACGCGCCACGGGGCGCGTTTGCACAGTGGTGAAGGGAGGGGCGGGGATTCAGGTGACATGTGTGCAAACAGGCCCGTGGCGCGTTTTAAGATGGGGATTTAAATCCCCTTCAATCCTGAGGGTCCCTGGGGGCCAACTAGCCCACCAGGTACGTCCAGAAAGCGCCACAGAGCTGCGTTGCAGAGAGGTGTAAAAAGGGGCGTGGCCTCTGAACACCTCTCTGCAACGCAGCTCCCTGGCACATACAGGAGGTACAGGGTGGGCTAGTTGGACCCCAGGGACCCTCATGATTCAAGGGAACTTAATCCCCCAACTTAAAACGCGCCACGGGGCGCGTTTGCACAGTGGTGAAGGGAGGGGGCGGGGCATGTTATCGTTAGAAATTAGCATTTCAAAAACCTTTGAAATTCACTTAAAAAACCATAGGTTTCAGGCACGTTATAGTTAGAAATTAGCATTTAAAAAACCTTTGAAATTCACTGAAAAAACCATAGGTTTCAGACACGTTATAGTTAGAAATTAGCATTTAAAAAACCTTTGAAATTCACTTAAAAAACCATAGGTTTTAGGGACAGTTATAGTTAGTTGGACATTTCACTCGTACAAAACCATAGAAATTCCCCGTTATAGTTAGTTCACGTAACTATAACTCGCGCCCCACAATGCACTGCTGATGACGTCACATATTACATCACTCATGACATGGTCAGTGACATCACTCATGACATCACTGATGACATCTCAAATGACATCAATGATGACATCACTGATGACATCATCCATGTGATAATTTGATGCATCTTTTCACACCCTAATATAACTTTGGATACACCCACTGTAAATTACAGACTGCCATTGTCAAAACCATAGACACTCCAACACCAATTACTATATACACACTCACTGATTCTTAGGTCAAAACAGACACATCTACTCACTCACCCGTACAGTCACTCATACTTATAGTCACTCAGTACAGGACTATTATATGCACTCATACACCTATATAAACACTCACACACCGCCACTCATCCATAGAGGTACTCACACACCTAGTCAGTCATGCAAAAATTAAGCACACACCCATTTACTCACCTATACAGTTATACACACACCAACTCACTTACTCATACAAATACTAGCACATTCTTCAGTGATGTCACTGACCATGTCATGAGTGATGTAATATGTGACGTCATCAGCAGTGCATTGCGGGCGCGAGTTATAGTTACGTGAACTAACTATAACGGGGGAATTTCTATGGTTTTGTACGAGTGAAATGTCCAACTAACTATAACTGTCCCTAAAACCTATGGTTTTTTAAGTGAATTTCAAATGTTTTTAAATGCTAATTTCTAACTATAACGTGTCTGAAACCTATGGTTTTTTCAGTGAATATATATATATATATATATATATATATATATATGTATATATATATATATATATATGATATAGATAGATATATCGATATATATACAAAAATGAATAAAAAGAGTTAAACAATAAACACGTGTATGTATTTATGCAACAACAAACCAAATAAATGTCATGTTACCCAATAGCAGTAGCACATGAATTTCATGTGATAAATCTCATTAATCATAAGTCCGAAAAAACAGTGTGCATACCTTTCTGCAGTAGCTTCATGCTTCCAGAAATAGCAATTGTGTTTGCTATGGGTAGTGTATATCCTTTGCACTCTAGACGATATTTCACTAACATACACCTTTATATTGGGATTCATTTCACTATGTTTTCCAGGAACCCGAACTTTCTTATATTACTTGGGACAACCCCTTCCTTCGTATGCACATTTCTCTGCAGCATGCACCAATATATATTTGAAGGATTCCACTAGAGTCAGGACCTCGAGGCTACCCCAGAGTCTGACAACATCAAGATGAGCCACCATTAGTCCAAGATCACAGATTATTTTAACATTTCCTGTTGGTAGCTTCTACTCCTAGTCCTAACGACACGAGTTTAGCTTAGGGTGACCAACTGGCATGGGTGCAAATTCAGGACGGTGAGTGTCAAAATTCAGGACAAAGTGTTCAAATTCAGGACAAAAATTCAGGACAGAAGGTCAAAATTCAGGACAAAAGGTACGTTTTACAGAAACATCAGAGGAGGTTGCGCAATAGTATATAAGTAAGTAAATAGACACCAGCATTAAATTGACATGTTTTTAGTGGCATAATAAATGCAGGCTGGCAAAGAAAACAGAAGTCTTTGCCATTAGCCCTGTCGTCTATTTCAAAATGCAGTGCACAGAGAACCCCATAGCATGGCTCTTGTTTCAGCTGCACTTAAGTTGAACTTAGTTTGTTGTTTATTCATCCTTCTGAACACAGGACAGAATTTTACAATTTTACTGTCAAGTATATTAGCAAGAACACTTCTGATACGCGTGTCTCAGACAGCTTATGGATTCCACCATAGTTGCAAGGTGTTGTTCTCGAAAGCAGAATGCAGGCACCGACACACCACATGCTGTAACTGCAGCATGGCCCATTGTCATTCTGTCTGAGAGAATCGACCACAGGCAGAGTGACAAGGGGGCTAATTGACAGTCTGCGATGGCTCGGAGGGGCTGTTGAAGCCTCTTCAGTTCATAGAAATGCGAGCTGGTCCCCAACAGTGAGGCTTCTCACAGGGGGCATCGCAGATTCCTGGAAACCCCAGAATTACGGACAAAAGGCGTCCGTGAAACGAATTATGACGGTCAACGGACTTGGCAATGAAATGACGGACGGTACGTGAAATTTACGGACGGCTGGTCACCCTCGTTTAGCTCCCTCAAACCGTGTGGACTCCATTTGCCAATTCAAACAATTGCAAACCCCAACCCAGAACACCCCTAATTTGGACACAGTCACTTAGTGTGGAAGAAGTCACTGGGTTGGCCACAGACTCCTCTTTGAGACTCTTGATCATCTGAGCCTCAGTGAAATCCTCAGGACTCGCCTGGGATCCAAAGGCTCTTGGCTTGCTTAGCTGGTTAGAATGGGAAGTGCCTACTCGGACCCTGTGCCGGACACGAGGAGCCCAGCACGGCTCTATACTATCTCAGCAGCGCTCACTTTGTATATGAGGTTCAGGGTGGAGGGGGCCGTGTTTCCAGTCACCATTATGAGGATGACAATCAATTATATATGAAAGCTGCCGTTTTTGCTGACGTCCTTGCTGCCATGCACTGCCTAATATTAAAAAATGGATGGAAATCACTAAATTCATCCTCATTGCCTGAGAATACCAACGAGTAACACATTGAAGTCTTTGCTACTATTTTTGTCCCGGAAGACATCCCTTGCCTTTATGATTGACTTTCCACCCTCAATGAAAGTCCACTGTGAAGTCTGTACTTCCCCTGAAAGGCTCACCCCTGCTAATTCCAACAGGTACACTTGCTGGAGCATGAACAAAGTCGCTTCTAATGATTACGTCTTAAACAAACTCCTGCAAGGAAATAAAAACAAACCTCAAAGGCAAAGAAGTTCTTCGGAAAAAAGTGATAATATTAAAACCCCTCTGCTCTGACCAACATTTTCTACGACTGCCCCCTCCGGGCTCACCCTGCCCCCTCCGGGCTCACCCTCCCTCCCATCAAGAACCCTCTCCCTGAGGATCGGAGAAGTCAAGTAAACAAAGAAATTACCATCTCTGGCGTTGGTGCTTTCCTTTCATTGTTCTATATTTATCCCTGGTCTCTGTTTCTATAAAGTGCACTGACGCCCCCTAGCGTAATACTAGTGCTATACAGAAACCATACGTGCAACAATAAAATTCTGTGGGTCGAGGAATACCAACCAGCTGGTGGTCCATCAGCGGTCTTGTGGATTCAAAGCCACTACTGGTTAGAAGGGGACATACTGATTAAATAAAAGGGGAAGAATGGCAAGATAGAACAGTTGACTGCTCAGTGTGCTTTTGTCTAACAACACAGGATAGACTCAAAGTAAAACTCGTCGGTCCGAACGAAGCACTGCTTTAGAATATAGTCAGGCAAAAAATATGAACATACGAAATACACAGGCTGGAAAAATGTATATAACAACATTTTTCTCGTAGGTTATATTTTTGGATTTGTAGATATACCTCTTGTGCTATGTGCTTGTATTGTAACCTTCCGTGCATTACGGCATCTGTGCAGTTCATCTCTTTGCATTTCATTTTTAGAGGTGGGCGAGCCACTGAAACCATGAGCCAGCCTCGAGCCAGGTGCCTGTCTCAGGCTCATCTCGAGGTCCCCTTGGACCATCAACCTCAAAACGAGCCGAGCTTTTGTGTGGCTTCGGCCTGCTGAGCACTCTAATCTCATGCACAAAGAATTACAAATAAAGCAGTGACCTTTGGTGTGTTAGAGGAAAGGGGAGAGAAAGGGAAACCATCTAGTGGCGGATTTGCACACTGTGAAACTAGAAAACCTGGCGGTAATCCCAGCTTTCCCGCTTGACCAAATTGTGTGCCTGTAGGCAACTATTTTATTTCATCAAGCTCCTTTTTCTATTATTATAACATATGAGAGCATCTTTAAAAGCATAAGTGAAAATGTGGGCTGTAAAAAAACCCTTGAGTTTGTTTTAATATACTCTAATATTGCTCCATGCATAATAATAATCTAGACCACAGAATAGGTTATATACATGGCGACAGACTTGCCTTTTAGTTCACTGCTAGCATTGTCGTTTTCAGGTGCGGAGGGGCATAAATGTTCATATGTCGATGGTGTCCAGCTCATTCTCTCCCTCTCCAATGACACCTCCACCACCCAGATGAAGTTCATCTTTGAATTCTCGATTGCTGAAAGGTGGGCTATTGTCGGACTTCAGTATTGACGGAACACCTCATGTTGCAAAATACCATCTAGTCTCTCGATGACTTTTTCCTGCGTGATGACGAGAATACTCATCAATGACTACCAATAGATGATGCCCATTGTCAAGGGGTCCAAAGAAGTCAGCAGAGATTCTCTCCCACACATGCTTTGAATGGATGCTGGGTTGTTTTGGGAGATGAACAGTTGCACAAATGACAGGCCTTTAAATTCCCTTTCAACCCTTTCATCAAGATGAGGAAAGCAAACTCAATCTCGGATAGCTTGCTCAGTGGCTACAATTCCACAATGTCCCTCATGTGCCACTTTAATGACTTGCTGTCTCAGACTCTCCGGTATGATGTTTCTCGAACTTTGTAAAACGATACCTTCATTGGGTAACGGAAAGTTCATCTTTCACATTTTTGAATTTCTGACATTCACTGTCATTTGTAAGAGGTCAGGTGTGCTGTTTCCAGGATTGATGTGCAATAATGTCTTTGAGTATTAGCATATCA
Organism: Calotriton arnoldi; assembly: GCA_963921515.1. Classification (NCBI taxonomy): domain Eukaryota; kingdom Metazoa; phylum Chordata; class Amphibia; order Caudata; family Salamandridae; genus Calotriton; species Calotriton arnoldi. Next base: position 2,361,242 of record CAWUFW010001609.1, on the reverse strand, counting down.
CTGTCTGTGCTCGTGGCAGCAATGATTTGTTCCACTGATAGAGCAGCAGGTTAACTTGACTTTATGATGAAGTTAATGTAGGCTTCAGCCATTTTGGAAGTGGTACTATGACACTGTACTGGCACTCGTGAAAAGTAGTCAGCAGGGTTTTGATCTTTCCCTGGTTGATGCACAATAGTGTAGTCATATTCCTGCAGTCACAACGCCCACCTCTTAATCCGAGGGGGCATCTTGGCTTTGGTATTGCTGAAGATGGTAAGCAATCTTGATGATCTGTGACAATGGAGTCAAGCTATCCTGGCTGATGAGGGGTGAAACCCCGAAACCGGTCCTAGGATGCTTGTTTCCAGTCCAGGGAGGACCTGGCCTGGCAGTTCGGGCTGGACTATTCCCATTGGGCGCAGGGTCAAGGCTGATTTGCATATGGCTGGGTTCAAACTGGATAGGCATTGGGAGCAAAAAAACGATGGATTTAGGCCCAGATCTCTGTACTGGGGTGAATGTATGACATTGTTCTGCATTCTGTCCATCACTTGTTTTTGTTGCATTTGTCACCCCGAGTGGGACGGGTATGCCCAGACGTGGGTCCCGTGCTCTCCATGCCACTGGAATCAAGCTATCCTGGCTGATGAGGGGTGAAACCTCCAAAACCGGTCCTAGGATGCTTGTTTCCAGTCCAGGGAGGACCTGGCCTGGCAGTTCGGGCTAGGCTGTTCCCATTGGGCGGAGGGTCAAGGCTGATTTGCATATGGCTGGGTCCAAACTGGAATGGCATGGTGAGCAAAAAACGATAGATTTAGGCCCAGATCGCTGTTCTGGGGTGAATGTATGACATTGTTCTGCATTCTGTCCATCACTTGTTTTTGTTGCATTTGTCACCCCGAGTGGGACGGGTATGCCCAGACGTGGGTCCCATGCTCTCCATGCCACTGGAGTCAAGCTATCCTGGCTGATGAGGGGTGAAACCCTGAAACCGGTCCTAGGATGCTTGTTTCCAGTCCAGGGAGGACCTGGCCTGGCAGTTTGGGCTGGACTGTTCCCATTGGGCGCAGGGTCAAGGCTGATTTGCATATGGCTGGGTTCAAACTGGAATGGCATGGGGAGCAAAAAAACGATGGATTTAGGCCCAGATCTCTGTACTGGGGTGAATGTATGACATTGTTCTGCAATCTGTCCATCAATTGTTTTTGTTGGATTTGTGACAATAGTCAAATGCTTTCCATATAGAAACACGTGAAAATGTTCACAAGCTCACACCACAGCTAGGCTTTCTTTTTCAGGTTGTGAATAGGCACGTTCCGTTTGTGACAAACTTCTGCTTTCATAAGCTACAATATGCCTTTGAGCATTTGGATGTCCATTGTGTTGGGAAAGGATCATGCCCAACCCTACTGGGCGTGCATCCACAACAACTTCTGTATGTAGCTTCGGATCAAAGAAGGCCGTTTCAGTGGCATTCTCAATTGCATGTTTGATTTTCTTGAAGCTTTGTTCACATTCATGTGACCATTATAATTAAGAATTTTGTTTCGTTAAGTTTCTTAATGGAGCACTTACTGTGGCAAAATCACAGGTGTACCTAGAACAGTAGCTGACCATGCCAAGAAAAGAGCATAATATGGTAACAACTTGTAGGGGACAGGTGGCTGACAAAGCCTGTACTTTAGCCAGGTCTGGAGTCATTCCCCCATCAGAGAAAATATGGCCAAAGAATTTGAGTTTTGCTTTGTGGAACTCACACTTCTCTGCAGTCAAAGTGAGACCTGCATCAGTACGTAAATGGCACACTTGTGTAAGAGCTTTATCATGTTCCTTTCGTGTGGCCCCAAAGACCAATATATTATCACTGTAATTGAAACCATGCCTAACAGGCTGTATTATGCTGCAAATTACATCTTGAAACAGTTCTGCAGCTGATCACACCCCAAAATGTAATCTTTTATATCTGAACAAATCAATATGTGTAAAAAAGGTAGAATTGTACCTGCAATTTTCTACGAGTTCAATTGATGATATCCTTTGTTCAGATCGAGGTGAGAAAAGACTTTAGCACCATTCAGCGGTGTGGCTATATCGGCAATGTGTGGACCTGGATGTCCTTCTCTTTCAATTGCCTTGTTAGCTTGACGCATATCAAAACAGATGCGTACATCTCCTTCATTGTCCTTTTTAGGCACTATCACTATGGGAAAAACCCATGGTGTCGGACCAGTAGATCGCTCAATGATATCATGCTTTAGTAGTGTCTGAAGTCCTTTTTCAACAGCTTCCTGTAAATGAAATGCAATTCGACCATGTGGCTAAGCAACAGGACGAACATTCTCCTTTATATGCAGTTGCACTTTCATTGTCTTAAGTTTTCCCAAACCATGAAACAATGATGGAAACTGACTCACTATTTCTTGATGAGCATTTATGTTGTAATTTACAGATATCAGTCTCATTTCAGCAGCAGTACTGAAACGGAGTAAACAGGCACTTGATGAAATACCTTGATGTATGTGAATTGGTGCTTGCACTTTCGTCTTTTTTGTGCTTCATGGTTGCTACAAATAAACCTTAACTTTTTAATGGCATCGATGCAGCTTTAGTCTTGCGCGGAGTGAGACGGGGCACTGGAGACAGTTCGTTGTACTTCACCTCAGGCATGATGTTTAACGACGCACCACAGTCTATGATAAAAGGTATGGAACAACCATTCACCTTTAGTGTGATTTTAGGACAGTGTCTAAATGAATTTTGTGACTTCACTTGTTGATCTTTCTTTGACTTGCATTCTTCCTTGCATGCGGCCAATCCAACATGCTCACATTTCTCTTTAGTTGACATCGACAGCGCACTTCTATCTTCTTCACTGTTGCTTGACAATGATGTTGAAGAACTTTTAGACGAAGATTTAGACAAAAATCTACTTCATTTAGTTACCATTTGCCTCAACTGATGTGGCCGCTTGGCCATGTAGGCATGAGTAGAATGTTGCTTATGGACTGTTCGGGTGTCCATTTTGTTTTCTCGACATGATGCACTTAGTTTTTCCTTTGCTTTGCAAACCTTTACAAAATGGTTCTCTTTCATGCAGTCCTTGCATACTTATCCAATGGTGGGACATTTACCTCCATGTGGAAAAGAAAATCCGCATCTGAAGCACATTTTCTTTTCTTTGAAGATATCACTTTGTGCCCCTCAATCTTGTATCTTTGCTTATTTTTCACTTTCAAGGCTGACTCACTCTGGGTCCTCCAGCCTCCATGTTGGCAGCTTGTCGTTCTGCACGTTTCTCAGCTCTCACAGCCATAAGTACTCACTTCAGACTGAGCGTTTCTCTCAGCATTTGTCATCTGAATGAATCGGAAAGGCAACCATCTATGACTCTGAGACATATGGCTTCTTCATCATTGAATTAAATGAACTCACAATGTTTGATGAGCGTATCGAGTCTTTCGACAAGATCCTCGATCGTTTCACCAGCTTTCTGTCTTTCTTGGTTGAAAATGTATCTTTTATAATCAACATTTGGCATTGTATTGAACTTGATCTTTTGCACCTCTTTGATTTGACGGTATGAGACTTCATCAGCATGTGGTATTTTCTTAATTACTTCTGTTACTCCTTCACCTGCAAGATTCATAAGACATTTGCTGATCTTTTTGTTATCTGCTTCTTCCAGTGCATCAGTGAAATCATCAAAAGTTTCAATCCAGGCAGCCTGTCTGGAGCCAGTATTCCGCTTTATGTAGGTCATCTGGCCCACTCACTGGACGTGCAGTGCCTTCTTCCTCTTTTACAGTAAGTACTCGTTTTGTCATTTGCATGTGCTCATCACCATTTTCAATCTTCTGCATTGTACCTAGTTTCACTGCCTTTAGCGTTTATCTGTATCTGGCTATTTCTCTTCTAGCGCTTCCTTGCACCTGGCTATCGCTGCTTTTAGCACTTCTCTGTACCTGGTTGTCGCTGCCTTTAGTGTTTCTCTATACTGGTTGTCACTGCCTTTAGCATTATCGTTCCGTTTGGCTTATGACTCTGTGTTGCGTTGTTGCGCAGTATGCCTTTCACGGCCTCACCAGTAGGATCCTGGCCGATAATGCATACATTTCTATGTAAGGCCTTTATATTCTTTGAAAGCTGTGCACTGCCTGGAGTGGTGCTTTGACTCCACATACGCCAACCTTCGATGTTTACTTCGACTGAGGCACGTGTGTCATGCACAAGCAGTTTGCTGGACCACGGCAAACTCTCTGGGAGAGCACTGTCTGTTCTTCGGGTTGCGTATTCCCTATCTCGTTGCCAGTTGTAGCTTCCTCCCCAGCCTCGGAGCATATAAATGATTACGCCGCACACGGAGCTTGGTATTACAAGTCTTTATTCCTCAGCGTGTAATCGTTAACTAACATTCTTCATCATTAATTCTATCAACCACACTGAAGCACTTATGTCACTATTCTACGGAGTCCTTCAGGAACCAAAAGGGTCCCGTCAACTCTAACTAACAAGACACTACAGATTATTATGTTTGAGCTAGGAAGAATTAAATTGCTAATGCCGGCCTTTATGTGCGTTTATAGATCAATACCGCCCTCCCGTGGCAGAAAAAGAAAACGCCTTGTTAAAATTCGCCGTTTTCTCCTTAAACTACTCTGATCTCAACTTTTCTGACCTCCGCCCCAAATCCTACATGAAACAATTACTATCATTGACAACAACAATAGGCGGGCTTATATATGGTGCACGCAGGGCGGGTTCTAGGATTTATGGGGCCCCGGGCGAAGGGGAATGTGTGAGGCCCCTCAGTGGCGTAGCGAAACTTGAGGGGGCCCCCTTGCTAGTTACATGGAGGGGGCCCCCATGCTCCGGATCCATTCAAGCCTGACGCCCATGCACAGTGCCGGAGGGGGCCATCTCTAGCTCAGGGGAACCCCTGCACCGCAGGGACTGCGGGGGCTATCGTTACGCCACTTACCCATAGGGGATCTGTATCTGTATATGATAATTTGATGTGACACACCTTAAATCAACCCATCTTCCCCAGTAGAATGGGCATGTACCAGTAAAAGGCACATATTAAAGAAAGTTCCTAAAACAGCAAAAACGCAAAATCCAGGATGCTTCTTTGAATGCCAACCTATGACAGTACCTGCGAGCTTTGTCAGAATTTCACAAAAGGGTAAAGTTACTAGTTAATTCCCTGTCACAAAGCACACAATGCACCTGTAGTGTATACAGATCATTGTTTTCAGGGTCAATTGATGTGATAAAACATTAGGAATTGCTTAGGTTGTTAAATCAAAAGTCAAAGGTGGAAATCTGCATTCCTGTTGACATGAAGTGACCTTACAAAAATGTATTGAAGGCCTGAGCCATCTTTTAATGAGCAGTATGCAATGCCAGCTGTAAGAGCACTAGAAGACTTAACCAGGCTCAGAGGCAAAGCTAACATTGGTGCAGCTGGTGCAGTTGAACTAGTGCCCAGGGGCGTGAGGGGCCCACTGCACCGTACAATGGCTGCATTTGACTACTCAACCTGATGGTTTTCCTTACTTGCATTAGGGCCGTGTGCACCCTTCCTACGCACTGACCACCTTTATGCAGCAGCTTGAGTGAAATCTCCTGGCAGTTGCTTATCTATTTTCTTAATTGAGTCAAGTCTTGGTATGCAGGACATTCAAAGATCTCAGACTCGGCAGCTGATAAAAGAACGTCACGTTTTAACAAGACCCATTAATTACACCCGTTTTTTAAAATGAAATCAGGACAAATACATCTGAGGTGTGTAACTATTGATTTGAAAAGCATTTAACTAGAGACGTGTTTTACAAACAAAAAACATAATACAACTGGTCCTACAGAGCGTGGCTGTTAGCACTTAATCTTCAAACTAACGAAAACCAGCGTCGCCTGTCACACGGGCTATCTGTCTGCGTGCTTATTTCTAGAAATTGACACAATCCATTCATTAACAGAGCCTCTTTGATAAGCCAATCACTGTCTTCGTCAATGGCACGTGCTGAACAGTTAGCGTACATGCAGGAACTCCGAGCAGCCACAGAGTACTGTGCTGAGGGGGCCCCATGCAGCTCGGGGGCCCCCGCGGGAGCTGCGGGGGCCTGTGTTACGCCACTGAGGCCCCTCTAATTTACATAAGTGACACCTTCAGGGCTCTCGAAGCTGCTTTGTGGAGACTTCTCTTGGGCCGCAGCTCCTCCTCTCAGCCTCCTACAAGCACCTCTTTTACAGCTTTTGTCAGGCTGAAGGTTTGAGAATTGGTTGTGGGCTGAGAGTTTTAAACTGTGAGGGGCACTAAAGTGCTGGACAATGGGCGTCCCGCAGTGTCTCTGAATGGGCTGCCGGGCAGGAGGCCTAATTGCAGAACAAACCTGAATAATGTGTTTCGTTGCAACTGGGACAAGAGAAAGAGTCTCCCTCCCCTAGGCCTTCCCACACCATCCCTGAGAGGCCTAGGTAGAGTGGGGGGAGGGCCCTCCCATGGGCCCAATTGTTATGAGACACCTTTCTTTCAATTGGATCAGCAGGTGTACATGAGGACCAGTGGTGTGTTGCACTAGTGCGGGGCCCCATGCTGGTAGGCTGAGTGCGAGGCCCTGGACAGATGGCCACACTGCCCATGCCTTGCACCCTGGGTGCACGCATATAGAGACCACAACATTCATACATAGTTTGAGAAAGATTACACGTGCGTGTATTAAAGCAGACAGTGCAACACACCTATATACAGCCATTTGCACACACCTCTGGACACTTGCACACAGACCGAAAAAGTCACCACAGAGTAAAGACTAACATATACACATGTGCCTGTGCACACCACCAGACCCACATGCACCCATCACGCAGTCCGTCCCACCATAGCGCACTGACCAACAGTTTGGAAGGTACCCATGTACTGCAGTGGCGTCTCGCAGAGGGAGTGCTGCGGGTCGATGAGGCGGGACGGGGGAGGGGCAGGTAGGGGGGTAGTGGACACAGACATACGACGGACAGGAGTAAAGTAAGTAATTAAATAAATAAAACTGTTTACCTTGCGCTCGCTGCATCGCCAACTCGGCGATGCAGCGAGCGCAAGTTAAATCGTTTTATTTATTTAATTACTTACTTTACTCCTCTCCGTCGTATGTCCGTGTCCACTACCCCCCAGCCTGCCCCTCCCCCGCCCCGCCCCACAGCACTCACTCTGCGAGCCGCCACTGATGTACTGGACATACACGAACCCAGGCACGAAGACCATTAGCCATCGTCAGCGCAGCACATAGACCAACAGATACAAAGGAACCAAGCACACAAACCTACAGACATCCATGTACACAGAACGACAGATATAGCCGTGCCAATTCACACAGACCTAAATGCAGCCATGCCCCAAATCAACCAGACATCCACACACCTTTACACAGAGATCATTGGATGTAGAACCAGTGAACACTGACCGACAGTTCTATTGGCACCCATGCACACAGACCACACACAGAAGCTCATTCACAGGTGTCATACCCGTGAGGCAACTTACCACAACACACAGGCCGTAAGACAACACACAGGCTGGCACAGAGAGACAGACTGGGATGAAACGGACAAAGAAAGAGAATGAATGGAGTGAAGGACAGATGAATAGCTGCTCACTTGAGGCAGGGGGGTTTAGGCTCCATGTGCAATTAAATATGTAGGTCTTCTTTGCAGTACAAACACCTGTACAGAATTGCCTGGTTATCGGTGCAAAATTGGTTAGTCACTGTTAAAATGTAATCTACCCTCGAGTGGCACTTCTAAGTTTCATAGCAGTTACCATAGACCAAGCACCTCCAAAACGCTGTTCACCTTAAACATTGCATTGATACATCCCCATCAGAGTCCAAGCCTTTGCTTGAGTTGTCTGTGGTCCAACTTTAGTGCTCTGGAAATGTTAATACACTTTCATTTCTTGAAGCAATCTCTAATTAAAAAGAACGACTAAACTTGAACGCCAGTCTGGGAATCTTCCAAGGGAAAACTTGTCTGAGAAGCACAAACGACGGAAAAGCTGCAAACATCCTCCCACAAAAAATATAAAACTAGCTCCCAGTCTAGGTGAAGTACAGCTTACTCAAATCTCGTGCTATTCAGTTCTGCCTGCTCAGTCTCTGAAGTGATAATTGCAGTGATGCTTGACTGTACTCTAGCGCCCTGAAGTCTACCCGTCTCTGCAATACCTTGCTGGGCACCATCATGATCTTTGTACTGACGTATCTGCATCTTCACTTGTGTTGGCTAATATGATGGTGATAGGCTAAATCTATCCCTCTTCCTTCTAGTTGGGCAGGGGAACATTTTTGTGCATGCACATTTGGGGGTATTTTAATGAGCCCCAGTGCATCGCTCTTGCATCAGGCAACGTGGTGCAAGAGCGACAAAATTCAAAAAAGAGATTTATGAAGCCATGCAAGGCCACCTTGCGTGGCCCTTCTTGGCTTCATAAATCTCAAGTAATGTTACACAGTGCAAATCGCAGCGTTGCATTACTCTGCACCAGGGAGGCATTTCCATGAGTATTGCTGGGTGTTCCCACGCAACATCAATGGATTTTGCTGTATTCCCAGAATTACAAAAACAGGTAAACCAGGGAATGTGCCAAAAAGATACGGCTCCCCAGGAGAGACATAACAAGGAAAAATATCTTTATTTCTCCTATTTTTTTCCTCTTTTATGTGTGCATTTGCAGCACACATAGAAAGAGGAATATGCCTCTCAGGATTGTATTAGTGCAGCAAAGTGCCTCTTCCTTCTCAAAAACAATCCTGCATACAACGGAGGCACCCTTGCACCATGGTGCAACGGTGCCTGAGTTGGGGCTAGGCTGCCAAAATGGCTCCAGCGCAGGGGAAGAGGACAGGAATTCGCTGTATTGGATAAATACGGCTCATTCATGCCCTTTCCCTGTGACGCAGGGCAGCACAGGAAGGTGACTTGCTGCGCTGCCCTGCGCCACGTTTTTCATAAATATGCCCCTTAGAGTCCAACTCCCTTAACCAGTCTCTAGCCATCCCTGGAAAGTTTCTGTCTTTGCAAAAATCATTATTTTCTTGTCGTTTGTGAGAACTGGGCAATCAAACAGCCCACATTCCTTTAGTAATACCTTGTTCTGAAGTATGTGGATACGTAGCTACCTATTTCCACTAAAAGGTCGAAGAAATTCGACTCAATATCTTGCACACATGCACAACAAAGATATGCCGTGCAGGGTCTGATACTCCATTCATTCCAAAACCAACCACAAGCAAAGTGATTTAGAAGCGGTCACAACTCTTTTCTCATCTTTTTGAACAGAGGGCTAGCACTAATACATCTAATGGACATGGTTAAATCTAGCAGCAGACAAAGCCCACCGAAAGGTTCTCCTACTCCCCCAGCCCCCAAAGACGTTATGAAAGCCTGGCAGACTTTCTCTCTGTCCTGAAATTTTTAGATATTAACCCAACATCTTAAACAAGAAGTGATCTGGCTACTCTTCAAAATATCATCCCTAGGGCCAGTGACTTAACTAATTATCTTTAATTTATTTCACAACTTCTGTATGTATCTAAGCTATTGGTATGGGCGGTGACAGAACTCCTCCAGGTCCATGCTGAGCTGGGCATTCTCCCGCATTTGATGTGAAGTCTATTGGTTGTGAGGAGATTCCTACATTTTGCTGCAATATTATTGTAAGTATTGTTTTGGGCAATCAATATGAATAGCCCCTTGTTCACCTAATTTTTATTTTTAGGTCTCTTCTACAGAATTTTGCAACTGTTTATTGCAGTCCTTGTGTTACCGATATACAACATAAATACATAGACTCATACAAACAGATAGTGGTTGTAAGAAATTGGGTTATTGGTTGAAGGGGTCAATCTTTTTCAGGGTGAACCACAAAGGGCACTAAATTGACCTGAGCTTAACCCTCTGGTAGCTTGGCACAAAGTATTCAGGCTTTACCTAGAGGCAATGTGTAAAGTATTTATGTAGCACACAAACAGTAATAACGTGAAAACACAACAGAAGAAAAATCACAAATCAATTTAGAAAAATAGAGAATATGTTAATTAATAAAATAACACAAAATGAATAAAATATAATCAGTACAACTGGAGTTAGGAGTTTTTAACGTTTTTAGTGGAATCTAGTGCCTAAAAGATCAAATCACCAACTGTGGGTATCTGATCACTCAAGAACGGGGTAAAGTAAAAATTTAAGGCCGAACGTGATGGAGCATGGGTCGGATACAAGGGGTGGATTAATCCCGGTCTTGGGTTACTTTTGGAATTTATGAAGAAAAGTCCAGGAGAAGGTAGAGTTTAGCAGGGCTGTGAAAAAGCTCTGAGCGGGAAGAGCTGGATTTCTAGGCCGAGGAGGTCATCATCATTGATGGGGAGCCAATTGCCGTTGAGCCAGGGGAAGATTTTTACCTTTGGACTTACATACATTTTTGAAAAGTCGGAAATCTCAAGTGGCACAACGCTACAGGCTATAGCCGAAGAGGGCTCTACGAGGCCAGATACCGTTGCTGGGAGGTCCCGCTGAACAGGATTTGCTGCTGTGGAGAAGAACGTAGCGGGAGCTACTGCAAAGTCAGGCCAACCGGCGATGCACCTTGGGCAAATCAGCTGGTATGTAGGTCCTTGTCTTCTGTTGGTTCTTTAGGAATTTTTCAGAAAAAACCTTTCTAAGTCCCAAGTTTTAGGGTTAGGCAGGAGCAGTACCACCAGCATCACTTCCAAGGGTCCAGGACTTGTGGGGGGGGGCACAACTTGGGTGGTTAGAACTCACTCCAGCAGAGGCCAGGTGCAAGATTCAATGCCTCAGGAGTTTGGTATGTCCCTATAGCTCACACAGGAGACCAGCCAGCTAGCCCTTGGTCTGTCACTTCTAGTGGTCCTGGGTTCGAAGAGATGGTCCAGTTCTTCAAGCAGAAAGGCAGTCCTTCTAGCTGCCGCAGTCCTCTATTAGCAGCAGACCGTTTGTGCAATTGACGTAGCATGTACGCATGAACGCATGAACGCAAGGAGGAGGCTGTCACATCGGTGGACCTGAGTCCAACTGTCAACTACGATCTATAGCCCTGACTCTGACAGCGGGTAAAATCTCCCCAGTGCTACCGCAAGGGGCCAAGCAAGGCTCAACAAGGCTGCCCCCTCAACATCTGCTTAGCGCTTGCTGGTTGCTGACCAGTCATCATTGGACCGAGGGTGGGGCCAGAAAGGTGCATACAACCCTAGGTGTCGTCCCCATAGTAGGTAGAGCCTGGCAGCCATGGAAGCAGCCTGACCAGGTTCAGGTGCGGCGTGTGGCTCTGGTGAATTCCCTCCCTCTTGCCGCCTGTGCCCCGCATCCAGCTCAGCAGTGGTGACTTGAGGTATAATTACTCCTGTTCGCGTTCCTGTTTGTGCCTAAATCCAAGCAGCTCTACACTCCTAGTTCTACAAGCAGTGAGGCAATGAGGTCTGGGTATTATTAACAGCTCTCAAGGGCAGGAAGACCAAGACTGCAAGCCTGGCAAACCAGGACTTGACTGTGGAGCCCTTATCCCTCGTCCGCCGACCTTGAGCTAGGCCTCTGGTCTCTGTTCCAAACTCTGCATTCAAACCCAGCACAGCCAGTCCTGAGAACAGGGCAGGTCAAACAAGCTTGCGCACGACCAACCTCCTTGACTTCTTTATTAAGAAACCCTCAAACACTGACCTCACTCATCTATCACAAGAGGGGAAGTCTTCCGCACATGAACGTATGGTGCCAGCTGAGGCAGGGTCAACAAGGACCATTGCTTATGCTATTGTTCACGCTGTGACCGAGTGAGAGTGGCGATGGGTGGCAACAGTGACTCAAGTTCGAAGATTCGCCCCAGAGGTCACTAATCTGATTTATCTGACTCACTTGGCCTAAACACCACACAGTGTCCATTGCTCGCCCCACCAACAGTTTATTCCACCATCGGCTCTGCCACAAGCTCATTATCACAGGTTTCCACAGAGGTTAACAGTCCTTGCTCTTCTTTAATCACCCCAGGCCACTTCATCTTTGGGACAGCTCTGGCCCGCTTAAAGAGGCATGCGAGTGTCTCACAACCACCCCTTATGCAAGGCCAACGCAGACAGTCTCTTGAAGCCCTCAAGTAAGCACCCTGCACACACAGCAGTGCAACACTGGCCAGAACCAAACTTGGATCTGAGCACAAAATGCCCTTTCAGACCTCCAGCCACCCAGCGGCGCCGAGCAACAGTGTGAAGCATAGCCTCACTATATCCACCGAAGCCCTCCCAACCTATGAACACAGCTTACACTCAGTCTAAGGCTATATGCATGGAGCTGAATGATCAATCGCTATTGGAGCTGTTGCTCACCTTTCCGGAGGAGCCCTGTAATCATGGTCCAACTAGTAAAGCCAGCCCAGGCCCTCCCTTGGCTACACCATACTCCATCTGACCACAACTCTTGCAGACCCTTCAGTCCACGGTAACTGCCCTTAACTACCACTCTGACACTCTGACAAGCTGGATCTTCAGGTAGCCCCTTTGAACTCTCTTGCTGTTTTCACTGCCGGGATCAATAACAAGTTAGACAATCTAAACAAACTCAGAGCTCAATCTACCTCCAACTTGGCACAGGTAGTGTGCTGTTGCTCCTCAATTATCCTCAATTTATTATCGCTCCCAGCCTTTCTTAACATCATTCTATCCAAGCTAAAAGGCATTAAAGTCATCTCTGGGCAAAGACGAACCCCGGGCTGCTGTAACGTGTCTCCAGTCTCCCAAAAATCAAGCATTGGAAGCTTCTCTCTCGACAAACGGTCTCAGCCCTGAGTGTTTTGTATCCAGCATGGCAGAGCAGATCAGCCAAGCCCTTCCAAGTCCGATGTTAATGGGCTCTCATTCAGGAAATCCCCCTCGGGATAACTCAGCCGCTGCTGAACAGGCATCTGCAACGGCTGCCCCAACCACGCTGTGGAATGCAAGAAAGATGGTACGCTGAACTGATGTTAAATCCAGGAGATAGATTTATTCTTCAGTTCAATCAGGACAGGAACATTAGATTATAGGATGGTTCTAGTAGTATCAGCAGTAGTATCAGCTGTACTGTCAGCCCCACCGGGAGCAGCATCCCTGCTTCTCAGCCCACATACAGCAACTGACATTTCATTCAACCATACTCACACGAACACTCCGTGACATCACTCACACAATGGCTGAGCAGCAGAGTACAGAACACAGAGAAAGGACTAAACATAATGAAAGCAGAATACCACACACCTTCCTCCCTAAAGGAGACAATAACAAATAATGAGGCATGGGGGATGAAAGTGAAAACAAATACATAAAGAGGAATGAAATACAGATCGAAAGACACAACACACACACCCCCATTAAACAATAGAGATATGTGTGCAACAAAGAAAGCAACACATTAAACATAAAAGCAAATGGGTTTGAGCCCTCAGAAGCGTCCCAACACCCTGAACAACAAAATGCATTGCGCATCAAACAGCATATCAGTAAATGCAAACATGGAGGGAAAGTGCCCCCTAAATGTGGTTTGAGTATCCAAGCACAGAAGAACCCACCACCACTTCAGAAAAGGTATGAACGCAGCAAATGTCCACCACCTGGAAACTGTAAATGCAAACAGGGAGCAAAAGTGCCCACTAAATGTGGTTTGGGTATCCAAGCACAGAAGAACCCACCACCACTCAGAAAAGGTTTGAACGTAGAAAATGTCCACCACCTGGAAACACATACACAGATGAGAACGCTGAATGCTTTCAATAAGTAGAATGAGCTTAAACATCACGCTCACCACCAGTCAATTCAAGTATAGTTTCAGCACAACAACAAAAAAAATCGTTTAGGATGCACGCAACCAGCAAACCTAGCACTAGTAAATGTAGATGTAAAAAGATTTGAGCACAATAATAGCCCATAAGTAACTAGCTCACCACCAGACAACATGCAAAGTAGGGACGCAATGCAACCTCTCAAAATGGTATGAGAACAACAAATCCCAACACCATCAGCACACTAAGAAAGAAAGGTTAAAGTACACAAGTAATATCTTCATGTAAATCACCTGCAGAACAAATAAACGCAGTAACATACCAACAGCACATGAGAACAACAGCAGCAGTAAACACAAATTAAGAATGTGTAACTAAACAAGTAAGAAAGAACCAGAAATGAAAAGAATGCATGCACATCATGTCATCACAAAAATTCATAAACGCACAATTTAAATCTAGATTAGCAATATTGGACATGTGTGAAGATATTATATATTCAAAACCTTCTAATATGCAGATGCAGCAAAGATCATTATTTCAATTAAAACAGGAGATAGTAACACCGGTACCCGAACCTAGTACCCGAGTGTCCCCTGTGAGAGGAAATGCATGTTATAAATTAAGTACTTTATAGTTGCAGAATATGCCCAGTAGATGGTGCACTAAGCACAGTATAAAGTACATTGGCAACCATAACTGGAAAACCCCCACATCCATTGAGTGAGAAACCACTTTGCAGAAACATTTTAAATATTTATCTTTCTTAACTGTGCTGCAGTGGTGAAATAGTTGCTGAAGACTGCAGAAAGAGAAAAGAATACAGGGAAGAATGTCTAATGTTCTCCAGCAGTCCAGGCATGAAGATGTATAAGTACTTTTACAACCCCCGGTACTCCTGGATGACGAAGATGACAAGACTCACGGGTGCTGAGAGGGAATTTAGATCCCAGCAAGACTCCGTAACATTCTCAGCATAGCTTTACCAAGGAAACTCAAGATCCACAAGCTGTCAAACCTGCGTGCTCACGTAAACCATGAAGTCCCGAGACCCAAGAAGGCACTGAAGAAGCACAGCGTTGCGCAATTCTCTTCAGGCGATGGAAGTAGTTGCGAAAGCACTTCCATGACATCTTCCTCTTCACGTCTGAAAGGGTGAACGCGCTCAACAGACTCTGAGAGACAACCATGCCAGCGCTCGAGAAAGAAATCCCAAGAGACTTAAAATGATGCACTCTGAAGACAACGGGTGAGGCTTGCGCTTAGAAACATGCGCTGCAGCTGATTATGACGGTTTCAAGCCCTCGCCCCACAGCTCTCCCAAGAGCTCATTAATTATAAGAAAAGTACTCACGGCATAGGCAGAGTCCAGAATCCATTTTACCACACACAAGTGCACTGTTGACTGTGATGGAGCAGGGGAAAACGAAATAATTTTGTACCCCTTGGAAGTTAATGACCCCATAACCGTTAATGATACTAACCGTTTGAAAACGCATGAACTAACCAACAAATGCAAAACTTTATTAAACAGTACACGTGGGCAACATGCTGATTTGTGCAAAAACTAATTTACTTACAAATGTGAAGCAAAATAAAACTAGTATTGTGATTTGCGTAGTAAATAGAGTAAATTGCATGATTTGTGTTGCGTAGTAAAATTGTATTGTGGCAAAGAATGCAGATGGTAAGTAAAATGGCTTTAAATGTCGCTTCTGCTAGGTAATATCTAACACGGGTCTTTAGAATGGCGGGTGGTAAACAGAAAGGCTTATTTTCCATATTTTAATTTCTATTGTGTTTGTTCTTATACCAGTTTCGTTCGGGCCTGCTAGGCCATGCTTCTAAAATGGCCGCTGGAAAGGACAAGATCGCGTGCACTGAATAAAATGGCCCCTACGCAGACGCAGAATGAATGCTCCAGTCACGTGTATGCGGCCTGTGCTCGCAGTGGGAGATGTCAAGGCCAGTCTGACCTGCAACGAGGAGCGTGCCAAGTGTTCAGCATATATGCCTGGCAACGGATGGGAAAAAGCCGAGTGACAATGGATGAACTAATGTGTGACCATCAAAGATCGTTACAAAATGGATTAACAAAGTGGACTACTTTTGACACTGCGATCATGAGACTTATTGTGTGCTTTATTGTCCCCAAACCGGTTCGAACAAGGAGGGCGATGAGGTGACCATCACCACCCCTCCAATGGACCAATTAGCGTGATTCTTGCCCCTAAAGATTGCAATTTTTAAGTGTAGAGAGCCAGAAAATAGGGTATAAGAGAGTCTGCTCTTACGTTGTTAAAAAAGCTTGCTTTTCATTTTCCACCTTGATGCTGCGAGAGACTCTGTCATTTTGGACTTTGAACTTTGACTGGGGAAGGAATGAGACCGTTGCGGGAATTTACCCGGGAGAATTGCGTCCGAGGAGGTTAGTGGGACAGTCAGTCAGTTTGGGAGTCCTATCCTGTGATCTGCGGTTCATCTTCCTTTGGTGAACCATTCTTGTCATCGCCCCATGGCCGAGGGTAATGCATAATTTCTCATTTTTCCTAAAAATCTTTCTTAAAATGTTTATTGATATTTCTAAATGTTTTACATAATAAAGAATTTCACTTATTTGCTCGAAGAATTTTAGATAAGATTATATTCTAACTCTAAAATGAGTCTGTGGTTCTTTAATAGATTTATGATTAATAAATGTTAAAGGTTTTAATTGGGATTGAGCTGGTCTTAATCACCATCAACTAATTCTACTAGTTGGTCCATCGACCGAATAGCGGAGTACCTTGATGTTTAGAACCGACAGGATCCAAAGATAATGTATATAATGTATAGATTATTATTCTGTCAAATTTAACAAGGTATCCCGTTCATCCAGCAGCTCATTCTCCTTAGCGTTTAATCCAGAAATTGAATGAATGTATCTATGCGGTGTCATGGGCCCCACCGACATAAGTTTTAAATGACAAAGGTTGTGTAGGTGTTTTTCTGCATTGGTGTCCTAAGGAGCAAGTTATATTAGCCTCGCTGGATCAGATTTCTTGGTAGCAGAGTTATGGTTTCTATAGATTAGTTTGGTGATTATTGATTATTGATTTATTCATGTCTAACACTCTATGTCGAGTTTGTATTACGTTATGTGTAAGTCGGAATTTTGAAGCTTCCGGGAAGTAGGAAGTGGACACGTGTGGCAAGAGAAGTCACACGGAATTGTGCATTGTCTGATTTCAAATTGGTGATAACACAGGACTGTGTTATGTTAGGGAAATTTCACGCATGAATTGCATTTGAGTGAAAATAGCAACAGGTTTTCTTGTGAAACTTTGGCCTTAATTCTCAGGAGCAGTGTAGTCTCCACATGTGTTTTAACCCCAGAGAAACGGGTTTACCTCTTGCTTGAAAGAAGGGTAAGGTAGAGAGAAGTGCTACACTTTTCGAACGAAACAGTATTCTTGTAAGTTAGAATAAACTATCTCTTTTGTTTAGAGAAACAGACAATGGAAATGTGTTTTACGTTATAACTAATCGATCTAGTCAAAAGAAAAAAAGAAAAGAAAAGTGCCGATAATTTTTGTAAAGGAGGGGTCAGTAGAAACAGGAGTAGAGCTGACGTCAACAAAGACCGCGCTGGTATTGGCCAGTTGTGGAAGAACGAAGAGCTTTCTGATTGGTGTGTTAGTGTGAGACGCGCTGGTATTGGTTAGTGTGAGAGTGACGTAAAGCTTTCGGATTGGTGCGTTGGTGTGAGACGCGCTGGGATAGGTCCGAATAGCCGAGCAGTAGAAAGAACAGAGTGGTGAAGAATTGCGTATATTTATTTTGGGAAAAAGAACAGTGAAATATGGCTTATTATGAGTATGGTAGAGAGAAACCGTCATGGTTTGCGTAGCTTAAAAACTTTTTCAAGAAAGAAAAGAAGGTTGTGACTAGGGAAGGAGAAGTACTTCCTCCGCCGAAAACGCCAGCATCTCATATGATGTTGAAATATGGCTATCATACTTGCATTTGGTTGGAAAATTGGGCGAAATATACCCAAGGCGAAGGAGTATTGGCATTTCCAGAAAATGGTTCGTTTAGGAGTAAGACCTCCGACCCTCGGTCTAGGTCCACTCTCTCCCCACTGCTCAGCTGTGCCGTCTCTTGCCTCCAGACCCCGACCTCCTCCTTGGGAGGTTCGAGGCTCCTGCCCGCTCCTGCACCTGCTGCCCGCTCCAACTGGGACCAGACTGCCTCCAACCACCGTAACCTTCTCAGCCGTTTTTTTTCTTAATTTTTTCCCTGTTGTGCCACTGTTATTGTGCCCATCTGTGTCTTGCTCTAATTCCACCACTGTTTTTATTTTCTCGTGCCTGCCTTTCCTTTTGCCTTTTGCCGCTGCTGCCCCTGCGGCCCCTCCCCCCTGGAATTCCCCCCCTCGAATTTCCCCCCCGGAATTCCCCTGCTCCCGCCTCCCAGCCTCTCCTCCCTCCCACCTCCCCTACTTAATGGCGGCTGCTGCGTGGTCGCGCAGCAGACGTGCGCAGCGGGCGTGCCGCTGGCTCGCCAAAGGCAAGCCAAAGGCAAGCCCGTCTGCGCCCGTCCGCGACCCGACCGCGGCCAGCGCCAGGAACCCTGGACCTCCCACTACCCATCGCTACGACACCACCACCCTCCTCGCACTCAACCCTGGAAGACTTAGAGAATGCCAACAGGCCTTGCTGAACACGACTCACGGCCAGTTCTCCTGCCTCCACTGCCGCCAGACCCTCAACGCCACCCCGGCCTCCAACACCGCCGATGCCAGCACCGGCGACACCCTAAAATGCATCCTCCTCAACGTACGCTCCGTACACAAACACGCCATGGAAATCTGGAACCTACTCGACTCTCTTTCGCCCGACATTGCCTTCTTCACAGAGACCTGGACCAACGCATCCTCCGCCCCCGACATCAGCACCGCCATCCCAGACGGATACAAGATCCAGAGGAAAGACCGCCCCAACCACCCAGGAGGGGGCCTCGCCATCGCCCACAAGATCACACTCCGCCTCACTACCTCCAGCGAAACCTTCCCCTCCGCCGAACACCTGCACTTTAAGATCCAGACCACCCCCAAAGCCACACTCCGAGGAACCCTCGTCTACAGACCCCCCAGCCCCCGAACACCCTTCGCCACCACCATCACCGAATTCATCGCACCCCACGTGATCGCCTCAACAAACTACATACTCATTGGAGACCTGAACTTCCACCTCGACAACCCCAGCGACCCCAACTCCACTATCCTTCGTGACAACCTCGCCAGCATCGGACTTAAACAACTCGTCAACACACCGACCCACAGAGCAGGACACACCCTCGACCCCATCTTCGCGGCAGGAAACAGCGTCCATTTCAGCCACACAATGCAGCCGCCATGGACCGACCACCACTGCGTACACTTCGCCATCAACAAACCCAAGGCACCCAAACCAGCCCCACGCCCACCACGAAGGAACTGGAGCAAGGTTACCGACGAGCAACTTAACTCCACCCTCACCCGAGACAACCACACCTGGGCACCCGACGCAAACAGCGCAAACGACGCAGCCACAGAACTCCACACCTGGATCTCCAACTGCGCAGATGAGCTCGCCCCGCTACGCTACCCCGACAGACAACGCCCCAGGAAAGCTGCCTGGTTCACAACCGCTCTCCAAGAAGCCAGACGCACCTGCAGACGCCTTGAGAAGAACTGGAGAAACAACAAGACAACCGAAAACCACACCACCTACAAGGACGCCATGATGGACTACCACAACCAGATCAGAGCCACCAAAAGGAACTTCATCCACAACAAAATCCTGGCCAACTCCACCAACTCCAAGGAACTTTTCAGTGTCATTCAAGAATTCACCAACCCACGCAGCGAAGCCACAGACATCACCCCATCCCAAGACCTCTGCGACAAGCTTGGAACCTATTTCCACCTCAAGATCAAAACCTCTACGACAACTTCATCGACCATCCACCAGGTGCCACAGACGGCCCCCGCCCCCAGAAACACCAGCAAGCCCACCATCTCCAACTGGACACCGATCACGGCCGAAGACACCGCCTCGACCATGAAAAGCATCCACTCGGGGGCCCCCACCGACCCCTGCCCCCTCACATCTACCACAGAGCCGTGGCCGCCATCGCACCCAAACTACAACGCACTATCAACACCACCTTCAAAACAGGCACCTTCCCAGATGACTGCAAGCGCGCAGAAGTCAGACCCCTGCTCAAGAAGCCCACAGCTGACCCCACCAACCTCAAGAACTATTGGCCCATCTCGCTCCTCCCCTCCGCAGCCAAAGTTGCAGAGAAAACAGTCAACAGGAAACTGACACGATTCATTGAAGAGAACGCCGTCCTCGACCCGTCCCAATCCAGATTCCGAAGCAACCACAGCACAGAGACCGCCCTACTCGCCGCCACAGATGACATCCGCACCCTCCTGGACCAAGGCCACTCCGCAGCCCTCATCCTACTCGACCTATCAGCGGCCTTCGACACCGTCTCCCATCGCACACTTGTCGTCAGACTACACGACGCAGGCATACAAGGAACAGCCCTGGACTGGATCCGATCATTCCTCACCGGAAGAAGCCAAAGGATCAGACTCCCACCCTTCCTCTCCGACCCCATGAAAATCACCTGCGGAGTCCCACAGGGTTCAACACTGAGCCCCACCCTCTTCAACATTTACATGGCACCCCTCGCAGCCATCGTCCGACAACACGGCCTCAACATCGTATCCTACGCCGACGACACCCAGCTCATCCTCTCCCTCACCAAAGACCCCACCACTGCCAAACTCAACTTCCAGAAAGGAATGCAAGACGTCGCAGTCTGGATGAACAACAGCTGCCTGAAGCTCAACGCCGAGAAGACAGAAGTCCTCGTCCTCGGTACCTCCCCTTCTGCATGGGACAGCACCTGGTGGCCGACCGCCCTCGGAAGCCCACCTACCCCCTCAGACCATGCCAAGAACCTCGGCATCGTACTCGACTCATCACTCTCCATGAACCGACAGGTCAACGCCGTCACCTCCAGCTGCTTCAACACCCTCCGCATCCTCCGCAAGACCTTCAAGTGGATCCCCCCTGAGTCAAGGAAGACAGTCACCCACGCACTCATCACCAGCAGACTGGACTATGGAAACGCACTCTACACCGGCATCAACAAGTCCCTACTTCGTAAACTCCAGACAGTACAAAACACTGCCGCCAGACTCGTCCTCGGCATCCCCCCGACACGAACACATCAGCCAACACCTACGAAGTCTCCACTGGCTGCCCGTGGAGAAAAGAGTCACTTTCAAAATCCTCATTCACGCCTACAAATGCCTACACAACAACGGACCCAAATACCTCAACGACAGAATCAACTTCCACGTACCCAAAGAAACCTCCGATCTTCCAACCTCGCACTGGCCGAAACCCCGCGCATCCACAGAGCCAGAGCAGGCGGAAGATCCTTCTCTCACATTGCAGCCAAGACCTGGAACGAGCTACCGGCAGACATCAGACGCGCCCCTCCCTGAACACCTTCAGGAAGACCCTCAAGACCTGGCTCTTCGGCTAAACAGATCTGCGGACCCCCCCCCTCAGCGCCTTGAGACCCTCACGGGTGAGTAGCGCGCTTACAATTCCCTGATTGATTGATTGATTGATTGTTTAGCACAGCAGTACTTCGAAATTTGAGAGAAAAGATGATGAAACTTGAACCGAGACCTAGACCGACACAGTTCGAAGCCTTAGGTGAATGGGAAGATGAGATGTATGAACGGGAAAGACACAGAGGTGCAAAGAGTTATAGTTTAGTTCATGGAAGAGTATGGGGTTTGAATCATGAAGACAGGATGAGACGATGGCGGTATGCTAACATGACGGATGGCCTGTTTCCTGTCAGAACAGTTGAAGAATTTGCAGGGAAAAAGTGTACGGAGAAAAAGAAGCATGCAGTAACAGAGAGGTATGGGTATGGAGTTAGCGACACAGAGGATAAGTTGCTGGAGGACATTTTAAATAAAAGACCCCCTCCATATCAACAGGATTCTGCGGTGGTGACACCAAATGCACCGCCAATGAGAACTGTAATAAATCAAAGTCCCGAACAAATGTCTGAAATGAATAGTCCATTTAATAAACTAGAAACACCACAGACTGTGAAACATGATAATGGTAATACAGCTGAATTAGCCAGAACCTCAAGAGAGTTGACTGAAAAGATAAGAGAACTGACAAAGAATATGGAAGCTGATACTGTGCCAGTAACTATAGGGCCAGTAATCCCAGTATTTGAAAATCAAAAGATAGATGAACACTCCTTAACAATTCCATTAAATTCCAGTGTGCAAAGAGTAAGAGAAGGGATGATTCCAGAAAATAGAGAGAAAGAAGATTCTGTTGGTCCTTTTAGGTCAAGTCCACCTGTAAATTTGACAATTAATGAGAGTCCGATAAATAGGATTCCTATGGGAACTGAGTCAGGAATTGAAACTCCGGAGAGAAGTGTAAATTGGGCAGAAATAAACAAAACCCCTGTGGGTCCGACTGAAGAGGAATTAAATGACTGGGTGAGGAGCTTGCAGAAAAAGGATGCTGAACCACAACTGTTGGATGTGGTCAGATTAAAGATAGATATGGAAGAATTGATTTTAGGGACTATTGGTACAGATCGATTGAAGTCCTATCAAGATGATGAATTAATGTTTATGTGTAAAAGCATACCTTGGAGAGCTAGGAACTTGCATGAAAAATTGGAAGAAACAGCGAATGAACTAGGAGTAGAGTTTGGAAAAATTAGAGGATTGCAGAAACCGTACAGGGTAGATTTTAGTGAAAAGGACATAGAAAATGTGAACACTTCAGGACGACTAACACAGATAAAAGAACTGATTGTGTTACTGAGAAAATGGGGAGATGTAGACAAATGGAGAAGTAGGTGGATAAGAAGAAAAGAGGGAACGACTGATAAAGCATCATTGGCTTTTCCAGTAAAAGAGAAAGAACTAACGGTAATGGAGTGTCCAATGAGAGAAACTCCAGGAGGAAGTTATGTACATGTCCCATGGTCCAGACAAGATATATTGTCATTTACAAATGATTTTCCAAGATTGAGAGAAAAACCTGTAGACTGGTATAGACAGGTAGAAAGGTTTGTAAAAGTTTCAAAAGTGTTGTGGGAAGATTTGGATGGACTGTTTGAGATTGTTGTTCCAGCAGATTTATGGACAGAGTGTAAAATTACAATTGACTGGCCGAAGGAAGAATATCCTAGAGATGCAAAAACGGGAGCCCCAGGTTCAGAAGTAATGAGAAAATATGATCAGGCAATCACGTTTCTGAAAAATAAAATCCCACCAAAAGAAACGGACTGGGTAAAGATTGATAGAACAACTCAGGAGAGTAAGGAATCTGTACATGCCTACTACGAGAGATTACTTTTGGTATTTAAACAGTATAGTGGTTACGAGAACTTGAGTGAAAAAGACGAGTCATTTTGTGTATAGATTTGTATATGGTCTGAGACCTGAGATAAGTGAAATGATTAAGCAGCATATGTTGTGTTGGCAGAATAGCACAGTAGATGAGGTACTACGGTATGCAAAATATTTCAGTGACGATATTGAGTGTAGACAACGTAAACTCAAAGAAAAGACAATGTGGGCACAAGTAAAGGTTGCAGAAAAGCAAGAAGCTCAGATGAATAATCAGTCTAGTGATGCGGGACAGACCAAGTCCAAACCGAATATTGGAAAGGGAAAAGGTCAGATGAGTATAGAAGAGGCTAAAAAGAAATGGCCATGTCATAATTGTGGAAAATTAGGGCACTGGAGAAACGAGTGTAAATTTCCTCCGAAAGTTAATGTCGAAAATCAATCATTGAATCCACAGGTGCAGAATGAGGTGAGTTACCAAGAGCTGCAACAGCCGCAGGTAGTTACTCAACAGTGTCAGGTGCCGCAACCACCTCTTCCAAAGAGTGTAAATCCTCAAAGATACAGTACAGAGGCAGGATTCTACGGAGGAGAGCAGGTAACAAAATTGCAGCGCGCAGCTGCAGTTTCGCAGTATTGGTTACGGCAGGATGGAGATGAATCGGATGAAAGCTTATGACGGTGCCTAGGAGAGGAAGAGGAGTGCGTGCTTGGCGCAACTCTAGAGGTAGATCAGTCAGGTCCATTTGTGGATGGAAAAGTGAATAGTGTAAATGTTACATTCCTTGTGGACACTGGAGCTACCCGTTCTACTGTTAGATCAGTGGAAATTCCAAACCTTCCTCTCTCAGGAGAATACATCCAAGTTGTAGGTGTTTCGAACAGGCAGATTAAAACCCCTCTTACAAAACCAATAGAGGTGGAAATTGGACCATTCAAAGAGATGCATCGCTTTGTGGTGTGTGATTGTAGTCCTGTAAATTTATTAGGACGCGATCTGCTTTGCAAAATGAATTGTACCATCTACTGTACTCCAGATTGTATTGCTTTTCAGACACCAGATGAGGATGTTCTGTATAAAATGACAATGGCAGAACTAGAACCAGGAGTGAATGATATGTTTCCTGTGTTTGATGCGGAGAAAATCCCTATTGAATTGAAAGGAATAGTCAGGTCTGATGTGTGGGATTTCACAGGCGAAGATATTGGACTGATGAGAGGAGTTGATCCTGTAAAGATTACTGTAAGAGAAGGAACAAATTACCAAAATACCCCGCAGTACAAATTAACACCAGAAATTATTGAAGGAATAACACCTGTAATTAATAAGATGATTGAACAAGGAATTTTGAGAGAAATAATGAGCAGCCCATGTAATTCTCCTATAATGGGATTGAAAAAGCCAAATGGAACATATAAGATAGTACAAGATTTGAGGAAGGTAAACAAAATTGTTATTCCTTGCTGCCCAATTGTGCCAAACCCTGCTGTAATACTGTATCAAATCCCTCATGATGCAGAATGGTACACAGTTATTGGTTTGTGCCATGCATTCTTTTCTTCTCCATTACACCCAGACAGCCAGTCATTATTTGCGTTCCGGTTCGGAGAGAGTATTTTGGCATGGTGCCGAATTCCTCAAGGGTAAACTGAAAGTCCTTCAATTTTTAACCAGATTCTAAAGAAATCCTTAGAAGATTTAAAAATGCCTGAAAAATCTGTGATGGTCCAATATATTGATGACCTATTAGTGGCATCAAAGACCAGAGAAGCATGTGTTACGGACACAATTGCTTTACTGAATCATTTGGCAGAAGGAGGACACAAGGTGTCCCCATCAAAACTGCAATTTTGTCAACAAGAAGTACAGTACCTAGGTCATAAGATTGAGAAAGGGATGCGAAAAGTGACAACAGAAAGGATAAAGATTATCAAAGGAATGAGTGCCACAATGACACAGAGAGAGGTGAGAATGTTCCTTGGAATGGTTGGTTATTGCCGACAGTGGATAAATGGGTTTTCATTGATTGCAAAACCTTTACAGCGATTGACAAAGAAGGATGTCAGAGATCCGATTGCATTGGATGAGGAGGAAATGAAGGCTTTCGAGGAACTGGGAACAAGTTTGTGTGAGGCACCAGCATTGGGAATGCCTGATTATGAAAAAGAATTTGAGCTGTATTGTAGCGAGAGAGACGGATGTGCACTTTCAGTATTAGTGCAAAGGCATGGAAAAATGAAACGACCATTAGCCTATTTTTCAGCTGTTTTAGACTTGGTAGCAAAAGCGTTGCCTGGATGTCGGAAAGCAGTAGCTGCTACTTGTGTGAGTCTGGAACAGAGTGAAGGTATTGTGATGGGATATCCTTTGAGAGTATATGTACCACATTCCGTTGAAATCCTTCTGACCCGAACAAAAACCCAATTCATGACACATAGTCGGCTGACTAGGTATGAAAAAGTGATCTTGGGTGCAGACAATGTAACGATTGTAAGATGCACGAGTGTGAATCTTTCCACTTTACTGCCAGATGAAGTAAATGCAGAAGTCAAAGATGATGTTGATCATAAGTGTTTGGATGTGCTTGAATTTTGCACAAAGCCTCGCCCTGATATCAGGGATGAACCTTTAAAAGAGTCAGATTATGTGATGTTTGTGGACGGGTCATGCTTGAGAACAAGTGAAGGAGTTTTAAGTGCTGCGTATGCTGTATGTATGGTGGCAACCATAATGGAAGCATCGTGTTTGAGAGGAATACGTTCAGCCCAAGTTGCTGAGCTGATTGCTCTGATTCGAGCGTGCAAACTGGGAAAGAATTTCCGAATCACTGTGATCACAGATAGCCAGTATGGCTTCGGAGTGGTCCACGATTTTGGACAGATCTGGTCCCAGAGGGGATTCCTGACCTCTGCAGGGTCTCCTATTAGGAATGGTGAGTTTGTGAAGAAGTTGCTTGAGGCGATACAGCTGCCTAAACAGATTGCAGTGGTAAAATGCGCTGCTCACAAAAACGCAACTGATTACATTGCAGTGGGAAACAAATTCGCTGACGAATTAGTTCAATATTGTGCCAGAAATATGACCTCAATGAATCGGAGAAGGGAAAAAGAGAATGTTTCATGTCCCTTGCTGTTTACTAACACAGTTGAAACCTGGGATGAGGTAAAACAATTGCAGGAAGAAGCAGATGATGAGGAAAAAGATGGTTGGATAAAAGCAGGTTGCAGACAAAGAGAGGAAGATGAAGTCTGGGTTTACAGAGATGAAAGACCAGTTATGCCTGATAGCATGATCTCTAACATGGCACGGATGTACCATGGACAGGCACACATTGGTAGGGATGCCATGATCAGACTTTTCAGACAGACCTGGTACAACCCAAAATTTAGGGCTATAGCTGAAAGCCTTTGTCAAAGATGTCTTATATGCCAACAGATAAATCCTGGAAGGAAGACAGTAGTGAGTTTGGGAACAATAGGACGTGAAGGAGGTCCTTTTACCAGAATGCAACTAGATTTTATTGAAATGCCCCCAAGTAACAGATTGAGGTATGTCCTGGTGGTCGTCTGTTTGTTTTCTCGTTGGGTGGAAGCCTATCCGACAAGAAGGAATAATGGAGTTACTGTGGCTAAGCTCCTACTGAGAGAATTCATCCCTAGATATGGCTTTCCAGTAATGATCGAAACAGATAGAGGAACGCATTTCCAGAACGAAATTATCCAACTGATATGTGAAGCACTTGACATTCAACAAAAACTGCATTGTGCCTACAGACCAGACGCTTCTGGAGTGGTAGAGCAAGTAAATGGTACAATAAAGAATAGGTTAGGGAAAATGTGTCAAGCCACAGGACTCAAATGGCCCGACGCCTTACCATTGGTGCTGATGAGCATCAGAAGCATACCTGACAGAAAAACAGGTCTGAGTCCTCATGAAATAATCATGGGACGAGCAATGAGACAATCACACGTACCTGTCAACAAACTGCTGACTATAACTGATGATCTCGTATTGGACTATTGCAAAGGATTGGCTGATGTGGTGCATTCTGTGTTTCATCAGGTTGGACCGGATGCGACCACTCTTGAAAGAAAACCAGCTCATGATTTGAGTCCAGGAGACTGGGTCCGCATAAAAGTCCACAGAAGAAGAAACTGCTTGGTTCCACGCTGGGATAAGCCACGTCAAGTGATCCTGGTGACAACAACTGCAGTAAAGTGTGCACGTGTGAAAAATTGGATTCATGCCAGTCATACCATCAGAGTTCCAGATCCTGAAGCTCAACCTGTAAGTCGACATCTGGAAATATCAGATACCAGCTCAGCAGCTGAAGCAGAGACTGAAACAATCAGAGTTCTAGATCTTGAAGCTCGACCTGTAAGTCGACATCTGGAAAAATCAGGTACCAGTTTGACAACTGAAGAAGAAACTGAAACAATCAGAGTTCCAGATCCTGAAGCTCGACCTGTAAGTCGACATCTGGAAATATCAGATACCAGTTCGGCATCTGAAACAGACCAACCTGAATCCAGTGAAAGACAAAAGGAAGAATCCGAAAACAAAAGAACTGATATTGAAACAGGAGAAACCGAACTAATAACCAGTGACAATGAACAGCCAAGTACAAGCTTTGGGGAAATTCCTCCGGAAATTGTAGAGGTAACTCAAGAAAATTTAGATTCAGATAGAGAGATTGGGGAAATTGCGGAAGAAACACGAGGAGGCTTAGACTCAGAATTACAAGCAGAAGAAAAACAGGGAAATTTAGATTCAGATAGAGAAATTGGGGAAATTGCGGAAGAAACACAAGGAGGATTAGACTCAGAATTACAAACAGAAGAAACACCAGAAGATTCAGATTCGGACAAAGAAACTGAGATCATAAAGTTCAAAGTTAGAGGAAGTGAAGTGAGATCTGAGACAGAATCTGAAGAAAGTAAAGAAAAAAGAAGGCAAAGAATAGGACCAAGAAAGAGAACTTGGAGAGCAGAACGAGAAGAAAAGAAAGTGAACTGAAAAGGCCAAGAAAAGGAGACAATTGGCCCAACAAAATTAAAAGACTGAGATATAAAATAATAAATTTGAACAAAGACAATGCAGAACAAGTAAATGAAATAACAAGTCAGAAAAGACAAAGAAAAACAAGTGAAAGACAGTTGCAGAGACCAAAAAGAGTGAAAAGACCTAACTTGGAATACAAGTCACCTGAATGGTTATACATAGCACTGATTGATATTAAAGAAGTGGATAGCAGTCACGAGAACCCAGACAAAGACTGTGAACAGGAGGGTGAGAGTGAACTGTGCAAATCCTAAAAGGCAAAGAAAGCAAGACCGGACTAGATACACAAACTGATAAAGTCAAAGAAAATTTCTGAAAAACCGAAAGGTGTGCCAAAAGTAGTTGATCCTAGTCAACACTACGTCATTTGAGGTGTGGAAACACATTTCTGTACATATAATTAGATAAGTATTTCAACATGGTAGACACTGAGAATAGAAGATCTAGATGTGAGTTTTTCCGTAGATGGTGTAAAATGTGTTTCTATTGTACAGGCTTTCTGATGCTTATTTGGTTCATTTTGGCAATTATAATTCCACTTAGATTAGTTGTAGAAAATACATCTGCAATCATGAATGACCCGAGTAGTGACAAGAAATCTAACATAAAGAACACTGCAACATTAATAGATAGTACTGATTTTCATAAGGATAAGTCAATATCTGATTTCTCCAAGAATGTCTTCACAAAACTTTTGTACGAATATGTGGAGACAATGGATGTGAGAGATTGCTATGTCTGTATGCAGTTACCTGCGTCTGTAACAGAAGGTGTGACGTATCATCACCTTCTTTTGACGTATGGAATAACTTGTAATGTTTTAGCTAGCTTATTTTATAAAACAGGTAAATTAGAATATTACTACACTGACACAGATGCTGTTTTTGCTAAAGTTCCCGTAAACCCTGCACTAAATAAGGTGAAAGTTGCAAAGGTTTTTGGAGAGTTTTTCTTAGAAACAAAAGAATTAACATTAGAATATGCATTTAGACATAATCTTACTTGTGGGTTAAGAAAAGAAGAAAAGGTTTTCTTAGACATGGTTGTAAGAAAGTGGCTCTGTATATACTGTTCCCAAATAGGTACAGTGTGCACAGAGTCCACAGTCCCCAGAGGCTTGGCAGAGGCTAAAGTTAGATATAACCTTACTCTCTAAAGTGGTAGCTTGGTCGAGCAGTAAGGCAGTATCAGAGGACAGTGTGAAGCATTTGTTGTACACACTCAATCAGCAAATGAAGTCACACACTCAAGAACTGAACTCCAGGCCAATGGTTTTGTATATAAAAAAATATACTGTTGTTTTATTTTAGAACCAAGGAAGCTTGATGCAGGTAAGCATGTAAAATACTTTTCAATTACAGAGTACTGTGATAGATACTTTTTCAAAGACAGTTGTACTTTGCACTTTTTAGTGTTTTACAGAAGCTGTAAAAGAATATAGCACAATTGCAGAAAACTCCATACATTGATTTCAATGGACTGTTTCAGGTAAAATGCATTTAAATTACTTTTGGATTACTTTTTATAACACAGTATTGGATCAGGGATTCAGCACTGGGGTAGGACCTGAAAACAGTTAAGTAAAATCGTTTTGGTTAAACGTATGATTTTTAAGCAATATTATACTGTTTTAAAAGTGAGCACTTCGAAATATTTTCCCACAGAATCACCAATGTTATCCTATGGAAGGAATTACAAGTTACAGGTAAAGTACGTTGCGATTATTTTTACAACTCAAGCAATGGATCATGGAATTCATCACTGGGACAGTACCTGCAAACAGTTGGAAAAATTCGGGTTAGTGATTTGTGCGATTATTAAGGAATTTCCTTAGGTTTGAAAAGTGGACACTTAGAAACTTTTCCGGTAAAAATGTCTCAATGTTATTCAATGGCGAAAAACAAAGTATCGGTTTTTAAGGAGTTAATCGGTCTTGTTCGGGTCAGTGCTGGAGCCTTTTCTCCAGCACTGGGGTCTCTCCTGGAATCAGGTGAGAATTTTCAAATTCGGACTTCGGTCGATTTTTAAGGAATATTTTGAAGATTCAAAATTGGGCACTTAGAAGAAATTCTGAGTATAGCCAGCCAATGTTACCCTATGGAGGAATTGTGAAAGGACGGTTTTAGGGTAAGTACTCGACTGGCGGGGTTGAGCTTCTGGGGTAAGACTCAGGGGTCTCCCAGGGTCAGGTTGATGCTGTAGCTGCACTCTCAGCGGCACTGGGGCGGCCGAGTGCAGAGGGCTTTTGGGCCGTCGGGCGCCCAATGGTTTTCTATGGAAGAACTGCCTGACGAACAAACACTGCAAGCTCGGGGACGGAGATTCTTCAGGTGCGACCACCACTTCGAGAGGTAAGTTGGGAAGGTAGAGGAAGGGTAGACACCCAGGAGTTGGGCACAGGGGGCCGTGGGGCGCCGGGTGCAGGGGTGTCTTTTGGTGTCGGAAATCTTACCCTCTGATGGTCGCGGTAGGAGGGTCCCTTGTTCTGAGGCTGCAGGCGTCGTCAGGGTCGTCGAGGAGGGTCCGTGGGTGCTGGATACTGGGTCCCAGTCACCGGGGGGACGTCCTCGTGGTGTTGGTTCACCTCAGCTCGGGCCAGGGTCAGCGGGTGCAGAGAGGTGTGGATTCGCTGTTCCGGGCCAGGGCCTGGTCTTGTAGTTTTCTTTAAGCAGTACCACTGCTCGTGGGAGTCCCTGTCTTGAAGTCTGTGGCAAGGCAGTCAGGTCCTCCGGGTTTGGCGAGGTTGCTGACCATAAGGGAAGCCGGGGTTTCGTAGGTGCAGGTTCAGAGGTCGACAGGCCAGTAGGGCTGGGGCCAAGTCAGTTGTCGTCGCCTCTTTGTTAGCAGCTGCACGGCTGGTCTTCTTGCTTCGTCTTCTTTCTTCTTTTCTTCTCGGGATCTGGTTCACCGGAAGGAAGGTTCAGGGTGCCCCTAAATACTAGATTTAGGGGCGTTACAGGTAGGTAAAGGGCAGGGACCAATGGGTCCCTGCCCTGGGGTGGGTACACCCCCTATCCTGCCACTCTCCTGTGGGAGGGGGGCAGGAGCCTAGTCCTGATTGGGCAGGGTTCCCCATCTTCAAGATGGCGAGAGCCCGGAGATGTGCTTCACCTCGCCTCCCCCACCTGAGGGGTGGGGTTGGCAGAGGGTGGCACACCCCCTTGCCTCCCTTGGTGTTTCCCGCCAGTCTTCCCACCAGGATGGGGGGAAGAACCGGTGGGGACCAGTTGCTGAGTACAGCAAGTGGTCTGGGGAAGCTCACAAAGGCGGAATGCCTTTGAAGCTTCCCCCTGCCCATCCTGGGGGAGGAGGCCTAGCACCTCGCCCAGGACGTGCATTGTTGCAGGCCCGGGAGAGCGGATGGCTCTCTACCCAGGGGTCCAGCAACATGTCTGCTGTGTGGCAGCCTAGGCAGCCCCTCAGACAAGACGTGGATTGTAGGTTAGGTTCAGGGGGCAACTCTAAGTTGCCCTCTGTAGTACATTTTACAGTAAATCCCACACTGGCATCAGTGTGGGTTTACTGTGCTGAGAAGTTTGATACCAAACTTCTCAGTCTTCAGTGCAGCCATCATGGTGCTGTGGAGTTCGTGCTGACGACCTCCCAGCACCATATACTCGGAATGGCAGCACTGCACTTACAGTGCCCAGGAATGGACCTGGGTACTGTAGGGGCACAGGGCTCATGCACCTGTACCCTCACCACTGGCAAAGGGCACCCAGCTAGAGGGGTGACTGAGGTATGCCAGGGCAGTGTGTTTGTGGGCATGGCACACAGGGATGTGTGCCATGTCGACTCTCTGTTTTGTTCTGCACCAAGACACTCAGCCTGCAAGGGCAGTGTGTGGGTGTCAGGGTACAGGGCCTCCAAGGGTGGCACAATAAGTGCTGCAGCCCTTAGAAGCCTTCTCTGGTCACAGTGCCCTGGGTACCTAGGGTACCATTTACCAGAGGCTTACCTGTGGCCAGTGAGGCCAATTGGGTTTAGGCTGTAATGCAGTTTTAGGGAAGGAACACAGGCCCTGGGCACCTGATTGGCAGGAGCCCAGGGCACACTCAGTCAAAGTACATCAGCAATATCATCAAAAAGTGGGGGCATACCATGCAAGAAAGATGGCACTTTCTCACAATGGTAGAAGATAGAAGGGTTAAGTTTCAAAGAAAGGCAGCAGGAGAAAAGACAAAAACACCACCTTGGGCATTTGAAGAGGGAAGTTATGACAAAAGTGAAACAAATGCAGCTATGGTTTTAGATTGGCCCCAACAGGGAAAATTGTGTATTTGTAGAGATAACACTATGTATGATAACTATTTCGTGGGTTCTAGTGAGTGCCAAGATACATACAAAATTCTAGGCGGATGGGGATTTAAAGGAGGAAAAGATCCAGTATTTCCAGGGATCTATTATATTTGCGGAAATAGAGCTTATTATAGGTTGCCGGACCATTGGTACGGAACATGCTATCTAGACCTGGTCTTTCCAAAGATTTTTCACGTAATCCCTGAACTAAATAAGGTGAAAGTTGCAAAGGTTTTTGGAGAGTTTTTCTTAGAAACAAAAGAATTAACATTAGAATATGCATTTAGACATAATCTTACTTGAGGGTTAAGAAAAGAAGAAAAGGTTTTCTTAGACAATGTAGAAGACAGAAGGGTTAAGTTTCAAAGAAAGGAAGCAGGAGAAAAGACAAAAACACCACCTTGGGCGTTTGAAGAGGGAAGTTATGACAAAAGTGAAACAAATGCGGCTATGGTTTCAGATTGGCCCCAACAGGGAAAATTGTGTATTAGTAGAGATAACACTATGTAGGATAACTATTTTGTGGGTTCTAGTGAGTGCCAAGATACATACAAAATTCTAGGGGGATGGGGATTTAAAGGAGGAAAAGATCCAGTATTTCCAGGGATCTATTATATTTGCGGAAATAGAGCTTATTATAGGTTGCCGGACCATTGGTACGGAACATGCTATCTAGGCCTGGTCTTTCCAAAGATTTTTCAAGTGGAAAGAGGAACGAAAGGAATACACGAGATAGGTAAACCATTAACCCGTAGGAGAAGGGAAAGCTTCTCAGAGATAATAGGTGACATTTTTGGAGCATTGATACCAGCAGTGGGTATATCTTTGAATGCATACAAGATTCGGAAATTGTCTACAGTAGTAGATCGTTTATCAACGAATACTGCTTGAGGGTTCTTAATGGTAAATACCGAAATGGTTGCCACGAGAGCTATGGTAATGCAAAATCGACTTGCCCTTGACATTCTTTTGGCAAAAGAGGGTGGAGTCTGTGGAATGCTGAAGGTACAACATTGTTGCACAACATTCCAGACAAAAGTGAGAATATACAGAAGTATATAAAGAACATTACTGATTTGCATAAAAAAATTGCCCCACTGGAGGTTGAAGGTGCTTGGGAGAGACTTGGTAAGAGTTTTTCCTCAATGAAGAAATGGTTCACCGAAATAGGTAGTTCTCTTATTGGGAAAATACTAATTCCAGTGACTGTAGTAATAGTGATAATGCTATTATTGAGACTCGCATATGTGTGTGTTAAAAGAAGAAAAAGACAAAACAAAACAAAAAGAGAAAATGAGAAAAATAAAGAAAGAGAACGGGAGATGGGAGAGATCGAATTGGAAGAGTTTAAAGAGAACATGTACAAAAGGTCTAAAAGACAAGATGAAAAGAACACGGTTGTCTAAATTAACAAATGCAAGTGGACAAGAAACATTTATCTGATAAATTTTGTAGGGATAGGTTTTAGTGGTGATATTAAAAATCACCAAAGGGGGGAATTGATGGAGCAGGGGAAAACGAAATAATTTTGTACCCCTTGGAAGTTAATGACTCCATAACCGTTAATGATACTAACCGTTTGAAAACGCATGAACTAACCAACAAATGCAAAACTTTTTTAAACAGTACACGTGGGCAACATGTTGATTTGTGCAAAAACTAATTTACTTACAAATGTGAAGCAAAATAAAACTAGTATTGTGATTTGCGTAGTAAATAGAGTAAATTGCATGATTTGTGTTGCGTAGTAAAATTGTATTGTGGCAAAGAATGCAGATGGTAAGTAAAATGGCTTTAAATGTCGCTTCTGCTAGGTAATATCTAACACGGGTCTTTAGAATGGCGGGTGGTAAACAGAAAGGCTTATTTTCCATATTTTAATTTCTATTGTCTTTGTTCTTATACTAGTTTCGTTTGGACCTGCTAGGCCATGCTTCTAAAATGGCCGCTGGAAAGGACGAGATCGCGTGCACTGAATAAAATGGCCCCTGCGCAGACGCAGAATGAATGCTCCAGTCACGTGTATGCGGCCTGTGCTCGGAGTGGGAGATGTCAAGGCCAGTCTGACCTGCAACGAGGAGCGTGCCAAGTGTTCAGCATATATGCCTGGGAACGGATGGGAAAACGCCGAGTGACAATGGATGAACTAATGTGTGACCATCAAAGATCGTTACAAAATGGATTAACAAATTGGACTACTTTTGACATTGCGATCATGAGACTTATTGTGTGCTTTATTGTCCCCAAACCGGTTCGAACAAGGAGGGCGATGAGGTGACCATCACCACCCCTCCAATGGACACATTAGCGTGATTCTTGCCCCTAAAGATTGCAACTTTTAAGTTTAGAGAGCCAGAAAATAGGGTATAAGAGAGTCTGCTCTTACGTTGTGAAAAAAGCTTGCTTTTCATTTTCCACCTTGATGCTTCGAGAGACTCTGTCATTTTGGACTTTGAACTTTGACTGGGGAAGGAACGAGACCATTGCGGGAATTTACCCGGAAGAATTGCGTCCGAGGAGGATAGCGGGACAGTCAGTCAGTTTGGGAGTCCTATCCTGTGATCTGCGGTTCATCTTCCTTTGGTGAACCATTCTTGTCATCGCCCCATGGCCGAGGGTAATGCATAATTGCTCACTTTTCCTAAAAATCTTTCTTAAAATGTTTATTGATATTTCTAAATGTTTTACATAATAAAGAATTTCACTTATTTGCTCGAAGAATTTTAGATAAAATGATATTCTAACTCTAAAATGAGTCTGTGGTTCTTTAATAGATTTATGATTAATAAATGTTAAAGGTTTTAATTGTGATTGAGCTGGTCTTAATCACCATCAACTAATTCTACTAGTTGGTCCATCGACCGAATAGCGGAGTACCTTGATGTTTAGAACCGACAGGATCCAAAGGTAATGTATATAATGTATAGATTATTATTCTGTCAAATTTAACAAGGTATCCCGTTCATCCAGCAGCTCATTCTCCTTAGTGTTTAATCCAGAAATTGAATGAATGTATGTATGCGGTGTCATGGGCCCCACCGACATACGTTTTAAATGACAAAGGTTGTGTAGGTGTTTTTCTGGATTGGTGTCCTAAGGAGCAAGTTATATTAGCCGCGCTGGATCAACTGCAAAGTGAAAGCAGGTGAAATCGTTTTTAGTCCATCCAGCTACTTCAAATCATGCCGCTGCAGCTCACCAGCTGTAGAATGTCATAACACGGGTGCTATAGTAAAATCACCATGATCACCATTAAAGAAGATCAAAACATTCAAATGCTGGATTTAAATCTCAAAAATGCTGATGGAACAGTTCACGGTGCGATCTCTTTAGACACTAGATAAGCATGCCAGTATCAGACCAGCCAGCACAAGTCCTTTTTGGCTCCAATGGCAATGTGATCTTAGCTCAGCAGCACCAGTATAAATGCCCTGGGCTAAGGCTGTCTGATGGAACAGACACCGGTGGGGCTCCCAAGCGCATTTCCTCTTAGCAGGCTTAAACAGGCTCTCTTAAAAGTACTCTTAGAAGTCTCTTCTCCTCTTTTGTAGCAATGATGACTCCTCTTTAGTTTCAGTAACGTTTTTTTCCCCCAAGTGAGTCCTTTTCCGCTCGTCGCCAGTGTGGAATGCAAGAAAGATGGTACGCTGAGATGATGTTAAATCCAGGAGGTAGATTTATTCTTCAGTTCAATCAGGACAGGAACATTAGATTATAGGATGGTTCTAGTACTATCAGCAGTAGTATCAGCTGTAGTGTCAGCCCCACCGGGAGCAGCATCCCTGCTGCTCAGCCCACATACAGCAACTGACATTTCATTCAACCATACACACACGAACATCCCGTGACATCACTCACACAATTGCTGAGCAGCAGAGTACAGAACACAGAGAAAGGACTAAACATAATGAAAGCAGAATACCACACACGCCTACATCTCCCCTGACTGGAACCGGTGCGGGATGCATTGAAAATACGGTGAATCAGCTCACCGAAATGTTGTGGGAGGTTTGTGTTCAAAAGGGCCTGTATCTCACTGTGGGTACTAGCCACCTGGAGGATAAATGTCTCCCGTGCGGATGTGAGCATAACCTCCTGGTTCAATAATAGTGCCTTTATTCTGCTCAATTTATTGAAATCCGCCTTCAGAGTTGGAATGGAAGGCCAAATGGAACTATCTATTATGTCGTGCGGGGGAGGAAAAAGCACATTTTTGCAGCACACAACCCGGTGGGAAACTGTTACAATGTAGGGGATGCCGGCCAGCATACCACAGCAGTCCTGATTATTCAGAAGGAGATAGCTACCATTTGCAAGCACAGTGAAAGTAGGTGATATAGCAGGAGCAGGAATGCCCTTTAAAACACAAGCAAGATTAGGAGCCGAAACATTACAAGCCCCGTGCAATTTAATGTTTTTACAAATCAGGGAATGACCCACAGTAGAATCGCACGACTCTCCTGTGAGAAAAACTTCTTTTCCGTCCCTAAGGCATCTGTACATGAAAGGCAGGGACCAAAGTTCATGCAAGAAGGCACTGCCTAAAGGCTGAAAACGGCCAACAGGATAATGTTTCATGCATGAACTGAACTCAAATAAAGAAAAAGGCAAAGCGATAACCCCGTGAACTAGCCACACTGCAGAATCCAATGCCGCCACAGAGAATGGTAAGGGCTCTATTTTTTCGATATGTAAGATAGTGTATGTTGCATCTTTCATGGACATGAATTGCTGTTTCTCCGTTAAATTAAACGGCAAGAACAAGGCGGAGGTGTTCAGAAAATGCCAAGGAACTTTACCCATTTTAAGTGTTTGCAAAGTCCATGCAAACTGCATTACTGAACGCAATTGATTCTGACCATGATATAACACAGAAACATCATCTTGTACAATATCAACAACAGAGGAAACAATATTCTCTAATGTGTGAATGCGTGAAGACAGGGTATTAATACTATTGTCAACAACAGCAAGCACCTTTTCTAAATTTGCTTGATCGATTTCCCGAAGACGGGAAGCAGCTTCAATTTGCGAAAGCTTCCAGAGTTCATTGTAAGATTCATAAATGAATCTCTTAGGTCGAGGACCACGAAGCCCCAGAACAAAATCGGACAGATCAATGTTGCCTGATAGGAGGGATAAATGTTGTTTCACAGAATCTAAGGAAGAGTGCTGCAACCACTGTTTACACAATTTACCAACAGAATATGTTGTAACAGTACGAGAGTCAGAAAACCTTGGATCCGGTCTATCCTGTTTGTAACCAGGAACTGAATCATGAAAACGCAGTTGGCAGGCATTTGATGCTATGGGCCAAGCCAACCAGGGTGACTGAACAAACGTAGAGACATTAAACGAATTGTTTTGAAACAAAGCTTGCAAAGTGGCAAGGGAAATATTGAAATGCAAGCTCTCGTGAGGAGTAGAAGACAGTACGGGAATGGATGGTGCATTTAATTGTTTGGAAGTAGCCAAACCCCAACACGTCGTTTGATAGATTGTATGATTTAAAAATAAAATTTGGGCCGGGATTAGGCAAGCACGGTGTAAAGCTTCCGTGCCTCAGACCTGCCACGATTTGGTGCCCCAAATAGATTTTAAGTCAATGGTGTCCTGCCAGTGCTCATAACCACCCACGGCTAATGCGTTCAAAAAGGAACCTGAATATAGCAATTTGGTGTGGGTCAACATGATCTTCTGTGCGGACGAAGTGTTCAATTTAAAATAATAGGACCCAGGGTTTGATCTATCAAAGTCTGTAAAGTAAGTGAATTTACTTCTAAGAGTTTGGGAGCTACCTGGCAAAGGTGTCGGACAATGTTCCCATTGGGTGTAATTAAAAGGACCCCGAAGAGTACTTGGGTTATGGAGAAAGTGGTTGCCCCAATGCTGGTAACAATGTAGGTCAGCATAACTTGCAGAATTTAAATACAGATCTTCAGCATTAAAAGCAGCATACTATTTCAAATCAGTAAATAACGATTCAACGGCATGCACATCCCAATCGTCAGAATGAATATTACTTGTAACGACATCACCCATGGAAACACGGAGGACATTTGGTACATTAATAATTTCGGTTGGTCCATGAATTTGGAAATTTACTGCATCCCATACGATGCCATCAGTGACTGGGAAAGCTGAAATGTTCACAAAAGTGTGGTCACGCTTCATGATGTGCGAAGAAGAATGTGGAGCCAAAGTTCCAGCGACACAGTTCACTGCAGAGCGTTCTGGTAAATAGTGACCATTGATGAGTAAGAAAAAAACTGTCACAAAGCCAATGGACATGAACAGAAAAATCAGGAATAGTACCAACCAGATGTAAGTCCATGGTGGGGTCAAAAAATTGTCTCGAAACCAGGAGATAAAAATACTGAAGCTGGACGGGATAAGTGATGAGGTGGAAGCCGAAACAAAGGAATAACGGGTTGGGCTCAGTGGCGTTGTTGGTAGGTGAGCCACTGACTCGTTAGCGGGGTATGTATACTCGGTCTCCTCGTTGCAGGGGGAATCCGGGTAGTCGAGCAGGCGATCAGGCAAATCTACCATCTCAATGGCAACATCAGTGACTGTGTGGGCTGGAGGGCCACAAACATGAGTCCTGGAAATGGCTGGACAGGAGACCGCTGGTGTTACGCTATTTAGGATCGGCCAGATGTTGTAGCTTGACATTGTCCACTGAGATGTATCTGTTGTCTTTGCGACCAGGAAGCGGTGGTAAGATGACTGTACGAGTACCCTTCAAGCCAAGGACTGGAACCGGTGCACGATAAGAGGGGCCAAATTCTTTTTTGTTCTCCACCTTCTCTCGGACCAGATCTCCAACCTTCGGAAGCCAGCCGGCAACCGGAATCTGCAGCGCAGCGTCTGTGGCTGAAGGTAAATGTTCGTTTGCAAGTTTGTCACGGGCTTCTTGTAAGTCCTGCAACATAGTAGAATGATTATCTACCTCAAAGATTGCGGATTGCGACGCCATGTCTAGACCATCAAGGTCGGGCACAAACATTTGGATGCCAAAGAGCATTTCGTATGTGGTCCGCCCACCCAGAGATCTTCTAGGGAGATTATTAAGTGCACGTTGTACGCTATACAAGTGGGCCAGCCAGTTCCTGCCAGTACCCAAGACTCTAGCTGTCAAGGATTGCTTTAAGTCACGGTTCATTCGTTCAACAATCGAATTGCCCTCAGGCCCATATGGAGACGAAAATTGCACCCGCACCCCCAGTGACCCCATTGCGTCCTTGTACGCCTTAGAGGCGAACGCTGGACCTTGGTCGGAATGGAAGGTGCCACAGGCAAAAATTCCCACAAAGACACGCAAATCCCTTATGACGTTTCGAGCATCAGCACTCCGTTGTGGCCAAACCCAGATGAAACGTGTGCACGAGTCTACTGCAACTAAGATGTACTTATATGCAGTGTCAGAAGAAAAAGGACCGCAGTGATCCAGGTAAACACACCCAAAAGGTCTGTTAGAAATGCAGAGCTGTGTTTGTGGTGGTCGTGTAACCGTTGAAGGCTTAATTTGCTGACAAATGTCACAAGAAAGCACATAAGTACGGGTCTGTTTATATAAACCACGCCACCAGTAACGCTGCTGCAAGATGGAAACAGTCGCAGATACGCCAGCATGGGCCGAAGCCAAGCCTTCGTGTGAGGCCGTTATCAAGGAAGGTCTGCGGTCCGCGTTGGGAATGAGCCGATCACCAACATCTGGAATTCTTACGTAAGGGACCTGTTTGGGACTGAACTGATAAGAGTACTTGGAAGGGAAACCCCATGGGTAATTAGCACCTTCCTTTGTTGCAGCAATAGCTGCCAAAACATCATTATCTATTTTAGTCATGGATCTTGTAACTGCTGCTACTGAGCACGTGGCAACTGCTGATTTGGCAGCTTCATCTGCCAAACCGTTACCGACAGCGTGTGGGCCCACACGCTGGTGGCCAAGAGTGTGAATCACCTGTGTGAGAGGCAGACGTTGTTTAAGATCTGCCACTCGAACCCAAAGCATCTTATGCTTAATTGTGCTGCCTTTTGCATCTCTATAGTCGTTTTGCGACCAAAAGAATAGATTGTCATTGAAATATTGAACACAGTAGTAAGAATCGCATACAATAAGGGTCGTCACGTCTGGATTAGCGAACTCAAGTGCGAGCACCAAAGCACGCAGCTCGGCTAATTGTGCAGTACTGTCTCCTAGTGCCTGTGTGTGCACCACAGTCGATTTGAACTCTCCGTTCACCATAGTACCTGCAACAATAGCACATGCTGCGGAATAAGCATGCTTAGAACCCGTGGCTGGTTGCGCCGAACCATCGGTGTATATAATACATTCGTACTCCTCAAGTTGTAGCAAAGACAGAGGAGGAGGATGAACAAATTCATACTGTAAGAACTCCTGTGTCTGAAGAGAGGAATCAAAGATAAAAGTGACATCCGGGGACATCAGAGATGTAGCCCATTGTATCCAACGGGGGTGCAAAGCCTTAGAGTTCGGTACACTTGCCTTTGTTACTGCCTCAAGGGCGGGATATGGTGTTACCACTAAAATGCGTTTTCCCTGTGCCAGTGCGCGTTCCTTCAGAATCGCCATTTGCACTGCAGTCAAAACTTTCTCCACAGAGGAAAAGCGCAACTCCGCTGAAGTGTAAAGATGTGACTTGTATGCAATCGGTACTGTGTCACCTTCGTTAAAGGTTAAGTACGTGAAACCCACTGCCCCTGGCACAATTCTAATCACCAGGTTTGTGTGGTTATCACGAGTCAACAAGAATTTAGATTCAAGTAGATCCGACTGCAAAGAATGCAGTATCGAAGAATGCTCAGGAAGCCAGCAAAAGTTGGGCTGTATCAAGGCATATAGAGGCTTGATACGCTGGGCATATTCGGGAATGTAAGTACGCCCGAAGTTTAGAAAACCCAGTAATGACTGAAGCTTCTTCAGGGTGGTTGGAGGGCGCAAAAGTGCGCACTTCTCCAAGAAATGGGGTGCTAAGCCCTTACCTTCATTGTTGAGCTCATAGCCCAAAAACAAAATGGTAAATTCAGCAATGTGAGATTTGGCAAAATTAAATTTGTATCCTAAGACCGCAAATTCAAGAATAATGCGGTCCACACGTGAAAGATGCGGCCATAATTCGTCGTCTGTCAGATAGATATCGTCGACGTACGAACACGCATCTGGGTCTATGCTGTCCAACACGGAGACGACACGGGCGGCGAAGACACCCGGGCTATTCTTATAGCCCATGGGCAAACGCCGAAATTTGAATTGTTTACCACCGGAAGTGAAAGCGCTCCATTGGCTGCACTCCGGGGACAAGTTGTGCGTGTAAAATCCATTGGATAGGTCAAGTGTCG
The DNA here is from genome assembly GCA_963921515.1 of Calotriton arnoldi. Lineage (NCBI taxonomy): Eukaryota > Metazoa > Chordata > Amphibia > Caudata > Salamandridae > Calotriton > Calotriton arnoldi. The sequence goes on along the minus strand of CAWUFW010001609.1, from coordinate 2,319,272 downwards.
TTTTATATTTTTTACGAACAAGACTGTCTACAAGCGCAGAACTGTGGGTATTTTGTACCGCAAAGGTCCGACAATGAGAGTTCAAATGTTGGTAATCCAAAACTAGGCGGTACGATCCATCGGGTTTAGAAACCACAAAAAGGGGATTGTTCATTGGTGATACGCATGTTTCAATTACTCCTTGATATTCTAACTGTGTCAGAATGTCGGAAACGGGACCTTTAGCTTCCCGCCGGATGGGATATTGGGGTTGTGGCTGTGGCAGCGACCGCAAAGGAATATAATGGGGGGGAGAGTCTTCATCCCAGCCCACGTGATTACGGTATAACGCCGGAGCCAGGGCCCCAGCCCATTCAGCTGCGAGAGCCTCCGCTTTGTCCTTGGGGACATGACGAGAAAAGCTCGGAAGGATTACCTCCTCCCCTCTACGCGCAGCAAGTACGAATGGGGGCGCCCAATCCGCCTCTGCCAACAAAATGTCGTAAGAAGAGGTCAGATTCTCCAAAAAAATCCCTTTAATAACACGCTCAATGTCACCTTCAATTTGAAGGACAATATTAAATAGTCTGTCAGGGGGTGCCACTCTGGTGTCAGCTGTCTCGACAGTAATGAATGTGTCAGTTGCTGTCGCCTCCACATGAGGACGTAGTGCCTCCCGCACTATGGTAACTTCAGCGGCGCTGTCTAGGAGCGTCACTGCCCACGTCCAATTCAGGAGTCTCGTTCTCACCGTCTGTGGCATACCTCGCTGTTAAAGCTGCAACTTTCTTCTTCTGAAACTGTGGGCGAGAACGTGGAAATTCTTTGTGTTTCCCTCGGACTTGTGGCCGAGGTTGGTCTCGTCCCGGTGGAGCCTCACGACCCCTGCCTCTATCCTGGCGATCTCCTCCACCAGTCTGGGAGGTCAATGGTGCCTGTGAAGAACGAGGAGAACGCGTATCAGGGACTTGAAATCTCTCTGGAGATTTAATTCTCGCTCTGTCGCGCAAATCATAAGTGCGTTCAGAAGATACGGAAACCGGGGATGCGCCACGCGACCCTGGTTTCTTCTGTTGCTTACCCTGTTTCTTCAACCTCCAGTTCTTTTTAGTAAAGAACGGTTTCTCATCTTTCTCAGAATGAGTTTTTTGTTGTGGCTGTGATTGAGTTTGCGTTTTAGCAAAAGGCTTAACTCCCAGGCTATTGCGGCCAATGGTTTTATAAGCCTGGGCAATAATTTTTGGTAATTCGCGTGGCTTGTCCGGTTCTGGGACTAAAGCCAAAGCATTAGCTACTTGAAAGTTAACTGCATCGCCCTTGACGTTCGCAAGGATTAAATCAGCCACTACATCGAACACTCCCACCAGTCTCATCCCCAACTCCACAGCCGCTTCAGGGCCATGCTCATCCTGCACTCGTTTAATTACAGAGGGAGTACTGTCATGGAAGGAGTGCCGAAACACTTCGCATACACTGCTGCGAATACCTTACCCCAGTTGTTGCATTCTGCCAACTCGGGAATTAAGTCTTTCGGCAAACTAATCGTCAAAATCCTGTGTTTTTCCACAGGAGAAGTATTTGGAAAAACTGCCTCCAGCTGGTCAAATTTTTCTGCAAGCCAATAAGGCAAATCATCCTTATTTTGTGGGCGCTTGCCCATCACCGAATTAACCATGACGGGACTTATAGTAACTCCGCCCGGTCCAGCTGGATGCCCCGCAACTCCAGGAGGGGCTCCCTGGACGTTGCCTGTAACATACTGTACTAAAGCTCTGTGAACGCGTATCAAAGACGTATGCAATGCACGCAGTTCATCAACCGCAGGCATCAAATAACGCGGATGTGGGGTATACCCGGCCAAAACCGGCCAAGTGGCCCTGTCTATTGATAGGGGGCCTAAACGAACCGGGGTGACCGGATGTGGGAGGGTGCCATTAAATCAAATACGGTGTTGCCATGCCGTAAGTGGTACTTCAAGAGCCTGATAAGGCCGATAAGCATTGGGTAGGGCAGTGAGAGCGTACTCATGAAACAAATTGTCCGTTCCAACCACCGCCGGAAAAGTGACCCAAGAGTAAAACACCTCAAAGTGGTGAGCCGGGTCAGCCTGCACCACAAAGATGAGTGCGACACCCGCCGTCTGGCACTCCATAAGCCAGTAAATGAGCCCGGAGCGCAGCGCGGCTATGTGCCAGTATATTTATATCCGCCATTAAGACCAGAAATGATCGACAACCTAATATGAGGCAGCGCAATATAGGGTTTACTTAAACACCTTTTAATAACTTCAAGCTTGAAAGAACCTATAAAAACGTCAATATAGGAGGTATCACCCTCACACACATTTCCGGAAGCGTATGCGAAGGGTGTTGTGGACAAGCACTACTCAAGCGTCTCGCAGATAAGAAGCCCACCACGTTGGTGGTGCCATGTTGTAGGGATTCTGCACATATACAGAGCTATGCACAGGATAATAGGACCTCGGAGTATAGTGGTGAACCAACCATGCACCTTAGTACCCACAATCCCAATCCGACTAGCTTTAGCGTCTCATTCGCAGCAATGCTACCAATGATTAGACAACCCAGAACACGGTCTCTCTCAGGACTCGCGGGAGCAAGAACACCATTTCATAACTCACTCATACTTGTCCACAACGTGCGTAATAAGAGACACTGTATAGTTTAAAATGTTTATTTCAACTATCGTGCTCTAAGATACAGTACACGTGCCAGTACTATCAGCATAATGCATAATGATAAAATAAAAAGCATAGTTACAATTCCATACAATACAAACGGGGAAAGCATTTCATAAAGCAGTGGATATAGGGCTAAATGGCCTTACCACCCTCCCCGTGCTATTTACTAGTTTATTATAAAAATAGAAGACCTCTGGGCGTTGTCAGGCGGGCCCTCATACCTCAATATCTAGATGCAAGGTTTACATCATCAGACAAGCACAGCTCTTCTCCCTGGAAAGGTTTTTCTCCAAGTGCCACAAACATCGAAAATACCATATATTAACACGAATTTCTCCAGTGCAGCTGTACTTCGTGTTATGTCTTAGTGCGAGGGGCTGGCCAGATCAGCAAGAACATGGGACATTGTTTTTCGACCTTGTACATGTTGTGCAGACGAAACCCAAAGGGAACAGGAGAAAAGGTGAAAAGCAAAAAGGCAGACAGTTCTAATATAGCCGGGCACAAGCAGAGGCTGAAAAAACAAAGTCACAAAGTAACGTGTGCAAAAAGGCATCATGGCAGCCAGGCCTAAGCCAACTTAGCAATGCAGACAATGAGGCCACAAACCATACGACAAGACACTTGTAAAATTGTTGCCACTTGTACCATGTTGCACAACATTGCAACTGCTAGAGGCGTACCCCTGGGACTCTCATTTATTGAACCCGATGAAGACGATGAGCCAGAACAACCTCAACAAGCAGCAAGCGCATCGAGTGCAGCAGAAGGAAGACAGCGACGTGCAGAAATAAAACAGAATAATTTTTAAGGTGGGTGATGATGATACGAGACACTACATGGTTTCATTGCCATTTTGATTTATTTAAACAAAAAGACTTCAGATTGTGTTAATGCACACATACCAAGCAGAAAACGTGTAACGTGTGAGTCAGAACGCAACAGGATAACTTTGCCATGGTACTTGTACATCAGCCCAGACAAATTTGGATAATGGTTACCTCACCAAACGACATTCCTGTGCTCAATGCCACACTATTTCCGGTGGCAACGCACTCCCATTGCCCGTTCTGGGTGCTCTGACACATCCCTGTTTGAGCCTTCTGATGCTGGAGTATTCCTTGTACTGCGCCTTCTGCAGTCGGTCACTGGTGCCATGTTGCTACTGAGGCTGGAGGCATTCTCACTATCCCCTCCACCCATGACATTACTTGCAGCAACTGAAGTAGTTTTCAATTGCTCCACAGCATTGGTGACCTGTATCAGTCCCCTGACCACATCACCGCAGCAATGTGTCATTTCAACCTGCATGCCTACAGCACGTCGAGATAGTTGTGCTGTTGTGGTGCTCAGGCGGTTGATGGCCCTAGTGTAGCCATCTAAGCGCCCAAAAAATTGATGGTGTCTTTTGCTGTGGGACACCTGGTCTTCCTGCATCACCTTGCATAACTCCTTGAGTGCTTGTGTCATGTAACTAAACTGTTGATTTGTTTCCCTCCGCCCTTCCAGCGCAGCTGTTGTGAGCTGTTTTATGCTGTCACACATCTCTCCCATGTTCCTTGCAAAAGACGAAAGGTGTACCTGCATTCAACGCATGTGTTTGCATTGCAGGCGCTATACCCTCAACATTGCGTTTTCCAGCCCACCAAAGGACGTTGAACTACTGCCTTCCTCAGCTCGCATTTGTGCACCTGCCCTGTGCCTCCTGATGCGGACATTCCTACGTTGCACTTGGACTTTGGGCTTGATGTGGGTATCTTGCACATAGTATTGTTTAATAAAGTTATTTATCAACACACTGTGTGTGGAGATTAAACTTGCTTGTCATAATAGAATGCACCTATGCTGGTTTGCTACCCACTTTCCTTTCCCATTGAAGTTTCTGACTGCTATTCCCATAATGCATTTGTGTGTTACAAGTAAAATGTGGACTGGAGTACTATTCGCTACACTAAGCCGGATCTGACTTACGGAGTATGTTTTGTAATTCTAGCATTGTATGGTCATTTGCATGCATCTTACCTTGGGAAGTACTGGGCGGTGCAGAGGAATCGATCGGTGTCACTGCAACAACAGCCTCAGGCTGAAGGGTGGACTCCACCAGGTCCTCTAAGGCTGTGGGGGCTGTTTGTGTGGATGGTCCTCCTCCAGTCTTTTTTGCATCAGCTAGCCTTGTAGCAACCCTTTCCTTTCCCTGGCTCCGCAGGTCATACCACCGATTGCGCAGATCCGGAATGGAGCGCTATGTGACCCCCACTGCGCTGTTTTTGGATTGTATTCCCAGCCATATTTGTCTTTTTTCTGACTCTGGGACCTGCAGTGACTGTTTGCCAAACAGTTTTTCATGGCTCTTCACAACTTCCTCTAGAGGATTTCCAACTCCTTTTCACTGAACTTCAGCTTTTTTTTGCGCTCCTTCTGGGGGGTTCCTGATGCCATGCTGAATTGCACAGGTTCAGCTGTCCCAACAGGCTTCCTACTGCTGTGCTCCTGCAGTCTGCCTCCTCCTCCTCACTCTCACAAAACAGCAGATTGCACCAGTTGTACCTAAGCAAGAGATTTACTCCATCTTATAAATTGCATCAGGCCGCAATTCTTTAGCTTCCAGTGGCCGAGAGATGGTGACATTCAACCATTCAAGGGCTGAGTGGAGCTGGCTGCCCTCAACTCTAGCCTGTAGGTCCCCCAACTGAATTAATGAAAGTGCACAGCCATGCCTTCATGAGTCCTTGCTCCTTTCCCTATGTTCTAGGAACATTTGCGGCCTTGCCCAGAAACAGCAGTTTATTGCCCTCCATCATTTTTGGGGTAAATTAGAAATCATCGCTCTACAAGAAACCTGGTCCACCTTTGATCACCCAATCACTGGCTTCCTTGAGTTCCGCAACCAGCCTTCAAAGAGCACAAAAATGGCAGACCTAAAGGTGGCCTCTCAGTGTATATCTCCACAAAGCTTCGGGTGATGATTGAACCCATAACAACTCAAGATAACTCGCTACAAGCTGTCAAACTGCTCAATTGGAGACCTCATTGCTCACTCCTGCTAATCATTACTCACATCAATCCTTGTTTGAGGGAAAAAAGGCCCAAATTGAACCGTCTCATATCGGCCATATGTGACCTGGGCAGGGACCATCACTCATCAATCTGTATTATAATGGGGTACTTCAACGTGAACCTTTTTCAAGATAGCCTCGGAGTTGGTCCCTGAATTTGCGTGGAACATCACAGAACAAATTAGCCCAAGGGAAGCCAACAAAGCCCATTGGGGAACTTGTGGTTATGCAGCTTAACAACCTGGGGGCAGATTTACAATTAACTAACGCAGCACGGCGCAGCAAGTCATTTTGCTGCGCCATGCTGCGTTAGTTTGGAAAGCACAGGGATGCGACATATTTACAAGAATATGTCGCATCCTTGTGCTTCCCCTGCGCTGGCGCACAAACTGCAGCCATGTGCCGGCGCAGGCACCCTTGCACCATGGTGCAAGGATGCCTGCGTCGTGGGAGATTGTTTTTGTGCAGGAAGGGGAACCTTCCTGCACAAAAACAATCACTACAACATTTTCTCTTCAATGCGTGCTGCAGAATGCAGCACGCATTGAAAGAGGAAAACGAGGAGAAATTAAAACATTTCTCCTCGGTGCGCCTCCTACGCCACCTCTAGGGTGGCGTAGCTTAAACGCATCTCCAGAGTTACGATTTCTCGTAATTCTGGAGATGTGTCTTGTTCCATGGGTGTTGCGTGGGAACACCCACAGCAACACCCATGGAACGCCCCTTCACCGCAAAGTGCTGCGTGTGAAGGGGCCGTATTTACAAGGAGAGGAAAAGTCACGCAGGGTGGCTTTTCCTCTCCTTGTAAGTATGGAGCAGCTCCTGCGCCACCAGTACGTCACAAAAAGTGACGTACTGGTGGCGCAGGGGGCTTGTAAATCTCCCCCCTGGTTTCCGCAGGATGTCCCACTCAACTGGCCAAGATCAGGTGAAAAATCACAGTCTTACTCGATTACACCATATGTAACATGGAAATGTTCCATTTAGTTGAAAGCTACTGCATAGCACCCTGCTCTGAGAGCGATCATCGCCCCCAAGTTAAAAGAATAAACACCAACTTGGAACAACAAGCCATGGTCTATATTACTAGCAAAGGAGCCTTCACTGACAACCATAAATGGTTAAATGGAGTGATTCTCATGGCAAAAGTATGGCTGAATGCACAACAGCTACTAGAGGGGCTGCCACTGGAAATACTTCAATTATGAGTAGTCCAATTTTATTACTCTGCTACTCCCGAAATTCCCACTCACAAGAGCAGCCATAGCATAGTCACTAAGCTATACCAAATTATTTCCTCACACTGCCATGATTTCAAACTCAAAGAAAGCTCGGAACATTGCTCTGAGAGGATCCCGCAAAAATCCTGGCAACATAGAGTTAGCGATCGAACTGAAGTTGGCGCAAAAACGCCTCAAGCAAGTTGTATGGGTAGAGAGGATCCGACATACCGACCAGTTTTGGGTGACACTCTTGCATGAGAGCAATAAAAGCAACTCAAACACATTTTGGGCACTGGTAAATCGACAGGAGAACAGTCCAGGTAGAGCTGACAGTGCCAACATTTCTGAACTAAAATGGCAATCTTTTCTTTCCAGACTCCTCATGTGAAGTGACTCTGACAGCTTCAGCTGCCACACCATCCAGCTAGGGAGTGAGTCGCTCTAAAAGCATTACAGAGGTTTTTACCTCTGCCACTTATTAAGACTCCGAGGGCCCCACCCCCTCTATGAATGACCTATCATCCTTGACCCAACAGTTGAACCAGGTCCTGCTGAAGGCCAGATCATACAGGGATCCTGAGCCCAATGGCCTCCTTCAGGTACTTTTCAAGGTGGAAATCCCTTTCTGGGTCAGCAAACTTACACTGCTATTTGATTATTGACTAACAACTTTATTAATACCGGATTCCTGACATGGCGCCATTATTCAACCCATTTTTAAATGTGATTCTAATTCCTATCCCAGCAATTATGGACTGATAGCGCTTCTGAACAATAAAGCAACATTTTTTGCAAGAGTACTTCTAAAAGACCTGCAACAATGGGTGGAGTTGAGGGCTCTCATCCCGAAGAATCAAACTGGGGTTATATAAAAATTTGGCACCTTGACATATCTGTTAGCTAGGGCGAAAACATCTCAGACCTCGCTGCACTGCTGATTTGTCGACTTCAAAGCAGCTTTGACTGTGTTCCAAGGGGGCACTATGGTCGAAGCTAAAGAACTGAGGCATTCCATTGAAACTCCTTGAGGCAATCATACAACTGCACACTGACACATGGATCAGGGTCAAATTGGGTGATGGAACCTGCATTTCCTGGAAAATTTCAACCTCGCAGGGGGGGGGGGGAGGGGGTCAAGCAGGTGTGTCTGGTGGCCCACTGCTCTTTAACTTGTACATTTCTGACTTATCCAGCATTCTTGACAATATTAATAGTCATTCCCCCATGATAAGAGGTGAACACATCATCAGTTTGCTTTATGCAGACGACCTTGCACTGTTCAGTTATACGAGAGTTGGGTTGCAGCGCCTGTTAAATGTGCTGCACTCTTACTCTAATGCCAACTGCTCAGAAGTCAACCTAAGGAAAACTAAAATCGCAACACTGGGCAAGAAAATCAAATCAAATCAAATCAAGTTAAGCTTTATTCCAATTCATACATGAATCATAAAAGCTGCATTGTTACAACCATAGAAATTAATTAAAAACCAGTAAAAAAGTTAAAACACGTTAAAAACGCTTATGAACTACAGTACATGGAAACGAGTGTGAATACAGTCATCAGGTGCACATTCAGTTACATTTTCAGATTCAAACTATAGCTGTTTCCTGCAATTAATAGCGGCCCACAGAAATCAGGACATTACAAAACATGTCTAGATGTTAGGTAGCGTTTGCAGATATAGAAAGGCTGGTCGGCACTGCACAAAACCCAGCTGCAGTAACAATGGTTTGACAAATTTCTTCCTCGCCTCAGAAAAATGTTTACAAAACAAAACAGTGTGCATAGTGCTCTGTAAAGAGGTATCGTCACAGGTACATTTCCCCAGGTCAGGTGACCATTTGTTGGTAGTGGGGAAGCTGATTAAATGTTGGAAAATATCCAGACGAAATCGAGTCAGCACAAACCTGTGGCGCGCGTTGAGCACGTTGGCTAAATAAAATTGTATATTAAAAGTAGTCAAAATCATCTGGTTCCTCCGTACAGAAGGTTTCAATATTTCAGATGCTAATCTCTTTTCCTCTAGCAGCGATAAACAGTTAGTTTTGAGTACTTTTCTTTGAACGAGAGCCAAACTCTCAGGATGGTCAAAGTACTCAGGATGACCAATGTCTGCCAGGAAATTGTGCACATATTTGAGACACGGGATTTTAAGGGCTGACGAGGATTTTAAACAGTCATTTATAATTAATCGGTTGAGTGTGGTATGTTCCGATGACCAGATTTTGTGCCATAGTAGCACTGGCTGTATCCTAATCAGGTCTACAATGTAAGAGGCTCTTAATTCTGTATGACAGATATAGGTTGGACTGCTTTTCGGCACTGCAAGCAGGTTTCTCAGAAAAGCATTTTCTTCTAGTTGAAGACTATCGATCTGCCCTTGCCCCCATAGATTGGACCCGTACATGGCGGTGGATCTGCATTTAGCCTTGTAGATGGTCAGCATTTCCCTTGGATGTTTAATTCTATGGGTACTGGCGAACTGCAGCAGGGCTCTTGTAGTTTTGACAAATTGGAGTTGCCTAGTTTTTATAGCCCGTTGCCACTTTCCAGTGTGACTAAATACTATCTCCAGATAGGAAAAAGTAGTTTTGTACAGGATTTTTACGCCCTCGATAAAGATGTCACAACGGCGAGATGCCGTGCGCCCAATTTTCATGGTGAAGGTTTTTCCGATGTTATTTTTCAAGCCATGGTTCTGCATAAAGATAGCGAATTCATCAACTAGAGGCTGTAGACCGAGGGGAGTGCGAGCCATTAAAACGGCGTCGTCGGCATAAAAGAGTGCCGGGATAGAGTGATGACCTACTTGGGGTAGATCAGTACACTTACTTGCCATGGTATCACCTACACTGTTAAGATAAAGATTAAACAGGAAGGGAGCGAGTACGCAACCTTGTCGTACCCCTCTTCTTATGTTAAATGGCTCGGTACAGTTGCCATTATTGCTGTAGCGTACTCTGCCACGGCCTAGAGCATACAAGTCTCTGAGAAAATTTACAATTGTACAATCTACGCCCAGGCTGGTCATGATAGACCATAGTTTTTCATGAACCACAAAATCGAAAGTGGAAGATAAATCCACAAAAACTAAAAACAGATTCCCTTCCTCTATATGCGTGTATTTGCCAATGAGAAAATCCAGGTTAATGTCCTGTTCAGTAATCCCCAATCCAAAACTGAAGCCATACTGCAGGTCTGAGAGAATGTTGTTAGATTCTGCCCAGTCCTGGAGTCGGTCTAGAAGTATGCGCCCGGCCACCTTCACTAAGGAATCTAAAAGGGAGATTGGCCTTTATTGTGCCAGGTTGTTGCGATCGCCCTTTTGTATATAGGGACGATAAGAGACTCAGGCCAGGTTTGCAAAAAACCCTTTTCCAGACAAGCTCTGAAGAGCAAAGTAATGATGGGGCCCCACATGTCAATATTGGACTTAAACAGGTCAATCGGAATCCCGTCCGGGCCAGGGGGTTTGACACCCTTGCTTGTCTTCAGTGCTACAAATACTTCGTCCAAAGTGAAGACCGGGTAGGTCCTTTGGTTGGGGGGTGAGATGGTGGCAGACTCACTGGAAAAGGGTGCAGGGACCGGATGAATAGCAGGGTCGTTCGTGGGGGAATATAACTCTGTGAAGTGGGCTAACCAAGCAGACTCAGTGATGGCTATCTCGGCTTGGGGGCAGCCCGCAGGGTCATAAGAAGGAGAATTAATAATACGACAGAACATAGTGTTGTTGTTGGACAGGCTGGCTTCGAGTAGGCAGTTCCAAGTATCCTCCTTTAGAAATTTCTTCCATTGCTTACTGGCCAATTTGTATGCAGATCTGCATTCCTGAACCTCCAGGGCCTGATGCGGCTTTCTAGCTAGGGCAAGTTTTAGGAGTCTATGTGCTTTAGAACATGCCGAATCAAACCAGCCAGGGTGGGATGACCCTAGTTTTGCTCTGATTAACATAGAGCCCTTCACCAATGCCCTTTTTTATGTGCTCAAACGCTTGGATAAGCTCATGTGCCTCCGTGTTCTCATCAAGGTACAGTTCAAAGGTTTCCTTTTTTTCCCGAATTAATTTGGCTAAAAAATTGGGTGGATCCACCAATGACCATCTTAATGCATACCCATTAGACCGGGAGATATCAATCTTGTCCAGGGCAGTGGCTCTAAGTGCGTCCCCCATCTGAGTCAAAAGATTGGTGTTCAGGGCGACACTTTGGGGAAAATGATTGCTGATTGCGATGTCATGAATGGAAAACCCTAGAACCAGCTCAGAATGGCACTGGGAGAAATGTAGAAAATCTATCACACTGTTCTCACCTCTGCCGTTGTAGGTACAGCTCACGAGAACCGGAGTGCTAATAAGCTCATTACATAAGGACAAGTTGTATTTGAAAAGCAAGTCATTAAGGGAATCCCCGTAAGCAGAGTGGGAAAAGTGAGTAAGGTTGCTATTATCGGGGGACATCATGCCGCAGACCTTGTTTGATGGATGCAGGCAGGTGCGTATATTAAAATCACCCCATCCTTGGATTATTGGATTCTTGCAATTGGGTGGGAAGACTGTCTCTAAGTCCTGGTCCAGACAATTAAGAGGTGTAATGATGTCCTGGCTACAGGCATTGTTATAAAAGTTTACAATAGCAATGGAGGAATGTGCAGACATTTGTAGAATAACAATTTGATAAAAAACACTGGTAACAATTACAGATGTGTTCAAGGGAGACAACAAATTTGATACATAGATACACAAACCCCCTTTGGGACGTCCACTGTTGGATTGAATCGCAGGACAATGATATGTTTTAAAGTCATTTAAGTGTATTGGGTCCACTGACCAAGTTTGTTGTAAACATAAAATGTGAAATTTGGTAGTAAAGTCAAACCACTCACTCGTAGTACATTTATTGCGTAAGCCAGCGACATTCCAGAACAAAACCGTATTTGCTTCCACAGGAACTTTAGTGACAATAGAGGGTGATCTCTGTGGTGTAAAATCAATAGGATCAACAGCAGTGTGAGAGTTAGGTGGCCTAGCAGAACAGGGCTTGTGGAACATACGGGCAACATCAATATCCGAACTGGGAGCCCATGCACGTTCTAGAGGTGTGGCAGGTCCACACAAATTGCCATCATTTGAGTAGTTGGGATCCCTCAGTCAATCCACACCACTAAGAGTGGAAAGGCAATCAAACCTATTGGAAATTTCAATCGAGGGAGGTTGTGAAGAGGGAAGATGTGCCTGATGTTCTGGGCGGGTGGATGTTCGAAACGGTGCAGGCGGCTGGTAGAAAAAACCAAGAGGTAGAACTGCAATGTGCTTTGTCGTGAGGGATGGTAGACTAGCTCTCTCGAGTATTAGCTTCACTAAATTAGGGGATGTAAACGAAAGCACCACACAATCTCCCTCCAAGGTTTTACTACCAGAACCCACCCATTTAACTCTCCTAATCATTTTCAAATCAGCAAAGACCCTTGCGTTCAGCCAATTTAAGCTTTTATTCCGAAGCGACTCCCATGTTTCAAATGATGAGTTGGGGACTTTGGGAACATTGGCTAAGATTACCACGCAGGGTGTAGCTGCAGGCGGAAGCTCCAGATGGTCCATTTTAGATGTAGGGAAAACACATGGGGGGATATTACCAAGGAATTTTTTTTATCGCCGTCTATCGCTGGATTTCATCGCGGAGATAACGCGTTATTATCAACGCTTATCTCCAAGGCGATAAAAAATCCAGCGATAGCGGCGAAACCCAGCAATAGCGTGAGAAATCCAGCGATAAAGTCAACGCGCTAATGAAAAGCTTGCTAATAGGCAGGTGAGGACTTAACCTTACAATCCACCTCCCATTGACTAGAATGGTTAAGTCAGGTTTTTATCAGGTGTTAGATTCCAGCGATAATCGCGTTTAGCGCTAATTTTTTTATCGCTTCGCGGGCATTGCTAATAGGGGGAAGTTGTGTTTGCGACTGTTTTCAGTCGCTTTTAGTTGGGAACGCCTACTTTGCATGTCATTAGCGATATATATCACTGACATGCAAAGCGGCACCAAAACGGTTGCTTTCGCCATTAAGCTGTCGCTAACAGCTGTTAGCGACAGCTTGCTAATAGGGCGATAGAAATATCGCCACTTTAGGGGCAAAAAGTGCCGCTAAAGCGGCGATAAGGCCCTTGCTAATATGCCCCAAGGTGTCTCCAAACTAACATGATTAGGAAGAGTAAAACACTGAGAATTGGTGTGTAATGTAGCAGGAGGAATGCTAGGATCTAGTTGAGGTGGCGGGGGGGTGGGATAGAATTGGAACTAGTCCCTAAAGGTTTATTTATAGCTACTGATGAACTTGTGAAGTAAATATGGATGCACTATTCGTATTGCCGACCCTTGCTGAAATTGTGGGAAAAAAGTTATACATATCTTGGTCAGTTTGCGTGGATTCAGGTAGGGGAAGGTGTTGTTTCGGGGCTGAGGGGTCCCTAAGATGGGGGGGACAATCTGACGAAGACTAAATCGGTCCCAGCATGTCCAGACGGGATAACACGTTCCTCTCAAATCCTTTTAGTTGCTCCGTAAGTGAGTTGATTGTGGTCGTAAGTGTGTCAGAAAGGGTCTGTACTAAGGCAGTTATGGCAGCATGATCTGGGTGCTGATTGTTGACTAATGTTTGGGGTGGCTTGGTGGTCAAAGATTCCTTGGTGGACAATATTCTTTTGGAACGTTTGCCTCCCCCGCCCACACCCCTAGCTGAAGAAGAAGTCTGGGAGATAGTGGTTGAGGGGGTTTTAAAACGTTCTCCTCCATTTAAAAAACGTTTTCTCCCAATACTTGCAGGAGTTGCTACAGCTAAACTCTTACCGGACCAGGCAAAGGAGCTTGAGGCTCAATAAATAAGCCTTATATGGCTGAATTGCAATAGTGAGCATCCCGGAGTGTCTTGGAGTTTTCTTTGGAAAGAAGGAAATTTGCTTCGCATTTATAGGGTTACCGGAACCCATCCAGGACTGCTGCGTTTGGAAGCCATATATATCAATAAGTCGCCGGGTCCGGACGGGTTTTCCTCGGTTTTTTATAAAAAGTTTTGCACAACGCTAGCTCCGCTCCTGGTATGGCTTTTTAATTCAATCGGGTCCACAACTTGATCAATACGCTTGCCGTGTCTTTGCACTGGGTGCTTAAAGCTGTAAATATATTTAAATAATCTTTAATGTATGTACTACAATATTGGCATTTCTGTTATATTTTAGCCCTGAGGAAGTCGTAAGGGTAATGTTCCCACTGCGATGGAAACGCGTTGGCGTATGGCTAAAAAGAAATAAAAGAACATACAGAAGAACAAGAATACCAGCATTATTTTGTGTCTAAAAAAATAATTACGAATTGCAGTTGTGAAACATGTTAATAAAACTGTTTCTGCATTCCTCAGAGACAATCGCATGGGCTGTATCTATAACAACAATCTGTGTTTTGACATTGAAATCATTTGAAATGATTGAGTGCACTTTACAGATGAAGGCAACAGGGTGTTTCACAGAGGCACCAACTCCCGTCTTTTCCTGCTTGCCATTAATATGCTCGCCCTCTGGTGGGACCTCACAGGTGTTATCAATTGTGAGAACATGCTGGGAATTGTAGTGCAAAATATTTATCACCCTCCAGTGGGTACTGTGTTAGACCAATTAATGTACATAAGTTTTCAAAGCCCTCTCGTGGGCCTCAGAGCGCACGCCGATTTTCATTATGGGTGCTGAGAAGGTATCAAGTGAATGTTGATGGTCATTGATACCACAGGCTGTCATTACAGTATTCTCTAAAGTCATGTTTTTCTAGAGAGTGTCTATAAAAACTATCTCTAAAACCTATTTTATATTTTCGCAGTGACTCCGGAGATAGCGATGACGTTGGTAATCGCGATCCCGCCAGACACATTGCGAAAACGTAAACAAAAGTAGACATTCAATGACCACCAACACATCCAAAAATTAAAACTTATATAATTAATTCTAACCATCACAGTAGATAATTCACTTTATAAATAACTCAATAAAAACATTTATCAGAATCTCAATATCTCTATAACAATGCGTATTAATGATTCACTGATATATTTTTTTTATATTTCCACCTACTTTTGCGACAACGTCAATAGTTGCAATGTCCCCACAATGGTACACAGAGAGTCACACTGGCGGTCACGGCGTTGCCGTAAATATCATGCACATTAAAAAAAACAATTTTGGACACATAACTTGTGTTACTAACACCCCCATTTCTCAACCATTCCCGATAGATAAAATGGCAGCCACAACTTTCTGTTCAGGTTGCGCTCAGCCAATCAGAGCATTCCCATTGGTGGGTGTATTCTCGAGTAATCGCAAAACCTTTGCAAAATATCCGTGGCCAGCGATATCACTATAATTTTCGGCTTACATTTCTCAAAAACTACTGAACAGATTTACACCAAATAGGCAAAAAGCACTTCCTTGAACCAACATGTACAATTTGGTGTAAGTCCGTTCAGTGGTTCGGGCTGTAGGTGTGGCTAAAGGTTCCAATGGGAATTAACATTACAAACGCACCCTTATTTCGTGCCCCAAATTCCCGGTCCCCACCGCACGGATCACCCCAAACTTTCCATGACAACCAGAAGCTACCTTAACACTTTTTGGGACAATTTCATGAAGATTGGTTAAACGACGCCAAAGTTATAGCCAAGTCAAAAAATGCTTTTCCTATGGAAACATGCTCCTAACTATAACTACCTACTGGCAACTGCCAGTAGGTATATATATATATATATATATATATATATATATATATATATATATATATATATATATGTTCCCATAGTTTGCCCTGAGGTGAGGATGCACTCGACGACGGATAACTTTTCAAAAGTCCTTTATTTGCAAATTCAGCAAACACACTCCGATCCTTTTCCTCGCCTGACGTGTTTCGGAGCCAACGGCTCCTTATTCATAGGCATTCCTGCACAGAGGCACCAACTCCCGTCTTTTCCTGCTTGCCATTAATATGCTCGCCCTCTGGTGGGACCTCACAGGTGTTATCAATTGTGAGAGCATGCTGGGAATTGTAGTGCAAAATATTTATCACCCTCCAGTGGGTACTGTGTTAGACCAGTTAATGTACATAAGTTTTCAAAGCCCCCTGGTGGGCCTCAGAGCACGCGCCGATTTTCATTATGCATCCATTGTCCCCCTTACAGGCCTGGCATAATTCCAAACCCTGTGGCCCTTTCATTTCTCGGTGGTGCAGCCCTCCACGGCCGGACAGCCGTGTGAAAATGTTCCCATAGTTTGCCCTGAGGTGAGGACGCACACAACAACGGATAACTTTTCAAAAGTCCTCTATTGGCAAAATCAGAAAACATGCTCCGATTCTTTTCCTCGCCTGACGCGTTTCGGAGCCTGTAGCTCCTTATTCATAGGCATTCCTGGTGTAGCACAGAGGCACCAACTCCCGTCTTTTCCTGCTTGCCATTAATATGCTCGCCCTCTGGTGGGACCTCACAGGTGTTATCAATTGTGAGAGCATGCTGGGAATTGTAGTGCAAAATATTTATCACCCTCCAGTGGGTACTGTGTTAGACCAGTTTATGTACATAAGTTTTCAAAGCCCTCTGGTGGGCCTCAGAGCGCAGCCGATTTTCATTATGCATCCGTTGTCCTGCTTACAAGCCTGGCATAATTCCAAACCTTTCGGCCCTTTCATTTCTCGGTGGTGCAGTGTGAAAATGTTCCCATAGTTTGCCCTTAGGTGAGGAAGCACTCGACAACAGATAACTTTTCAAAAGTCCTTTATTGGGAAAATCAGCAAACACGCTCCGATTCTTTTCCTCGCCTGACGCGTTTCGGAGCCAGCGGCTCCTTATTCATAGGCATTCCTGGAGTAGCACAGAGGCACCAACGCCCGTCTTTTACTGCTTGCCATTAAAATGCTCGCCCTGTGGTGGGACCTCACAGGTGTTTTCAATTGTGAGAGCATGCTGGGAATTGTAGTGCAAAATATTTATCACCCTCCAGTGGGTACTGTGTTAGACGAAATAATGTACATAAGTTTTCAAAGCCCTCTGGTGGGCCTCAGAGCGCGCGCCGATTTTCATTATGCTTCCGTTGTCCCGCTTACAAGCCTGGCATAATTCCAAACCCTGCAGCCCTTTCATTTCTCGGTGGTGCAGCCCTCCACGGCCGGACTGCCGTGTGAAAATGTTCCCATAGTTTTCCCTGAGGTGAGGACGCACTCGACGACCGATAACTTTTCAAAAGTCCTTTATTGGCAAAATCAGCAAACACGCTCCGATTCTTTTCCTCGCCTGACGCGTTTCGGAGCCAGCGGCTCAATTCATAGGCATTCCTGGTGTAGCACAGAGGCACCAACTCCCGTCTTTTCCTGCTTGCCATTAATATGCTCGCGCTCTGGTAGGACCTCACAGGTGTTATCAATTGTGAGAGCATGCTGGGAATTGTAGTGCAAAATATTTATCACCCTCCAGTGGGTACTGTGTTGGACCAGTTAATGTACATAGGTTTGCAAAGCCCTCTGGTGGGCCTCAGAGTGCGCGCCAATTTTCATTATGCATCCGTTGTCCCGCTTACAAGCCTGGCATAATTCCAAATCCTGCGGCCCTTTCATTTCTCGGTGGTGCAGCCCTTCACAGCCGGACTGCCGTGTGAAAATGTTCCCATAGTTTGCCCTGAGGTGAGGAAGCACTAGACAACAGATAGCTTTTCAAAAGTCCTTTATTGGGAAAATCAGCAAACACGCTCCGAATCTTTTCCTCGCCTGATGCGTTTCGGAGCCAGCGGCTCCTTATTCATAGGCATTCCTGGTGTAGCACAGAGGCACCAACTCCCGTCTTTTCCTGCTTGCCATTAATATGCTCGCCCTCTGGTGGGACCTCACAGGTGTTATCAATTGTGAGAACATGCTGGGAATTGTAGTGTAAAATATTTATCACCCTCCAGTGGGTACTGTGTTAGATCAGTTAATGTACATAAGTTTTCAAAGCCCTCTGGTGGGCCTCAGAGGGCACGCCGATTTTCATTATGCATCCGTTGTCCCCCTTACAGGCCTGGCATAATTCCAAACCCTGCGGCCCTTTAATTTCTTGGTGGTGCAGCCCTCCACGGGCTTTGAAAACGTATGTACATTAACTGGTCTAACACCATTGGTTTACTATTTTAACTTACCTTGAGTCAACCCAAATTGCAATCCCATTAGGGACCATCAGTAGTGCATTCAGGGGACCCTGTTCCCGGGATGGGGAGTGTTAATCCCGTCATTGACCAACACCTACGAACAGAAGGTGATACCTTTTCGCACACAACTAAATTTAAGAGTAATTGATTACTTTTTGGAAGAACCACGGGGTCCATGCTATATTTCAATTTTTTGACGTGAGAAAATGCCAACTTTATAAAAGTGGCATTTTCAGAATTGCAGTTTAAAATCCGACTTCACCATAAACTTGGATTTGAAATTTTGATTCCAGAGACCCCGAACTTGAAGAGTCTAGGTCTTCACAATTGGGAATAATACTTATAAAATGGAATAAGGTAATCCCAATGTTATCCTATGGGAGAGATAGGCCTGGCAGTAGTGAAAAATGAAATTGAGACTGTTTCACTACCAGGACATGTAAAACTTAAAAATACATGTCCTGCCTTTTAGATATATTGCACCCTGGCCTCTGGGTTATTCAGGGTCTACCTTAGGGGAGACTTAAGTGTATACAAAGTTAGGTTTTGGGCTGGCAAAAGGTTTATCTTGCCAGGTTGTCATGGCAGTTTAAGCTGCACACACAGGCTCTGAAATGACAGGCCTGAGCCATGATTAGAGGGCTACTTAAGTCGGTGGCACAATAAGTGCCTAAGACCTACTAGTAGCATTTAATTTGCCGGCCCTGGGCACATGTAGTGCGCTTTACTGGGGACTTATAAGTAAATTCAATATTCCAATTGGGAATGAGCCAATATTACCATGTTTTAGGGGAGAGAGCACAAGCACTTTAGCAGTGGTAAAGTGCACAGAGTCCTAAAGCCAGCCAAAACGAGGTCAAAAAAGTGTAGGAGGTAGGCAAAATGGTGGGGGGAAGACCACCCTACGGCTGTCAGGTCTAAGATGTGCTTTACAATCTGGCAATGAATGCCACAGGTTAATAGTACTGCAATCACTGTATTGACAAAAAGGGACATGAATCATTGCCACTGTATGCAAAAGCACAATGAAGATGAGTGATAGAGATACGGAATGTTATGTAGGGAGTCCTTTTAAAAAGAGCAAGGCAGGTTAAGTATGATAGATAGGTATGGTAGTTAAGTTTGGTATTATAGGTAGGTTTGGTAGATGTGATAGGTTAGGTATGATGGGTAGATATTATAGGTAGGTTAGGTATGTATGGTAAGTTAGGTGTGGTAGCTTGCTTAGGTAAAGAGGGACATCACATTTTTGGCTGATGTTTATAATTTTCCACTATTGAATCATTTACTAGACTTCCTGCTTATACATCTATGGGATTGCACCAATCATGTGGTCCTTGGAGGAGATCAAGAAAAAGGGCAACGGCTGGTGAAAGAAAGTTGTGATTGAAGGGAGTGATGTTTGCCCTGTGGCTGCTGTAATATGAGTGGTATAAACAACACAAGTGATGTGAGTAATGTATATGAGTTGCAATGTATTATGTGACAGGCATAAGTGGTGCATGTGATTTCCATGGTAAGAGTGATATGAGTGATTTTATTGTTATGAGTAAGATGAGTGCTGTACATTGAGTGATTGCTAAAGGATGTGTGTGCTGTGAGTGATGGAAATGGTGTGACGGTTGTGAATGGTATAATATTGTACTGGCAAAGTATTGTAAAATGTAAGTGGTGTTTGCAATATCTACACTTTAAAAACGCTGATACTGAAAAAGGGTCAATATTTGACCATGCATACAGCTCTCTGGTATTTGGCAATAGAGCAATGCCCTCTACAGTCGTTCCGAGTGACCTCTGCAGCTGTAGGCAGGCTCTGCAAGGAGCACTGACTCTTGCAGCTCCAAAAGAGTCACTGAGGCTTAGAAAGAGCACTATCTCCTTCAGCTCCCAGAGAGGGTCTGCAAGAGTGTCTCAGGATCACGGGAGCAACGATCAGTCCTCACCTATGTCACTCCCGGAGAGGCCCACAGGGACAGTCTGCTGATCCCACTTCAGGGGGCTGGCAGTTATGACACTAACACTGATACAAGCACCTCATAAATTGGTTTAATCTAACAATAAGTGGCACTGCAAAGCATGTTTTATATTCTTTATTTTAGATTTATTTCATATATATATTTGAAAATGATGCACAACAAAAATGAGATTTTTATGATAGAGGAACACAGTTCAAAGTGCCGCAAGGATTTTTGGTTTCAGTGTACTAATAAACTGGGTGATACTAAAAAAGTACTGTCATTGTTGTACGGAGGGTAAGTACAATGTGTTGGTGTTGTTTATTGGCACAGGCACATCTGCATATGTACGTTTTTGTGTTTGTTTTCTTCTTGTACATGAACAAAGCATGTCTACCACTGTGACATGGGAGCACAGTGAAGTTGTTGTGACAGCAATAGGTGGCCAGGGAGAGGACAATCCAGTAGGCCAGCTATGGAAGAACAGCTGAGGAGAGAGACAGAGAAAGAGATAATGGGGAGAATATGTGAGAAAAATCAAAAGCGAGAAAATAGAGACTGTAAAAGAGAATTGTGAAAAAGATGCTGAAAGGAGGGTGAGATGTAGTATGGAGAGAGAGTTGGGTTTGACAGAGGGCTAAGGAGGGAAGAAAGAGAGGAAAATGTGTCCTTGTCAAAACAAATGAGAAGCAGAGTGTGAGTGAGAGAGAGAAGAAGAAGAGAGAAGAGTGTGAGAGTGGCAGGAGAAATTTGAAACAGAGCGAGGATGATATGGGTAGAAAGCAGAGAGTGCGTGCAAGAAAGGCACTGTAAGAAATTGGGCTATTGAATGAGAGGAGTGGAAGCCCATTTCACAGAAAAAACGACCATCCAATCCTTGTCAGGGTAAACCACAAAAGTCACTAAATTAACCTGTGCTTAACCCTCGGGTAGCTTGGCACAAAACAAGCCAGACTTAACTTAGAGGCACTGTGTATATTATTTAGGCAGCACATAGAAGTCAAAAACCTCCAACGGGATGAAGCTGCATCCTGTAGCTGCAGAGGAAAAATTGTTTTCTTCCTCTGCGAAGGCTCTAAGAAGTCTGGGTGACAAAAGGCTAATGTCAGGTTTCTTTGTTTGTGTCCTTGAAGTAGCCCTTTAAGTGTTAGTGGGGCAGGGAAAAGCTCCACCCCTAGCCAACCTGGCAGGATGGCCCATCTTGCCAACACCTATTCCTCTTTGTCTCATTCTCCGGGAACTGATACACAAAGCCCAACAGCTAAGCCATTCACGGTCATATGACCCAGGACACAACAGGAGAAACCAAATGTTTAGGCCAAAAACTGCCAGCTTTCTAAAAAGTGAAATTTTCAGAATTGTGACTTAAAATCCAACCTCAACATTAAAGAGGATTTTAAATTACAATTCATTAAGTGCAAGCATCAAATCTCTATGTGTTAGCAATCAAAAATTATCGCTAATTAAGTGTAATAAGGTGATCCACTGTTAGTCAATGGAAGAGATAGGCCTTACAGTAGTTTTGTCAATACCACAACATGTAAAACGTGAACCCACACATCCTACTTTTTACATACAATGCATCCCACCCTATGAGCCTTTAGGGCCCACTTTAAGGGTGACTTACATGTACTATAAAAGGCAGGTGTAGGCCAGCAAAAGTTTTATTTTGTCAGTTCGAAATGGCAGTTTGAAACTGCACTGCAGGCCTCAGTGGCAAGCCAGAGACATCTTTTAAAAGGCTATTTTAGTGGGTGGCACAATCACTGCTACAGTCCACTAGTAGCATTTAATTTACAGGCCTGGGTACATGTAGTACCATATACTAGGGGCTTAAAAGTAAGTGGAATGTACCAATCAGGTGAAGGCTAATGTTACCGTTTAGAAGGGAGAGTGCACGCACTTTGGCACTGGTTACCATGGGGAAAGTGCACAGGGTCCTAATGCGAAAAACAATTAGTACAATAAAAAATCAGGGAGTGAAGGCAAAACGTCTGGGTGAATACCACATCAAGGATGCCAGGTCTAACAGTGCACAGCTGTTGATATTCTGCTGCTGCAAGTACAAGAGGAAGGCAATTGTGCAAGCAAGCGTGAGCTCTTTGAGCCCTGATGGCTTCCTGCACCGGTATCGAAAGTCAGCTCCTAGATCGGAGGAGATATTTAAAAACATTTGGAAATGGAAAAAGTAAGTGGATACATCCTAGTGGCAACATGAAAAAGTATTTATTTTTTATGTTAAAGGGCATATTGCAGCCGTTATCCCTGAGGCTTAAGAGGGCAACTTATTGTGCAGCAATGTACATTGTGCAAGAGCAAAATGCCGTCACTCACAGTCAGGTAAGGTAGTGGCTGGAGTGGGCTGACCCACTGCCCCATGCTCTATGCTGTAGTGGGCAGGAGTAAAATGTGAATGACACAAAAGGAGACCAATGAACATGGTTGACTGAAAGACCCAGTATGTAGTGTATTGTATATGTAATTTTACTGAAAACAAAAGGTCTTGGTCATTGTCAGGCCTAAAAATGTAATGCATGGCAGAACTGAAAGTGTTGTTTTTTAAAGAAATCTCTTGTAAAACAGAAACATCAGTGACTGTTTTAAAAAGTTAATATATTTAATGGAAACATATGGTAGCCATATGTAGGTGTCAGAAGATTTTCTTTTTAATTTTGGGCCACATGCATTTTTAGACCTGGTCTGTTGGCTTTGCCAATACTTGTTTTTAATGATTTTGCTTGTTCAGGGTTTTTTGGTTCAAAGATACTTTCCAAAGGGTGAAAGAAGAAATTGGAAAGCCAATAGGTCTAGCTGTAAAGAGCTAATACATGCAAACAGTATAGGTTGATGCCTTCAATTTCATGTATTTGCTCATTTAAGCCTCGACTATCAGTTTTGACAATGCTTGGTTTTCTTGTGTAAAGAAATTTCATTTTCATAGCAGACCTCATATTATTCGAACTTACATTTGCTTCACATCCCTCACACCGTCCTATTTTTACATCCTCACATATCTCTATCCCTCAATCTTACCATATTTTTAATTTAATTACAATAGATTTAATCAATACTAACCTTTACCCTAAACCTAAACTGAATTAAATCAAATTTTCTATTGTTACCCAAACTCATGGGGAATTGAAAACTGTTGCCCAATTAGTGCAATGCACAATCTTAAATCATCACATGACCGGGGAAATAAGGATTATCATTGGATAATATACTGATCAGTAAAATGAATTGGAAGTATACACCCACTCCTCGTTCTTGAATCTTCTTTTCCAGAAGTCGATTGTGAGCAGGTGGTAGATTTTGGCTGGAGACTTTTTTTGGACTCATGTGGGACGACGGTCATGTTCTATCATCTTAAAACCTATCATAGAAACGTCTCCAACAGCCGATCAAGCAGAAGGAAGCTGGAGGACCATCTACATCAGTGGTAGCAGCAACAATTCAGTGCCAGAAAGTCCCTTTTGAGGTACAGACTACTACAACAAATATGGCTCCAGAGTTTTCAAGAATGGCCACGTATTGCATGGACTGCACTGTTGTTCTAACAGCTGGTGAGCAGTGTGTTACAGTTATTCGCTATGCTGCCAAAAACCATACAGTAATTTTTTTCCCCTTTTATATTTTTTGCACATTTCATAAGAAGAGTTCATAGTGAGCAGCAAGAAGGCAACGCAAAGCTGAAGGACTTTCGACTTTAATAGCAGCACAACAACACCGAAGCAGTGTCCATTCAAAAGTCCAATCTCAACTTCAAGATTTGGCTCCACAGTTTTCCTCGATGGCATCATACTGCATGGAATGTGGAGTTGTAGTGAGTGCTGGAGAGCAGTCCATAACAGCCCTTCACAATGCTGCAAAGAATAATAAATGTTGATTTTATTTTTGGCCCTTCATAGTTTTTCTACATTAGCAGGCATTTTATTATCCTACAAAATGGGTATCTAATATCTTTGTGTTGTTCATTTTATTATCTTCTAATTTATTGTCATACTACTTACATATAACTTGCCATATAGACAAGTTAAACCGTCTCTCAACAAATGAATACACAGGTAACTTTTGCGAGTTATGATTTACTTTTTCACTTTCTAAATAAAAGTGAACAGGCTGTGTTTAAATCTTCTAGTAAGTGCATTGACAACATATACAAACATACTCTGTTTTTACACAACACTGTCTTAAATTTTGTATCTCTTCTTTCAAACTATCAACTGTTAGATATGTGTCTTGTTCTGAAACTCCTCCTCTTAACAACTCTTCATTTTCCCTCGAATCCTGCTCAGGACCAAAGAAACTAAACAGCACATCACCACAAACCTTTTCTACGTCTGCCACGCTACCATGCAAAAGTGCTCCATTCATTTCTCCTAAACATAAAGCAGGAGTTTTCACATAATACAGCCTCCTACCTAAAGTTCTCATTGCTGAGTGGTATAACCTATTCTGTGTTTTAAACTTCGCCTTGGAAAGATATGTAGAAATTTTCTTAATATATCAATGGATTGTTGTCTAATACTTCAAACACTACTACAATTCCATTAGTATACAGTACCCTGACTATGCCTTCCTTGTACCTCTTCTGCAATAACTTCTTCTACATTTCTAGGTACCATCACCTCTTTTGCTACAGGACTACCATTCTTCATTTCATAACATGCTCCTCTTTAATCAATAGCATGAACTAATTTGTTATCCTGGAGTTAACTTTCTTCATTAAAGAAAGGCTCTGTACAAGAAGTATGTATCCATGCTCCATTAAAAACTGTACAACAGTTACTTCTATTCACTAATCTTTTCTTCTGGTTTTGTCTCATCATACACAACACTATTTTGTCAAGCGCCTTCATTCTATTTAGAATCAAAATGAAAAGCTTCCTCATCAAAGCAAAGGCCTTATCAACTACTCTCTCAACTTGTTCTTTCTGTTTCACTGCATCTCTCCTTCTTCTACACTTTTTTTTAAAAATTAACATTAAGTTCACAAGGCAATCATTATAACATTTGGGCAAAACCTATGCATCCATCTAAACACCCACTTACAACCCATGCAGTCATTGAAATACTGAGGCACACACATGTACTAATGAAACACTCAGGCTCTACTCATGCACTCATGTAATTACGTAGAGAGTTCCATTGCAGTAAACCTATCACCCATATTGTCTAAAGACTACATATTCCTCAATAAAACTTGTAAATACATGGGTTTGTGGTTGAATAAATCAATACTACCTGGATGATTGAATGAGTGCATAGGTAGTGCCTAGGTGATTCCCTGAGGATACAAGTAGTGCCTAGATGATTCCCTGACTATGTCATAACTCCATGGGTCATTCCATATCTGCATATTTACTGCTTGTGTGTTTGCATGAGTATACCTCTAGTAACTGGGTGTTTGGATGAGTGAATGGGTAGAGCCGGAATGATTCGTCAAGTGCATGACTAATGCTTCAATAATTCAATGCATGCATAGATACTGGTAGGATGATTAAATGAGTGCCTGGATGATTGCAAGAGTGCATACATAGTATAAAGGTGATTTATGCAGTGCATGGATAGTGCATACACAATTGTTTAAGCCCATGCATAGCACCAAGCCTATTGGATGAGTGGATGAATAGTGTTTAAGCGATTGGATGCAGCCAATGTCTTTTTGGTTGACTGAACAGGTAGTGCCTGGATGATTACATAACTACATGGACAGTGCCCGGAGAATTGAATAAGTGCATCAGTAGTGTGTACCTAATTAGATGAGTGCATGACTAGTGTCTGAGTGACTACATGATTCCATTGTTAAAGCTTGAGAGATTGGATTAAAGCAAGTATATTGCTGGGGTGATTGTATTAGTGCAAGACTATTGGCTCAGTAATTAAATGACTGCATAGGTACTGGATGGTCGATAGTTTTACTACAATGTTACTCGCTACGTAATTACATGAGTGCATGAGTAGACCCTGAGTGTTTCATCAGTGCACATGTATGCCTCAGTATTTAAATGACTGCATGGGTTGTAAGTGGGTGTTTAGATGGCTACATAAGTTCTGCGCAAAATATTATAATGATTGCACAGTTACAGACTTGTTAATTGCGTAAGTCAATAGATAGTACATAGGTGATTCACCCAGCCACTACTCAGGCATACTCTACATAGGTGATTAGATGAATGTATTTGTAGTGCCTGCATACTTCAATAACTACATAATTTCTGCCTGCCTGATTGCAAGAGTACATGTTAGGCTTCTGGATAATTGAATAACTCCATGGATAGTGAATGACTGATTTGATGACTGCCTGAGTAGTGGCTGGGTGATTCCACGAGT
Source organism: Calotriton arnoldi (assembly GCA_963921515.1). Taxonomy (NCBI): domain Eukaryota; kingdom Metazoa; phylum Chordata; class Amphibia; order Caudata; family Salamandridae; genus Calotriton; species Calotriton arnoldi. Next base: position 2,292,818 of record CAWUFW010001609.1, on the reverse strand, counting down.
GCCTGAATACTGACTGAGTGACTGAGAAAGTACCTTCATTCCTGTTAGATACATAACAAGTGTCACTATATCTATAATTCATTGGTTATCTCCTTCTGTCAGTATCAAACTACATGTTTTACTGTATGCATGCTTTTCTTCTGAGCTATGTGTGAGTGAAATCTGGGTATCAAACTTGATATATAATTGCATACATGGCCCTCAAGAAACATACATTGCTTTGCTACTGAGCATGCATATGCATCAGTAAGTTTCTAAAATGAAAACAACATTTTGAAAATTTTCAAAGCACAAAACCTTTTGTGAATGGCATACCTACATCATTTCTCAAATACTTCTTCTGCTTCTAAAACATATATTCAGCATATCTAAAACAAAAGTTACACTTGAAATGAAGCTAGCACAAAAACTCTTGAGGCATTCTGCACTATTAATCCTTCTCAATTTTAAACAAAGCATGTTTAAAGAAAAACACAACCCTCACCATATACATGAAATTTATATCAGCCTTACTGAACATAGATCACCATGTAAACATACATGCGATTTCTTAATAGATGTACACCTTCAAGCCATCTTTCCCAAAATATATACCTCTCTGCATCTTTAAGCAAACTCAAAAGTCCAACCGGCTATATAGCTATTTGCAAGCACAAAAACTATATCTCACCATCTAAGCATATGCCAAGTGGTCATTTAAGTTAAAAACCACATTGACAAATACTTCCCAATATATACTTAAGAAGTATTACTTCTTTCAAATTCATATACACACAGACAACATGTTCTCATCTTTTATTTCTCACTACACTATTCCTGTTTAATAATGTTACTAAAAGTACTACAACTCCCAGAATGCAAATGACAGATGTATATATTCTGCACATGATGTTTAGACATTTAAAACATTCTTAGTTCCTCATTGCAATTTTCCATAAAACTATACTGTTATTTTTCAATAAAATACACAATGTAATAAAGAGGCACTAATTCATTTTTCTCTTACTTCCTAAAACATTCACCACTAACCTCTTAAACACAAAGTTATATACATACCACTGAATTCAGTATGTATAATTATGTTGTTGTTTTGGGGCCACATGCATCAAAGTTAGGAATTGTGATTCCTAAATTGCGATTTTTAAGAAATCGCACTATTAGGAATCACAATTCCTATATGTCACATGTACAAATCATGCATAAAAATTGGCAATTGCCTTCACATTTCACTTTATTTGCGACTCGTAAATTCGCGAATCACAAATAAGGAATTGTTCTGTGCACCATATACAATTCCTTTGGGCCTAGAGGCCCATAGTGAATCAATGTGAATTAACGTTACAGTAATTTGCGGTATGTACCAAATCAGGTACTTGTATATCTGCAAAATTCATTTATTGCAAGGGTGACTCGAAAGGATCTACCGACTGTATTGTCACTCTGAAATTGCAATTGTACAAAAGCATGTTTGTCACACACATACATGCCCCAAGGGCATGTATGTATGTAACACAGAACTTTGAAAACATGCACTTTTGTGCATTTTTGCAAAGTTCCACAAATTACCATCAACTTTGAGTTGATGGTAATTTGCACATTTCTTAAATGCGTAAATCGCTATTTTTCTTGTTGCAGTGCATTTAGGGAATCGCAATTTGCGATTCCCTAAATGCAATCACTAATATTACAGTACATCGCAAATTTAGCGATTACTCAAATAGCGATTTTTGCATTTGGGATGATGCATCCCAAATGCAAAAATTGAGGTCGCAAAGGGGCAGATTCTGCGAATCTGCCCCTTTGCGACCGCAATTTGCAATGATGCATGTGCCCCTTAGCTCTTTCAGCATAGTTTGGACACTGTTAAGGTTTGTAAAAACTAAGCACAAGAATGGTACATCACTCTCATACAAAGCAAGTCTAGAATGGCAACCTCTTCAACTTTGCACTCTATCATCATGAGAAAGGCAGCAAATGAAATCATGTCTTTCATTTTAGACTACTGCATCGCCACTTGTGAATGGTAAGTATCTGTTAACCCTTTCCCTCTCTTTCAAAACGTGGTTCCTGTCGCTGCATTTTCGCGATGTTTTCGCGACCATTGCGGAATAATCCTGAAAAAAAACGGGAGTTCAAACCGATATCTAGCTTAATTTTTCTGAAATTTAAATACTACACAACATTTTATTACATAGTCCTGAGTTGGAAATTAAAACTTGCCATTACTTACATCGTGTCATCACTCCTCCACTTTTCAAAAAAGTGTCTGTCTCTTTAACACCCTTCCCCCCCAAATACAGTCTTAGCTCAGTATACCTAACAACCCAGTGAAACCAGTAGGTCACAAGTTCACAGCACATTCTAGAAGGAACATGCTTTTCCCAAATGAGATACAGCAGGTGTGGTTTACTCCAAAGATCCAAAAGCATATCAATGTCTGTATTACATTTCTTTTTTAAACAACAGCCAATAAGACTTTTTTCCTGAGCCATCCAACACACTACCTAATTTTATTCAATTTCATGCTGACAGCATCCAATTAAATATATATATATATATACACAAGAGACAGCGCGCCCTGTTCTGCAGTACACTATTTCCATATGGATTTTATTTTATCAAGCTTCCCCTCGTACCATCGGCCCAGAGAATATGCATTCTGGGAGCTGTAGGACTTACCGCAATGCAGCTGGTGAACGAGCACATGACAGGGGAGGTGTGACCTTCCAATTAAGGGAGGACTGCAGACTGATTTAAAAACGGAGGCGTGGGGCTGATTTCAGTGTGGCGGCGGCATCTGAGGAAGACGATTCTTGTCGAAATGCATTATGCCCATATCCGCTTTACCAATTAAAGGCTTTCTCTTGTGAAAACCCTGTGTGGCCCCTTCCTTCTGCTTCGTTGGAGGTTTCTGTGCATATATATATATATATTCACTGAAAAAACCATAGGTTTTAGGGACAGTTATAGTTACTTGGACATTGCACTCGTACAAAACCCGTGAAATTCCCCCGTTATAGTTAGTTCAGCTAACTATAACTCGCGCCCCATAATGCACTGCTGATGACGTCACATATTACATCACTCATGACATGGTCAGTGACATCACTGATGACATCACTGATGACATCTCAAATGACATCACTGATGACATCACTGATGACATCACTGATGACATCATCCAGTGACTGTGTGTTTCTGTAAAGTTTAAATATTTTTAATATATATAGGAAAAGACGTATTGAAGAATGAGTGGGTGTGTAAGTGTCTGTATGGATGATTTAGTAGGTGCGTGACTGACTCTATAAGTGAGTGATTTAACGTATCTTACTGAATGCATGGGTTAGTGACTAAACTGGATGAATGTCTGTATCCGTCTGTCTGTTGCTGTGTAAGTGGCTGCATGTGTTTGTGAATAGCTACATGAGTGTCTATATGAGTTATTGAATGCTTGTCTGAGTATCTGTATGGGTGCCTGAGTGTTTGTGTGGGAGGGGTGTGTGCAACTCTGTGCATAGATGTGTGAGTGGGTGATTCACTGGGTGGATGGTTTCAAGAGTGCATCTGTGATAGACTGTATGGGTGGGTAAGTGTGTGTAAGAGTGTGTTAGTGAGTGAATGTATGTCCCAGTGGTACATGTGTGAGTAACTACATATGTGAAAGGCAGTATATATGTGTGTTGGAGTATATAAATAGCTATAAGCAAGAGTGAGTGATTGTGATAGTGGCTGTATGGATGAGTGTGTGCTTGTATCAGTGATTGTATAAGAGCGTAACAATGTGCTACTATTTGTATGAGTAAGTGAGCTGGTGTGTGTATAACTGTATAGGTGAGTAAATGGCAGTGTGTTTAATTATTTGCATGACTGACTAGGTGTGTGAGTATCTCTATGGATGAGTGGCGTTGTTTGAGTGTCTATATAGGAGTAAGAGTGCATATGATAGTCCTGTACTGAGTGACCGTAAGTATGAGTGACTGTACGGGTGAGTGAGTGGATGTGTGTGTGTAGACCTAAGAATCAGTGAGTGGGTATGTAGTTATTGGTGTTGGAGTGTCTATGGTTTTGCGAATGGCAGTCTGTAATTTAGAGTGGGTGTATCAAAGGTTATATTAGGGTGTGAGGAGGTGCATCAGATTATCACGTGGATGATGTCATCAGTGATGTCATTTGAGATGTCATCAGTGATGTCATCAGTGATGTCACTGACCATGTCATGAGTGATGTAATATGTGACGTCATCAGCAGTGCATTGCGGGCGCGAGTTATAGTTAGCTGAACTAACTATAACGGGGAATTTCACGGGTTTTGTACGAGTGCAATGTCCAAGTAACTATAACTGTCCCTAAAACCTATGGTTTTTTCAGTGAATTTCAAAGGTTTTTTAAATGCTAATTTGTAACTATAACGTGTCTGAAACCTATGGTTTTTTCAGTGAATTTCAAAGGTTTTTTAAATGCTAATTTGTAACTATAACGTGTCTGAAACCTATGGTTTTTTCAGTGAATTTCAAAGGTTTTTTAAATGCTAATTTCTAACTATAACGTGCCTGAAACCTACGGTTTTTTCAGTGAATTTCAAAGGTTTTGTAAATGACAATTTTTAAATGTATTAATTGTTATATTAATTTTTTTCATACTGATTTACTACATTTTTAGAAACAATTTTTTTTTACATATTTTATTTTTTAAATTACATTGTAATTACATTATACATTACATTACAAAAAATACTTTCTCAGAATGAATTACTTTAGTTTAAATACTTTGCAGATAGGCAATAGACTTTTAAGTACAGTAGTTACAGTTGTTGCAATGGGCAACACATTTTCAAACACAATGCAACATTCAGCTCAATGTGAATTTCTAGTTAAATGCAATTAGTTACTTTATGGATTACTTTTGTAACCACAGGACTGGATCCTAGATTCAGTCCTGGTACATCTCCTGTAAACAGTTGAGTAAAAGCGTTTTGGTTACAGTCGTGATTTTTAAGGAATATTATTGTATTTTAAAAGTTGACACTTAGAAACTTTTTCTCATAGAATCACCAATGTTATCCTATGGAAGGAAATTCACTTAGCAGGTAAAAACTGTTATCGTTACTTTTTCTTACTCAGTGTTGGATCCTGGATCCAGCACTGGTGCATCTCCTGTAAACAGTTGAAAGAATGCGTTTAAGTCCTACAGGCGATTTTTAAGGAATATTTGTAGTTTGTGAAAATCAACACTTTGAAACTTTTTTGCTGAAAACCAGTCAATCTTAGCCTATGAAGGAAATTCAAGTTACCGGTAAGTACGGTTAAAATTACTTTTCAGGACCAGTACTGGGCTGAAAGATGCAGCACTGAGGTCTCTCCTGATAACAGGTGAGTAAATCGGAATTCGTATTTCGGCTGATTTTAGAGGAATATTTTAAAGTTCCAAAACTCCACACTTAGAAGAATTTCCAAGTGAAACCAGTCAATGTTAGCCTATGGAAGGAAATTCAAGTTACTGGTAAGTACGGTTAAAATTACTTTTCAGGACCAGTACTGGGCTGAAAGATGCAGCACTGAGGTCTCTCCTGATAACAGGTGAGTAAATCGGAATTCGTATTTCGGCTGATTTTAGAGGAATATTTTAAAGTTCCAAAACTCCACACTTAGAAGAATTTCCAAGTGAAACCAGTCAATGTTAGCCTATGGAAGGAAATTCAAGTTACTGGTAAGTACGGTTAAAATTACTTTTCAGGACCAGTACTGGGCTGAAAGATACAGCACTGAGGTCTCTCCTTATAACAGGTGAGTAAATCGGAATTCGTATTTCGGCTGATTTTACAGGAATATTTGTATGTTTCAAAAATCAACACTTAGAAACTTTTTCAGCAAAAAGCAGGCAATGATATCCTATGGAAGGAAATTCAAGTTACTGGTAAGTACGGTTAAAATTACTTTTGAGGACCAGTACTGGGCTGAAAGATACAGCACTGAGGTCTCTCCTGATAACAGGTGAGTAAATCGGAATTCGTATTTCGGCTGATTTTAGAGGAATATTTGCACAATGGTGAAGGGAGGGGCGGGCCTGAGGTGACATCTGTGCAAACGCGCCCCGTGGCGCGTTTTAAGTTGGGGATTCAGTCCCCTTGAATCCTGAGGGTCCCTAGGGGCCAACTAGCCCACCAGGAACCTCCAATATGCGCCAGGGGCTGCGTTGCAGAGACGTGTAGAGAGGCCACACCCCTTTTACACCTCTCTGCAACGCAGCTCTGTGGCGCTTTCTGGATGTACCTGTTGGGCTAGTTGGCCCCAGGGACCCTCAGGATTGAAGGGGATTTAATTCCCCATCTTAAAACGCGCCACGGGGCCTGTTTGCACACATGTCACCTGAAGCCCCGCCCCCTCCCTTCACCACTGTGCAAACGCGCCCCGTGGCGCGTTTTAAGTTGGGGATTAAGTCCCCTTGAATCCTGAGGGTCCCCGGAGTCCAACTAGCCCACCATATACCTCCAAAAGCGCCACAGAGCTGCGTTGCAGAGAGGTGTAAAAGGGGTGTGGCCTCTCTACACGTCTCTGCAACGCAGCCCCTGGCGCATATTGGAGGTTCCTGGTGGGCTAGTTGGCCCCCAGGGACCCCCAGTATTCAAGGGGAATTCGTTCCCCCTCTGCAAACGCGCCCCCTGAAGGAAGGGGGCGGGGCCTGCAGGCCAGATCGTTTTTAAAATTTTTTTTTTTTTGTCCCCTGAAGGGGGGCTGTGTGGCCCCCCTTCCTTTTTCCTGTTTTTATGCCCTGGGGACCCCATCCCCCAGGGCCTTACCCCTTTTTTTATTTTTAATTAAAAAAAAAACGGGAAAGGGGGCCGCGTGGCCCCCTTCCCTGGGCCTGTATTGGCCCCGGGGACCCCATCCCCCGGGGCATGGCCTTTTATTTTTATTCTTTGGAGGGGGCTGCGGGGCCCCCTCCTCTGGCCATTTAAGGCCCCGGGGACCCCATCCCCGGGGCCGGCCTTTCCATTTTTTTTATTTTTTTTTATTTTTTGGGGAGGGGGGCCGCGTGGCCCCCCTCCTGGGCCACTACTTGCCCCGGGGACCCCATCCCCCGGGGCTGGCCCTCTCCGTTGGGGACTGTGGGGGGGTCCCCAATCCCCCCACAGTCCCGCCGGCTCCCACGTCCCTTGGGAGCCGGCATTGCTTTCCACATGGGGAGCAGCTGACATGCTGCTCCCCATGTGGAAAAGCAATGTGCTTTGGATATTGGAAGAGAGAGCAGGTTTCCCTGCTCTCTCTTCCAATATCCAAAGCAGTTTGCTATGGCAGGACGGGAGCCGCGAGGCTCCCGTCCTGCCATAGCAAACTACAGTGTCCCGGGGGTAGGCACCCGGGACACTGCAGGAGCCGGCCCTGGGGGTGGCGGTCCCCAGGGCCATCAAGGGCTCCAGGAGGGGGGCCGCACGGCCCCTCCCTACATCAGCACAGGTGGTGGTCCCCGGGGCTTCGGGGTCCAAAACGGACCCCCATTTTATTTGTTAGTGCCCCGGGGAGGTGGCGGTCCCGGGGCGTGTGGGGGGCTGGAGCCCCCACACAGGTTGTTAAATCAATTAAAAAAAGCCCCGGGGAGGTGGTGGTCCCCGGGGCTGCGGGAGGGCTCAGAGCCCTCCCGCACCATTTTTAAAAAGCCCCGGGGGTGGTGGTCCCCGGGGCTTGGGGGCCCTTTGAGGCCCCCACACATTAAATTATCCCCCCACCATGCCCCCGGGACTTGGGCCACCCGGGGGCCAGTGCTCATCGAAGCGCGGGAGACCGCGCTTCGATTTTTCGGCAGGATTCGCGCACCCTTAGCGCATCCTGCCGATTTTTTTTTTAAAAATGCTTTTTTTGCCCAGGGGGTCCTTGTGGGACCCCTGAGCAGGCCTAGGGGGTTAGGGTGTTTCTACCCTGCCCCCTTTGTGTGTTTTGCGCACTTGTTTCTTTTTTTTCTCGGCGGGATCCGCGCACCCTAAGCGCATCCCGCCGATTTAAAAAAAAAAAATCTTTTCTGCCCAGGGGTCCTTGTGGGACCCCTGAGCAGACCTAGGGGTCAGGGTGTTTCTACCCTGCCCCCTTTTGCGCTTTGCGCACTTGTTTCTGTCCCTCGGTTCTACCGAGGGACAAAATGGCTGCCAACACTTCTTGATTTGGAGTGTTGACAGCCAATTAGCATGCAGCTCGTGATCGGGAGGGTACACGGATCCGACGCGCCCATAGATATATATGTGATTTTAATTGTGAATTTCTCAGGAACTACTGAACGGATTTACACCATTTTAGCAAAAGGCACCAGTCTGAACCAAGGGCTACCTCTTTGCCAAATTTGGGGTAATTCCGTTCAGCAGTTCGAGGCTGTAGCTGCGACTAAAGGTTCCTATGGAAAAATGAATGGGGAAAACGCGTTTTGGGACCCCCTTTTTCTCGGCCCCCGCTTGACGTATCACCCCGAGACTTTCAGGGTAGGAGCGGACCGGAGCGCCCCAACAAGTTGGAAGCTTTCGCGAAGATTCGTCAACCGGCGCCAACGTTATTGCAAATAGAATGTCGCGGATTTCCTATGGATAATAGGTCCTAACTATAACTATCTACTGGCGACCGCCAGTAGATAATATATATATATATATATATATATATATATATATATATATATATATGTGCGAAGCAAATTTCCTTCTTTCCAAAGAAAACTCCAGGACACTCCGGGATGCTGAATTAGTTTATTGGCAAAATTGCTCTCTACCAACGCGTTTCGCCTTTCGGCTTGTTCACGGTATGGCCTGAGCATCCATGCTTCCGTTTACATACACATATTCATTAGCAGTGAGAAAGGACAAACATGGTATACACATAATGTTCTTGATTTTTCTAAGCGCCATTTTAAAATGTCAACGCTACACAGACGACTTAATTCATTATATTCTGAATGACTCAGTCACCTTGAATTATGAGGAGAATGTTCTTTACGCACAAGTGTAACTAATGCGATATTATATTAGATGCATCTGTCACTGAATACAACAGCATGCAACTGAGAAGGGACAAGCACACTGGATAGTTCATATGTACAATACATCTCTGGGCGCCATTTTGAAGTGGTAATCTTCCACAGCATTGATTAATTCATTATCTATTGTCACAGCTAGTACAATGTTGTATTTACAAGCACATGCTTTAAGAAAATAGTAAAAGGAGTCAAGCCCCAGTGGGCAAAATCACTGATAGTTTTATCTTTATAAGCAAAATAATCATCAAGTTCATATTTTAACACCGTTTATTAATAATGCTCATGAGGTTTGTTACGGCTATAAAGCCCAAGTGGGCGTTCCAATCACTCATCCTTTCATAGTCATGGTGCTCAACTTTTCTGAACACTATGTCTCATTCTTAGCTGATTCATGAGTCATCTTCATATTATCGATATTCAGCTTTCTGCACTTTCTGCAAATTTTTCTCCCTATGTGCACAACAGAACAAGAAAAAAAAACAAATACAAAAGAAAAAATTATTAATATAAAAATACTCTAAAATGTGAATTGCTTTTCCCTATATACATTTAAAAGCCATATTACAACAACTGTCTTACGGAAAAAAGCTTAGAAGCACAAATCACTATTTCATATTATATATTGTAGTTAGATCTAAATGCTTTCATCTGAACATCCATGAACGAACAAAATACCAACTCTATTAAGTGATTAAGCTCTAAACCCACTATATATCCTCTGCAGTCATCCTATCACAAATGTATAGCTAATCCTTCACTAGAGTTAAGACCTATAGGTGTTAAGGTTTCAAAATCAATGATATGTCTAGATTCCATAATCCTTAACTGGCGTTCTCTGTCGCCTCCTCTTTCCTGTAGTCTAACTGCATCAAGAACCACATAGGTCAACAACTTTTCATTTTGGTTATGCAGTTCTTTAAAATGACGTGCTACGGGGGGCATGGCCAAGATGGCGACCGAGTAGGACGTGCCTGCTCGTCGCTCCGACCCCTGGCCTGGGCCCAAGCAACATAGCGGCATCCAGCGGACCCCCAGACGCAGGTTCGGACCCCGTTTGGGTCCAAGGCGTGCGGCAGCACCGTTGCTCAGAAATTGGTGCGATACCAGCGATCTGCCTCAGAGATTGGAGCCGCGCCGCTCAGGTGCGCGTCGCGGCCTGCACTGCGGCCGGGCGAGGAGAGGTGGGGGAGCGGCTGGAGCTCGAGGCGAAGGCCCGGCGGAGACCCATCCCCCCCGAGTGCTGGTGGTTGCGACCCAAACGGCCGGCAAGGATAGTACCTCCCGCTGCTGGTAGACACCAGGGGAGCACCGGTGCACGGCTCCGGCAGCGGTGACGAGATGACGGCGGAGGCCTGAGACCACCAGCGGCACGACCCTACGGCCCCAGAGGGTGAGCCCATCTGCGGCGATTGGAAGCCTCGGGGCGCGCCTTGGGTGTTGCGCCCCCTCCTCCCAGCAGAACAGAGCGACGTCAGGGGCGGCTGGCTCCAAGCCCGGGTCCGTGAGCCACCCCCGGAGGAGACTACGAGAGACCGGGTCTGCCTGCCTGGTCGGCGTCCTTCAACTGGTGGGTGTTCTGCCCCTCGTAGTGCGAAGTAGTGAGTCTCGCACTGAGCATTGAGAGGCCCTGCTGAGTGCTGCGGTATTGCCCAGGTCACCAACGCCTCGGAGGAGAGCGCGTGTGTGGGCGCGCTGCACCGCCCTAGCCCTACGCAGTCCCCACTGCAGCCGCTACGGAGAAGACCTGAGCTTGGGGGATGACACTGACGCGGCATCCCTTGCGCTCATAGAAGGCAGCCGGAGGTAGCATTCCGCAGGGGCTGAGGCGGCATAACAGGGCCGGCCGGGCGGGTCGAGGGGCCCGGTTGTTAGCACCTGTACGTGGGGACGCCGGCTCTTGGACCCGTGGTACGCGGCTGGTGGCGACGAACAGGGAAGCAACCCGGAGGGGAGAATCATCGATTGCTGGGGGTGTGTGGTCCGGCTGGGCGCTTCGACGCTCCCCCACCACCAGCTGTGTGGCAACCTGAACCACCACCTCTTTATTTTTGGTACTAGAGAGCACTCCGGGATGCTGAATTAGTAGCTGGTTCATACACCAGGGTGTTTCTAAGAAACCTGAAACTCTGCATCCGGTCTTATATGTAGTAGAAAAATATGAGTTTAAAAATGCTTTGAAAGAAGTATGTATATAGTAATATGTGTAGTGCAATGTTCAGAATGGATTATTTTAAAATAATATTTTTGGATGTGTTGGTGGTAATTGAATGTCTGCTTTTGTTTTCTGTTCTCGTGACGTATTCGCCGGGATCACGACTTTGTCGCGAAGAGCCCCAAAAACTGAAAAAAGGTTATGTTGCTTGTGAGTATATGGCTACTACATATAATAAAAATATTATTTATTGGGCTATTTTAAAAACATTTTTTTTAAAAACATCTATTTTAAAAACATTAAGAAAACGTTTAAGAAAAATGTTTTGGAGGAGGACGGCAGGGGAGCCCTTGGTGAATTAGTTGCCCCCCCGGGTGCTTCCTTATAACCATGGCCAGTTTTATCAGGAGGGTCCCAACAGATAACGCTAGTAAGAAAGGATAAAATAAACAGTCTTCTAAGAAAGGTCAAAATTAATAAGACTGAGCACAATAAATAAACTGAAAAAAAGGATCTTGTTAAAGAAAATTAACAATGTTTCGGGTACTAGGGTGGGTCTGAATAGAGCATTTGTGTTGCTTGTGAGTCGGGTCCACTCCGGATTCATCTCTCCCGCCTTCCATGTTGGAAGCACTGATAACGGTGATACCTAAGCCGGACAAAGACTAGTGTCTTTGCGGTTCCTTCCACCCTATATCCCTCCTTAACGTAGATTTAAAGATCTTTACCGGTATCCTGACGAGCAGGTGTTGTATGCAAAATGAGGGGAGCACCAGTTATAATTCACATATCTTGTCAGTGTACCATTCTACTACTTGTGGTTACAGCATTAGATATGGCACTGACTGTCATATCTCCAGAGATCATCACTATAACCATGCACAATATAAGTAGAAGTAAAGGTTATGATGTAAAGAGCTTGGAGTAGTCACTAGTACCAAAAATAAAGAGGTGGTGGTTCAGGTTGCCACACAACTTGATCAATATGCTTGCCGTGTCTTTGCACTGGGTGCTTAAAGCTATAAATATATTTAAATAATCTTTAATGTATGTACTACAATATTGGCATTTCTGTTATATTTTAGCCCTGAGGAAGTGGTAAGGGTAATGTTCCCACTGCGACGAAACGGGTTGGCGTGTGGCTAAAAAGAAATAAAAGAACATACAGAAGAACAAGAATACCAGCATTATTTTGTGTCTAAAAAAATAATTACGAATTGCAGTTTTGATTGTATTGGCGTGTGCCTTGAATTTGGTGAATTGTTTTGTTTCAATCTTTTGATTGATAATCGGGGGAAGCAGGGTGTGTCTCCCCTTCTCGAGAGCACCGCCTTAATTAAGGCAATAGATACTGAGTGGTGTATTCCATGCGAGCGCCTGGGACTAATACACCCACAACAGTAGGATCACCTCAGGATCACTACCATGTCACAACAACACACACATACACGTGTCTGGGCTGAGAACACCTTTATTACATTGTTCAAATCATAGGCTGACATGATGTCAGAAACATAGCAAATAAGACATGATTCAGTTAGACTGTCAGTGATCACATAATTAGTTGCATACTTTCACAACATGAAAGGAGGGGACACATCTGACAATATCTTACATAATAGACAACAATAACTTAGATCTACATCATCAGCTGGAGCCATATTGCCTACCTCACAAAAGGAATTCTACATCAATTGAACAAATAAACAGACACATGCCAGTACAACAGTTTCTGACCACAGGGTCATTTCAATCTAGTTTTGCTTGCATCTGGTGGAATGTCACAAACAAATGTCAGTAATGTGCCACAAACACATTGTCCTACAATGAGGAGGCACATCAACAGCTACATACAGTTCATACACAAAGATGATTTAGCCAATGTGAAGGGAGAATAACATGAATTGGACCCAACACAACATTGTGTTGGATCACATGATGGCACACATATTGCATTAGGAACAACACACCACAAGGAACAAGTCCAATGGAAGCCAGGTAACTTCTATCCTATCACTGTGCAAGCTGTCATGGTACGGGCTTTGTACACCCAAACTCTGTCACAGACATTACCAGGAACATTCCATTTGCACTTTGTACGTCTGAACAGCATCATATACCTGCTAATGTCACAACTCTGAAATGTCCAAATGAAGACGTCATGGTGAACGTAGCTGAAACGGACCAACGGAGAGATTGGCTAAGAAACCATACATATGGCACACAACACATTGTCAACTCCTAAAGAACACAGTCCAAAACAAAAATAACAGCTGAACAAAGCTCCACTTACAATACTAACATCTTTGCCCAGATTTTTCAAAACCTATCTATTCCTAGTATGTAGCATTACCATCCGCCTCACAACATCACTACAAGAGTTGCAATAATAGTCAAAGTCATCACATCTCACGCCATGCTTACACTCAGGAGAAGTTATTTTGGATGAGATCTTGACGCAAGGCAGATCCTTCCTCTTCACCACTATCATCATCATCATCATTTGGCATTTCAGGTCTCTCACCTGGTGGCTCTTCGTGGCCTGCATCCTCTGCAATGTAAGGGATGTTCTGTCGCAGGGCAATGTTGTGGAGTATTCAGCAGCCCACAGTGATCTTACATACCTTCCTAGGTGATTAGAGGAGGGCTCCCCCAGTCTTGTCCAGACATCTGAATCTGGCTTTCAGGAGCCCAAAAGCCCGCTCCACTGCCTGCCGTGTTCTTCATGCGCCCCGTTGAAGCGGACTTCCCCTGGCGAAGTAGGATTCCTCAGCAGGGCCAATAATCACGGCCGATTGGGTTATGCTGAGTCTCCTAGATGGAAGATAGACAGAAGTGCAACAATGAGTTACACACTTTCAGATCATACTACCTGACATTACCCACAAAATGTTAGGACAGAGCATACTAACCTACAAGTCAGGCCCTCTCCAGTAGTAGTTGTAACATCAGCTGGGGTATGGTGCTGTTCTACAGTATGAAGGCATCATGGGTAGATCATGGGAACTGGGCACAGACGTTTGTGATATACAAATCTGCCAGGCAGACAACTTACACACTGATAGAATGATAGTGCTTCCTGTTACGGTATACTTGTTGCCTGGCATGCGGTGGTACTAAGGCAATATGAGGGATATTCACAACATCCTGCGTAAACTAACGCTAACCTCAGTTACCGTTAATTTTTTTATTGCCGTCTACCACGGAAATTTATCGCCGTGTTAGCGGCGTATTCACAACGCGCCGCTAACAGGCGATAATTTCCACTACCGGGTGAAATGTCCGGTGTTAAGGTTAGCGTCACGGCGATACAAATCCTGACACTAACGTGAAAAAAGTGGCGATGGGCCAATTAGCGACCAGGAACGGCACGCTAATCAGCGCAAGCGCACCTTTTTTAACGTTCGGCGTGCAAAACCACCATAAAACGCCCGCTATGCAGCCCAAACACAAAAAAAACAAAAAGGAAACATAGCAGAAGAACCATGGAGGAGCCTTGACCCAGCACAGAGGCCAACAACAACCCAACAAACACCCAGGAGGACCAGCCAGAGACCCAGGGGAAGGCCAAGGAGAAGAGGAAGAGGAAGACGCGGTTCAGTCAGCAGGAAAACCAGGTCCTGATTGCGGAGGTGATAGAACACCAACAACAACTTTTTGTCAGCTCCACTGTGACATTGGCAACCAAAAACGCAATATGGCAGTCCATCGTGGCCAAGGTGAATGCTGTCGGAGAGGTCAGGAGGACAGTGTTAAGTCATCAGTGAGGAGACGGTGGTCGGAGTTCCAGGACAGGATACTGCTCAACACGAACAGACACAACAGCAACAGAGTGAGTACCAACCAGGTACTGGGGGGACGGGTGGAGATGGGCCCAATGGCACTCATGCACATGATCGGTCACACACACAGTGCATCCACATGTCAAGTATCAGAGAGATGGGGCCCTGTGCAGACGAATTGAAAATGTGTGATGTTGAGGCAAGGGGGCCATGTAGACATCCTGCCACATCTCCAGTAAATGTGTCCCCCTGCCTGTCCATGAGATGCAGTCCTGTGTACACACTGACGGCTTGCAGCGTGAGCCCTGTGTGGCGATGGTGCATGGCAGTTGTGCTGGTTGGGGGGCAGGATGGGGGGGAGTGGAGTTGGCGATACGACGTGCTGAAGTAATGTAAGTAAAAAATAAATCCAACCAATAACCTTGCGCTTACTGCATAGCTAACTGGGCGTAGCAGCAAGTGCAAGTTAAATAGTAGGATTAATTAATTACTTACCTAACTCAAGCACGTCGTGTCTCCAACTCCACTGCCCCCCATCCTGCCCCTCACCTGCCCTGCACCAGCACCCCGCACCACCGCCCTGCAGAACTACCACTGCAAGCCGTCACTGTGTGTACACCAAGTGAGAAACCATCTAGTGAGTCTGCATACCAGAAACACATGCAGGGACACATTCACAAGGAAGTGGCGGAGAGAGGCGTTAGCCCTCTTGGCTTAACGCCTCTCTCCGCCACCTTGGAAAAGCAAGGCTGCACCATATCCACAAGGTCATGGTGCCGCCTTGCTATTCCACCTGTGATGGCGCTAAGTCTCACAACTTAGCGCCAACGCAGGCACCCTTTCACCAGAGTGCAAGGGTGTCTGCAAGCAGGGAGGTTCCCTTTATGTACAGGAAGGTGTCCCCCTTCCTGCATATAAACAAACCTAAAATGCCATCTACTAACTTACATGTGTGCTGCTTCATGCAGCACACATGCAAGTTACAAAACGTCATTTAAAAATAAAGGTTTGTTCATGTACAGGAAGCTGTCCCTTCCTGTACATAAACAAACCATGGCATTTAGCTTTTCCCATGTGTGCTGCACAAGGTAGCACACATGGACAATGCAAAAACAAGGAAAAATGAAGCAGTTCTCCTCTGATTGTCAACTTGAGATAAGGGTTTTCCTGTTCTCAAGGGTTCTGTTGGCTCCTATTTAGGCTGCCCTTGTGAATAGGGGGCAGCGCAAATATCAATGTGTGTTGCGGGGGAATGCCCACCACAACACCGACTGCACGCCCCTTTCACGCTAAACACAGCGTGAAAGGGGGCCTATACACAAGGCAGCCTTGTGAATAAGGCGAGGCCCCTATCGCCATAACAACGTCACAGAAAATGACGTTGTGGTGGCGATTGGGGCCTGTGAATGTGCTCCGCAATGTCACAACAAACTGATCATGCAGCCAAATGGCTCAAATGTGCATATCCCACAATGCACACAAACAGCGGATTTCACTCAAAAGGTGATGTAATACAATGAGCAGGGTGGCTATGCCTACAACACCACAGGGCGGGGACAATGCATATCAGGAATGTGTCAACCAAATCTGTACTGCAATACTTGTCTGTGTGCCAGACTCACAGAACTACAATGTCCCTGTAAAGAAGTAAGACAACCATAGCATGACAACAAGCAAGGATAGCAAAGTAGCAACAAATGAAGACAAGTAGCAAAATGGCACACACACCCCTTAGGTAGAATTGCACACCTCCGCTCCCAAGTGTACCCATCTGCCATAACGAAAACACCATTCCACATCAGGCTAGGTGTCATTTGCCCATTACACCATTATGTGCATGTAAACCTAGCTGTTTATTAAGTCAACTGTGCCAGTGACCAAATATGCAGTCATGGTTTTTATCAGCCACTCGCAAATCCATGCATTGAATATCCGTAACCAGTACAGCATGTATCATCCATGTGACCAGCTGCGTGTCACATTCACAAACACACATCACCCTGCCATTTGCTTCTGTTGGCAGGGTGGTGGTGACAAGGTCTGAGCACCACAAATATGCCATGTAATTCAACATCCCTCTAATCCCGGGCCACTTACACATCACACGTGAGCTCAACGTAGAGGGCTATTGTTGTTGACACTGTCTGTCCAGCCAGCAACAACAACAGTAACTCATGCAGCACCATACTCACAATGGATAAGCCAACAGGAGGGCAGTAAGCAATGCACACAAGACAAATAACAATACACAAAGCTACCTGGATGCACATGTATACAGCATAGTGCAGCACACATAGAAACAGCAAGTAGGGCTTAGTAGCCAATGTGCCTAAAGGGGGCCCTCCCCACACATAACTAATCTTGCAATCAACCGATGCACATGTGCAGTACACAGAGAAGGTGCGGCTATGTGAGCCACACTGACAATGCAAGTGACAGTGCATGATGAATACCATGCCTGCAACCCAAACATCTCCACATGGTGCAGGCCACGTCACAGAGGTGGCTGAGTGTGGCCCACATCCTCAAAGGAGCAGGTCACACTCTGACACATCCACATGTACAGAAAACCCCTGACATAACCAAGACCTCTACTTGAAAACAATGCACAACTGTCACAACTCTGACCATAACACATATTTAGTCCAGCTTGCAACACCTCAGCATTGGAAATGCACAGAAGTGGAGGCTCACTGCCTGAAAGGGATAAGGGGCAGAAAAACAAAAGCTGCATGGTTGAGTATCCCACAATGCAGCGCACACACATACAATTTGGAGTACAACCACATTGGCTACAATGTGGGAAAAACTGCATCCCCTTCACAACTGAACACAGGACACAACTAGTGCTGCCTGTGTGTATGAACTGTCCAATCACATTAGTCATAGCTGTAAATTGTGGCATGACAATGTACAAGTACAACCTCATACCTGTGATGTAGTCAAAAAAGCCAACATCCAGCAAGAAATAGGCAGCCCCTCCCAAACAGTCACAATGTACATAGTCATGCAATCGGCCTGTAAACTTATGCAATGCATGATCATCCATGAAACACACAGTTGAAATGCTTCTCCCCTTTACATTGCAGAGGGACAAACATCACCTCCTGAACAGCAGCCTGTCTAACTCTTCACTGATGAAGAGGATGAATTCTCCACCATCAAAACGGACACCCTCCAACAGCTGCTAGACTCTATCAGCACCCCACCTCCAGGAGCAGGGCAACACAGCTGCATCGTGCAAACCCCAACCCCTGCACAAACCACACAGCAGCAAGCACCTACCACCACAGCTGTCTCCCAGGACCTCCCGGATACAAATCTTGAATTCAAACGCCGTGTGTTAGAGGTCCAGCAGGAGATGGCCCATCAGGTGCGGTTGGGGTTTGACAGCCTGGCGGCCAAACTTGATTCCGTTTGTGGGTGTCTGAGTTCCATCCGGGACCACGTACTAAACATCACGGACACCCACAGTCCACTCAATGCTCTCCAACACTCCTTGGCTGACATCGCTGGAGTCATGACTCAGAGGCAGGAACAACTGTCCAGTCAGAGTGGCTCCAGCGATGGCAGCCAGGAGTTGGGCCGCATGCGGCCGATAATGGAGAACATGGAGCGGATGCAGGCGGAACAAATGGCTGCCACGGCTGCACAGCAGCGCGATGTAGCTGGAATCTTCCATGCCCTGCAGATCATCATCACTGTATTGCTGCAGCAAGGTCTGGCGCAGATGAATGCTGCTGCTGCTGCTTCTACATCCACATCTCCGCACCCTGATGTGTCAGTGCCTCACAGTGCTGCAGCCAATCTACCACCTCCCACATGTGAGGCACATGACACATCAGAGGACGAAGATGAGGATGAGTCTGCCTTGTTGCAAAGAAGGAAGCGGTAGCATTCATCTAGGCCAAATGGCCTGTTTCTACTTGGTTCTGGGCTGAGCAGCATGCCACGGAATATCACCTTCCACTGTCCCCCAAAACACTCTGTGACACCCACCTTGGACCTCGACATGGACTGCCATCTTTCGTTTGGTTACCAATGACACAGCAATCAGACTGTTGACTGAACTCTTCCTCATCCTTTATACTTGTCAACCCTAAAGGACTCTGTCTGGCCCTCCACTGGGCATCAATGTAATGTGGGGATTGCATGGCCAAGTACTGGTCCAGTCTCCAAATATGTCAACAGACATGTGAATAAATATCTTTCAATCACACAGATGTCAGTTGTCCATGATCAATCCAGTATAGCAGTCTCGTAAAATGTAGGAGCAGTGATTCCACCAAAAGGTACACCCAGGGAATTTATACAAATGTCAATGTTTTATTGTGATCCTGATAGGCAGTGAGAGGACCGGGTATGTGGGGACCAGCTGTGCCCCCATTGCTCCAATACACCAATCTAGCAATATCCCAAATTAGCCCAACATCCATGAAGGAAATAGAATTGTTTTTAAATAGGCAAAGTCTGTTGCAGGCCACAAGTAGTATCAGCCTTAACAAATGCTGAAAGAAAAGCTCATGGCATATCTACTCACACACCCTACAGGTTGGACGAAGCCTGTTGTGAATGTGCACATGGCATTTCACATCCCAAGATGGTGCTCACCATATACACATTGACGAAGATATGTAAGGGCTCGTGTCTACCAGCCACTAATTGAACCACAATGTCTGCCTCGCTGAAGTAGAGTTGGCATTAGGGACTCACACCAAAGTGTAAGGCGTCAGTCAGCCCCTTGCTGTGGACAAACAAGGCTTACTGACTTTGGAACCCTCACCTGGTGTGACCACTGTGAGTGGGTAGAGCAATGTGACAAGGGATGCGTGGTGCTCTGCACTGAGCATATAGTAAGAAGTAGTGCCACCATTTCAAGGGTGGCATCACTATGAGGAAAAAGGTAACAGCTGTCAGAATATGCCATGACACTGGTACAAGAGTGAGCAATGCAACATTTCACCTTTTGTGGCCAGCAGAACATTGTGCATGCCCAAAAACGTGTAAGGTGACAAATTCATGACTTCACAACTTCAGAGATTCACAAAAGGCATATAGGAGAAGTCAAGTCAATACATCTAAGTTTACTACTCCTAAATGCCTGTTGTGAATACCGTAAAACCTGAACTCATGAGTTACTCTCAGATGACTACTTTGTGAATCCGGACCACTGTTCTGCCATATGCATTTCCCAATGGACACACAGAAAGACTACTACTTGCATGGCACTGAGTTTCTGCCTCTATGCACAGGAACATATCATTCAAAAGAATCTGACACACTCGCATGACACAGCAAGTGTGACAAGGTCTGTGCAATGTAGATGGACTCTGCGCAAGGAGCATGTGAGATGCAGAGCTATGAAGCAATCTGTGGTACCCGGCGCATACATCCATCTCCATGATGGATAACAGTAGCTACTACAATATCCTCTCAATGCCATGTCCCTACCTTGTGTTGTAAATGCACAACAATGTGCTGGCCAACTCTGTGAGTCACACTTAAGATGTATAACTTCCCAGACGACTGCCCATAGACTATGCCGTAAATACTACTTGCCACCCTGTTACCCAGCAAGTTTACTGTGCTTACATCTAAGGTATCCTGACACAATCCATCCTGCTAAGTTACATGTCATGACCACACTTACACATTCAACGGAGAGTCCATTGATGATATGAGATGCATACAAGGCAAAAATACACAGTCCACCACATCACCCCTGACATAAGTGCAAGCCAAAATCCAAACTATTAACCATTTATTGCAAAAATTGTAAAATTTACCTATCTTACACTAACTACATTCATTACTACTACTAATCTAAAATAAACTAACTTGAATTGAGAGAAAAAGTACCTAAACTATCTACCCTAACTATTCCTAAACACACAAAACATATCCAAGACATCAACCCCCTCCCACCCTTAAGGCACATCACGACACAGGACAAAGACAACTAAGCTATACATGAACTAACTACACATTTAACCTACACAAAGATATATTTTTTTATGCTTTTTTTATCAAAAAAGACATCAACCCCCCACCCAAAGGAAACGGAAACTTATCTCCAAATAATATACAATATACACTAAAACTACCTTAAAATCTAACACTAACTATACCTACACTAAAACTACACTACCTAACACTAATATAACTTACCTAACACTACCTAAAATACTTGTGCAAACATTGGGGGAAGGGAGAAGAGGGGGATGGGGCACAACATGTCCAGAGATTATTGGAGTCCCAGGTATCTTTTAATGTCCTCAAGGTTCCTTGTCTGCTCGGCCATTTCCCGCCTCATCTCGGCCAGCATGACGTTGTTGTCCATTATGAGCCTGCAGTGCCGGACAGAAATGGAATTGCCTGATCCGCAGGGCCAGGTGGGATTGTCACTTGGGTGGGTGTTGTTGTAGGGGGATGGGACACTGACTGTCCATGTTGGAACCCACCACTGATGCTAGAGGGGCCTGGGGTGGCCTGTGTGCCACTGCTCTTTCCACGTGTTGCCACATTGGTCACAGCTTTCCACTTTCCTGCCGCACGGTCCTCCTGGTACCTCCGCGCCATGTTGCGGTACCCTTTAGTAACCTTCTTAATATGCTTGTACCGCTCCTTCCTCACCTGGAATGCGTGTGACTCAGCTGGCGTCATGTTGTCTGTAAAATGTGAACAATGGGAAATTGTGAGTCCTTTAGACTATGTCACTGTTCTCCATTCAAATATATAATACAAGATCATCTCAACATGGGAGCCCACACTGTAGCGTAACTATGTGAAGTCAAAGAGTGACGTGGACAATTAAAATTTGAATCCTGGATCACTGACTACATGCTGTGGAGACTGACATGACAGTGCATGGCATGGGACATGTTCTGTCACTAACAAATTACACTGACAGTGTCAAATGATGTTGCCATGACATTCAATGACTGAGGGTGACATGTACAAGGAATCGGAGGAGGGAGGCATTATCCCTCGGTGTGTAGCACCACCCTCATCCTCTCCTGTGACACAGTGCTGCATCATATGTACAAAGCTCATGTGCAGCCCTGTGTGTCCCACAGCAACTGTGTGCAATTCATCTAGTCAGCGCTAACACAGGCACACTTGCACAAGAGTGCAAGGGTGCCTGTGTGCAGGGGGGCTTGTCAATGTGTAGGAAGGTTACCCTACCTGCACAGGAGCAATCCGGGGACAGCCCTACTCACACTTTCATCTGTGCTGCATAATGCAGCACACATGTAAACAGGTTGGGTGTCTGAACACTGACTTGTACATGAAGCGCAGTCCCTCTCTCCACCACTACTCCACAATAGGTGACGTGTTGCAGCTAGGAAGGAGGAAACATCCTTTCCTCAAAATGGTTACTCATGCATGTCTTGGATCCACTAATATCACTCCATAGTGAAGCAAAATATGCAGCCCTTTAAAGCGCACACTGTCACAATGCATTCACCATTGTAACAGCACCCTGGAGTCATGATGGTTATAGTGTTGTTATAGGTATTCCTTTCTCACAGATAGTGTTACCGAGGCCTGCATTTTTAAAAATATGGCACAGCAATACATGCTGAGCTAAAGCATGCGGGGTAAATGATGCAGAGTAATGTCAACAATTGTGACAGAGGAGCACGTACACCTGATCCAGAGTTGGTCTGTGAATGACCCCAAGGAGACAGCTTGACAACACCATTGCAGTGGCCAAACATGCCAATGAGATTCATAGGGCCATCTTTGGTTTTCGTGGAACATGCCATTGATATGCTTGGCTCCAAGCTATGCACTGCCACTTTTGTGAAGCTGGTATGCAGCATACCTACGAAATTACAGAACAGACCTGTGTCTGAGCATGCACGGCCTGAAAACCACTGCCTCCGGGTGCATGATGGGGCACACTTGCACAGTCATCTCAGTCAATGATGTACATGCATTCCATGTCTGATCATACTCATTGGCAACACCACTTACATGTCTCCTCTCCTATCAGTGCGCTCTGTAATCCACATGCATGTGCTGTGGTGGCAGAATCCATAGACCTTATTTCCATGTGTATCACAGACTGGGGATGTGCAAAGTTACAACTGGGAGACAAATGCATTGCTCCACCTTCACTTACAGAGTTGTACACACTTCTGACTTCCACAATACATCATCACACTGTAGTCATGGTACATGTGATACACACCCATACTGCATACTACAACGTAACTCATTTGAGGCAGACATTCATCACACCGCACTGCGCCAATATATGATGTCCAAACTCACCTGTGGCGTGTGGGTCCTGGAACCTGTCAATGTCCCCCCGTGTGATGATAGGTCGTCCAGCTGTGAGACAACAAAAGTAATTTGTGTTAGTATCAGACGTTAAATCACGCCTGTCACATTCATCATACAAATCATCACCATAACTGAAAATGCTACGGAACTGTAGTGTTGCGTTTCATGTTGGCTACATGATTGGGTCTACTTTGCCTGCCATTCACACAAGACCTGTGAATGCTGAGTCTGGCCAAACAAGACAATGATGCTAGCAAACATGCACATACTAACTGTGTGACACATTCACAAGGCCCCATTTCTAATCCCAAAATGATGTAATACATGATGAGTGTACAAATGCATCGCTGCCGATCGCACACAGCTGTTACAATAAAGTTGTTGTTGGTGTAAGTCACTCTGGGGATCTCCTATTTCATATGAGCATTTGTTCAGATCTCATAGATTGTCACACCGAGACTATGTACAAGGCCAGCGTAGCTAACGTACCTCAATTTATGAGGACAGCGTTTTAACACTTCATTTTGGCCAGCACACAGGTCACACAAACAATGCTTTGGATTGTTCATGTGCAGTTACCCTTCCTGTACAAAAACAATATTTTCTTGCACCCATTTCTGCACGGTGTGCCCGCTTTGGCACAACAGTGCTAAGTGTTGCTCCAGCGCAGTGGGTAACACAAACTTGCAACCTATGATTATCAACATTGTGTCTCTGATGTGGCAACATTATGTGTGAGCGCATTACGTCTCCCGCCTCACGGTTCTACATTTTTGCACTTGGACACCAGTGTGTCCCACACAGCATATTTTGTTTTTCGTTACAGTATTCATGTATATATATAGATTTTGAACTTACCACACTGTAGGCCACCGATGACTCCCACGTAGTCAAGGAGGTCACCCTCCCGGGCCAGGGTATCCTGCCAGCGGTGCTTCCTCTGGCGCACAGTGCGGTCGACTCCATATACACGCAGCATCTGCGCACGCACGCTCCCACCTCTGCTTGCGCACAGTAACAGGGTATCCGGCGAGGATACGGCCTCCCCTCTCCACCATCAGGGAAAGGAAGAACTTAATCAGCCACAGGAAGCCCCCCAAAGCCCCTTCGGACATCCTGCCCTCCCTGACCCAACATCTCCCTGCACACACCTAACACCACTGCCAAAAATAAAGAAACCCGAGTTAATATTCCCAAAAACTACAAATAAATGTAACTACCCCAAGACAAACACCCGACAAGATTGAGCACAGGAGACAATAAAACACGTAAAAACAAGGACACCACACTTCACAGAGACACTCTCAACAGGACACAGGACACAGCAACACTCTCAAAATCTCAAATCTCCAGCACACACGACCAAACACCTCCAGCACTCTCAAAAATCACCAGCAATGTGCTCAAAAGAGAAAGTGAAAGTGCACAGCACCCCTCCAGGAAACAGGAAGCATGCAGACATCACTTCCTGTGTGTATGCTGCTCGTTTTTCGACTTAGCGATGTTAATCTGCACGCAAAGAGGCTTTGGGGGAACATTTCGTATAGTTCAATGTGTCTAGCGATGTATTTTCCATCCTTGCTATGAAAAATACATCGCAAATTCGGATATGCGGGCAGTTTTCCACGCTAAGTGCAACTTATCACACAGATTAGCAGTCTTACCTGGAATTTCATTTCTTGGCACACAGAACACCATGAGAAGCATGCATTGACCCCAAATGACATCCTTAATTCCATAATTGACCCCAAATGACACCCTAAATTTCATAATTGACCTAAAATGACACCCTAAATTTCTTAATTGACCCCAAATGACACCCTAAAATTCAAAATTGACCCCAAATGACACCGTAAATTTCAGAATTGACCCAAAATGACACCCTGAATTTCTTAATTGACCCACAATGACACCCTAAATTTCGTAATTGACCCCAAATGACACCCTAAAATTCAAAATTAACCCAAAATGACACCCTGAATTTCTTAATTCACCCCAAATGACACCCTAAATTTCATGATTGACACCAAATGACACCTAAAATTCAAAATTGACCCCAAATGACACCCTAAATCTCATAATTGGCCCCAAATGACACCCTGAATCTAATAATTTAACACAAATGACACCCTGATATTCATAGTTGTCCACTATTGACATCCTATATGTGATTAGAGGCCCCATATGACACTCTGAACAGTAGATTTTCAAAACACATTTGACACCCTAACATGTCTAGTTTAGAACTTATGGCACAGTAAACAGCATCTCTGTTCAGAGGTGGCAGATCCCCCATCATTTTGTAATTGAGATATTGTGACCACTTAATGTTACACTTACACGTGTCAGAGTAATGTACTCATGCAGATGAGACACATGCACACAGGGTATGTGTGTAGTTAATTTTTTTAATATATACTGTGCTTGGGGTCATTTGGAACACATATATGATTTGTACGGACAGTCACGATGTGACGTGCTCATGTGAAGAAATTGTCTATGATTCTGCTCCTTCGTGCTGCTCCTGCTGCAGAAGCGGTGGGGCGTGCTCCACCTGCCTCATCTTCCTCATCATCCGGAGCATCGCCCGGTGCATCTGGCACTTGGATCCATGGGGCATTGGTGCGTACACATATATTGCGCAATACACAACATGCTATGATCATCTTGCACACTATTTCTGGGCTGTACAACAGTCTTCCACCTGTGATGTCAAGGCACCGGAAACGTGACTTTAGCACGCCAAATGTACGCTCCACAATGGCCCTGGTGCGTACATGTGCAGAATTATACTGCCTCTGGCCCTGGGTGTTGGTGGCTCGCAGAGGTGTCATCATCCATGGGGTGAGTGCATATCCTTGGTCACCTGTAACATGTGATGGAGAGATGTGTCCATTAGTAGTTATGCATGCTGTGTGGGCAGTGTTAATAGTTTAGTGTTGTGTGATTGGTGCTACTTTGTGATTAATGTTTGCCATGTGTATCTTCTGGGCAATTGACCAGCATCAATGCAAATTACATTGCCTCACAAATGCTCGTACCTCCCCCCAAGCATATTCACTTGTGCGCGCTGCGCGGTTGCATTACTAGCACTCCAACAGTGCACCAATGTCAGGCCTGTCTGCCATTGTCCGCAAGCCTGACACCTACACAAGCAGGGTCCCTGGCTCTCATAATGTCTAACACTGCCACCCATCGGCACTACTCGCAGTCAACGCCAGGAGAACGTTTAGGTGCCAATGGGCCACACCAGACATGGCTCACGTTCTGTTCAGCAGCTGCCGCTAGACATTCCCCACCGCACAACACCTGCAGTTTCCGGTCCAGACCTTCCACAAGGCAACAGTCAGCGGCACCCTCAGCTGCAGGGCCCACAGAGGGCAGAAACACTTAGCATTCACCATCAATGTCATCATACGCCACGTCATCTACTCCATGGGCTACGTACTCAGCCATGATCAGAGACTCCACCTCACATACCACAAGTACTCAAAATCCATTACCCTGTGGCCGATGCTTGCTAACATCGAACTGAGCCAACTCTTCTCGACACTGCTCCACAAGGCAGGGCACACCTTTAACCCCATCTTCCCATGTGGAAACTGCGTCCACTTCAACTACACCACTCAACACCCATGGTGTGACCAGCACAGCGTACAGTTCCTCTTCATGAAACCCCATGACACACAAACCCACAGCAGGCGCCATACAGACTTACAGGAGCTGAGTGAACGAGGATCGGGTACATTCCACCATCAACAGCAACACCCACACCACTGCAGGCAACGCCAGCAGCGCAGGCCAGATTTTTCAACCATGTATCTCCAACTGCACATGCACACTTGCCCCAATATGCAACTCCAACATACAGCCTGCTGTGAAAACCACTTCGTTCACATACAACATCGAAGATGACAGATGCATCTGCAGACGCCTGGAGTAGAACTTGAGCTACAGGGAGGGAAACATTGGACATCACCACCTACAAGGACACCTACCTCATTCTCTCCCTCAACAAGGCACCCCCTAACACCAGACTGGGGTTCCAGGGAGTATGCAGCAAGTTGCAACATGGATGTTCAACAGCTGGGGGGTGCTCTGCAAAGAGGGTACATTAGTCCTCATCCTCCTGACCACACCATCAGCATGTGGCAACACCTGGTGGGCCACCACCATTGCCAGCCCAACACACATCAACTCTAGATACCTAGCCATCGTACTCGACTCCTCCCTCTCCATGTACATACAGGTCTACGAAGTGGCCAGCAGCTGCTTCGACAGGCTCTGCATCCTACATGCTGCCTTCACATGGTTCCCACCCCCTGTCAACAACGCTGTCATTGCCATCAGGCTGGACAGTGGAGACTCACTATATGCCCACTTGGACATGTCTGTGCTCTGCACAATCAAGACTGTTCAGCACACCACTGCCACACTCAGCCTTGTGCACATTCTTTCTTCGTAGGTCGAGTGCCTACATTGCACATACTTGGTTGCCACCTATAACAACATTTGCTAATGTGTAGCAGTGCAGTGGGGCTATACCTTTGGGGATGGTTTGTCTACATGGCTGATAACAGTTAACACAGTTACTTGTGTTGTCGTGTCTGTTAGGTGGGCATGTATATTGCCATGTTGAATGTGAGTTTGTAACGTGTGCATTCTCACAGTTGTGTGTTCCATGATTGTGGAGTTGAGGTGTGCGTTGTGTTCAGTTGGTATTTACCAACGAGCAGTGCATTTCCATATGTGCCATCCTCAAAGCGCTGATTGATGATGGACTGGCGGAAAATGTAGGAATCATGCACACTGCCTGGGAACTTGGCTACGACATTGGTGAACAGGCCCCGGTGATCCACTATTGCCTGCACATTGATGGAATGTGTGTGCTTTCTGTTACGGTATATGTTCGCAGTGTCGGCAGGAGGCACAAGTAGGACATGTGTGCAGTCAATTGCCCTCAACACATGCGGGAAGCCAGCCATGGCGTAGAACCCTTGCTTGGTCTCCAGCTGTTCCTGCGCAGCATTGGGGAAGTGAAGGTGCTGGGGTATTAGGCTGATGATGCCATCCAAAACTGTTGTGAGGAACTTTGATAGGGCTGGCTGTGAGACTCCTCTGACTCTGGCAGTTGTTGGTTGGAAGGTACCAGAGGCCAACAGGTGCAGCACAGCCAGCATCTTTGTTTGCGGAGGGATGTTGGTTATCCGCTGTGTTGGTGCTGTCAGCCTGTGGGCTATCTGTGTCAGGATGCGGAGGATGGCTGTCCTTTTGAGCCTGTAGTGGGCAATTACATCCTCTGGCGTTAGGTCTGGGAGGCTGATGCGTCGGCGATGAACACGCTGTCTTATTCTGCGCAGCCTCGGCAGTGGTCCTGGGTGAGGTGGCAGTGGTTGTTGTGGCCTTCTAGGTGCTCCAAACTGCATGATTAGTACCTCCATGGCATCAGTGGGTGTTCAGATGAGGCTCTGGGCTAATCTCCCTTATTTTCAGCTATTTTTCCCATTTTTAAGACCTCCTTTTTTCTGGTCTTAAGTTCCTGCAGCTAACGGCCCTTAGTGGCAGTTTTTTTATTGCATCGCCGGTCCAGGCCATCGTTGTGAATAGGGCGATGTGGTGTTTGCGTGCGTTTTTGCATGGAAAGCCTACATAGCATATCATTAGCGATAAGTATCGCTAACATGATAGGCAATGTTGTAAGCGGTTGCTAACGGTGGAAAACTGTCGCTAACGGATGCTAGCGACAGCTTGGGAATAGGGCGATAAAAATATCGCCGCTTTAGCGGCAGAAAAGTGCTGCTAACACGGCGATAAATGCTTGTGAATATGCCCCTATGTGTGTCATCGATGGAGCCAATCACATGTGGGATGTAACCAAAAGCATAGAGATTCTAATTCACATTGGCTAATTCCTGACATTTGGGAAACTGGATGTAGCTGGACATGTGTCTCAAAAGTGCTGCTAGCACCTCTTTGAGCACCTTACTGAACATCGGTTGTGACATTTGACCTGAAATAGCGACAGTGAAATGAAATGAGCCTTTGGCCAAAAAATGCAAAACAGACATGAGTTTAACAAGTGGTGGGATTGATGTAGGATTATTGATGTGAGTTAGGAGTTCAGGCTCCAACTGATAACATAAATCAAGGATTGTCTTACGATTCAAATGGAACTTCTGGATGACATGTCACTCTTCTATGGTCTGCAGGACTAGAAATGAGTAGTACACTGGAGCCTGGCATCTCCTCCCTCTCCCAGGGTACCTATGTGAGGAGTAACAAAGAAATTTATATTGGTCACAGTGTGCTGAGCAACATATGTGAAGAGTAAGGCAAATGTCATGTGTCTGAACATTAATGCTTCATAAAGAATTACACATTTTACATCATCATAGTCAAATCTTTAACATCACCAGTCAGCCCCAAGGTGGCCTTCACAAGTCTGTAACAGAACTGGGCACATCATCTATTCAGAAAATTGAGTTTTCCACTATAGTGAGGGTAGCATAACTTTTCATGTGAAATACCACCAACCGTCGTGTACAGTGCACCACACACATTTTACCTATGTGCACAGTAATGCACTACACAGATGAAGTTTTGTACTGGACATGACATGGATCATTTCAAATGTCAACATGTTTGCCCTAATTTGTAGTGGTGGTGACGCACTTAACTGTCACCAATACACTTTTCCTAACCGCTAACATGGCGGATGCCTGACCTCGCTCATAGGACATGTTGAACGTACCCCGCTGCCGGTAGTAGACCACGCGATAGGCGGTGGTATGCACGACGGTCGTTGGGGATAGTGACGGTCATGGCCAATGGCTGTGTGCACCGACGCTGATGACCGCGTACGTGGCGGCAGGCAAAAATCTCACTTGCCTCCTGACACTGCTGCTATCTACACATCCTCCATTTTAGCTGCTGTTTGCCACCTCTGGGAGAAATCATGGCACGCATTAAAGGGGAGAGGGCTTGCACCTTTACTCCAGAGGAGCTGGATGCCCTGATGGACAAGGTTCTTCCCCTGTATGCCAAGCTCTATGGCTCACCAGAGGAACAGGTAAGTTTCACTAATACATGTTGAACTCCTTTTCACTGCTTCCTTTCTATTCCCATAGGCTACAATGTGCCTATGTGTGGCTCTACATAGGGCACACATGTAATTGATCATTTGGCCCTGGAATTTGTGGAGAGAAAGCCACCATTAGATTGTGTGATGAGGGTGATTTCTACTTGTGTTCAAGGCATATCTCTATGCAGGGCTCTAGTTCATAGTAGCTACAATTAGTTCTCAAATCACATCATGGTATATGTGCATTGTGATGTATAGGCTTCACACCATGAGCCATGTCTGTATACTGTTATGAGCATTTGAGGATGATGTCAACCAAGTGTACCATCCCACTGATCACTCAGCCTACATCACCCTTTGTAATACAGTTGTCTGGGAGGTAGCTATGCCACACAGACCCCTTCAGAGTGCCACACAACCGTTGGCTCAAATATGAAATGGGCAGTAGTTTCACTTTGCTGTAGTAAATTGGTGGACAGGTGAGGTTCATGTGGGATAAGTAGCCTCAGCCTGCAGAGAGCAAGGCCTCACTGTGTCAAGAGAGCTGAGGCACAGACTAATGTCCCTGTAGACCTGCTTATCCATGGATGTTCTCAGAAAGAGTTATCTGTACCACTAGTAGCCCTGATAGCTGTTACATGGACAATATGAGGCATGGTGACTGAGGTGATGCCCTGACCTGCAGCTTCTTTCCAATGACCCACAGTGTCAATATGTGTCTGTCACAAACAACTGTCCCCTTACTCACACAGGTCTGTTGACACTTTTCTAATAGTGCTGCTTCCACTGTACAGGCCTATTGCACAGCTGAGACATGAACAGTGTAAATAGTGGGTTACTTTTAAATAGATGTAGAACTGTGATTCATCTGCTTGGCCACAGTATTCCCTATTACAGTACACATACAATGGTATGTTGAGTGTCATCCCTTTTACAGTGCCACAAAGGGGTGTCCTGTGATGGCAGTACAAACAACACAAACTCATTATGACTTACTAGGATATTCATATGGGTAGTCCACATGTCCACACAACCCCAGAGAGGTAGCTCTGAGTGTCACACATACCAGCCTCTAACCTGTGACCTTAGTCTTAGGATGTTATGTGTACTATGGTACTTGCCTCTATGGACCATATACATCAATGCAATGGGCCAGGCTGTAAATGTGTCTGGAAAGTCATGCACAGGTACTTTAACCTTTAGAAGGTCCAAATGGTGTACTGTGTGTCATGTTACTTCATATCACATTCCATGTTAGATGACGTACATGATATTAGTGGGCTGCCTCAGTCACTGTAGGTCATGACCAGGGTTGAGGTTAGTCATCAGATGACCACAAAAGTGTGTATTCATGCTTTAGTTGTGCTTAGCATGTGACATGGACACATATATTGTGTTGACTCTTGATGAATGTTTGTTCTAGGTGTTAAAAAATATGTGTATCAACCATACAGATATCCTTAAACTTCCAGTTACAATCTGTTTCTACATCTCTTGCATCCATACAGGTCACCGCCCATCAGAAGAAGGCCACTTGGAGAGGTGTTGGCCGGAAGGTACGGATGTGGGGGTCTACAACTGGCGTAGTGTCCACTGCCAATAGAGGTGGGAGGACCTGTGGCTATGGACCCGCAAGATGGTGGAGGTCCAGCTGGGGAAGTCCTCCCAATATGAAAGGGAAGCACACCGGACCCTGACCCTGTCCCTCCTGATGGCCTGCATACTGGTGGTGGCCTACCCAGACCTTAATGGGCAGCAACAATGGGGTGAGTCCTGGCCAACGTCATATGTGTCATGTTGCCAACTATGAGTGTTACAGACAGGCATTTCACCAACCATACTGTTGGTGGCACATGTGCCACACACAAGAAGAGTCACTGTTAGTGTAAGTGTGGTAGTAGGTGTATGCTGCTGTGCTGTGCCTATCATCTTTCTGACCTGGAAGACAGCAGAGTCCTGTCCACATTCAATTCTCTCCTTTTGAGCAGACACCTGGCTGAGTGAAGTGAGTAATCATTTCATATTCTCATTTAATCTGGGTGAAAAATGCACCACACAGGCAAGTGGTCTTGCTTGTGTGAGGAATGATGTACCCTCACTTCTGTCTCTCATGTGATGGTGGCCCTATTACATGTGACACAACATAGAGTTTAAAGTACATGCAGTGACTGTGCAACAGTTCGCATTGGTAAGTACTGGTTATACAGTGAATGAGAGTGCAAACATTACTGGTGCCATCTGCATTAGTGCCTACATGTGCATTTGCCAGTTCATGGTTCATCTGCAATAGTGTTTCAATACA
Organism: Calotriton arnoldi; assembly: GCA_963921515.1. Taxonomy (NCBI): domain Eukaryota; kingdom Metazoa; phylum Chordata; class Amphibia; order Caudata; family Salamandridae; genus Calotriton; species Calotriton arnoldi. The sequence continues at coordinate 2,260,201 of CAWUFW010001609.1, read as the reverse complement.
CTCATTCACTGACTGGTGACATGCATGAGGGAGTGATATTTAGAACTGTGGGGATCATATGTGATTGTCTGCACTGATCCTTACAAGGCAATGTGAATATGCAATACCAAAGAGTTGTGTGATGTGCCTGCCCATTGAGACTCTCGTGCTCCCACATTTTCATGTCATAGATGTTCAGGGCCACCCAAAACCTTAAAAGCTGTATTGGCTTGTGGATATACAATCTATGACTAGCATCATCACCAGTGCCAAGCTCGATTGGGGATGTTCATATGGCTATATGGAGTGTTGTGCTGTGTGAATTCAGAGTAGCTATATCCCAAATGTGTGGACCTCAATGCTTTCAGGGAATTTTATCTGCCAAATGTGAGACATCTCTAAACTACATGTGTACAGCTGCCAATCGACTTTTCAGGTAGTGGACAAATGATGCAATTTGGAGTGTAAAGTGTCATTAGTGTGACATGATGACATGATGGCATGTGACATGATGTCTGCCACTTCAGTAATTGATGGTACATTGGTGTTCAACTTGACCTTCATGACATCATGATGTGTTATGAGTAATAGTTAGATTTGTTTGACTCTGGGCTGTGTGTGAGCATTCTGTAAATCTCACACTTGGATCCATCCTATTTGGTTGCATCTCTTTACAATTGTATAGAATAAGTGCCAAAATATGCAAGGTGATCAACTATCCTAGTATGGACATAAGGATGGTGTGTAGAGAATGCCATCAATGAATTTCAGCCTGTCTGGGTTTATGACACGAGTGGACCCAACTGTTTGCAGGGTATGCTACACACATGCATGTGCGCATGCAATATTTGAAGCCTATGGAGTGAACCATGCAGGTGGGGTGATATGTGGACTTCAATGTTTTCAGTGGATTTGTGATGGTCAGGTGTGGAACCACAGTTGCAATAAACCCATGTTACATGTCATTTCAGATACATCCAGGGAAAGTGGAGGAGAAGGGGCCAACGTCGGTGGGAACAGAGCTGCCACTGCAGTCCCGGACGTGACATGTCAGACACGGAGGGACCCAGCGACCAGGCGGGTGTGAGGAGTGCCCCGGAGGACATCAGCTCAAGTTCATCATCTTCTGAGTCATCCTCTGGTGGACACTCCCAAATGGTGGCAGACCCAACAGGATTAGATCCACCTTCATCCTTGTTCGCCACCACCAGTTCCATCACCACCCTCCCTTTTGTCCCCCCATGAGTTGACCGTTCCCGCTCCCCTAAGAGGGGAAGGGTCTCCTTCGCTCCAGGCACCTCAGCCCCTGCCCCTGTTTTGAGGAACATCTCTGTGGGTCAGACTGTTGTCCTGAATGCCATCCAGCGGCAAAGCAACCTGCTTACCCAGATGATTGACTACCTGGAAGGCATTCACACTGCTATGTCTGGCTTACAGAGATGTTTTCAGGTTCTGGCCTCCTCCCTCACAGCTGCCCTTCACCCATCCCAACCTTCCACCTCCCCTTCTGTCCCTTCCCCAGCCCAACTCCCTATTTCCATTCCTATCCCAAGCACACCTAAGCATGCAAACACATCATCAGACACAAGCACCACACACAAAAGCAAAACTTCAATAAAATGAAAACATACATGCACACTGCAGACACTCACCTCGCCCACCTACCCCAGCATACCCCCGAGGTGCAACAACAACATACACTGACCCTTCCACAGATACATCCATACCCGCAGACACCCCACCAACACTCACTGACCCCTCCATAGACACAACCGTACCCGCAGACAACACACCAACACTCAGTGAGTCCTCCACAGACACAACCATACCCGCAGACACCACACCAACACTCACTGACACCTCCACAACACCCAGCACATCCACATTACTCCCACCAAAAAAACGCAAACTCTCACAGTCACCCACACAACAGACACCAACACAACACACAGTGCAGACAGCAGACCCACCTCACAGTTCCATTCCCTCTTCCTTCCAACCTGAACTCCATCCTGAACACCCTAACCATTTTTCCCCATGAAGATCTGTTGTTTACCCTTGCCCTTAACCCTGTGACACCTGACCCCTTCCCAAAGTCACAAAAAATGTCTCCCAGACCCAAACCCATCCCTTCCACTTCCCACTCCACCCCTGAAAAACAGCCTCCCCACCACCTGACCCCAGCCCAAAAAAGAAAAAAAAACTTATAAATCTAAACCCAGCCCCAAACCCCCCAAAATCAAGAAGCCCCCTTCCAAGGACAAACCCACTCCTCCCTAAACCTCTCCCCCCCTCCCATAGGGCCATCTTTCAGGTGCCTGCTATGTCGAATGGATGCCCCTTTGTGAGGAGGTTCCCTGGCAGTGTCAGTAAGGGCAAGTTTGGTGGCACAGCCATAGAGTGCTACCATGGACTGGCCATTGGCCTTTCTTTATATGCTTGTGATATACTGTCATTAAAATATTTTCAGCGTTTTGAAGACATTGGTCCTAGCATTACTTTTCTGACTATATGATGTTCTTGTATAGTTAGTGATATAGTTAGTGATGTGTGAGTACAGTTGTGTTTTTTTAAAAATATTATTTTTATTATTGAGAGTTCATCTAGTAATAATCCATATATAAAAGTGCCTGATATATCAGATGTTATTTGTCCAGTTATGTGCTTAACATAAAACATCAAGATTACATATTCAACCAATACAATATAGTTTAAATAGAAAGGGTATAACACAAGCGAAAACATTAAAAACACATATTGCACAATTCCCCATATCACCTACAGATCTCAAGAATGACCCCATTATGTTTGACCTCTATTATCTCCCAGCTTAATTCACATACATTTCCAAAGGGCCTTAAACATAGCATAAGTGCCTGACCTTAGGGCATATCATTTCTCCAATTCTCAGACTCTAAGAAGTTTGGTCTGCCAGTGGCTAAATGTCGGTATGTTCTCACTACACCAGTTTTGAAGTATTAGTGATCTTGCCTCTAAGGCCGAAATAAACAAGCCTTCCGCCTGTAAAGTGCTGACTGTTAAGTTTGGGGAGCATCCAAACATAGCAATATAGTTATCAATGGCTATCCCTGGCCCTAAGTTATATCTACAGTATTTCTCGATCTCCTCCCAAAGTTGTTTAATCTTTGGGCATTCCCAAATAATGTGGGTCCAACTATCCCTCTTCTGCTGAGCAACGAAAGCATTTATCTTCTATCTGGGGGTATATACTGTGCAGAAAAGCTGGGGTCTTATACAATAACCATTTGGTATAAAATTGCATCCTCCAGAAATTGGCAGCTTTTAGTAAAGTTGTATTGAATTTGTTGATTCTGCTCCAGACAAACCTTGAGATCTGAAATTCCTCTTTAGTATACCATTTATCTCGGGCCTTTTCATACACCCTCTTGTCTTTATGCTCCCTAAGGATTTGTAGCCAACCACTGGTTTATCTACATGTAGTTGATTCCAAGAGGGCTTCACTAAGGTCTATCTTAGCAAAGAGCGTACCTGAATCTATATTTTTTAAGAAATGTTTAACTTGAAGGAACAATCATTTAAGTATGTCTTTATAACAACTCAGGCCGCATTCAATCTCTGTCCATTTTTTCCAAGAATCAATATTAATAAAATCTTCCACTGATGTATATCCATTTTCTTCCCATTTCAATAATATGTTAGGTTCAACAAGCCGCTGTTCCCCAACATATAGGTCTGCCAGACGTGTGGATCCGTTTATCAACGGCATATTGTAAAACTTAAACAGTTTGTAATGCATTTGGAATTGTTGAAAATAGAAAGTTAAAAAGCGGTAAAATTGACATGCGTATTAGCCCTACTCGACCAATTATTGGAAGTGGTAATTGGTTCCATTTTGCGCATAATCGCTTGATCTTTTGTATTAATGGAACATAATTCAATATATATGTAGATCATTTATATTTTCAGTGACAAATATGCCTAGATATCGTTTAGGCCTTGAGTTATAAAGTGGCTGATATTCAGGTATTAATGAATCTTGTTAACAATTACAGAGTAAAATTTCGGTTTTGGCGTTATTTTATACCCACCTACTGCTTGAAACTCCCTGAATATTGCAACGATTTCCTTTTGAATATTCTCCCCAGGTTTAAGGAAGAGGGCAATGTCATCCACATGGAGTTGTGCTTGTTTCATCCCTGATTCCTGATCCAGTTGAAGTGGTTAGTATGAAGTGACCTTGGAAACAGTGCTGGAGTTACATAGGACAAGGGGACATTTTTGATCGGTGCCTATGTGGGATAACATCCAAATTGGGCAGACATTGCATTGGGTGACATGTTATATGATAAGTATTTCAGCTTGTCCTGCCCACTGTCAATGTCATTTTGCTTACCCTTCTCCCTATGATGTAGATTGGGTATGTGTTAGGTGGGTTGGTGTTAGATATTTGTGTAGCCACACATGGAGGGTGTCAACTTGTCATACCTTTGTGTAGTTCTGCATGGACATGTGTCCATTTTGCAGTGTGTACCTTACAGCTACTTCATCTAGATGTGTGCCCTATGCTGTAAGTGCTGTGTTTGCTTTCGTAAGTCGCACTTACCCATTGCCTACACATGCCTGGCACTTGGTTATGCTATTGGTTGTCCCTGATATACTTCAGTTTCCAGGTCCAGTGCACATGGAGTTTGTCAGTCATGTGCAAAATGTTCTGTGGCTTAGGGCCTCAACCTTTCGGAGTTCCCCCTGATAGAGGCATATCTATCCTACAGAGAGTGTTTTCATGGTGCCCTTAGGATGGTTCTCATACTGAAACTTTATAATCCCATTGACTGACATTGCCTTTTCATGTGGGTGATTTGTGAGAGTTCAATGCAGAATTGTAGCAGAGAAGGTATGTTTCAGATTAATAACACATCCATACAGATCAAAACAGGACCTGGGGTGTGTACAATGTGAGTGTGTCACATTCACTGTAGCATTTTTGTTAGAGTTTGAATGAGAGGGCCTCAGGGTAGTTGTAGTCACTTCAATCTCACTTTACCAACAATTGACATATGGTCAGCTGCATGAGTGGTGAAGATCTGTTGTAAGAAGGCCTGGGCGGTGAACTCCGCTCCGTTCGTGGAGTTTGCGGAATTTTCTGCACTTCGCACTCTGCAGTGCTTGTGGTGTGCAGAAAACTCTGCTCCGCATAGTGCAGCAGAGTAAGTTGCGATAGCGAGCCGCTGCTCGGGTAGAATTTCTACTCGAGCGGCAGCAAGATCAGCATGAACGGCAGTTTGCACTGCACTCCGCCACTTGTGGCACTTCGCGGAGTTTTTTTGACACTTCGTGGAACTCCGCGAGCTACGCACAGGCGTAGTTGTAACATGGCAGACAAGTGAGATAGGTCATAAAAAGTGTGTCACAGACATTAATAGGTGTGATATTGATGATGAGGTGCTGTTGTGGAACACAATATCATGTACACATCACTATCACTGAATGTAAGTTACAAACGCAAGTCCATTTGTGCACAGTGTGCATGTGCAGTACCAGTGTTTGGCCTTGGAGGACATCCTACAGATGTATTTTTGATTATTGTAATGAAACAATCCCAGACAGGGTCCCTGCATACGTGTAAATTACTTAGGGACCCCAACTCCCTTGCCTGATCAATGGTGGGGCATCGTTTTGCAAAGGAGTCTACGGAAACTGATAGTTGTATGACTTACCGCCGATTTCTTTCACGATGGAGTGGGTTTTGAATGTGGTCAAACAGGTACAGCAGCGGCAGGACGTGTCCAATTGGCTCCATGATGGCAGTAGACGAGTAGAGGTGAGTAGAGGTGATTTTCAGCCTTATATCCCTCCCTTTCCGCCGTCTCAGATGGGTTGGTTGGACCACCAGGGTCACACTGGCTGCAAGCAACTCGTAATTGGGCCTGCGGTTTCACTGGCGGTCCGAGCCTTCCACATCCTCATAGGCCTATTCCACGGCCACCGTGGTCTGCAATGTGCTCGCGGTCTCAGGAATTCAGCCGCAGCCTTTGCAAAGGCAACAAGACCAACTCGTAATACGGAGGTTGGACCACTGAGCTCGCAGCAGTCAGACTGCAGGTACGGCGGTCCACGGACCGCCAAACTTGTAATCAGGCCCTAAATTCTGTGTTGTACTGCTAATTAGCATTAGTTGATTATAGTACTGATATGAAGAGAATAATATGTACAAATGCCTATATGCTTTTTTAATAATAAATACGGAGTACCGCAGTATATCATGTAAGTTTCTCGAGAGTACTGTGATACCGCAAAAGTTTTTTTTTTAAAAGAACCCATATGTTTTTAGATTTACTCCTCTTCCTGTTAGGTTGGCTCTTAAAAGAGCCTTTCATTAGAAGTGTGTACTTTGGATTTAGATTGCTTGAGCAGGCATTGCTGAAGGTTATTAATAAACTCATTATTGCCATCGGTGGTAAAATGGACACCATCAGGAGGTTATAGGTCAGTTTTTGAAAAGACAATGTTTTGGTGATATATCAAAGACATGCTGTGATCTCTTAGGACAGCAGACAGTTTTGTTTATATGTATGCACGTTTTCACATATTTTTTTAGCATTTTCTAATGAGTACTTCCATTTTATCCTTTGGCAAGTATTTGAAAACACAAAATGGGTGTGAGGAAATCGAGTCATTAAAGATGTAAACGCCCTTCTCATCTATCTTTCAATTCAAACACCAGTGAGGTGACCAATATCATTGCCTCCACGATGAAGAATTATAAATTGGGGATGCTCACAAGCACTAACAGAGGAAATGAGAGGTATGAAGTTATTCCATCTTAAACCTCTTTCAGCTGCCCATGTGATTGCAATGTTTGCGAAACCTAAATTTTTCTCAATTCCACTCTTCTTGGCATACTCTCCAGCCCAAAAGATATAACTGTGCTGAATGATCCTCACACAAACCATCTTTTTTTAAGAGTATCACAAACCCTCAAGAAACACTGACGTAATCTAGGAAAGTTAATGGATGTACTGGCCTAGGCCACTGTCCAATTAGATACTATTTGAGATATTACATGTGCGAAAGAAACAGTGTGATTGGGTATATATAAGATTGGGCTAGTAACATAGCTCAAACAGTACTAAAGATCTCATTATATAACAAATAGACTCGACTGTAGACTTTAAGAATATTATAGTCTACCTACAATGATTTCAGTGATATTTAAGGTCATATCACCATATAAACCAATACACTATAGGATCAGAAGGGAAAGCCACCATTTATGTTATGTACTGGGCGCTTTGTCGACACCACCTGGGAAATAGAGACGCATTTAAATTATATGATAAAATAAACTAATAGTTTGCAATCTAACAAGCACAATTGAGCTGCAACACACATTGCTATTGGATTATTTTCTCCATTATGTTACGAACATAGACCAATACTACTAGACTTATGCAAACAGTATTTACATAAGGGGCAAAAATGCAGTGTGATTTTACAAGGCACTTTGGATGTAGAAAAATAAAACTAATGATGACATTGGGAAATTTGACTATATTAAGGAACCAAAACACAATGCAAGACCAATGGGAGGATTTTAGGTAAAAAATGTGGTTTGTTATTATGAATTCCTTTTGGACGTTCAGTACAACTCGACGTGGAAGAAGCACAGTATTAAAACCGCATTTTTCACAATCCATTTGCTTTGTGTTTTTCTACTGTGTTTGATAAAGAATAAAATATAATGTTTATTAGCACCATGCTGGGCGATAAATGAGGAGCAGGGTGAACACTGAGTTAGAGTGCTACCCCAAGCTATTGCCGGTGGTTACACATATTGTAAGCAGCCTCCCATCACCTCTTGTGTGTTTCATGTATCACCATAAGTGACACGGGCATGCCAAGACGTGGCTCCCATGCTCACTGCGTCACTAGAACAAAGCTGCACCCGGCTGACGACCCCAAACTAAGGCAAAACCGGTCCTGGGTTGCTTGTATTGTACTTCAGGTAGGACCTGGCTAGGCAGTTTGGGCTGGATTGTTTCCATGAGGATCACAATCATGTGTGATTTGCATAATACTGGGTCCAAAATTAGATGTCATGGTAAGCAAAAGAAGGATGGATTGGAGTGCAAGCAGCCTCCCATCACCTTTTGTGTGTTTCATGTACCACCATAAGTGGCATGGGTATGGACAGATGTGGGTCCGTGCTCACTGTGTCTCTGTAACCAAGCTGTACCCGGTTGATAAGCGCATAACTAGGGCAAAGTCGCCCCTGGGTTGCTTGTGTTCCGTTTCAAGGAGAACCTGGCTTGGCAGTTCGAACTGCACTGTTCCCATGAAGAGCAGGGTCAAGATTATTTTGCATATGGCTCAGGGCAAAACTGAGGTGGCATGGTGAGCAAAACAAAAATGACTTTGAGTGCTACCCTGAGCTATTGCTAGTGGGTAGACTTATTGCAAACAGACTCCCATCACCTTTTGTGTATTGGGGTGATAAATGATAGCATTAATTAGTACCTTAATTGTTACTGCTACATGAACAACACTAACTAAAAACAATTGCATTTATTATGTGTGCATATGAACAAATGAGGATGAAATGGATTACAACTTAGGGGCCGATTCCGATTCGGGCCGGAAAACGTACCGACCGACTCGGAGCCGGAATAAATACCGACTGACACGTACCGGTGCAGCCCGACCCGCAAAGTACGATGAAAAGCGTGCTAAATCCGACCGACTCGTACGGAACACAAGCCGAACGACCGAGCCGCGTGGAAAACAGCCATCCGGCCGGAAAAGCACGCGAATCGAACCGACCGACACGCACCAGGAAGAATCCCGAACGAAACGTACCCGCGAACTCCGACCCGCCAAGTACGATGCAACGCGTGGAAAACACGACCGAGTCGCACGGAGCCCAAGCCGCACGACCGACACGCATTCAAAACTGCGAGCCGAAGCAACCCAAAACCCCGCGACCGACGCGTACGCAGCACAGAAAACAGCACAAACACAGCGTGAACGAATCTGAGAGGCTCGCACGAGACAACTGGAGGGTCCGACTCGGTCACAAGAACGTCTCCTACATGCACAAAAAGAACCAAGGAAAAAAAACACAAAAAAGGCCAAACAAGCTATCACAAAGCAAATAAATACTGGGGGGGGGGAAACAGGGAACAAAGACACACCCACAACTCCACCCATATAAAGGACACAAATCCCTACCATGATCCCTTGCAAATTCTAATTACCTGCCAGCACTCAACACCAACAGACAGCAACCACACACACACTCACAGCTCATCCATCACACAAGCCACACACCAGCAGCACCACAACAAATAGCACCCTCACATACACCCAGCAAAACACACACTCACACACCCTCACTTGCACACCAACACACACATCACACACCAGAACCACCCAACACCATGCCCCCAAAGAAGAATCACGAGTTCCTAGATAGTGAATTGGAAGTCCTGGTAGATGAGATCCTCAGGGTAGAGCCACAGCTGTTTGGCACATTGGTCCAACAGACACCCATGGCGCAGAAAACCAAGATGTGGGAGAGGATCGTCGACAGGGTGAACGCACAATCACCATGTTTGCGCACAAAGGTAGACATCCAGAACAGGTGGTATGACGTGCGCAGGAGGGTCAAGGAGCTGTTGAAGAAGGACTAAATCTTGAGCCAACACACCGGCAGTGGCCCTCCTGCCAAACCACTATACCTCAGGCCCTGGGAGGAGAAGGTGTGGGCCATCCTACCACCAGTGAGCGTCTATGGACTAGAAAACATCCCAGAGCCTAGTGAGTACACAACAAATGTACACAATATTGTGCCACAATACACACACATCACTGTCAAGGGGAGAGTCAAACCATGCACCCTTAGCAAATACACACCAACCAAAACAGATCATCCCAAAATGTGTATGTCAGCCAGATAAACACAATACATGCCAGCTCATAGTGAAATGTAACTGTGTCATGACATGTACAAACCTAACAACAAATAGAGCTAGGCAGTGGCACAAATATAACCAACAAACACAGTCAGACATGTAGCCACCACCACAACACCACCTCACAGGGAAGCTCACTGAAAGGAAGGAATACTGTGTATGCTGGGCAAGTCAGTGTAGCCAATAGCATCATGGGAGTCGTAGTCACAGAAATTGCCCACCCTCACAATGCGCACATCAACACCACCATGAACCATGCACACATCACAGGCAGTGCAAAACAACTGACAAGATGGCTGACACTGGCTACTGCTGTGGGGAGCACAAGGCCCTGCTGGCAACTGTGCACCAACCAACAGCAGGACACCACTGACTGGCATCCTGAAAGACAACTTGCACTCCCTGCAATGGAAGCACGTTCCATGGTGGGATATCTGGCTGGGTGGGAAGAAGGACTCACAGCACTGACCATAGTCACCAGCAGCTCCACCCACACCCCCCCCCCCAACACAAACTACACACAACTCACCTGGGAGAAAGCATTGCCTCACACACCAATCAAATATCCCACAAAGAACCACAACCCTGGGTCATGCAGTGCCTCATTGTAGCGCATCTGGGCTGGTGTCACAGGGTTCCTGAGGGGCGTCAGCAACCACGGCATGTTGGGATATCCGGAGTCACCCACATACAGACAATTGCACATTAGCTGAGTTGGAAAAGAGGGTGGAACACTACATTGCAGAACACACACAATGGTACAAAGTCAGAACACACCAACAAACCAGGCACGCTGGTTCCGCATCTGTGACATCATCCTCGGGATGCAACTACTCCTCATCACGTAGGCATCGTGTGCAGAACCGGGGAAACGGGCACACACGTGTGAGATGGTCATATCTGCAAGACAGACCACCAGTGCATTGACCGAGTGGTAGTGCTTGCGGTTCCTGTATGCCTGCTCCTGGGCCTGTGGTGGTACCAAAGCCACATGTGTCCCATCAATGGAGCCAATGACATGCGGCATCCTCCCCAGGGCATAGAAGTCACTCTTCACGCCAGTCAGTTGCTGGAGTCTAGGGAAATAGATGTACTGGTTCAGGTATATCAACATAGCCTCCAATACATCGCGGAGCACACGGCTGAACATGGTCTGTGACATCGCACCAGCAGTCGCCAGAGTGTGTTGAAAGGTACCGGTGGCAAAGAAGTGTAGGGCTGCCATCACCTTCACCTTGGGGGTTAGCGCTGTAGGGTTCGGCCGGCCAGGTTGCAAGTGTGGTGCCAAGCGCACTGCCAAATCATCAATCAGCTGCCTGGTGAAGCGGTACCTTTGGATGCTGTCACGTTCCACCATCGTTGCCAGGTCAGGGAATGGTCTATGGACAGCTGGTGCCCTGCAGTGCATAGGTGAAGAAAGAAAGATTGTCAGTCACCCCACATATGTGGCATTGAACACACTCAATATCACATGATACATCATTATGAGGCACAAGTACATGATGTGTGCAGTTCCGTAAGGACATGTATGGCACATACATGGCCAACATCCAACATCACAGTTCAACAAGTGGCATCAATAAGTCCCAGGTTGTGCCATTGGGTATCATGAGGACGTGTCACATTTCCCATCTCCTGCTGCCACGTAACAAACACACCCCACAGTGACATGTGAGGACAGATGTGCCCCAGGCATCACAGCCCAATGACAGGTAGATTCCCAGGGACCCTCTATTGCCACATGGACACTGGCATGACATGGCGTATCATGTATACACCACAGCAAAACAACCATGACCCCCACAGGTAGTGGTCCCTGTTGCCTCGGCAGGACAGACATGGATGTCTGTGACACACACACGCACAACATCAAAGTCCATGCACAAACAACGTGGATGTGGAGACTGTCTCCCATTGTGCACATGAAATCAGAGACATTGTAAACACAACATGCACACAGACTGTGGAGGACCATCACTATTGTGCCAATGGGTCAGCCTGGGTTAAACATCCCGTCCCACATGGGACTCAGGGGGCATGTGACATGACATACACATACACCACCGTGAAATGTGACCATGCCACATGCTCAGATATGAACAGTTGCACATCACAGTGGTCATGTACACGAAACACCAAGGATACTGTCCCCATGAACACGTGCACAGCCTGGGGGTGACACCCACAGAACAACATGTTCACCCCCATACACGGAATAGGTAATGCAGCCTTACATGCCTTAGGATACAGTTTGGACAGGCTGAGGTGTTGTAGGTGTGCCCCTCACTCCCTGGGAAGTATATGTGGCTGGCATATGTTCACCTGTGACAGGCATGGTGACATATGCCAGTGACATGTACAGGGACACGTTGGACAGCAATGGACCGATCGGTGCGCACACATTGGCCATTGCATTCAATGTGTGCTGGTACGCGTTGTATTCGCAATACGCGTTGGACAGCAATGGACCGATCGGTGTGCACACATTGGCCATTGCATTCAATGTGTGCGGGTACGCGTTGTATCCCGGGTACGCGTTGAACAGCAATGGACCGATCGGTGTGCCCGGCCGGCCCATTGCATTCAATGTGTGTGGGTACGTGTTGTATCCTAGGTACGCGTTGAACAGCAATGGACCGATCGGTGTGCCCGGCCGGCCCATTGCATTCAATGTGTGCGGGTACGCATTGTATCCCGGGTACGCGTTGAACAGCAATGGACCGATCGGTGTGCCCGGCCGGCCCATTGCATTCAATGTGTGCGGGTACGCGTTGTATCCTAGGTACGCGTTGAACAGCAATGGACCGATCGGTGTGCCCGGCCGGCCCATTGCATTCAATGTGTGCGGGTACGCGTTGTATCCCGGGTACGCGTTGAACAGCAATGGACCGATCGGTGTGCCCGGCCGGCCCATTGCATTCAATGTGTGCGGGTACGCGTTGTATCCTAGGTACGCGTTGAACAGCAATGGACCGATCGGTGTGCCCGGCCGGCCCATTGCATTCAATGTGTGCGGGTACGCGTTGTATCCCGGGTACGCGTTGAACAGCAATGGACCGATCGGTGTGCACCCATTGGCTATGGCCTGGCCTGGCAACGGACGCGTTTTCAAATTTTGAACGAGTCTGATGCTGGAAATTCAGTTGGTCACCCACAACAATGTTGCAAATTCATGGGTGTCATGAAGTTGAACTTTTGAAGGATGCTGTGGGCGTGTGTAAGTGGTGCAATTCCATGGATTGGCCAGATTCAGAAGATGCTAACGACTTGGACCTATCACTTTGGACACATGGGACAGTAACTGCCTCTGCAGCACACATATAATGCTGGCTGTTCCCCTGAGAGCTCACTTGCCTGCACTACATGCTCCAGGACGACGTCTGCCACCACCACTGCTGCTGTATCTGCACCCTCTGGACCCTGCAATGGCACGTACTGTGGAGAGAGCCCCAGCCTTCAGCACTGAGGAGAACCAGGCCCTGCTGGACAGCCTCCTTCCACAGTACTGCAAGCTGTATGGGACAGCAGGGGAGCAGGTGAGTGTTCTGTCCACTGCCTTCCTAAATGTGCATGTTGTCTGACTAGCAAGGCTAACAGTCTGCACGCCACTGGCTAGCAGGCTCACTGAGTAGTTGTGACCCCCCATAGTGTGTAGTTACATGCACTGGACAGGTATAGTGCAGTGACAGTGCATTTAAACAAGGTTTTACTTCCCAGGCAATGATACCATGTAGTTACTGCTGGCATACTGTCCATGGCCATCGTTGCACTGCCTGTGTACATCATGTGCCCCTGTGATTGAGACATGTATACACAACTGTGTAATGCACGGATATGTTGCATGTGTAGTAATAGCATTCTCACTTTGTCATCCTCACAGGTTGATGCCCACCAGAAGCAGAAGATATGGCTGACCATCGTCCGGGCAGTGAGATCCGTGGGGGACTACAAGCGCCGGATCCGCAACTGCCAGAAGAGGTGGCAGGACCTTCGGGGCTGGACCCGGAGGATCGCACGGGTCCAGCTGAAGCTGTCGCCTCCTCGCAGGAGGGGCGGACACCGGACCCTGACCCCCACATGCTCAGGATCCTGGCGGTGGTCTTCCCTGATCTGGATGGGCAGCTGAAGGCCAGGGAGCAGCACGGAGGGGGTGAGTCCATGACTGCATTGTGTACTCTGTCTGCCATGCTATGTGCCCTCCTCTGGCCTGGTTAAACTTCCACAGCACATCAGTCATGTGGTCCAGGACCCATGTCCTCGATTGTGCACTGCCCACTCCTCATCTGATACCCAGGTGTGGCCCTTGCAGTCAGGGAATTGTGTCACTTGGGTACTGTGTCCTTGCAGTTTGCTTGACTCAAGGTGGGGGACAGCATCTGTTCCCCTAACTGTGGTGGGCATCATGGGTGGGTCCATTGCTTACACAATGCCTGTGTTCTGACATGTAATCTGCGTGTTACTTTGATCTGTGGTCCAATTGCTGAGCTGATCCACCACATGTGCCTGGGGTAACTGGCACACACCCAAGCTGCGGGTGGGAGCAATGTTTGGGCCCCAGGAGTGTGTATATTACGTGTGTCACACATACTTAGCCAGCTGCCTGCTGTCCAGGGTTCATCCCTCATTCATGTGGGGCAGGACAGTCATGCCTACTCCAGGCCATGCAATGCACTCTGTACTCCCACTCCCGTGTATCAGCTGACACGTTGTGCTCAGTGATATGTCCCCTCAGGTGTCAGCCTCTGTGTCAGTGTGCTGTGGCTTCGATGTCAGTACTGCTGGGGTGTTTATCGGTTGGGGCTCAGCATGCCACCGGAGATGTGACCATAGGAGACGATACTTGTGTGACACATAGGTGTTTGAACACCTGGCTGTGCAGACTGGGGTATGCGAAAGTGAGGTCCATGCAGCTGTTTCCCATTCACAGCAGATTGTGAGGTGCTCAGGTTCAGAGGCTTGTGTTACAGGTCACCCATATGTCCAATCAGTATGACCTGGACAGATAAGGGTTCAGATGATGTGGTGTGTGGGGGATGTACATGTGCACTTGTTCAGCTCCAGGACTTCCATTCCCCATGACCTACTATTGTGACACAGTGCAGACCGTTGTTGTGTGGCTGCCCTGCCCATGTGACTGGAGACAGTGATGTATGACTTAGCAGGCATGCCTGTGCCATGGCATGTGACTTCCTATGAGTGATCCTGCAGGGGAGTGACATGTGCTACATGCACACCATAGTGGCAATGGCTATCAGCACATGGGTGCATCGTGGTGTCTGTCGCTGGTATGCATCACATGCATTTCATATATCTGACTCTGGGCATCACTTTCATCCGGGCACCTGTACTGACTCAGTGGCAGGAGTTGTGATGTGTGCATGTTCACATGCTTCACCGTGTTCTCTGCACCGTCCAACTACTGTGTAGGTGGTGCATGTGTCCACACTGGGGTATTGCCAGCCAACGGACGCCAGACAGATGGGTGCAAGGCCAGGTGTGATGTGAGTGCCATGGTTGCCGATCAGACTGACAATTGGCTTCTCCTATTCTGTTTGGGCAATTTTAGCAATGTTCAACTAAGGATGCCAGGCCTTGCTCTGTATTGTGCTGTACTTACTGTGGTGTGTGCGTTCGGTGCAGGTGACTGATGTCTGTCTGTCTCCCTATTGTTTGCAGATACATCCACGGCCACAGGAGGGGACAGCTCCACGGACCAGGAGGAGCCGCAGAGCCAGACTGGGTCAACAGCCGAGGAGTGGTCGGAGGGACCCAGTGGCAAGGAGGGCGAGGGGAGCAACACCGAGGAGTCCTCAGCACCATCCACCTCAGCTGAGGACCACAGCAGCTCGGAGGATGACTCCCGGTGTCAGCAGCCACCACACCCCAGGTAGTGTTGCTGTCCCCGCCACCACCACCGCCCTCCCATCGGCTCCCATTCCCGAGGTCCGTGGAGGCTCCCATGTTCGGGAGCGTGTCTCCTTCGGGCCAGGCACCGCACCCCCTGCCCCTGTGTCCCCTGCTGCCCTGAGTGAGGAGTCTGTACCTCCTTCGCCAGCTCCATGTAGGGCAGACAGCGATGCTGAGTGTCCTCCATGCACACACCACTCTGTTGACTCAGCTGGTGTCGTTCATGGAGGGCATCTCATCGGGTATGTCTGCCCTACAGAGGGGCAATAGGTCCATGGACTCCTCCCTGACGGCAGCAGTGTCCCTCCTCCAACAGTCCCTCACCCCTCCTGTCTCTGCCCCATCCACACTCCCCAGCACCTTACCTGTCCCAAGCACACACACACCGGCACAGGCACACACCAGCACAGACACGAGCAGCACACACACACACACACACGCCACAGACAAGACGCACACGCACGCACAGTCAGGGGACTGAAACCACACTCACAGGGGATGGGGCCCAGTCACACACACACGCATCCACGAGCACTGCGCAGTCCACAGTTGCCTCTCCCTCCAAAGCCCCCTCCGTTGCCTCACCTGTAACCACAAAGACCCAGCGGCTCTTCCTCAGTGACCTCGGCCTCTTCCCCTCCGATCCAGCTGATACAGCATTCAGGGGGAAGAGGAAGCCCACCCACACGGAGCAGAGTGCCCCTCGCCACCGGACACCCTCCCCCAGGCGCAGACCGACTGACGTCCCCATCCGCAAGTCCCCCTGGACCCGGAAGAGCAAGACCCCGCCGCCGCCCTGCAGCTCAGGCACCAAGTCTCCTTCCTCCATCCCTCAGGCCCCCACTCCACAGGTGCCCCCACCACACCCTGCCCCAGGTTCCCCCACCCACAGATACACCATCCCCAAAAGGATCAGGCCTTCTCCCCTGCCACTTGCTCTTCCGGCCCCACACCCCCGCTGCGCTTGTCTGTGCCACTGGTGTGGAGACGGTGTCCTCCCCCTCTGTCCTGCCCACCTTACCTGATCCCCATTCTCCTCCCCTGGAGGTAGGCACTGCAGTGGAGTCCACTACCACCCTGTCTGACTTGGGCACTGCAGTGGGGAACCTGTCCACTCCATCTGCACGGTCCCCTGCAGTCTTGCCAGCACCCACACCATCAGAGTCATGCCCCCCAGTTGTGCCGGCACACACCATGTCAGACACCTCCACTGCAGTTGTCAGTGGCTCTCCAGCACCCACCACCCCTTCCCTGCCTCCTTATGGTGAGCCATGATCCTGTCCCTGCGGTGCCTGGCCTGCCCCCCCATATGCCCCTCCGAGGGGATTGTCCCTGGCTTTCATCAGTGCAGGCATGCGTAGGGTGACATCTGCCACTGTCACCCTGTTTTGACTTTCAAGTTGGACTGGCCATTGGCCTTTGTTAATTTTTTGCTGGACATCAACTGTTAGACCCACATATGCTGAATAAAGCACCTTTCTGTTCTCTAGTGCTTTTGCTTCTGATGTACATGTTGTTGATGATGCTAACCATGCCCTTGCTGCAGTGATGGTGATATTTGGTCTCATGATAATGAAGTGTTACTGTGCAGGAACACATGTGGTCCAGGGGAATGTGTCCAATCCTGTGGTGTATCCATGTCATCCTTAGCAGCATCTGAGGGTGTCATGTGTTCAATATTTGGCAATGGGATTTCCTACTTACATTAGCAATTTCACATCTGTGGCTTCCACCCCTGCACATCTGTTGTGCCTGCCATTGTTCAATTTGTCTACTTCCCTGACCGTGTGGCCATCTCCACTGGACATGCAGGTTTGGGCATCAATGGGGAAGGACTCATCTGTGTTGTCAGTGCAACATTGCTATACAAGTGTGTTGGATCTGTGCTGATGATTTCGTTGGCACTCCCATGACCAGGCTGATGTGACGGGAGCATTCATTTGGTGCTAATTGTTGACTGTGTGACCAAGTGCTCAGCTGACATGATGGAGCCCTACTGAGGCAACATATGGCACAGCTTTCCTCACACAGGAGTGGAGTCCCCTCATGGCAGTGTGTACTCCTGTGACATTGCCTGCGCCCAAGGTGTGTGTTATATGAGCATGTCTGTGTGTTCACTTCCGTTTTGCTGTGCATGCTGGGATCCCTAGTGTTGTACCTGTTTGTGATGCTTGCTGAGTTGACCTATCTTCCCCCAAGTCTTCTCCCTGGATTCTCTGTGATGTGGGTGCATGGCACATTACTGGTCATCAGGGTGTCACCCATAGGTGTGTTTGCTGTCAGTGCTGAGTTTGTGTGCAGACGCAGATGGGTCACAGTCAGGATTCCCCTTGGCACTTGTTGTTTACACCTGTCATGTGATTTCCAGTTTGTGTTATCTTTCAGTGATTGTGACACGTTGTGTGTGTGACTGCTGGCACTCCTCAGGGTCCGGGCTGCAATGTTGGTAGTTGTCTATGTGTGTTCTTTGTGGGTGTCCTTGGCTTCTTCATTGGTGTGTGACTGTGGCTGGGATCCCATTGGTTGGTGTGGTATTGCCGTCATGTCCATGTAGAGCGTAGTATGCAGTGTATCAGACATTCAGGAGTCTTGTTGAGTGGCCATGTGTGATGTGTTTCTGCACCTTGGTTCCCACCCACCAGCCTGGGATTGTCATGGGTGCATGTGCAATGTCACCAGTGCATGTGTGCTTCACTACTGCACATTGTTGGAGGTCGAGGTGTGTGGTGTTGAGTGTGTGCAGATGAGAGTTGTTGCCCGGCTAGACCCCTGCCTCCATGTTGGCCTTGGCTTACTGGCCCTGCTGATTGATTTGTGCTTGTGTAGGTGTGATGGTAGTTTGTTGCTCAGGACACATGACTGTGGTTCACAGTGTGAACGACATTTAGCTTTGTCATCACAGTGGGATTGTAATGCAGCCCAGGGTCACCACATTGTGGGGTCCCTGTGGGTAGTGCTGTGGTGTGTCTGTGTCTTGCTGTGTCAGTTGCTGTTCCTACATGCTTGTGTGACATGTGTGATTTGTGCTCCCTCTCATCTGACAATGCCTGATTGCCCACATAGGGGATTTGGATCCATGAGTTACCTTTGTGTGACACTGTATGCACAACTGTGTAATTGGTATTCAGGCCTCCTCATGTGTTGTGTGGTTGCCTGGGGACACTGGCACCCCCCCACCCTCACCTGTTGTGTTTGATGTGCAGTGTGGGTCTGCCTGTTTGTGTTTGTGTATCTGCACCACTGCATTGGCATATCTTTGGTGTGCCATTGGCTGTATGTTGTTTGGTGGGTTTCCCCTGCTGTCCCTGGGACTCCTAGGTCATCAGTCAGCACAATGATCATTGTGTGTATGTCCCATTGCTGCCATGGTATGGTATCTGTTCACCTCACATCTACAGTCTCCACAGGGTATCTGCATTTGTGTGCCCATTGGTGCAAATATGTGGGTCTGCATTCTGATGGTCACTTCTGTCATTGTGTCATTGATGAATGTTGACAGTGTCAGCCCCCATGGGTGTTGTTTGTCTGCACATGGCCAAAGGTATGTCTTATTTGCACTGCAGTATTTGCCTCCCCCAATCTATGTTGCAATGGGACACATGCACTACTTTGCCACTGATGTGTTTTATGTTCTGTGACCAGGAATCATCCATGCAGTTTGGCAGTTGCAGCTTTTTCTTTGTCAACACTTGCATTTTGGTCACTGTGATGATGGGGGTTTAGGTCCCCATTGCCACAATGTTGAAAATGTGCTTCAGCTATGGAACCCACACTTACCTTTTGATCACTGTGATGATGGGGGTTTAGGCCCCATTGCCACACTGTTCAAAATGTGCTTCAGCTATGGACCCCACACTTACCTTTTGGTCACTGTGATGATGGGGGTTTAGACCCCATTGCCACAATGTTCTGAATGTGCTTCAGCTATGGGCCCCCACACTTACATTTTGCTCACTGTGATGATGGGGGTTTGGACCCCATTGCCACAATGTTCAAGATGTGCTTCAGCTATGGACCCCACACTTACCTTTTGGTCACTGTGATGATGGGGGTTTAGACCCCATTGCCACAATGTTCTGAATGTGCTTCAGCTATGGGCCCCCACACTTACATTTTGCTCACTGTGATGATGGGGGTTTGGACCCCATTGCCACAATGTTCAAGATGTGCTTCAGCTATGGACCCCACACTTACCTTTTGGTCACTGTGATGATGGGGGTTTAGACCCCATTGCCACAATGTTCTGAATGTGCTTCAGCTATGGGCCCCCACACTTACATTTTGCTCACTGTGATGATGGGGGTTTGGACCCCATTGCCACAATGTTCAAAATGTGCTTCAGCTATGGACCCCACACTTACCTTTTGGTCACTGTGATGATGGGGGTTTAGACCCCATTGCCACAATGTTCTGAATGTGCTTCAGCTATGGACCCCACACTAACATTTTGCTCACTGTGTTGATGGGGGTTTGGACCCCATTGCCACAATGGTCATGGCCTGCTTGCATTGTGGGGGCCACACACATATATGTGTGGCACATGTGATAGGGGGTTACATTGTATGTTCAAAGTCATGTTCAGTGTTGTAGGCATTTGACACAGTCTACACACGCTTGTCATGGTGTTGGGGGGATGTCTTTTTCTTGCATTCCCTAGGTTGTGGTGTGCTGGTTGTGTCATGCATTGTCCATCCTATGAGTGGGGGTGGTGTTGGTGGTAGGCATCTGGCACCCCCTTGGTAAGGGTGGTAGTAGTGGTAGGCATCTGGCACCCCCTGGGTAAGGGTGGTAGTAGTGACAGGCCTCCAGCCCCCATGGGTAGAGGTGGTAGTAGTGGTAGGCATCTGGCACCCCCTGGGTAAGGGTGGTAGTAGTGACAGGCATCCAGCCCCCATGGGTAGAGGTGGTAGTAGTGGTAGGCATCTGGCACCCCCTGGGTAAGGGTGGTAGTAGTGACAGGCATCCAGCCCCCCATGGGTAGAGGTGGTAGTAGTGGTAGGCATCTGGCACCCCCTGGGTAAGGGTGGTAGTAGTGACAGGCATCCAGCCCCCCATGGGTAGAGGTGGTAGTAGTGGTAGGCATCTGGCACCCCTGGGTAAGGGTGGTAGTAGTGGTAGGCATCTGGCACCCCTGGGTAAGGGTGGTAGTAGTGACAGGCATCCAGCCCCCCATGGGTAGAGGTGGTAGTAGTGGTAGGCATCTGGCACCCCCTGGGTAAGGGTGGTAGTAGTGACAGGCATCCAGCCCCCCATGGGTAGAGGTGGTAGTAGTGGTAGGCATCTGGCACCCCTGGGTAAGGGTGGTAGTAGTGGTAGGCATCTGGCACCCCTGGGTAAGGGTGGTAGTAGTGACAGGCATCCAGCCCCCATGGGTAGAGGTGGTAGTAGTGGTAGGCATCTGGCACCCCTGGGTAAGGGTGGTAGTAGTGGTAGGCATCTGGCACCCCCTGGGTAAGGGTGGTAGTAGTGGTAGGCATCTGGCACCCCCTGGGTAAGGGTGGTAGTAGTGACAGGCATCCAGCCCCCCATGGGTAGAGGTGGTAGTAGTGACAGGCATCCAGCCCCCATGGGTAGAGGTGGTAGTAGTGGTAGGCATCTGGCACCCCTGGGTAAGGGTGGTAGTAGTGACAGGCATCCAGCCCCCATGGGTAGAGGTGGTAGTAGTGGTAGGCATCTGGCACCCCTGGGTAAGGGTGGTAGTAGTGACAGGCATCCAGCCCCCCATGGGTAGAGGTGGTAGTAGTGGTAGGCATCTGGCACCCCTGGGTAAGGGTGGTAGTAGTGACAGACATCCAGCCCCCATGGGTAGAGGTGGTAGTAGTGACAGGCATCCAGCCCCCCATGGGTAGAGGTGGTAGTAGTGGTAGGCATCTGGCACTCTCTGGGTAAGGGTGGTAGTAGTGACAGGCATCCAGCCCCCCATGGGTAGAGGTGGTAGTAGTGGTAGGCATCTGGCACCCCTGGGTAAGGGTGGTAGTAGTGACAGGCATCCAGCCCCCCATGGGTAGAGGTGGTAGTAGTGGTAGGCATCTGGCACCCCCTGGGTAAGGGTGGTAGTAGTGACAGGCATCCAGCCCCCATGGGTAGAGGTGGTAGTAGTGGTAGGCATCTGGCACCCCCTGGGTAAGGGTGGTAGTAGTGGTAGGCATCTGGCACCCCCTGGGTAAGGGTGGTAGTAGTGACAGGCATCCAGCTCCCCATGGGTAGAGGTGGTAGTAGTGGTAGGCATCTGGCACCCCTGGGTAAGGGTGGTAGTAGTGGTAGGCATCTGGCACCCCTGGGTAAGGGTGGTAGTAGTGGTAGGCATCTGGCACCCCCTGGGTAAGGGTGGTAGTAGTGACAGGCATCCAGCCCCCATGGGTAGAGGTGGTAGTAGTGGTAGGCATCTGGCACCCCTGGGTAAGGGTGGTAGTAGTGACAGGCATCCAGCCCCCATGTGTAGAGGTGGTAGTAGTGGTAGGCATCTGGCACCCCTGGGTAAGGGTGGTAGTAGTGGTAGGCATCTGGCACCCCTGGGTAAGGGTGGTAGTAGTGACAGGCATCCAGCCCCCCATGGGTAGAGGTGGTAGTAGTGGTAGGCATCTGGCACCCCTGGGTAAGGGTGGTAGTAGTGACAGGCATCCAGCCCCCATGGGTAGAGGTGGTAGTAGTGGTAGGCATCTGGCACCCCCTGGGTAAGGGTGGTAGTAGTGACAGGCATCCAGCCCCCCATGGGTAGAGGTGGTAGTAGTGGTAGGCATCTGGCACCTCCTGGGTAAGGGTGGTAGTAGTGACAGGCATCCAGCCCCCCATTGGTAGAGGTGGTAGTAGTGGTAGGCATCTGGCACCCCCTGGGTAAGGGTGGTAGTAGTGACAGGCATCCAGCCCCCCATGGGTAGAGGTGGTAGTAGTGGTAGGCATCTGGCACCCCTGGGTAAGGGTGGTAGTAGTGACAGGCATCCAGCCCCCATGGGTAGAGGTGGTAGTAGTGGTAGGCATCTGGCACCCCTGGGTAAGGGTGGTAGTAGTGGTATGCATCTGGCACCCCCTGGGTAAGGGTGGTAGTAGTGACAGGCATCCAGCCCCCCATGGGTAGAGGTGGTAGTAGTGGTAGGCATCTGGCACCCCCTGGGTAAGGGTGGTAGTAGTGGTAGTCATTTGGCACCCCCTGGGTAAGGGTGGTAGTAGTGACAGGCATCCATCCCCCCATGGGTAGAGGTGGTAGTAGTGACAGGCATCCCGCCCCCCATGGGTAGAGGTGGTAGTAGTGGTAGGCATCTGGCACCCCTGGGTAAGGGTGGTAGTAGTGACAGGCATCCAGCCCCCCATGGGTAGAGGTGGTAGTAGTGGTAGGCATCTGGCACCCCTGGGTAAGGGTGGTAGTAGTGACAGGCATCCAGCCCCCCATGGGTAGAGGTGGTAGTAGTGGCAGGCATCCAGCACCCCATGGGTAGGGGTGGCAGTAGTGGTAGGCATACAGGCCCCTATGTGTATGTGTGGCATTGGTGACGGCCATCCCGCCCCTATGGTGCTGATGTTGCTGGTGTAGGTATTTCTGCATCCCTCTGTGTGTGATGTGTCGGGTACGTGTAGTTTGTTTTTGTTGTTGGTGTCTGACTTACCTTCTGCGCCGTACGCGTCCGTGCCTGTTCCGGTAATAGAGGTAGAATATTGGTAGGATCGGCACGAAGGGATTCATGGTTGGTTCGTCTCGTTCGTCTTTCTCTATGCTTCGCCTCGTCCTCGTCGCTGGCGTGTTCGTCTCGTAGCTGTGGATCGTGTTGTGGCGCGAATCGGAGCTTATGTGCGCCTCGACCGGATGCTTTGACGTGCCGTGCGTAGCGACGAGTTCGGCGCGTACGGGAAGCGCATCGTACTTGTCCGGCCAGACGGGGCTGCATTTTTGCTTCCGTGCGGCTCGATTCTACGATTCCGGATCCGGCTCGGTCGGGGAACAGGACCTGGATTGGGTGAGTACGACTGGGTCGGAATCTATGCTGTTGTGCGCATCGTACTTGCTCGTTCGGAATAATGTGCGGATCGGTCGGGAAACAGGCATTCGCATGGCTTTTTTCCCGACCGAATGGTGTTAGGTGCGCCTCCGACCGAGATCGGAATCGGCCCCTTAGTCTTTTAAATAAAGAACAAATTAAAATTTCAAACTTAGAGTGTAAGAGTACTATTCCTTTACTATATGTACCTGCATATTGTAACTTACCTGTCACCTTCTCCTTTACTCTTCTTTTGTATATATTACTACTTGATCCTGTAAGTGAATAAGTTGCAATAATAACCAGCTCTTTATTATAATGAAATGGAGAATAGTTTCTTCTTTTTGTTTTGTGCATTTTTTGTCAAACTATATGCCAACCGTACCAACTATAAAACCAAAAAAAACATGGCACCCAAAAGGACACCAGAAAACATGCTGCAAAAAAATGAACAAGAACTCTAAGGGTTTTGGGGAGGGCAGCGGTGAGCTATTACAGGCTCCCGGTGGATGTTCAGGTCGCTCTCCCCTGCAACTAGGACTGTTTGGCAATATAAATAGTAGGCTCACTGTCACCACATAAGGCTTAATGATGTTCCGCTGCTGCCTCAGGAGGTTCACATTAACTGTCAAGCCAGGTGGTGGAATGGGGGGTGGTGCAGAAGTACTTGATGACGGGAGTACTTGGTTGGCCACGGCCGAAGTGGATGTCCAGCAGTTGCAATATCCCCTGCTCCAGCAGATGTTCACTCCTTGAATTGCGCCTACTCCATCTCTCTTCTCCTTTGTGCCCGAGCCAACCTGGTGGAATGCATGGCGCGAAGGTGGTTTCACATTCCTACAGATTAAAGGTAAAGGAGATTGAGGCAATAAACGACCACACTTATCATAGCACGAGAGGACAATTAAATGCTTGGTATGGTGCACAGAACCAGAAGTTCAACCCCCCTCAACTTCCAAAGGAAAAATCTCCCAACTTATAATCAATCTACAATGGTTCAGCTCCCTAAAGTATGTAAATCATGTCACTTATGTTAAATAAGAGTTCAGCAAGACTTCCTCAAGTAGTTAGCACTCAGAATGCATGTTTTTTACAATACACAGCATCCATTAGACATATTAGATTAAGAATTCTTTATTCATTTTTTTCTTTTGATAATCCATTTAAAACCATAGCCAACGCGTTCGTCCTCGCGGACTTCTTCAGGGCTCTAGTTGGATTCCTTCTTAAATGGACAAAATATGCTGTTGCATCTATTGTTTTGTATGTATATTGTTTGTGAGACCAGCTGACGCCATCCTCTCAGTTAGGAAGTGAGACTCAGTAATTGCTGTATCGAATCAGTAGTTGAAAAGTGTTCTCAATACTATGAGACCACTCTCACTTCAAATCACACCGCAGGACGCTATGCAAGCAGCAATACTGGAACCTGTCCTTCATCAATAGGACACCAACTGTATTGGAACTATAAATTTGAATACTTTCTGGTTGAAGTGTTGGCAGCCAATCAGAGCTCTGTAGATCTCTGCACGAGCTCGACATTATTCACGAAGTCGTTGCGGCCACAGATATGCAAATTTGGATTTCTCGACAACTACTAAATAGATTAACACCAAATAACTTAAAGCGTGATCTGCGTAACCAATTCTACCTTTCTGCCAAATTTGGTGTAATTCTGTCCTGCGGTTCGGGCTGTAGTCGTGTTCAAACTCCCAGGAAATAACATGAGAAACACACTTTTTTTACCTCCCCTTATTCTCAGCCCCGCTTGCTGGATCACCCCGCAACTTTTTCATGTGCAACAAGAATTACTGGTGCACTTTTTCTGGAAAAGTTTGTGAAGATTCGTCAAATGGTGCCAAAGATAAAGGCAAGTCTAAAAACGCTTTTCCTATAAGTAAGGTAATATGTGTTTGTGTGTATGTGTGTGTGTGCGTGGGCGTGTGTGTGTGTGTGTGTGTGTGGGTGTGCATGTGTGTGTGTGTCTCTCAAAACAATACCCTTTCAGGCATAGAGTGCTACATGAATTATTCTGGGGTTGCTTTTATTCATTTCAGGTTGGCTTGGATGGTGTTTTTACCAATCCAAAGCTGTAATACTTTGCCTGGAGTGGTAAAAGGCTTTTGTCATTTTACAGCTTGGCATGGATAGCACTGTGCTAATCCTAAGTTTAAAGACTTTGCTGTAGAAATGGCAAAATACTTTGCCCCTTTCTATCTCGGCGTGGATGGCACTGTGCTAATCTTATGCTTAAAAACTTTGATAGAAAAGCAGACATTTGAGGTGAGCAAGTTCAGAGTGTTAGTGGTGTTGCTGGGTGCTCTATACATGAGCTGCTCTCCACATGCGTGTGAGGACTGGCATCCCAAAGGTCCCCGGTTCGAAACCGGGTAGACACATTAAAAAATAGAGAGAAACGGACCTTTGGGGGAAACATTTGTATTCTTGTGTGTACACCTTACCGTTCCTTCTGAGTGTTGCTATTGATTTAGTGCGCCTTGGTAAATATGAAATGGTTATTTTTTAGGTGTAGTTTTAAACGCTGTAGGGAGATTTGTCTCCCACTTGCCTTTTATGAAAAATACTTTAAAATATGTTACACTCCGGTTATATTGATTTGTACATTGGCACAACTAGCTGGAATGGGATCTGGGTAGCTGCAACAGTGCGGACTCAGCAGTTGGGATCCGACACTGGTCTATAGGTATTTTACTGGAGATCCCTTTTGCTGAAAATGTCTACATGTAAGTTATGGCATTTTACCATTCCTGCGAGATATTGTGCATATCAATTTCAACGAAGGAGTTATTTAGCAAACTTTAGTATTTTAAGTGGAGGGCAGTGACACTGACATATTTTTTCTATGTCTATATACCACGTGCATTGATACAATGAATAAATGGAGTGTTTTAATGGCGCCCGCCAAGTTTGAAAAAGGCTGATCCCGCAGCCGAAACGCGTTACTTGGCAAGCTGTTTAAATTGAATAAATAAATACCAGAAGATTCTGTGGTGTGTCGGTCCTGCTGTTTTATTCTGAGTAGGAATGGGAGGAATATATATATATATATATATATATATATATAAATTCACTGAAAAAACCAAAGGTTACAGGGACGTTATAGTTAAAGTTATGCTCAGATTTCACTCGTACAAAACCAGTAAAATCTAGCAGTTATAGTTACCTCAGCTAACTATGGCTTACGCCCTCGCAATGCACTGCTAATGACCTCACATATTACATCACTCATGACATGGTCAGTGACTTCACTGATGAAATCATCCACAGTACCACTCAAACACCCACTGACACCCCATACAACCTCTCATAAGCCCACTCCCACTCAACCACTCATATAACTTGTAGGAATTCATCCCCCTACAAGTTGTGCGCCAGGAGGCCCCTTTGCAGATTGGTTGAGAAAAGAGGTGGGGCCTCCAGCAACTTCCCACTGGGCCGGCCTTTTATTAGGGGAGGGGGCCGTGCGGCCACCCTCCCCAAGCTGATTTCGGGCCCAGAGACACCATCCCCCAGGACCTGGATGTTTTGCAATGGGGGGCACGCAGTCCCCCTCCTCATCCCTAGTGGCCTGCCTATTTAGAAATGGGAGAGGGGGCTGCACGGCCTCCCTCACCGGGCAGATTTTTGCCCTGGGGACCCTATCCCTGGGGGCCTGGCCATTTAGAAATGGGGAGTGGGCTGCGTGGCCCCCCTCCCCAGGCCAATTTTGGCCATGGGGACACCATCCCCAGGACCAGGATGTTTTGCAATGGGGGGCACACCCGCATATATATTTTGATAGTGCTCCGGGAAGGTGGTGGTCTCTGGGGCTGCGAGGGGGCCACATGGGCCCCTCACATTGTTTGTAATGTTTGCCCCGGGGAGGTGGCAGTCCCCAGGGGATGGGGAGTGCTGCACCGGCACACCCCACATATTTATATGTGATAATGCCCCCGGGACCTGGGGGCTAAAGATTACAGAAGCGCGAGAGCCCACGCTTCTGTTTTAAAAAAAAGAAATTGGCCAGAGCTACAGATCCAGTGCGACTTCCGCCTAATTATAAAAAAAAAAGAATTATTTACTCTTCCGGACCATTTGGGGCCCCCCCGAGAGGCCTAAGGGTCAGGGTATTTCTACCCTGCCCCCTTTTCTTTTTTTAAAAGTTTTTTTGTGTGACTCAGCTCAAGCCAAGTCCCAAGATGGCTGCCAAATGTTTGCAGCCATTCAGATCTCAGTACGAGATCAGGAGGGATCACGAAGTCTTCGCGTCACTTTATATACAATTAGGTTTTTCTCCTAATATCTCAAAAACTACTGAATGGATTTACGTTAATTTACAAAAAGGTCGCTTTCTGGACCAACAGCTACCTTCCTGCCAAATTTGGTGTAATTCCGTTCAGCAGTTCGGGCTGTAGTAGTGTCTAAAATCTCAATGGGAATTACCATGGGAAAAACGCGTTTAGGGACCCCCTTTTTCTCGACACCCGTCTGACGGATCACCCCGAAACTTTTAAGACAGCAGCTGATCATATTCAAATCGAAGGGAATTGTGACAATAGAATGGGTATTACTTCAGAAAGATGATATTGATGCCAACAAGATTTTGCGAATGGAGTTGTTACATTTTGCTTTGTACCACAGTTATTTTCAATGGAAAGGTACATTTTTCATCAAAAGAATGGGACATGGGGGGGCGTGGCCAAGATGGCGGTGAGATAGGACGCATTCTCCCGTCCCTCCCGCCGGCCGTCCTCTGAAGCATCGGCCCTGGGCCGCCTCCCGCTGTCACACGAGCAGGGCAGGAGGGGACCGGTCGCAGCGTTCCCCATGGTGACCAGGGGCCTCTCAAGAGGGTGATTTTGGGGCATGAATTGGCATTGGAGTGTGGTGCGGCCGCACCCGATAGTCGTGGCTGGAAACGAGGCCCGCGGGGCCGGGCGCGGTGGACCCTGCTCCGCCCCACGGAGAAGACCTGCACGAGAACGGGGTGAGAGGAGCGGGCTGTGGCGGATTGCCTGTTCCCCCCCTCGCGGCTTGTCTTGGCACACGGCGGGGGAGAGCTCCGCCAGCGACGCATCGGCAGCACAGCCGCGCGGCCCAGAGAAGACGGGCCCGCCATCTTGCCGCGAGGGCCAGCGGAGCGATAGCTGCGCAGAGGACGGAGCGGCCTAGTCCTGGCAGTAGGAGAGTGAGGGCAGGCGTCGGGGGCACTCGGCTCCCACGAGGAGGAGAGCACAGAACCATTCCGGTGGCTGACACATGGGAGACCCGAGGGGCAACGAGGAGGCTCCCCACGCGGCCCCATCTTGCCAACACAGCGGGGGAAGGTGGCAGAGAGCGCTCCTGGAGGCGGGGAACGCAGGCCTTCACATCGGACCCGGCGGCGCCACTCTCCGGCAGCAGTCCCCGAAGAAGCCGGTTCTGCAACCGACACTTGAGTCTGGTAGGGGGGCGCCTCATTCTGGACTGCACTGGTGGTGGGGGTCTGGGGACTGAGCGCAGTCGCCGTTAGAGGCGGCTGCCGAGGGTGGGGCCCGGTGGGCCATGGAGACGGCCCAGCTAGGTCCGGGTGCGGTTTGTGGTGCGCTGTGTGGCCCCCCGCTCGACCCTGGTTCCGGCAGGGAGGTCCCGCAGCAAGAGATCCTAGGGGCCCAAGCGGACACTGACTGACGCACATGGTGCAACCTGCAGGCTTGGAACTTGTCTGAGACCAGAGCACGCAACAGCTTCACCCACGACGCCACGCGGCGCCCTCGACGGAGCCGTACCTGCACCGAGGTCCCGCTACCCCCCCTGGCACGAATACCGCAATCCGGGCGGCGGTGGTTTGGGGCTACAGGGTCAACCCGAGTACACCCTCTCCACAGGTAACAAGGGACGGGGCCTGCTCCACGCCGGTCCAAGGGAGGATGAGCGAGTGGCTCCTCTAGTTGTCCTACATCCCTACATCATATATCGGACGCCAGTGCTGGGGTTGAGGGTCATTGCCACTGAAGCACGAGCCGCTGCCCGGTCGGCCCGGCGGTGCTTTGCCACGCGCACATTGGGACAGTCTGCGGGCCACCCGGGCGGTGGCGCACCCAGAGGGCTACCGGATCAGCGCCGAGTGGTGCAGGTTCCTCACGGTGACTACAGCCCCGCTAGGCAGGAGCATGTCAACTACTCGGGGGAAAAAAGACAAAACCCTTAAGGAACCTTTCGCCTGCGCCCAAGGCGGAATGGCGGCCGACGCTTTAACGCCGGTGGACGCGGCCCCCTCCCAAATGGCCGCGCCTTCGGAGGAACCGGTGACCCGGGCTTTTCTGGAGTCCCTCTTCTCCGCCCTACGCGATGATCTCCACACTCTCAAGCGGGATCTCACCGCAGAAATACAGGATGTCCGCAAGGACATCGATAGCATCGGGGAGAGTGTTGCAGCATTGGAAGATAAGAGTGACAATAGAGATTAGGAGGTAGCTGCCCTACAACAAGAGGTCATCCGCATCCATGACCAGCAAGTGGATCTACAGTCGCACCTTGAGGATCTGGAGAACCGCTCTCGGCGCCATAACATTAGAATCCGAGGGATCAAAACCAACACAGAGGCTGGCGACATCTTCACATACGTGAAAGAACTTTTCAACCACATTCTGGGCAGCCCCCTGGACGCAGAGCTCAAAATAGATAGAGCCCACATGGTGGGCCCTGCCCGCCCCGACACCGCTCCCCCATCAGATATCCTAGCCTGCGTCCAAGACTTCCGCACCAAGGAGGAGATCCTTCGCAAGGCTAGAGCGCTGCACCCGATCACATTTAGGGACCAGAACCCTGTTCTCTATCAGAACTTGTCAGCACTTACGCTCCAGAAATGCAAGACCTTCCGGCCCATCACTTCGGTCCTCCGCCAATGCAACATTGCATATTCTTGGGGTCATCCATTTCGCCTCATCTTCCGCCATGACGGCAAACTTTACCAACTTCGCTCCTTGTCGGAGGCAAGTCGGCTGTTAGGCATAGACATTCCAGACGACAGCAGCGATAACCCAGAGCGCGGATCTGGAGAGTCCCAACCGAGATGGAGGCAACAGAGGAGACAACGCCGTCCCAATCGACCGGACCCCGAAGTCATCAGGAAAGAGCAACAAGCCACGTTGGACGCCCTGCCAGGAGCACTAGCCAAGTCACAGGCCTCGTGAGCAGCGCCTGGGCCACTCGTTTTCTTCCCTGTAGGCTACATTACAGGCGGTTGGTGGGGGATGCTGGGAGTCACCCCCGGCCACAACATTACCCCTGTGAACATTGACTTCTGGTCTTCCATGGAAGAAGGACTGCATTCCGGACTACAGACCCGTTTAGGCACCGGTTGTGCCATGTTTTTGAGGGACTTTCTTCTTTCTCTTTTCTTTCTTTTCACCTGGGGTTCCCTGTCCACAGCCACCTGCGCTTTGCGACGCCAGCATGGCAGTACTGCGCACTCTCTACAGCGGCCCACTAGACGCAACACTCAGTTTCCTACTTCCTTAAAGGATGGGCTGCAGTGCAGACCACAGACCCTCTTAGGCACCTGCTGGGCTGTGTTTTTGTGGGACCTCTCTCTCTTTCCCTGTTTCCTTTATTCTCTGGGATCCCTGTTCACTGCTCCCCGCGGCTTGCAATTTCGATGTAGATGCAGCAGACGTATACTGACAACGCCCATCAGCCACTGTGTTCAGTTCTCTCCTCCGCTTGGTGCGCTTTTTGCACGGCCCAGCGTTTTAGATGCTGCCTAATACTCTCAAAGTCCTCACGCTAAACGTGAGGGGGCTTAACAATCCAATCAAGCACCGGGCGATCCTATCATACCTAGAAAGTACCGGGGCTGATGTCTGCCTCTTACAAGAGACACATCTGCTCCCCAAAGATTGTCATCGGCTTAAGTCCCGGGCTTTCCCCACTCAACTCTTCTCCTCCGGACCCTCCAAGACAGCAGGGGTAGCAATACTGGTTTCCCGGACATTTAGAGGGAAGGTGTTACAATCAAGGGCAGACTGCTCACTTGTCAATTCGCGGTGGGTGATCACACGCTAGTCATAGGGACTATATATGCACCGAATGAAGATCAGGAACGCTTCTTGCATGGTGCCCTGGGCGAAGCCACGGCCACGTCGGAACGTAAACTTTTACTGGGGGCGACCTTAACCTAGTCTTAGACAACAATCTAGATAGGTCGGCGCAGCGCACAGGTCAGGTGGACGCTCTCTCCCGCGCCGGGCTATCCAGGCTGGACGACTTGGACCTGGTGGATTTATGGAGAAGCCGCCACCCCCGACTCAGGGAATACTCTTATTATTCTCACGCTCACAAAACTTATGCCCGACTTGACTATTTATTAGGCTCTAGAGCGCTTTGCGACATGACAACAGCGGTAGAAATTGCAACGGCAGCGCTGTCGGATCATGCACCAGTAATAGCTACTTTGACACTGCCCCCGACCCAACCGCCCTCCAGGCGTTGGCGCCTACGGGACACTCTCCTTCAACGTGAGGATGTAGTTGGCCAGATACAATGCACAATTGATGACTACTTAGCCCATAACGACAACCCAGACACACAGGTGTCCACTCGGTGGGAAGCCCTGAAAGCGGTCATTAGTGGCGAAATAATAGCCATTTCCTCCGCAGACAACGCGGAGCGTAAGCGTAAGAGAGAGGAACTTACTCAAAAAGTACGCGAATTGGAGCAAATGCACCAACGCACCGGGGCCCCTCGCATCTGGCGTCAATTGACCGCGGAGCGGGCACAACTGGCCGCCATTGATCGTGACAAAGCGGAATACGCAGCGTTGCGCCTGCGTCATTCCTTTTATGTGGGGGGGGAAATGTGGGCGACTGCTAGCACATAAACTTAGAGAGGTCTGACAGCGACAGGGAGTGCAGGAGATTAAGGATCACCACGGGTCAGTGCTTACGGATGACGCGGCCATCGCCGAGACATTCCGACACTTTTACGCTGGGTTGTATGATGAGCAACATTTGGCGGCATAGGACATTGATGCATACTTGACACATGCCCATCTCCCTACACTGACCCCAGCCCAGGCCGAACACATAGAAAGGGAGATACGCCCAGAGGAAGTCATAGCGGCCATATCACGCCTTAAATTAGCTAAATCCCCCGGCCCCGACGGCTACACGGCAGCCTTTCACAAACAATTCTGCTCTACGCTGGTCCCCTTACTTACTAGGCTCTTTAACTCCTTTGCGACGTCAGGCGCAATCCCCTCGTCAATGCTGGAGGCTTCCATCGTAGTCATCCCTAAACCGGGGAAGGACAAGACTAGCTGTGGGGCCTATAGGCCTATTTCCTTACTAAATATCGACCTGAAGCTATACACCGTATATGCCAGGGCTGATAGACCCGGATCAGGCTGGGTTCATTCCCCAGCTGCAGACCAGTGACAACACTAAGAGGGTGCTGCATCTCATAGAGAAGGCATCGCGTATGCCAGGGGATTATATGCTCCTCACTATCGATGCCAAGAAGGCATTCGACTGTGTCCATTGGCCATATCTTGAGCAAGTACTGATCCGCATCGGCCTAGGCACAAAGATGAGGACGCATATCCTCAACTGCTATTGTTCTCCTACAGCTTCGGTAAGGGTTAATGGGCACACTGCCACTCCATTCCCCATCAGTAGGGGCACCCGGCAGGGGTGCCCTCTGTCGCCCCTGCTCTTCGCCCTATATATGGAACCGATGGCACAGAGGGTCCGGGATCACGCACAAATCACAGGTATTCGCTTTGGGAGCGACGTACACACTATAAGTTTATATGCAGATGATGTTCTTGTCACTTTATCAGACCCGGTGACTGCCCTAGGTGCCTTCCTGGAGGAGCTGGACTCCTTCGCAGGTGCCTCCGGGTTTAAAGTTAATATAATGAAATCCACTGCCTTGAATCTCTCACTCTCGCCTCAGACTCTGGCATCTCTTCAGAGCCGCCACCCTATACAATGGTCTAACGGGACGGTCTTGTACTTGGGGATCGATTTGACCCCTACATTACAGGCTATGACGATGGTCAACTACACCAAACTACACGCCCAAATTTGCACAGATTTACAGTGCTGGAAACACTACCCTATCTCTTGGTTGGGACGTATCGCGGTCATTAAAATGACAATACTCCCTAAAATTCTTTATTTATTTCAGACACTCCCTCTGCAGCCTCCCAACGGTTGGCTGAGCCGTATACAAACGGAATTCTCTCTTTTCATTTGGCAGGGTCGCAAACCGAGACTGAAGAGAGTTGTCTGCACATTACCACCCGATGATGGTGGCCTCGGGGTCCCAGATATCACGCTCTATTACAAAGCTGCGCAACTACAGTATCTGGTTGAGTGGAGCCGCACTGAATCAGAGAAGCATTAGCTCTTCCAGGACCGTGCCGTAGCAGGCACTTCTCTTGTGAAGATCCCCTTCCTTAAGAAGCCGCAGAGACCACCCAACCTTTACGCCTCACAAGTCACACGCCCTATATTATCTACATGGGACCAGACATGTAGGAGACACGACATGACGACCTTCCCCTCCCCTCTCACACCACTCCTCGACAACCCCAACTTCAGCCCTGGAGCGGACGAGATATTCTTCCCCCTGTGGAGAGCTCCAGGAATCCGTGCATTGGGTCAATTATTTGATGCCGATGGCATCATCTCTTTTACGCAACTGCGAGCGGACTATGGCCTCCCGGAATCGGAAAGGTTACATTATCTGCAGCTGCGACACTGGGCGCAGCATCCGGATGTAAAACCTCACGCGCAAAGACACCTTACCCCCTACGAGAGATGGCTTATTACTCGGCCCTCAGACAAGAAACTGATCTCGGACCTATACAAAATGCTTCTCTCATGACACACGCATACATACCACGCTGGTCGTGCGTGCTGGGAGAGGGACCTCGGCCGAGATCTCAGCAATTAAGAGTGGGAGGGAGCATGCTACAGGGCGCGTCACACCGCGAGCCACACGGGTCTCACTGAAACCTTAACCAAACTAGTGTATTACTGGTATTACACTCCTGAACGCCTTCATTGGGCTGACCCCACACATAACCCATATTGTTGGAGGGGATGTGGGAAGTGGGGAACATTAGTTCATCTCCTCTGGGAGTGCGAGCACCTACAAGGCTATTGGTCTCAAGTATTGGACGAAATCGACAAACACCTGGACACAGAACTTCCTAGGTTCCCTGCCTATGTTCTCCTGGGTGTCCTGAACCCACTTACGTACCCCCTGAAGTCTAGGAGAGGGCGACAAATTGCGATGGCACTGGGCACGGCCACTCAAAACATACTAATACATTGGAGGTCCACCCAGATTCCCACACACACAGGGTGGCTCCAGCGGATGTGGCACATATTGGGGATGGAGAAGATCTCGCTCACTTTGGCAGGGAAGGGTTCGACATTTAGCGAGCTTTGGCAGCCATTCCTGGCACTCCTAGCCCAGGAGTTCCGGGAGTTAACATGCCCCAGATACCTTCGCCTCCTGCGGCTGGCCCCTCTGGACACGACTACTGAGCAGATCCGGCCTTAATGGTGCCACTGCACATCGACGCAGTGATAACTAATCTATAGTGGACAGGGAGGGGGGTGGGGGGCTCTTCTTTCCTCTTTTCCTTTCCTTTTCCTCTTTCTCATCGGGGTGGGGGGTGGGTTTGTAATGGTTATTTGCTGTTTGATTTATTATGCCACTATACGAACAAATTGCACGTTCTGAGTTCTGTGTAACTCACATGCGGTGCTTGACTTTCATGCAGTTGATAGCTATTTTGGCGGTTATGTCATGAATAAATAAAAAGATTTAAACCTAAAAGAATGGGACATCAATGGGCTTTTCTGGAGCACCTAGTCATGCCAATACTTTCATGACAAGATTAAAAATCAATACATATTTGAAGATGACGCTTGTCAGGAACATTTATTGATTTGTCTCCAATTCATTGATATTTTTTGATTTGGGATGGAGCTAAGGAATCTTCAGAGAGTAATATACACATTTTCAACTCTACAAACCCTAATATTCAATTTATACATCACATCAATAATGTGGAGATTCCATTTTTGGATGTACTTGTGATGTTGACACCTTCGGCATTCAAACTAAGGTATAGAAAATGTTAACGGACAGAAATATTAGTTTGCATTTTCAAAGTTTCATCCTCAACCCCTCAAACAACATTTGTCATATTCTCAATGCATGTGATTGAAATGGATTACCTCTAACTCAGAAGACTTCATAACAACTTTAGATTCCTACAAGACCAGATTTTTGAACAGAGGATATCCTCAAACAATTTTGGAGAACTCTGTCCAAAGCGTGCATGCCATTGAAAGGGAAACATGGCTGCAAAAAACACATGAGGATAGTTGCACCAGGATGGATTTTGCTTCAAAATTCTCTAGTAAATCTCAACCCATCCAAAAAATCATCAATAAACGTTGGGAATTTCTGCAGGCTGAACCTGATTTTCAATTATGGCGACCCTTGACCTTGCCAGGTAGGTCGCTCCCCCGCCACACAGCTCCGCCTGTGGTGTCCTGCCCGCTGCTGCTGCTGGTAAGCTCGCCCCTCTGCTTGTGGCCTCGGTGCCCGTTTTCCGTCTGTTTCCCCTCGCTGCCCCCATTTTCCCTGTGTCCATTTTTCCTTCTGTTTCCCTCGCTGCCCCCATTGAACTGTGTCCTTTTTTCCTTCTGTTTCCCTCGCTGCCCCCATTGAACTGTGTCCTTTTTTCCTTCTGTTTCCCTCGCTGCCCCCATTGAACTGTGTCCTTTTTTCCTTCTGTTTCCCTCGCTGCCCCCATTGAACTGTGTCCTTTTTTCCTTCTGTTTCCCTCGCTGCCCCCATTGAACTGTGCCCATTTTGCCTTCGGTACCCCTCGCTGCCTCTCTCCACTCCCGCCGCTGCGTCCCCTGCGCCCCCGCCCCCCTGACTGCCCATTCGCTGCCCCTGCCTCCCGCCTCCCAGCTGCTCCTCCCTCCCACCTCCCCATATATGGCGGCCGCTGCGCGGTGAGGAGAGCGACCCTTGACCTTGCCAGGTAGGTCGCTCCCCCGCCACACAGTTCCGCCTGTGGTGTCCTGCCCGCTGCTGCTGCTGGTAAGCTTGCCCCTCTGCTTGTGGCCTCGGTGCCCGTTTTCCGTCTGTTTCCCCTCGCTGCCCCCATTTTCCCTGTGTCCATTTTTCCTTCTGTTTCCCTCGCTGCCCCCATTTTCCCTGTGTCCTTTTTTCCTTCTGTTTCCCTCGCTGCCCCCATTGAACTGTGTCCTTTTTTCCTTCTGTTTCCCTCGCTGCCCCCATTGAACTGTGTCCTTTTTTCCTTCTGTTTCCCTCGCTGCCCCCATTGAACTGTGTCCTTTTTTCCTTCTGTTTCCCTCGCTGCCCCCATTGAACTGTGTCCTTTTTTCCTTCT
Source organism: Calotriton arnoldi (assembly GCA_963921515.1). Taxonomy (NCBI): domain Eukaryota; kingdom Metazoa; phylum Chordata; class Amphibia; order Caudata; family Salamandridae; genus Calotriton; species Calotriton arnoldi. The sequence goes on along the minus strand of CAWUFW010001609.1, from coordinate 2,222,960 downwards.
GTTTCCCTCGCTGCCCCCATTGAACGGTGCCCATTTTGCCTTCGGTACCTCTCGCTGCCTCTCTCCACTCCCACCGCTGCGTCCCCTGCGGCCCCGCCCCCCTGACTGCCCATTCGCTGCCCCTGCCTCCCGCCTCCCAGCTGCTCCTCCCTCCCACCTCCCCATATATGGCGGCCGCTGTGCGGCCGCGCCGCTGGCGCGCCTAAGGCGCGCCTAAGGCAAGCCCGTCTGCGCCCGTCCGCGCCTGGACCGCGCCCAGCGCTAGAACCCCTGGGCCGTACGCCCCCCGCACCAGCCTCGAGGACCGACGCCGATACGATGCCACCACACTCCACGCTCTCAACCCCGGACAGACGCACAACTGCTTCAAGGCTGCCCCGAAACGCCCCCATGGTCCCTTCACCTGCCGGAACTGCAGCTACACCAGCCTCAGAGCCACCGAGGCGCCCGCCAAGAAGGACCTCAACCACCTCCGATGCATCCTACTGAACACCCGCTCCGCACGCAAACACGCCGTCGAGCTCTGGGACCTGCTCGACACATCATCACCAGACGTCGCCTTCCTGACAGAGACCTGGATGAACGACTCCTCCGCCCCCGACATCGCCATAGCCATCCCAGACGGCTATAAGATCACCCGCAGAGACCGCGTCAACGCAGTAGGAGGAGGAATCGCCATCGTCCACAAGAACACCATCAGGGTCTCGACCAGCACCGACGACACTCTCAGCACCGCCGAACACATGCACTTCCAGATCCACACGGACCCCAACACCACCCTTAGAGGCACCCTTGTCTACAGACCCCCTGGGCCCCGACCCCAGTTCAGCGACTCCATCGCCGACTTCATCAGCACGCACGCCCTGACCTCTACCGACTACATCCTCCTTGGAGACCTGAACTTTCACCTGGAGAACAACAACGACAGCAACTCCACCACCCTGATCGACAACCTCGCCAACCTCGGTCTGAGCCAGCTCGTCACAACACCGACCCATTCCCCGGCCACACGCTTGACCCCATCTTCTCCTCAAGCTCCCACGTCTCCTTCAGCCACACCACGGAACTCCTCTGGACCGACCACCGCTGCATCCATTTCACCTTCCAGAAACCCACCACACACCACCGCACCCAACAGATCCCACGCCGCTGCTGGAGCAAAGTCACCGAAGACCAACTACGGGCAACCCTCGCTCTCAGCCCTCCCTCCGACCCATCCAACACCGACGACGCTGCCTGCAACCTCAGACGATGGATGGACGACTGTGCCAACACCCTCGCCCCGCTGAAAAAACTCACCTACAGTGACACCACCAAAAGAGCCAGCTGGTTCACCTCGGAACTCCTAGCTTCCAAGCGTACCTGCCGGAAACAAGAGAAGAAATGGCACAGTGATAAGACACCGGACAGCCACGCAGCCCACAAAGACGCCATCCGTAACCACCACCACCTCATCAAGTCCGCCAAGAGAATCTCCTTCAAAGACCGCCTCGACAACAACGCACACAACAGCAAGGAGCTTTTCAACATCGTGAAGGAACTCTCCAACCCCAGCTCCAACACCAACGACATCCCGCCGTCGCATCCCCTGTGCGATTCCCTCGCCACCTTCTTCCACCGCAAGATCGCCGACATCCACGACAGCTTCAACACCCAGACAGCCCCAACTAAGATCGATACACCAGACCCACGGCACACCATCGACCACGACCCCCTGCCAGCCTGGGCCAGCGTGAACATCGAGGACACCATCAAGACCATGAGCACAATACACTCCGGCTCCCCGTCAGACCCTTTCCCGCACCACATCTTCAACAAAGCCAGCAGCTCCATCGCACCCCACCTGTGCAACATCATCAATCTCTCCTTCGAGACCACGACCTTCCCAGAGAGCTGGAAACACGCAGAGATCAACGCCCTACTCAAAAAACCCAAGGCGGACCCGAGAGACCTCAAGAACTTCCGGCCCATCTCCCTGCTTCCGTTCCTAGCCAAGGTCATCGAGAAGATCGTCAACAAACAGCTAACCCGATACCTCGAAGAAAACAGCATCCTGGACCCATCCCAATCGGGGTTCCGCAGCAACCACAGCACTGAGACTGCCCTCATCGCCGCCACCGACGACATCAGGATCCTGCTGGACAACGGTGAGACCGCAGCCCTCATCCTGCTGGACCTCTCCGCCGCCTTCGACACTGTCTGCCACCGCACTCTACGCGCACGCCTCCACGACGCAGGGATCCGAGACAAGGCCCTGGAATGGGCCACCTCCTTCCTCGCCGGCAGAACCCAGAGAGTCCGCCTCCCACCATTCCGATCCGAAGCCTCCGAGATCATCTGCGGCGTACCCCAGGGATCGTCCCTCAGCCCAACACTGTTCAACATCTACATGGCCCCGCTCGCACGCATCGCCAGACAGCACGACCTCAACATAATCTCCTACGCCGATGACACTCAACTGATCCTCTCCCTCACCAAGGACCCCCACGCCGCCAAATCCAACCTCCATGAAGGAATGAAGGCCGTCGCCGATTGGATGAAGATCAGCCGACTAAAACTGAACACGGAGAAGACAGAGGTCCTCATCCTCGGCTCCAACCCCTCAGCCTGGGACGACTCCTGGTGGCCAATGATGCTGGGAGCAGCCCCAACACCCACCGACCACGCACGCAACCTGGGAGTCATCCTCGACTCAACGCTCTCCATGGCCAAGCAAGTCAACGCAGTCTCATCCTCCTGCTTCAACACCCTCCGCATGCTTCGCAAGATCTACAGGTGGATCCCGACAGACACAAGAAGAACAGTCACCCAGGCCCTCGTCAGTAGCAGACTTGACTATGGGAACGCCCTCTACGCGGGAGCCCCGGCCAAGCTCATCAAGCGACTGCAACGCATACAAAACGCCTCCGCACGCCTGATCCTCGATCTACCACGCCACAGCCACATCACCCCCACCTGAGGAACCTGCACTGGCTCCCCATCGACAGGAGAATCTCCTTCAAACTCCTCATCCACGCACACAAGGCACTCCACAAGACTGGCCCAGCCTACCTCAACAGACGACTCCTCTTCTACGTCCCCAACCGCCAACTCCGCTCCGCCGACCTCTCCCTCGCCACCGTCCCTCGCATTCGAAGAACTACCACCGGCGGCAGATCCTTCTCCCACCTCGCCGCCAAGACCTGGAACACCCTTCCACTAAGCCTACGACAGACCCAAGACCTGCTGACCTTCAGGAGGCTACTCAAGACCTGGTTGTTCGACCAGTAGCAGCACCCCCCCCCCATTTTTCCCCCAGCGCCTTGAGACCCTCGCGGGTAAGTAGTGCGCTTTACAAATTCTGTGATTGATTGATTGATTGATTGAATTATCAGTTAGCAAGAAACCTTTATTTGCATAACATTGATTTTTAAATATTAAAGAGATTTTAACTGCCAACAAGTACACCTCTGCAGAGAATTATTCAGGCACAAAAAAATTCATATACATATACGGGCTCCTGTGCTTCATTAATTATCAGCCCCCGGGCAGGCCAGGTCCTGGGGGCATTGTTTTCATAAGGGAGGGGGGAGCGTGAGCCCCCCCTCCTGGGGCTTAATATTGCCCCGGGGCAATATGCGATTTAGTAGTTCATCTCACCAGTTTAACTTATGATTTCCTGTTGCAATCACTAGTAATGTTGCCCCTGTTACCGCCGTTGGACCACCGCCACTAGTATTAAGAAGGCTGTTTGCAGAACCCTGCATTAGGTATGGACCGATAATAGGAGAGGTAGCAGGTATAGTTTCATCTACTCAGGTAAGAAAAGAAACTAATTGCTGTTTTTGCTTTATGTTGTTGACCAACCCCATTAATGGTCACCAGTTACAGAGTCGGGCAAGGCCAGTTATACAGTACATACATATGACTTGACACATGGAGAGTGGGTGCTGCTCAGCCTCATCAAGCAAGGGTGGGAGGATTGTGTATGGTCAGGTCACTGTTTACAGGGGGGGTTGTGGACTGCATGAGCTAAAGTAAGTAGGGTAGTTAAAAACACATTAAAAGAGAGATGGGGCACAGTAGCCCTTTCTCTTAACTGAGTGCGAGTCTTTTCTAACTAGTAATGTAAAGACAAATATTCACTATAAACAAAAAAAAGATTGATTTAATTGAACAAAAATGAAATATATAAAAGTCCCACCCCTTCCTCCCACAACAGGCCCATCACCTCACCCAAACCCGTCATACCTCCAAAACATCTTGTCCTAGCTGTCTTTTCCACCCTCTCCTCCTGACAACAGGCCCACCCCCTCACCAATACCGCAAAAACACCCTGTGCCCAACTGTACTTCCCCCCTTTCCTTCTCACAAGACCCACTCCTCCACAGTCTCCACCTGGTGCCAAAGTTCCTGCTGGCCATGCTTAATCTTTTCCAGATCCTGCACAATTCTCTGGAGGATGGCAGAGTCCATGGTGGTGATGATAAAGGTTAGGAGGATGGCTTGGGTTGCTGGGAACCTCAGCTGCCTCCGGTGGCGGGGATGGCATTACCAGTGTCCCTCTGGCTGGAGGCATGAGGTATCTGGAGCTGTCTCGTCCTCCTTGAGCACCACTAGCCGGCAGTACTCCAACACAATTGACTCTATTTTGAGGAGGCGCAGTCGAGCAGTGGGCCTCTGCGGAAGATCCTCTGGGAGGAGTAGCTAGATGATCGAAAGAAAAAATAATGCATTGTAGTACTTACCACCCAGTAGCCACAACATTGCTGTTCCCTTAGTGCCACTGGAATTTTCTTTTGATGTGATTGTCAGAGGGTAAATTTTTCCTATACATACTTTCCAAAATCGAGTAGCGTGCATGCTATGAATTAACATACATATATATTGCCATTGATCTATATGGCACATTTAATTAATGTTGCACAATTTACTTGATTATATGGTGCAACATTAATGGATGTGTAATAATCAATGTGGAGGGAATGAGAAGCTGTGATCCATTTGGCTTCCAATGGTTAGTTCAGGAAATCAGGGGGAGAATGGATCACTTGTCCTATGAAATCACACAGTGATGTAGGGAATTTTAACCTCACTGCACTTGAGCACATTCACGCCCTTTTTAATCTCTGGACACTACTGGCAAATCAGTTGGTCTACCTCCAGATGGAGGACAGCATATGTACTATCTAAAAACCCTATGATGATGCTGTAACAGTACACCAAGGCGGAGAATCAAGATATACCTCCATTTGCCTGTGTACGTTTATGAGGGTTTTTATACGGTTCCACACTACCAAGACCCTGATTTCACAGGACAAGTGATCCATTCTCCCCCTGATTTCCTGAGCAACATTAATGGAGACATCCAGGAGGGGCACAATTTACTTGATTATAAGGTGCAACATTAATGGAGACATCCTGGAGGGGCAGCATATTTTTTCTTATGACTGCCAGTGGTGTGTCATCATAAATTCCAATTGCCCTGCTCTTATTCTTTCGACTCCCTCCTAAGTTCCACTCTGAGAACGACTCCAGACTGAATTCCAATCTCCACTAGACATTCCAACCAAAATAATGGTCTACAAATGCTTTTTTCCTTGGCAGTAGGGCAATTAAGTGACAGTGCAGGGTAAGGTTAGGTAAGTTAAACAGCCATCCATGGGCTAGGTTTATGTTTGGCAATGGGCTGGTTGAGTGTCATATACTAGTAGGCTTAGTCGCATGGTTAATGGGAGGTAGAAGATAGATAGTAGCAAAGCCATGAAACTAGTCACTTAGACAGAAAGTGTGGGAGAAATGTGGCACATGCTGCGATGGGATTGCATTTTATGGGCTGGGTAGGACAGGAGAAATGGGGTAAATTATAGGCAAGTGGGCACTAGGCTAACACACCTTTTTTTAACAACTGAATGATAGGGAGGATGAGACTGAAACATAGGAGGATAAATAATTTATAAAAGGATTGCTAAGTGGGCTTGGGATAAAGGGAGGAATACCTTAACATAGGCAATAGCTGTCCTTGAGAAAAGAAAGTGACTTACCACTTGCCCACTCAAAGCTATATAATATATATTTATTTTCATAATGTAGGGACATGGCTCCAAAAGTATCAGAAAAATAAACAATGAAGAGATGCAAGGGAATGGAAAGGATGTATGGTGGTATCCTGCCATGCTGCACTGTCATGACATCATGGAACCTTGTATAAAATGACACCCTGTTGGCGTCCACGATAACCATCTCTGAACCAGTGTACTATGGAGTGTTTGCTAAATAAAGCCTTTTGTCAAACTACATGGGGTGAATACTTGGCTGGTGTTCCTCTATATGCTACCAACAATCATCTGCTAACACAAGACATGTAAAGAGGGTCGGGAGAAAGGTTACTGAAAAAAGGCAGGGGAAGAAAGCTACAGACAGGAGGAAGTCAGCTACAGAAACTGGGGGAATATAAAAGAATATGAATTTGCGCGTAGCAAGCCTGCTAGCCAGTCCCAAGATGCACAGATTCAAATAGGCCAGTGGGCTCAATCCATTTATCAGTGAATAAACTGGCTTTTTAGTCAATTTTGAAATTAATGCTTGAATTTTGTCCATTCAAAACCATATAATAGTATCCATGCATCCTCTGCGATGAGCCAATCCTCTTAAATGGAATCCAGTATCACAAATGACCCAATGCATTTCATAAACAAAACCCTTTCATAAGGGGTAACTGGAACCAAAAACAATATACAATCTAATTAATAATGCAGAGTATTGGGAACCAGAGCACCGCACCATGTGAGATGATCTGCTCAATTAAGAAAAAACGTGTGGAAAAGTTCATGCTAATACCTCTGAAACATGCTCAAACACCCCATGTTTACATGTATCTTCATGTAGCATTACGATATAAGTGATTTCAAACAGACAAGTGAAATACCAACACCAGAATATAACAAGTAAACCCGCCGCAAGCCTCTGATGTGAAATATGAAGTTACCTGGAACATGAATAACAGGACAAAAAGTAATTTTCTATGAGTATACTGGCGTGCACATGTTGTCAAATTTATGAATACACGTATGGAAGGAAGGGGCATATTACCAAGGGCAGTATCGCCACTTTAGCGGCAGTTTTTGCCGATAAAGCGGCGATATTTTTATCGCCCTATTAACAAGCTGTCGCTAACAGCTGTTAGCAACAGCTTAATGGCGATAGCGGCCGTCTTGTTGCCGCTTTGCATGTCAGCGATATTTATTGCTAATGACATGCAAAGTAGGCGTTCCCAACCAAAAGTCAACAGAAACAGCCGCTAACACAACTACCCCCTATTAGCAACGCCCGCGAAGCGATAAAAAAAGTCGCGCTAACCGCGATTATCGCTGGAATTTAACACCTGACTTAACCATCTTGTCAATGGGAGGTGGATTGTAAGGTTAAGTCCTCACCTGCCTATTAGCAAGCTTTCCATTAGCGCAGTGAATTTATCGCTGCATTTCTCGCGCTATTGCTGGGTTTCGCCGCTATCGCTGGATTTTTTATCGCCTTGGAGATAAGCGTTGATAATAACGCGTTATCTCCGCGATGAAATCCAGCGATAGCCAACGATAAAAAAAACAGCGCTAAGCGCGCTTTGCGATAATTATCGCAAATCCTTGGTAATATGCCCCAAAAGTTTTTAAGACCACGTGAAACCAGAAGTGATGAACCAGAGTTAGATGAAACTTGAAATGAAAATAAGGAAAAAATTAATAGACTCCAAATGATCCTAAAATATACTAGTGATGAGAACATCTCATACTGCGCGCCAGCGGTTTGAGTTGTTAAAAAATATATAACTAAAAACGTCATGCCGAAAAAAAAATATGAATTTGTCGCTATCATGCATCTGGTAAATCCACTTGTGACCATAAGCGTTAGCATAAACTCGAAAGTGAACCACCAGGTTTAGTAAACACATGATTAAAGCTAAAATTGTAAATAAACACTGTTCCCTTATGTGATTAATGAACCTTAGCGATCGCATGCTGCCAAAAAAAGAAAAAAGAACTGTTGCATACATCACAGCAGGTGCCATGTTAGATAAGAAAATTCTCTAAGGCAAAAATGTAAACAATGCATAAAAATAAATGATGCGTAACAGCAAACTGCGTATCATTCCCAGTCAACAGTGTCATTTTTGAGGATAGTAATTAAAATATACAGCTTAAAAAATTGTGAAAACCCACAAAACACCTTAATAGAGACAGCGAAAAAAACATTCTAAATTTAGTATTCATGACATTTGTTTGTAAAGTGTCCAATCTTTTGATCCAAAAAATGTCTCTTTGTAAAAGTCTTGAGATTGTCCATGTCAAGTTGAAGTTTAATCTCTTCTAAAATCTGAAAGCCCACTTGGGAGATGTTATGGCCATATTCAACCCAATGTGTCGCTATGCTGGATTTCATATTCTGATTCCTAATGTTGCTTTCGTGTTCCGTGATTCTAGTTTTGATTTTCCTTTCCATTTTGCTGACATATAAAATGCCACAGGGACACCTTTAGCAAAAAACTACTTTTCTGATGTTGCAGTCTGCTAAATATCTGAGTGGAATAGTGTATGCTTTCTTTGGATAGGAAACGGTGCTACTAAGTATGACATTGTTACAATGTATATATTTATGACGTTGCTGTTTGCAATGGCTATGTGGGAGCTTTACCGCTCCCACCAAGCCATAGCAAACTGTGCTCTGATTCTAGCAAGCGAGAGCAGAAAAACATACTCTAGCTTGCTAGAAGTGGAGCACAATTGCTTTGCCAGAGAGGGAGCTGCATGTTCAGCAGCTCCCTCTCTGTCAAAGCAAAGCCAGCTCCCGCAGGAGGCGGGGAGCCAGCATGGACCGTGCGGGCCTTAAGGCTCCCCCCATGGTCCCCCACAGAATGGGTGACCTTGGTGGGACCAGAGTACTCACACTAGAGGCCAGACCCCGGGGGATGGGGTGCCCGGGGCCGAAATCGGCCTAGGGAAGGGGGGGGGGGGAGGCACGCGGCCCACTTCCTATAATAATAAAAAGAAGGCCCTGCTCCCTTTTACTACCAATCTACAAACATGCCTCCTGGCTAGGGGATGAAGTCCCCTTGGCTCCAGAGGGTCCTTGGGGGCCAACAAGCCCTCCTGTTACCTCCAGTAAGTCCCACAGAGCGCGAATGCTGAGAGGACTTCGGAGGCCATCCTCCTTTCACAGCCCCTGTACAAACGCGCCTCCTGGCACACTGCTGGTTGGGGGATGAAGTCCCCTTGGCTCTAGAGTGTTCTTGGGGGCCAAGAAGCCCTCCTGTTACCTACAGCAAGTCCCACACAGTGGTTTCGGAGGCCACGCCCCCTTTCTCCACCACTCAGCAAGCATGCCTCCTGGCGGACTGCTGGTTGGGGGATGTATTCCTTTTGGATGCTGAGGGTTCTGGAGAGCCCAGAAGCCCTCCTGTTACCTCTAGTAAGTCTGACATGCCAGGATTCCTGAGAGCTGGTCAGAGGCCCTGCCCCCTTGCTCTACCACTCTGCAAACGTGACTACTAGTTAAAAAACCATAGCAATTCACTTAAAAAAACAAATGTTACAGGGACATTATAGTTAGGAAATAAAATTTGAAAAACCTTAGAAATTCACTTAAAAACCAAAGGTTACAGGGTCGTTATAGTTAGAAAATACAATTAAAAAAACCTTAGAAATTCACTGAAAAAAATAAAGGTTACAGGGACATTATAATTAGGCTCAAATTTCACACATAGAAAACCAGTGAAATCCTGAAGTTATAGTTACCTGAGCTAAATATAACTTATGTCCCCGCAATACACTGCTTATGTTCTCACATATATGTCACATCTCTGATGATATCACTGATGACATCATCCTGTGAGTATGTTTCGTAAATGTTTGTGAGACTTAAAATGATATACTAGGCTACAACTTAAGTTAAATTACTATTCTTATTTTGCTAGTAGTTATTCATACTATTTGTAACATACCTCATCTGATTAGCTGTGTGACTGTATGTAACAGTGTGTGAGTGGATATGTGAGTGGCTGTATGGGTATGTGAGTGACTGTATGGATGTGTTTGTTCGTATGTGAGCATCTGAATGGGTAAGTGAGTGACTGTGTGAGTGGCTGTATTGGAGAGTGAGTGAGTGACTGTGTGGGTGAACTAGTGTCTGTGTGAGTGGCTGCATAGGTATGTGGATGGCTGTATGGGTGACTGAGTAGCTGTATAAGTGGTTGTATGGGTGAGGGAGTAGATGTGTGAGTACCTGTATGGGGGACTAAGTGGCTGTGTGAATTTTTGTATGGGTGATTAACTGGCTGTGTGATTGGCTATAAGGGTGTATGAGTGGGTGCGCAAGTATCTGTATGTCTGTATAACTGGATTTGTGAGTGCCTGATTTGGTGAGTTAGTGGGTGTGTGAGTGGCTGTATGAGTGATTGGATGTGTGAGTGGCTCTTTGGAGGAGTTATTGGTTATGTGAATACTGCTATCGGTGTGTGAATGGGTATGTGAGGATTGAGTGGGAGTGAGTGTATGAGAGGTTGGAACGGTGTCTGTGTGTGAGAGTAGTCCTGTCAATGATGTCATCAGTGATGTCATTTGAGATGTCATTAAGGTTGTCATCAGTGATGTCACTGACCATGTCATGAGTGATGTAATATGTGAGGTCATAAGCAGTGTATTGCGGGGTGTAAGTTATAGTTAACTCAGGTAACTATAACTACTGAATTTCACTAGTTTTGTACAAGTGAAATCTGAGCCTAACTATAAGGTCCCAATAACCTTTAATTTTTTCAGTCAATTTCTAAATTTTTTAAAATTCTATTTCCTAAATATAACATCCCTGTAACCTTTGTTTTTTTCTGTGAATTTCTATGTGTTTTTAAATTCTATTTCCTACCTATAACATCCCTATAACCTTTGTTTTTTCAAGTGAATTTGTATGTTTTTTAAATTGTATTTTCTAACTGTAACCTCTAACCTTTGACACTGAGTGTGTGAGTGCATGACTGTCTCAGTTGGTGTATGAGTGTCTGAGTAGACTGTTAAGTGGGTGTGAGAGAGTATGAGAAGGCTGTAAGTGGGTATTTAAGTGTCTCAGTGGGTCTGTTAGTGAGTGTGTGAGTCTCTAGAAGGGTCCGTGAATCAGTGCGTGAGGCTCTGAATAGATCTGTGAGTGGGTGAGAGAGAGTATGAGTGATTCTGTAAGGGGGTGCATAAATGTCTTACTGTGTCTGCGAGTGGGTGTAGGTGTCTGTGTACGTCTATGAGTGGGTACATGAGTGAATGGGTCTATGAGTGACTGTGAGAGTGTCTGAGTTGTTCTGTGAGTGGGTGCATGGATGCCTGAGTGGAGTCTGCTCACTTCTGACTTTTATTTTGCCTCTTTCTGCTCATTGCTGACCTTAATTTTCCCTCTTTCTGCTTGTCTCTGACCTTTATTTCGCCTCTTTCTGTTCATTTCTGATCTCTATTTTGCCTCTTTCTCCTCATTTCTGACCATTATTTTGCCTCTTCTGCTCATGCCTGACCTTTATTTTGCCTCTTTCTGCTGATTTCTGATCTCTGTTTTGCCTCTTTCTCCTCGTTTCTGACCTTCATTTTGCCTCTTTCTGCTCGTTTCTGACCTTTATCTTGCCTCTTTCTGCTCATTTCTGATCTTTACTTTGCCTCTTTCTTCTTGTTGCTGATCTTTATTTTGCCTCTTGCTGCTCGTTTCTGACCTCTATTCTGCCGCTTTCTACTCATTTCTGATCTGTAGTCTGTCTCTTTCTGCTCATTTCACACCTTTATCATGCCTCTTTCTGCTCGTTTCTCACCTTTATTTTGCCTCTTTCTGCTCATTTCACACATTTATTTTGCTGGTTTCTGACCTTTATTTTGCCTCTTTCTGCTTTTTTCGGACCTTTATTTTGCCTCTTTCTGCTCATTGAGGACCTTTAATCTGCTCTTTTCTCACCTTTATTTTGCCTTTTTCTGCTCGCTGCTCACCTTTATTCTGTCTCTTTCTGCTTGTTTCTCACCTTTATTTTGCCTCTTGTTGCTGAACTTAACGTTGCTTCTTTCTGCTTGTTGCTGACCTTTAGTCTGCCTCTTTCTACTCGTCTCGTTTCTGACCTTTATTCTGCCTCTTTCTGCTCATTTCTCACCTTTAGTTTGCCTTTTCTGCTCGTTTCTGACCTCTATTCTGCAGCTTTCTGCTAATTTCTGATCTGTACTCTGCCTCTTTATGCTCATTTCACACCTTTATCGTGCCTCTTTCTGGTCCTTTCTCACCTTTATATTGTCTCTTTGTGCTCGTTTCACACCTTTATTTTGCCAGGTTCTGACCTTTATTTTGCCTCTTTCTGCTCTTTTTTCACCTTTATTTTGCCTCTTTCTGCTCATTGCTGACCTTTATTCTGCTTGTTTCTTACCTTTATTCTGCCTCTTTCTGATCATTGCTCACCTTTATTCTGCCTCTTTCTGCTTGTTTCTCACCTTTAATTTGCCTCTTGTTGCTGAACTTAACTTTGCCTCTTTCTGCTTTTGCTGACCTTTAATCTGCCTCTTTCTGATCTTCTCGTTTCTCACCATTATTCTGCCTCTTTCTGCTTGTTTCTGATCTTTATTCTGCCTCTTTCTCACCTTTAACTTGCCTCTTTCAGCTAATTTCTGACCTTTATTTTGCCTTTTTCTCCTCTTTTTCTCCTGGGAACACGGGGAAGCCTCAAGGCCTCCATGGTCCCAGCTGGCTCGCTGCCTCCTACGGGAGCCGGCATTACTCACACAGACAGGGAGGTGCTAAGCATGCTGCTCCCTGTTCATAAAACCAATCCTTTCGTCTGTTTCCCTGCCCACTTGACAGTGGGCAGGGAACGAAACAAAAACTCTGTCCTCAGCAAGCCGGAGCGGTTTCACAGCTCTCGCTTGCTGAGAGTGGAGTTTGTGTTTGCTCTGACTTGGTGGGAGCTGTCAAAGTTATCGTCAAGTCAGAGCAAACAGCTATGTCTTGGCAGTAGGGACTCAGGGACATAGCAGGAGCCAGCCCTGGGGGGTGGATATCCCCAGGGTCTTGTGTGGCTCCAGGAGGGGGGCCACACAGCCCCTCTCCTTCTGTATTGATGAGCTGACCCGGGGAGGTGGTGGTCCCCAGGGCTGTATATGGCCTGGGAGGTGGTGGTCATCAGCGCTGTATATGGCCCGGTATCCCACCCAGTTGTATTTATTTACTAGGGCCAGGGGGCCCCGTTGCCCCCCTTTAATACTAGTTTATTGCCATGGGAGGTGGCAGTCCCCGGGCCTTCTTCAGAGCCCAGGAAGGGGATCTGCACCACCCCCTCTTTTTATAAAACTGAGGCCCCAGGGAGGTGGTGGTCCCCAGGGCTTCAATGAAGTCCAGGAGAGGGGTTCACATGGCCCCACTCCATTTTTATAGATAAATCCACAGAGAGGTGGTGGCCCAGGGCTCTAAGAACATTCAGAGGTGGGCCCTATGTCCCCTTCTTTTTTAAAAAATGCCCCTGGGACCTGGTCCACCCACAGGCTCATTTCAAAAGACGCGCGGGAGACCGTGCTTTGTTTTTTTTTTCAATTTTGCTGCGAATCTGCAGATCCACCTGCAATTTTGTGGCTAAATTGAAAGCAAAAAATGCTTTAAAACCCCAGCAGGGTCCCTCTGAGACCCCAGCACCACATCTACGGGATCAGGGTATTCCTACCCTACACACTTTTCTGTATTTGTAAGGTTCTTGGCGAGACTCGACTGAAGCCAAATCCCAAGATGGTGGCCAACACTTCCTGTTTGAAGTGTTGGCATCCAATCAGATTACAGCGCGGGGACTGTCGGATCCACGAAGGATCCTTGTCCCTAGATATACAAATTTGGATTTCGGCTAATATCTCTAAACTACTGAACGGATTTACACCAAACTACAAAGATGCACTACTTTGGAACAAGATCTACCTTTCTGCCAAATTTGGTGTAATTCTGTCTTAACTCCCAATTGACGGATCTCCCGAAACTTTAAAGACAGAAGCTGAAGTGACTGGGCAAATTACTTTGGAAAATTTAGTGAAAATTTAACAAACGGCGCCAACGTCATTAGCAAAACAAAAAACACTTATCCTGTGAAAACTAGGTCCTAACTATAACTACTTACTGGTGACGGGCAGTAATATAGTAGGATATATATATATATATATATATATTATCTACTGGCGGTCGCCAGTAGATAGTTATAGTTAAAACCTATTATCCATAGGAAATCGGCGACATTCTATTTGAAATAACGTTGGCGCCGGTTGACGAATCTTCGCGAAAGTTTCCAACTTGTTGGGGCGCTCCGGTCCGCTCCTATCCTGAAAGTCTCGGGGTGATACGTCAAGCGGGGGCCGAGAAAAAGGGGGGTCCCAAAACGCGTTTTCCCATTCATTTTTCCATAGGAACCTTTAGTCGCAGCTACATCCCGAACTGCTGAACGGAATTACACCAAATTTGGCAAAGAGGTAGCCCTTGGTTCAGTGTCATGCCTTTTGTTTAAATGGTGTAAATCCGTTCAGTAGTTCCTGAGAAAATTAAAAGTAAAGTCACATATATATCTGGGCGGAGCCTAACCACACATGTCATCGTGAGATCTGATTGGCTGTCAGCACTTCATCCTGGAATTGCTGGCAGCCATCTTGGGACCAATATAAATGATAGTACCTCATTGAAATGCATTGTAGTGAATAGAAGATTTTGAGGGTCACCAAAAGGAGAACTATAAAGGGTGATAACAGGCTTTAGTTACATTAGAATTTATTTGTTGATGGTACCATACTAATTTTAGGAATTGTGGTGTATTCTAAGGTGATTTTACCATGTGAAAAACCTTCAGCTGGGATATCATGAATCATGTTTGAGAGAACACTATTTTCTCATGCTTGTCCCATGGAGGTTTGGAAGGTGCTCCAGAAGCTAAAATGAGAGCATATTTTTTGTAAATTCACATTATAGTTCTCACTCATGTGAGAATGAAGTCTGACATTCTCAGTAAAACATGTACATCCAACAAGGGCAGAGACTGTCAGTTGATTCCTTTGTGTTCTACTGCAGCTTCCCAGAGTGTTCTAAAGAACAACTAGAGTGCTAACAGCCTTACTTATGACAAAGTATGGCACACCTGAAGCCATCTTGATTGGAATAAACTGGTAACACTTAAACAATTTAATTTAAAAAGGAACAAAATGATGGGGTTCATTTTGTCATAGAAATTATGGTTAGTGCTGTAGAAAGAAAAATTAGGACATGTTTCAAGTGTGATCTCAAATATCTTCCTGTTATATTTCAACAGGAGCAGCCTGCCAGTTGATGCCTTTGTGTTCTACTGCAGCTTCCCAGAGTGTTCTAAAGAACAACTAGAGCGCTAACAGCCTTACTTATGACAAAAGTATGGCACACCTGAAGCCATCTTGATTGGAATAAACTGGTAACACTTAAAACATTTAATTTAAAAAGGAACAAAATGATGGGGTTCATTTTGTCATAGGAATTATGGTTAGTGCTGTAGAAAGAAAAATTAGGACATATTTCAAGTGTGATCTCAAATATCTTCCTGTTATATTTCAACAGGAGCAGCCTGCCAGTTGATGCCTTTGTGTTCTACTGCAGCTTCCCAGAGTGTTCTAAAGAACAACTAGAGCGCTAACAGCCTTACTTATGACAAAAGTATGGCACACCTGAAGCCATCTTGATTGGAATAAACCAGTAACACTTAAAACATTTAATTTAAAAAGGAACAAAATGAGGGGTTCTTTTTTAAATAGAAATTATGGTTAGTGCTGCAGAAAGAAAAATTAGGGCATGTTTTAAGTGAGATCTCAAATTCTCTTCTATTTCATTAGAAAATTCTGACATGCAGACTGAAACAATCACTTTCAATACCAGCAGCAGACTACCAGTTAACTCCCTGGTGAGCAGTAGCTTTACTCCAGTGATCTAATGAGCAACTAGAGTGCTAACATTCTGAATTTATGGCAGATGTGAGACATCTGAATGCCTTCTTGATGGAATCAAAGTAAAAAACTGAAAGCATTTTCTACTGAGGAGACTGCAGTAAATGAAGAAATTAGGAAACTTCATAACAAAGAAGTCTTCCAAGATGGCCACCAGTGAAAAAAGAGCCCAAATGTAGCACACATATTACCCAGATGTAGCCCACATATAGCCCAATGACAAAAGTGTGCAAAACACTTTTTATTTTTAGTTTTTTTGCAGTTTTATGTAGTGCAGACTGGTCAGGTATTGGAGCATTGCATCTTAAAACATGACCCCCTACACTACAAAAACACCACTGCACTACCTTAAACCCTAAAACACTACCCCCAGCACGACCCCCTACACTACACAAGCACCACTGCACTATCCTAAACCCTAAAACACTACCCCCAGCACGACCCCCTACACTACCCAAACACCACTGCACTAACCTAAATCCTAAAACACTACCACCAGCACGACCCCCTACACTACCCAAACACCACTGCACTACCCTAAAACATGACCCCCTACACTACACAAACACCACTGCACTACCCTAAACCCTAAAACACTACCCCCAGCACGACCTCCTACACTACACAAGCACCACTGCACTACCCTAAACCCTAAAACACTACCCCCAGCACGACCCCCTACACTACCCAAACACCCCTGCACTACCCTAAAACACTACTACCTGCACGACCCCCTACACTACCCAAACACCACTGCACTAACCTAAATCCTAAAACACTACCCCCAGCACGACCCCCTACACTACCCAAACACCACTGCACTATCCTAAAACATGACCCCCTACACTACACAAACACCACTGCACTACCCTAAACCCTAAAACAATACCCCCAGCATGACCCCATACACTACACAAGCACCACTGCACTACCCTAAACCCTAAAACACTACCCCCAGCACTACCCCCTACACTGCCCGAACACCACTGCACTGCCCTAAACCCTGAAACACCAGCCCCTGCATGACCCCCTACACTGCCCGAACACCACTGCACTGCCCTAAACCCTGAAACACCACCCCTAGCACGACCCCCTACACTGCCCAAACACCACTGCACTGCCCTAAACCCTGAAACACCACCCCCTTCACGACCCCCTACACTGTCCGAACACCACTGCACTGCCCTAAACCCTGAAACACCACCCACAGCATGACCCCCTACACTGCCCGAACACCACTGCACTGCCCTAAACCCTGAAACACTACCCCCAGCAAGACCCCCTACACTGCCCGAACACCACTGCACTGCCCTAAACCCTGAAACATCACCCCCAGCAAGACCCCCTACACTGCCCGAACACCACTGACTTAA
Organism: Calotriton arnoldi; assembly: GCA_963921515.1. Lineage (NCBI taxonomy): Eukaryota > Metazoa > Chordata > Amphibia > Caudata > Salamandridae > Calotriton > Calotriton arnoldi. The sequence continues at coordinate 2,205,622 of CAWUFW010001609.1, read as the reverse complement.
ACCCTGAAACACCACCCCCAGCACGACCCCCTACACTGCCCGAACACCACTGCACTGCCCTAAACCCTGAAACACTACCCCCAGCATGACCCCCTACACTGCCCGAACACCACTGCTCTGCCCAAAACCCTGAAACACCAGCCCCAGCACGACCCCCTACACTGCCCGAACACCACTGCACTGCCCTAAACCTTGAAACACCAGCCCCTGCACGACCCCCTATACTGCCCGAACACCACTGCACTACCCTAAACCCTGAAACATCACCCCCAGCACGTCCCCCTACACTGCCCGAGCACCACTGCACTGCCCTAAACCCTGAAACACCAGCCCCAGCATGACCCCCTACACTGCCCGAACACCACTGCACTGCCCTAAACCCTGAAACACCAGCCCCAGCACGACCGCCTACACTGCCCGAACAACACTGCACTGCCCTAAACCCTGAAACACCAGCCCCAGCACGACCCCCTACACTGCCCGAACACCACTGCACTGCCCTAAACCGTGAAACACCAGCCTCAGCATGACCCCCTACACTGCCTGAACACCACTGCACTGCCCTGAACCCTGAAACACCAGCCCCAGCACAACACCCTACACTGCCCGAACACCACTGCACTGCCCTAAACCCTGAAACACCACCCAGTGCATGACCCCCTACACTGCCCGAACACCACTGCACTGCCCTAAACCCTGAAACACCACCCCCAGCGCGACCCCCTACACTGCCCGAACACCACTGCACTAAACCCTGAAACACCACCCCCTGCACAACCCCCTACACTGCTCGAACACTACTGCACTGCCCTAAACCCAGAAACACCATCCCCAGCACGACCCCCTATACTGCACGAACACCACTGCACTGCCCTAAACCCTGAAACACTACCCCCAGCAAGACCCCCTACACTGCCCGAACACCACTGCACTGCCCTAAACCCTGAAACATCACCCCCAGCAAGGCCTCCTACACTGCCCGAACACCACTGCCCTAAACCCTGAAACACCACCCCCAGCAAGACCCCCTACACTGCCCGAACACCACTGCACTGCCCTAAACCCTGAAACACCAGCCCCAGCACGACCCCCTACACTGCCCGAACACCACTGCACTGCCCTAAACCCTGAAACACCACCCCCTGCATGACCCCCTACACTGCCCGAACACCACTGCACTGCCCTAAACCCTGAAACACCACCCCCTGCACGACCCCCTACACTGCCCGAACACCACTGTACTGCCCTAAACCCTGAAACCCCACCCCCAGCATGACCCCCTACACTGCCAGAACACCACTGCACTGCCCTAAACCCTGAAACCCCACCCCCAGCATGACCCCCTACACTGCCCGAACACTACTGCACCGCCCTAAACCCTGAAACACCACCCCCAGCACGACCCCCTACACTGCACGAACACCACTGCACCGCCCTAAACCCTGAAACACTACCCCCAGCAAGACCCCCTACACTGCCCGAACACCACTGCACTGCCCTAAACCCTGAAACATCACCCCCAGCAAGACCCCCTACACTGCCCGAACACCACTGCCCTAAACCCTGAAACACCACCCCCAGCAAGACCCCCTACACTGCCCGAACACCACTGCACTGCCCTAAACCCTGAAACACCACCCCCAGCACGACCCCCTACACTGCCCGAACACCACTGCTCTGCCCAAAACCCTGAAACACCAGCCCCAGCACGACCCCCTACACTGCCCGAACACCACTGCACTGCCCTAAACCCTGAAACACCAGCCCCAGCACGACCCCCTACACTGCCCGAACACCACTGCACTGCCCTAAACCCTGAAACACCACCCTCAGCATGACCCCCTACACTGCCCGAACACCACTGCACTGCCCTAAACCCTGAAACACCAGCCCCAGCACGACCACGTACACTGCCCGCACACCACTGCACTGCCCTAAACCCTGAAACACCAGCCCCAGCACAACCCCGTACACTGCCCTAACACCACTGCACTGCCCTAAACCCTGAAACACCAGCCCCAGCACGACCGCCTACACTGCCCGAAAACTACTGCACTGCCCTAAACCCTGAAACACCACCCCCAGCAAGACTACCTACACTAGCCGAACACCACTGCACTGCCCTAAACCCTGAAACAACACCCCCTGCACGACCCCCTACACTGCCCAAACACTACTGCTCTGCCCTAAACCCTGAAACACCACCCCTCAGCACGACACCCTACACTGCCCGAACACCACTGCACTGCCCTAAACCCTGAAACACCACCCCAGCACGACCCCCTACACTGCCCGAACACCACTGCCCTGAAACACCACCCCCTGCACGACCCCCTACACTGCCGGAACACCACTGCACTGCCCTAAACCCTGAAACACCACCCCCAGCACGACCCCCTTCACTGCCCTAACACCACTGCACTGCCCTAAACCCTGAAACATCACCCCCAGCACAACCCCCTACACTGCCTGAGCACCATTGCTCTGCCCTAAACCCTGAAACACTAGCCCCAGCACGACCCCCTACACTGCCCGAACACCACTGCACTGCCCTAAACCCTGAAACACCACCCCCAGCACGACCCCCTACACTGCCCAAACACCACTGCACTGCCCTAAACCCTGAAACACCAGCCCCAGCAAGACCACCTACACTGCCCGAACACCACTGCATTGCCCTAGACTCTGAAACACCAGCCCCAGCAAGACCCCCTACACTGCCCGAACACCACTGCACTGCCCTAAACCCTGAAACACCAGCCCCAGCATGACCCCCTACACTGCCCGAACACCACTGCACTGCCCTAAACCCTGAAACACCAGCCCCAGCACGACCCCCTACACTGCCCGAACACCACTGCACTGCCCTAAACCCTGAAACACCAGCCCCAGCACCACCCCCTACACTGCCCGAACACCACTGCACTGCCCTAAACCCTGAAACACCACCCCCTGCACCGCCCCCTACACTGCCCGAACACCACTGCACTGCCCTAAACCCTGAAACACCACCCCCTTCACGACCCCCTACACTGTCCGAACACCACTGCACTGCCCTAAACCCTGAAACACCACCCCCTGCACCACCCCCTACACTGCCCGAACAACACTGCACTGCCCTAAACCCTGAAACACCACCCCTGCACCGCCCCTACACTGCCCGAACACCACTGCACTGCCCTAAACCCTGAAACACCACCCCCAGCATGAACCCCTTTACTGCTCGAACACCACTGCACTGCCCCAAACCCTGAAACACCACCCCCAGCATGACCCCCTACACTGCCCGAACACCACTGCCCTAAACCCTGAAACACCACCCCTGCACGACCCCCTACACTGCCCGAACACCACTGCACTGCCCTAAACCCTGAAACACCACCCCCTGCACGACCCCCTACACTGCCCAAACACCACTGCACTGCCCTAAATCCTGAAACAGCACCCCCAGCAAGACCCCCTACACTGCCCAAACACCACTGCACTGCCCTAAACCCTAGAACACTACCCCCAGCATGACCCCCTACACTACCCGAACACCACTGCACTACCCTAAACCCTAAAATACTCCCCCAGCACGACCCCCTACACTACCTGAACACGACTGCACTGCCCTAAACCCTAAAACACTCCCCCAGCACGACCCCCTACACTACCCGAACACCACTGCACTGCCCTAAACCCTAAAACACTCCCCCGAGCACGACCCCCTACACTACCTAAACACCACTGCACTGCCCTAAACCCTAAAACACTACCCCCCGCATGACCCCCTACACTACCCAAATACCAATGCACTACCCTAATCCCTAAAACACTACCCCCCGCACAACCCCCTACACTACCCAAAGACCACTGCACTACCCTAAACTCTAAAACAATACCCCCCGCACGACTTCCTACACTACCCAAAGACCACTGCACTACCCTAAACCCTAAAACACGACCTCCTACACTACACAAACACCACTGCACTACCCTAAACCCTAAAAAACTACCCCCAGCACGAACCCCTACACTACCCAAACACCACTGCACTACCCTAAACCATAAAACACTACCCCCAGCAGTACCCCCTACGCTACCCAAACACCACTGCACTACCCTAAACCCTAAAACACTACCCCCAGCACTACCCCCTACACTGCCCGAACACCACTGCACTGCCCTAAACCCTGAAACACCAGCCCCTGCATGACCCCCTACACTGCCCGAACACCACTGCACTGCCCTAAACCCTGAAACACCACCCCTAGCACGACCCCCTACACTGCCCAAACACCACTGCACTGCCCTAAACCCTGAAACACCACCCCTTCACGACCCCCTACACTGTCCGAACACCACTGCACTGCCCTAAACCCTGAAACACCACCCACAGCATGACCCCCTACACTGCCCGAACACCACTGCACTGCCCTAAACCCTGAAACACTACCCCCAGCAAGACCCCCTACACTGCCCGAACACCACTGCACTGCCCTAAACCCTGAAACATCACCCCCAGCAAGACCCCCTACACTGCCCGAACACCACTGACTTAAACCCTGAAACACCACCCCCAGCACGACCCCCTACACTGCCCGAACACCACTGCACTGCCCTAAACCCTGAAACACTACCCCCAGCATGACCCCCTACACTGCCCGAACACCACTGCTCTGCCCAAAACCCTGAAACACCAGCCCCAGCACGACCCCCTACACTGCCCGAACACCACTGCACTGCCCTAAACCTTGAAACACCAGCCCCTGCACGACCCCCTATACTGCCCGAACACCACTGCACTACCCTAAACCCTGAAACATCACCCCCAGCACGTCCCCCTACACTGCCCGAGCACCACTGCACTGCCCTAAACCCTGAAACACCAGCCCCAGCATGACCCCCTACACTGCCCGAACACCACTGCACTGCCCTAAACCCTGAAACACCAGCCCCAGCACAACCGCCTACACTGCCCGAACAACACTGCACTGCCCTAAACCCTGAAACACCAGCCCCAGCACGACCCCCTACACTGCCCGAACACCACTGCACTGCCCTAAACCGTGAAACACCAGCCTCAGCATGACCCCCTACACTGCCTGAACACCACTGCACTGCCCTGAACCCTGAAACACCAGCCCCAGCACAACACCCTACACTGCCCGAACACCACTGCACTGCCCTAAACCCTGAAACACCACCCAGTGCATGACCCCCTACACTGCCCGAACACCACTGCACTGCCCTAAACCCTGAAACACCACCCCCAGCGCGACCCCCTACACTGCCCGAACACCACTGCACTAAACCCTGAAACACCACCCCCTGCACAACCCCCTACACTGCTCGAACACTACTGCACTGCCCTAAACCCAGAAACACCATCCCCAGCACGACCCCCTATACTGCACGAACACCACTGCACTGCCCTAAACCCTGAAACACTACCCCCAGCAAGACCCCCTACACTGCCCGAACACCACTGCACTGCCCTAAACCCTGAAACATCACCCCCAGCAAGGCCTCCTACACTGCCCGAACACCACTGCCCTAAACCCTGAAACACCACCCCCAGCAAGACCCCCTACACTGCCCGAACACCACTGCACTGCCCTAAACCCTGAAACACCAGCCCCAGCACGACCCCCTACACTGCCCGAACACCACTGCACTGCCCTAAACCCTGAAACACCACCCCTGCATGACCCCCTACACTGCCCGAACACCACTGCACTGCCCTAAACCCTGAAACACCACCCCCTGCACGACCCCCTACACTGCCCGAACACCACTGTACTGCCCTAAACCCTGAAACCCCACCCCCAGCATGACCCCCTACACTGCCAGAACACCACTGCACTGCCCTAAACCCTGAAACCCCACCCCCAGCATGACCCCCTACACTGCCCGAACACTACTGCACCGCCCTAAACCCTGAAACACCACCCCCAGCACGACCCCCTACACTGCACGAACACCACTGCACCGCCCTAAACCCTGAAACACTACCCCCAGCAAGACCCCCTACACTGCCCGAACACCACTGCACTGCCCTAAACCCTGAAACATCACCCCCAGCAAGACCCCCTACACTGCCCGAACACCACTGCCCTAAACCCTGAAACACCACCCCCAGCAAGACCCCCTACACTGCCCGAACACCACTGCACTGCCCTAAACCCTGAAACACCACCCCCAGCACGACCCCCTACACTGCCCGAACACCACTGCTCTGCCCAAAACCCTGAAACACCAGCCCCAGCACGACCCCCTACACTGCCCGAACACCACTGCACTGCCCTAAACCCTGAAACACCAGCCCCAGCACGACCCCCTACACTGCCCGAACACCACTGCACTGCCCTAAACCCTGAAACACCACCCTCAGCATGACCCCCTACACTGCCCGAACACCACTGCACTGCCCTAAACCCTGAAACACCAGCCCCAGCACGACCACGTACACTGCCCGCACACCACTGCACTGCCCTAAACCCTGAAACACCAGCCCCAGCACAACCCCGTACACTGCCCTAACACCACTGCACTGCCCTAAACCCTGAAACACCAGCCCCAGCACGACCGCCTACACTGCCCGAAAACTACTGCACTGCCCTAAACCCTGAAACACCACCCCCAGCAAGACTACCTACACTAGCCGAACACCACTGCACTGCCCTAAACCCTGAAACACCACCCCCTGCACGACCCCCTACACTGCCCAAACACTACTGCTCTGCCCAAAACCCTGAAACACCACCCCTCAGCACGACACCCTACACTGCCCGAACACCACTGCACTGCCCTAAACCCTGAAACACCACCCCAGCACGACCCCCTACACTGCCCGAACACCACTGCCCTGAAACACCACCCCCTGCACGACCCCCTACACTGCCGGAACACCACTGCACTGCCCTAAACCCTGAAACACCACCCCCAGCACGACCCCCTTCACTGCCCTAACACCACTGCACTGCCCTAAACCCTGAAACATCACCCCCAGCACAACCCCCTACACTGCCTGAGCACCATTGCTCTGCCCTAAACCCTGAAACACTAGCCCCAGCACGACCCCCTACACTGCCCGAACACCACTGCACTGCCCTAAACCCTGAAACACCACCCCCAGCACGACCCCCTACACTGCCCAAACACCACTGCACTGCCCTAAACCCTGAAACACCAGCCCCAGCAAGACCACCTACACTGCCCGAACACCACTGCATTGCCCTAGACTCTGAAACACCAGCCCCAGCAAGACCCCCTACACTGCCCGAACACCACTGCACTGCCCTAAACCCTGAAACACCAGCCCCAGCATGACCCCCTACACTGCCCGAACACCACTGCACTGCCCTAAACCCTGAAACACCAGCCCCAGCACGACCCCCTACACTGCCCGAACACCACTGCACTGCCCTAAACCCTGAAACACCAGCCCCAGCACCACCCCCTACACTGCCCGAACACCACTGCACTGCCCTAAACCCTGAAACACCACCCCCTGCACCGCCCCCTACACTGCCCGAACACCACTGCACTGCCCTAAACCCTGAAACACCACCCCCTTCACGACCCCCTACACTGTCCGAACACCACTGCACTGCCCTAAACCCTGAAACACCACCCCCTGCACCACCCCCTACACTGCCCGAACAACACTGCACTGCCCTAAACCCTGAAACACCACCCCCTGCACCGCCCCTACACTGCCCGAACACCACTGCACTGCCCTAAACCCTGAAACACCACCCCCAGCATGAACCCCTTTACTGCTCGAACACCACTGCACTGCCCCAAACCCTGAAACACCACCCCCAGCATGACCCCCTACACTGCCCGAACACCACTGCCCTAAACCCTGAAACACCACCCCTGCACGACCCCCTACACTGCCCGAACACCACTGCACTGCCCTAAACCCTGAAACACCACCCCCTGCACGACCCCCTACACTGCCCAAACACCACTGCACTGCCCTAAATCCTGAAACAGCACCCCCAGCAAGACCCCCTACACTGCCCAAACACCACTGCACTGCCCTAAACCCTAGAACACTACCCCCAGCATGACCCCCTACACTACCCGAACACCACTGCACTACCCTAAACCCTAAAATACTCCCCCAGCACGACCCCCTACACTACCTGAACACGACTGCACTGCCCTAAACCCTAAAACACTCCCCCAGCACGACCCCCTACACTACCCGAACACCACTGCACTGCCCTAAACCCTAAAACACTCCCCCGAGCACGACCCCCTACACTACCTAAACACCACTGCACTGCCCTAAACCCTAAAACACTACCCCCCGCATGACCCCCTACACTACCCAAATACCAATGCACTACCCTAATCCCTAAAACACTACCCCCGCACAACCCCCTACACTACCCAAAGACCACTGCACTACCCTAAACTCTAAAACAATACCCCCGCACGACTTCCTACACTACCCAAAGACCACTGCACTACCCTAAACCCTAAAACACGACCTCCTACACTACACAAACACCACTGCACTACCCTAAACCCTAAAACACTACCCCCAGCACGAACCCCTACACTACCCAAACACCACTGCACTACCCTAAACCATAAAACACTACCCCCAGCAGTACCCCCTACGCTACCCAAACACCACTGCACTACCCTAAACCCTAAAACACTACCCCCAGCAGTACCCCCTACACTACCCAAACACCATTGCACTACCCTAAACCCTAAAACACTACCCCCAGCAGTATCCCCTACACTACCCAAACACCACTGCACTACCCTAAACCCTAAAACCCTGAAACACCACCCCTAGCACGACCCCCTACACTGCCCAAACACCACTGCACTGCCCTAAACCCTGAAACACCACCCCCTTCACGACCCCCTACACTGTCCGAACACCACTGCACTGCCCTAAACCCTGAAACACCACCCACAGCATGACCCCCTACACTGCCCGAACACCCCTGCACTGCCCTAAACCCTGAAACACTACCCCCAGCAAGACCCCCTACACTGCCCGAACACCACTGCACTGCCCTAAACCCTGAAACATCACCCCCAGCAAGACCCCCTACACTGCCCGAACACCACTGACTTAAACCCTGAAACACCACCCCCAGCACGACCCCCTACACTGCCCGAACACCACTGCACTGCCCTAAACCCTGAAACACTACCCCCAGCATGACCCCCTACACTGCCCGAACACCACTGCTCTGCCCAAAACCCTGAAACACCAGCCCCAGCACGACCCCCTACACTGCCCAAACACCACTGCACTGCCCTAAACCTTGAAACACCAGCCCCTGCACGACCCCCTATACTGCCCGAACACCACTGCACTACCCTAAACCCTGAAACATCACCCCCAGCACGTCCCCCTACACTGCCCGAGCACCACTGCACTGCCCTAAACCCTGAAACACCAGCCCCAGCATGACCCCCTACACTGCCCGAACACCACTGCACTGCCCTAAACCCTGAAACACCAGCCCCAGCACGACCGCCTACACTGCCCGAACAACACTGCACTGCCCTAAACCCTGAAACACCAGCCCCAGCACGACCCCCTACACTGCCCGAACACCACTGCACTGCCCTAAACCGTGAAACACCAGCCTCAGCACGACCCCCTACACTGCCTGAACACCACTGCACTGCCCTGAACCCTGAAACACCAGCCCCAGCACAACACCCTACACTGCCCGAACACCACTGCACTGCCCTAAACCCTGAAACACCACCCCGTGCATGACCCCCTACACTGCCCGAACACCACTGCACTGCCCTAAACCCTGAAACACCACCCCCAGCGCGACCCCCTACACTGCCCGAACACCACTGCACTAAACCCTGAAACACCACCCCTGCACAACCCCCTACACTGCTCGAACACTACTGCACTGCCCTAAACCCAGAAACACCATCCCCAGCACGACCCCCTATACTGCATGAACACCACTGCACTGCCCTAAACCCTGAAACACTACCCCCAGCAAGACCCAGTACACTGCCCGAACACCACTGCACTGCCCTAAACCCTGAAACATCACCCCCAGCAAGGCCCCCTACACTGCCCGAACACCACTGCCCTAAACCCTGAAACACCACCCCCAGCAAGACCCCCTACACTGCCCGAACACCACTGCACTGCCCTAAACCCTGAAACACCAGCCCCAGCACGACCCCCTACACTGCCCGAACACCACTGCACTGCCCTAAACCCTGAAACACCACCCCCTGCACGACCCCCTACACTGCCCGAACACCACTGCACTGCCCTAAACCCTGAAACACCACCCCCTGCACGACCCCCTACACTGCCCGAACACCACTGTACTGCCCTAAACCCTGAAACCCCACCCCCAGCATGACCCCCTACACTGCCAGAACACCACTGCACTGCCCTAAACCCTGAAACCCCACCCCCAGCATGACCCCCTACACTGCCCGAACACTACTGCACCGCCCTAAACCCTGAAACACCACCCCCAGCACGACCCCCTACACTGCACGAACACCACTGCACCGCCCTAAACCCTGAAACACTACCCCCAGCAAGACCCCCTACACTGCCCGAACACCACTGCACTGCCCTAAACCCTGAAACATCACCCCCAGCAAGACCCCCTACACTGCCCGAACACCACTGCCCTAAACCCTGAAACACCACCCCCAGCAAGACCCCCTACACTGCCCGAACACCACTGCACTGCCCTAAACCCTGAAACACCACCCCCAGCACGACCCCCTACACTGCCCGAACACCACTGCTCTGCCCAAAACCCTGAAACACCAGCCCCAGCACGACCCCCTACACTGCCCGAACACCACTGCACTGCCCTAAACCCTGAAACACCAGCCCCAGCACGACCCCCTACACTGCCCGAACACCACTGCACTGCCCTAAACCCTGAAACACCACCCTCAGCATGACCCCCTACACTGCCCGAACACCACTGCACTGCCCTAAACCCTGAAACACCAGCCCCAGCACGACCCCGTACACTGCCCGCACACCACTGCACTGCCCTAAACCCTGAAACACCAGCCCCAGCACAACCCCGTACACTGCCCTAACACCACTGCACTGCCCTAAACCCTGAAACACCAGCCCCAGCACGACCGCCTACACTGCCCGAAAACTACTGCACTGCCCTAAACCCTGAAACACCACCCCCAGCAAGACTACCTACACTAGCCGAACACCACTGCACTGCCCTAAACCCTGAAACACCACCCCCTGCACGACCCCCTACACTGCCCAAACACTACTGCTCTGCCCTAAACCCTGAAACACCACCCCTCAGCACGACACCCTACACTGCCCGAACACCACTGCACTGCCCTAAACCCTGAAACACCACCCCAGCACGACCCCCTACACTGCCCGAACACCACTGCACTAAACCCTGAAACACCACCCCCTGCACGACCCCCTACACTGCCGGAACACCACTGCACTGCCCTAAACCCTGAAACACCACCCCCAGCACGACCCCCTACACTGCCCTAACACCACTGCACTGCCCTAAACCCTGAAACATCACCCCCAGCACAACCCCCTACACTGCCTGAGCACCATTGCTCTGCCCTAAACCCTGAAACACTAGCCCCAGCACGACCCCCTACACTGCCCGAACACCACTGCACTGCCCTAAACCCTGAAACACCACCCCCAGCACGACCCCCTACACTGCCCAAACACCACTGCACTGCCCTAAACCCTGAAACACCAGCCCCAGCAAGACCACCTACACTGCCCGAACACCACTGCATTGCCCTAGACTCTGAAACACCAGCCCCAGCAAGACCCCCTACACTGCCCGAACACCACTGCACTGCCCTAAACCCTGAAACACCAGCCCCAGCATGACCCCCTACACTGCCCGAACACCACTGCACTGCCCTAAACCCTGAAACACCAGCCCCAGCACGACCCCCTACACTGCCCGAACACCACTGCACTGCCCTAAACCCTGAAACACCAGCCCCAGCACCACCCCCTACACTGCCCGAACACCACTGCACTGCCCTAAACCCTGAAACACCACCCCTGCACCGCCCCCTACACTGCCCGAACACCACTGCACTGCCCTAAACCCTGAAACACCACCCCCTGCACGACCCCCTACACTGCCCGAACACCACTGCACTGCCCTAAACCCTGAAACACCACCCCCTGCACCACCCCCTACACTGCCCGAACAACACTGCACTGCCCTAAACCCTGAAACACCACCCCCTGCACCGCCCCTACACTGCCCGAACACCACTGCACTGCCCTAAACCCTGAAACACCACCCCCAGCATGAACCCCTTTACTGCTCGAACACCACTGCACTGCCCCAAACCCTGAAACACCACCCCCAGCATGACCCCCTACACTGCCCGAACACCACTGCCCTAAACCCTGAAACACCACCCCTGCACGACCCCCTACACTGCCCGAACACCACTGCACTGCCCTAAACCCTGAAACACCACCCCCTGCACGACCCCCTACACTGCCCAAACACCACTGCACTGCCCTAAATCCTGAAACAGCACCCCCAGCAAGACCCCCTACACTGCCCGAACACCACTGCACTGCCCTAAACCCTAGAACACTACCCCCAGCATGACCCCCTACACTACCCGAACACCACTGCACTACCCTAAACCCTAAAATACTCCCCCCAGCACGACCCCCTACACTACCTGAACACGACTGCACTGCCCTAAACCCTAAAACACTCCCCCAGCACGACCCCCTACACTACCCGAACACCACTGCACTGCCCTAAACCCTAAAACACTCCCCCAGCACGACCCCCTACACTACCTAAACACCACTGCACTGCCCTAAACCCTAAAACACTACCCCCGCATGACCCCCTACACTACCCAAATACCAATGCACTACCCTAATCCCTAAAACACTACCCCCGCACAACCCCCTACACTACCCAAAGACCACTGCACTACCCTAAACTCTAAAACAATACCCCCGCACGACTTCCTACACTACCCAAAGACCACTGCACTACCCTAAACCCTAAAACACGACCTCCTACACTACACAAACACCACTGCACTACCCTAAACCCTAAAAAACTACCCCCAGCACGAACCCCTACACTACCCAAACACCACTGCACTACCCTAAACCATAAAACACTACCCCCAGCAGTACCCCCTACGCTACCCAAACACCACTGCACTACCCTAAACCCTAAAACACTACCCCCAGCAGTACCCCCTACACTACCCAAACACCATTGCACTACCCTAAACCCTAAAACACTACCCCCAGCAGTATCCCCTACACTACCCAAACACCACTGCACTACCCTAAACCCTAAAACCCTAAAACACTAACCCCAGCATGACCCCCTACACTACCCAAACACCACTGTACTACCCTAAACCCTAAAACACTCCCCCAGCACGACTCCCTACACTACCCAAACACCACTGCACCACCCTAAACCTACCCCCAGCATGACCCCCTACACTACACAAACACCACTGCACTACCCTAAACCCTAAAACACTACCCCCAGCACGACCCTCTTCACTACCTAAACACAACTGCACAATTTGTTACAGGCGTTGCAACGCAGGCCTGTGGTGCTTACTGGAAGTACCTGGTGGGCTGGTTGGGCCCCAGGGACTCTCAGGATTCAAGGTGACCTAATCCCCCAACTTAAAACGCGCCACGGGGCGCGTTTGCACAGTGGTGAAGGGAGGGGCGGGGCCTCAGGTGACATGTGCGCAAACACGCCCTGTGGTGCGTTTTAAGTTGGGGAGTTAATTCCCTTTGAATCCTGGGGGCCAACTAGCCCACCAGGTACCTTCAGTAAGCACAACAGAGGTGCGTTGCAGAGAGGTGAAAAAGGTGCGTGGCCTCGGAACGCCTCTCTGCAACTCAGCTCTGTGGTCCTAACTGTAGGTACCTGGGGGCTAGTTGGACCCCAGGGACCCTCAGGATTCAAGGGGACTTAATCCCGCAACTTAAAATGCGCCACGGGGCGCCTTTGCACACATGTCACCTCAGGCCCCCCCTCCCTTCACCACTGTGCAAACGTGCACTGGCTCTGGTTAGTCAGAGTCAGTTACCACCAGTACCCGTCTGAAAAAGTTGTGGGCACAGGATGATTTTGCAACAAGGCCTCTTTCTGCTCCTCTTTTGCTTCTTTCTGCACATCTTTTGCTTCTTTCTGTGCGTTTTTCTTCTTTCTTCACATGTCCTACCTCTGTTGGCATAGTTAGAAACTAGCATTTAAAAACCTTTGAAATTCACTTAAAAAATCATAGTTTTCAGGCACGTTATAGTTAGAAATTAGCATTTAAAAAACCTTTGAAATTCACTGAAAAAACCATAGGTTTCAGGCACGTTATAGTTAGAAATTAGCATTTAAAAAACCTTTGAAATTCACTGAAAAAACCATAGGTTTCAGGCACGTTATAGTTAGAAATTAGCATTTAAAAAAACTTTGAAATTCACTGAAAAAACCATAGGTTTCAGACACGTTATAGTTATAAATTAGCATTTAAAAAACCTTTGAAATTCACTGAAAAAACCATAGGTTTTAGGGACAGTTATAGTTAGTTGGACATTGCACTCGTACAAAACCCGTGAAATTCCCCTGTTATAGTTAGTTCAGCTAACCATAACTCGCGCCCGCAATGCACTGCTGATGACGTCACATATTACATCACTCATGACATGGTCAGTGACATCACTGATGACATCACTGATGACATCACTGATGACATCATCCATGTGATAATTTCATGCATCTTCTCACACCCTAATATAACTTTTGATACACCCACTCTAAATTACAGACTGCCATTCTCAAAACCATAGACACTCCAACACCAAAAACTACATACCCACTCACTGATTCTTAGGTCTACACACACATCCACTCACTCACCTGTACAGTCACTCATACTTACAGTCACTCAGTACAGGACTATCATATGCACTCATACACCTATATAAACACTCACACATGTCCACTCATCCATAGAGGTACTCACACACCTAGTCAGTCATGCAAAAAATTAATCACACACCCATTTACTCACCTATACAGTTATACACACACCAGCTCACTTACTCATACAAATACTAGCACATTCTTACGCTCTTATACAATAACTGATACAAGCACACACGCATCCATACAGCCACTCTCACAATAACACACTCTCACTTATAGCCATTTAAATACTCTAACACACATATATACTGCCTTTTACATATGTAGTTACTCGCACATGTACCACTGAGATATACATTCACTCACTAACACACCCATACACACACTCACCCACCCAAGCAGTCCATCACAGATGCACTCTTGAAATCATGCACCCAGTGAATCACCCACTCACACAACTATGTATAGAGTCACACACACCCCACCCACACAAACACTCAGGCAGCCATACAGATACTCAGAGAACCAATCAATAACCCATATAGACACTCATGTAGCTATTCGCAAATACATGCATCCACTTACACACCAACAAACAGACGGATACAGACATTCACACAGTTTAGTCACTAACCCATGCATTCAGTAAGATACGTTTAATCACTCACTTGTAGAGTCAGTCACTCACGTACTAAATCATCCATTCAGACACTTATACACCCACTCATTCTTCAATACCCCTTTCCCTATATATATTAAACATATTTAAACTTTACAGAAACACACAGTCACTGGATGATGTCATCAGTGATGTCATTTGAGATGTCATCAGTGATGTCACTGACCATGTCATGAGTGATGTAATATGTGACGTCATCAGCAGTGCATTGCGGGGCGCGAGTTATAGTTAGCTGAACTAACTATAACAGGGAATTTCACGGGTTTTGTACGAGTGCAATGTCCAACTAACTATAACTGTCCCTAAAACCTATGGTTTTTTCAGTGATATATATATATATATATATATATATATATATATATATATATATATTCACTGAAAAAAACATAGGTTTCAGGCATCATTATAGTTAGAAATTAGCATTTAAAAAACCTTAGAAATTCACTGAAAAAACCATAGGTTTTAGGGAAAGTTATAGTTAGTTGGACATTTCACTCGTACAAAACCAGAGAAATTCCCCCGTTATAGTTAGTTCAGCTAACTATAACTCTCGCCCCGCAATGCACTGCTGATGACGTCACATATTACATCACTCATGACATGGTCAGTGACATCACTGATGACATCACTGATGACATCTTAAATGACATCACTGATGACATCACTGATGACATCATCCAGTGACTGTGTGTTTCTGTAAAGTTTAAATATGTTTAATATATATAGGGAAAGGCGTATTGAAGAATGAGTGGGTGTATAAGTGTCTGAATGGATGATTTAGTAGGTGCGTGACTGACTCTATAAGTGAGTGATTAAACGTATCTTACTGAATGCATGGGTTAGTGACTAAACTGTATGAATGTCTGTATCCATCTGTCTGTTGGTGTGTAAGTGGCTGCATGGGTTTGTGAATAGCTACATGAGTGTCTATATGGGTTATTGATTGGTTGTCTGAGAATCTGTATGGGTGCCTGAGTGTTTGTGTGGTGGGGTGTGTGTGACTCTGTGCATAGATGTGTGAGTGGGTGATTCACTGGGTGCATGGTTTCAAGAGTGCATCTGTGATGGACTGTATGGGTGTGTGTGTATGGGTGTGTTAGTGAGTGAATGTACATCTCAGTGGTACATGTGTGAGTAACTACATATGTGAAAGGCAGTATATATGTGTGTTGGAGTATATAAATGGCTATAAGTGATAGTGTGTGATTGTGAGAGTGGCTGTATGGATGAGTGTGTGCTTGTATCAGTGATTGTATAAGAGCGTAAGAATGTGCTAGTATTTGTATGAGTAAGTGAGCTGGTGTGTATAACTGTATAGGTGAGTAAATGGCAGTGTGATTAATTATTTGCATGACTGACTAGGTGTGTGAGTACCTCTATGGATGAGTGGCGGTGTGTGAGTGTCTATATAGGTGTATGAGTGCATATGATAGTCCTATACTGAGTGACCGTAAGTATGAGTGACTGTACGGGTGAGTGAGTGGATGTGTGTAGACCTAAGAATCAGTGAGTGGGTATGTAGTTATTGGTGTTGGAGTGTCTATGGTTTTGAGAATGGCAGTCTGTAATTTAGAGTGGGTCTATCAAAGGTTATATTAGGATGTGAGAAGATGCATCAAATTATCACATGGATGATGGCATCAGTGATGTCATCAGTGATGTCATTTGAGATGTCATCAGTGATGTCACTGACCATGTCATGAGTGATGTAATATGTGACGTCATCAGCAGTGCATTACGAGGCGCGAGTTATAGTTAGCTGAACTAACTATAACAGGGGAATTTCTTTGGTTTTGTACGAGTGAAATGTCCAACTAACTATAACTTTCCCTAAAACCTATGGTTTTTTCAGTGAATTTCAAAGGTTTTTTAAATGCTAATTTCTAACTATAACGTGCCTGAAACCTATGGTTTTTTCAGTGAATTTCAAAGGTTTTTTAAATGCTAATTTCTAACTATAACGTGTCTGAAACCTATGGTTTTTTCTGTGAATTTCAAAGGTTTTTTAAATGCTAATTTCTAACTATAACGTGCCTGAAACCTATGGTTTTTTAAGTGAATTTCAAAGGTTTTTAAATGCTAGTTTCTAACTATGCCTACAGAGGTAGGACATGTGAAGAAAGAAGAAAACGCACAGAAAGAAGCAAAAGAAATGCAGAAAGAAGCAACAGAAGTCCACAAAGATGAACAAAAGTGCAGGAAGAAGCAAGACATGTGCGGAAAGAACCAAGGGGCATATTAACAACGAGGCGATAAGCAATTATCGCCGCTTTAGCGTCCGTTTTCGGACGGAAAGCGGCGATAATTCTATCGCCTAATCAGCAAGGTCACGCTATCGCGTGAATCCTTGCACTATCGCCCTTTCCCCCAACGCCCATTCTTGCATCTCTAATGAGATGCAAAGTGGGCGTTACTGGGCGTACCCCGGATGGGCTACGTTGCAAATATCGCTGATGTTCACATCGCGATATTTACAAGGCAGCCACAGTATTATAGCAGACATTAGATTTTGGCGAAAACGGCCGTTTTCGCCAAAATCTAACGTCTGCTATAATCCTGACTTACCTATGTTAGGCATAGGAGGTGGATTCTGCTGATACTGACCACAGGGTCGTATCAGCAAGGTTATACGCCCTTTTGCAGGTAACATCGTTGGAAAACCAGCAATGTTCCCTGCAAAAGGGCGATATCTTCGCTATCTCTGGAATTTTTATCGCCCTGGAGTAACGCGTTGTTAATAACGCGCTACCAGGGCGATAAATGCCAGAGATAGCCTGCGATAATATAATTATCGCTAAGCACGGCCAGCGATAATTATCGCTGGCCGTTGTTAATATGCCCCCAACAGAGGAGCAGAAAGAGGCCTTGTTGCAAAATCATCCTGTGCCCACAACTTTTTCAGACGGGTACTGGTGGTAACTGACTCTGACTAACCAGGCCTAGAGCCGGTGCTATGCTGAAAGACACTTAGAATACAGTGAAAACACCTATATACACTAGGGAACACTATGCGTTGGGGTACCCCTGTGATTAGCATGACCTCCTCTGTAAGGCCCTAGTACATAATAGGGCAGGGGGATTAAAACTACCTCTAAGTCAGAGGTGCAGAAATATGCTACTTTAACTAGTAGTCACGTTTGCAGAGTGATGGAGAAAGGGTGCTGGGCGTCCAACCAACGCTCAGGAATTCCGCTGCGTAGGACTTACAGGAGGTACCAGGAGGGATTCTTGGCCCCCAAACTCCCTCAGGACTAAATTGGACTTCATCCCCTATCCCGTAGTTTGCCACGAGGCACGTTTGCAGAGTGGTAGAGAAAGGGGGCCATGGCCTCCGAAGACGTCTTAGCAATCCCACTGTGTGGGACTTACTGGAGGTAACAAGAGGGGTAGTTGGCCCCCAAGGACATCCTTGGGGGCCAACTTCCCAAACTATTACCTTCAGTCAGTCCCACACAGCAGCACTGGTAAGTACTTGTACCAGGCCACGCCCACTTTGCCCACCACTCTACAAACGCGCTCCCTGGCATGCTCTTGGATGGGGATTGAAGTCCCCTTCACTGCTGGGGGTCCATTAGGGGCCAACTAGCCTACCTTTTACCTCCAGTAAGCCCCACGCAGTGGGATTGGTGAGAGGTAGACAAAGGCCATGCCCCCTTTCTCCACCACTCTGCAAACACGCCCCCTGGCACGTTGTAAGTTGGGGGATTAAGTCCCCTTGAATCCTGAGGGTCCCTGGGGTCCAACTAGCCCACCAGGTACCTCCAGTAAGCGCCACAGAGCTGCGTTGCAGAGAGGTGTAAAAAGGGCCGTGGCCTGGACCACCTCTTTGCAACGCAGGCCTGTGGCGCTTACTGGAGGTACCTGGTGGGCTAGTTGGCCCCCTGGGGCCCTCAGGATTGAAGGGGAATTAATTCCCCAACTTAAAACGCGCCACAGGGCGTGTTTGCACACATGTCACCTCAGGACCCGCCCCCTCCCTTCACCACTGTGCAAACGCGCCCCGTGGCGCATTTTAAGTTGGGGGATAAAGTCCCCTTGAATCCTAAGGGTCCCTGGGGTCCAACTAGCCCACGAGGTACCTCCAGTAAGCGCCACAGAGCTGTGTTGCAGAGAGGTGTAAAAAGGGGTGTGGCCTGGACCACCTCTCTGCAACGCAGCCCTGTGGCGCTTACTGGAGGTACCTGGTGGGCTAGTTGGCCCCCAGGGGCCCTCAGGATTGAAGGGGAATTAATTCCCCAACTTAAAACGCACCACAGGGCGTGTTTGCACACATGTCACCTCAGGCCCGCCCCCTCCCTTCACCACTGTGCAAACGCGCTCCATGGCGCATTTTAAGTTGGGGGATAAAGTCCCCTTGAATCCTGAGGGTCCCTGGGCTCCAACTAGCCCACCAGGTACCTCCAGTAAGCGCCACAGAGCTGCGTTGCAGAAGGTGTAGAGGGCGTGGCCTGGACCACCTCTCTGCAACGCAGCCCTGTGGCGCTTACTGGAGGTACCTGGTGGGCTAGTTGGCCCCCAGGGACCCCCAGTATTGAAGGGGAATTAATTCCCCAATTTAAAACGCGCCACAGGGCGCGTTTGCAGAGTGTTGCTGGGAGGGGGCGGGGCCTCCGGCACAATCGCGGTCTTTTTTTTTTTTTTTAGAAGGGGGGCTGTGTGGCCCCCCTTCTTTTTCCTTTTTTTGGGCCCTGGGGACCCCATCCCCCAGGGCCTGACCCCTTTTTAAAAAAAAAAAAAATCTCAACGGCCACGGGGACCCCATCCCCCGGGGCATGGCCACATATGTTTATGTTTTTTAAGGAGGGGGGCTGCGTGGCCCCCCTTCTGAGGCCTCTATGGGCCCCGGGGACCCCATCCCCCGGGGCGGCCTTTTTTTTTTTTTTGGGTGGTGGCCCCCCTCCCGGGCCACTTCTAGCCCCGGGGACCCCATCCCCCAGGGCAGGCCATATCCGTTGGGGACCGTGGGGGGAGCCCCAACGCCCCCACGGTCCCGCCGGCTCCCCGCGTCCTGCAGGAGCCGGCATTGCTTTTCCACATGGGGAGCTGCTGACATGCAGCTCCCCGTGTGGAAAAGCAATCTGCTTTTCATTTTGGAAGCGAGAGCAGGTTTCCCTGCTCTCGCTTCCAAAATCCAAAGCAAGTTTGCTATGGCAGGGCAGGAGACGCGAGGCTCCCGCCCTGCCATAGCAAACAGCAGTGTCCCGGGGGAGGGCACCCTGGGACACTGCAGGAGCCGGCCCTGGGGGGTGGCGGTCCCCAGGGCCATCACGGGCTCCAGGAGGGGGGCCGCGCGGCCCCCCTCCCTTCAGTTTCAAAGCCCCGGGGAGGTGGTGGTCCCCGGGGCTCGGGGGTCCGTAACGGACCCCCAAATTTACATACTTAGTGCCCCGGGGAGGTGGCGGTCCCTGGGCGTGTGGGGGGGCTCGAGCCCCCCCACACAGGTTCTTTTTTTTTAAAAAAAACAAGCCCCAGGGGGTGGCGGTCCCCGGGGCTGCGGGGGGCCGTGTGCCCCTGCAAATATTCAAGAAAAGCCCTGGGTGGTGGTGGTCCCCGGGGCTTGGGGGGGCCTTGGAAGACCCCCACACATTAAAAAAACAAGCCTCGGGGTGGCGGTCCCTGGGGCTGCAGGGGCCCCCCTGTGCCCCCGCAATTACAATATAGCATGCCCCCGGGACTTGGCCCACCCGGGGGCTAAATTTTAACGAAGCACGGGAGCCCGCGCTTTTTTTTTTATTTTCACGGCAGGATTCGCGGATCCTACGCGAATTTTGCCGATTTAAAAAAAGCCTAGGGGGTCAGGGTGTTTCTACCCTGCCCCCTTTTCTTCTTTCTCACCTTTGTTTCCCTGTTTTCTTGTGACTCGGTTCTACCGAGTCACAAGATGGCTGCCAACACTTCCTGGTTTGGAGTGTTGACAGCCAATTAGAATAAAGCTCGTGGTCGGAAGGGTCCGCGGATCCACCGCGCCTCTAGATATCGAAACTTTTAATTTTTGATTTTCTCTGCAACTACTGAACGAATTTACACCATTTAAAAAAAAGGGCTCTTTCTGAACCAAGGGCTACCTTTTTGCCAAATTTGGTGTAATTCCGTTCAGCAGTTCGAGCTTTAGCCGTGTCTAAAGTTTCCTATGGGAAATTGATTTTCCGACCTCTTTTTTTAAAATTTCTCAGGAACTACTGAACGGATTTACACCATTTAACAAAAAGGGCTCTTTCTGAACCAAGGGCTACCTTTTTGCCAAATTTGGTGTAATTCCGTTCAGCAGTTCAAGCTGTAACTCGGCCCCTGTGGCGAATCACCCCGAAACTTTCAAGACAGGAGCTGACCGGAGCGCCCCACTAGTTTTGAAAATTTCGCGAAGATTCGTCATCCGGCGCCAAAGTTATTGGGAAAAGAAAAACGCTTTTCCTATGGAAACTAGGTCCTAACTATAACTATCTACTGGCGACCGCCAGTAGATAATATATAGATATATAGATATATGTTCACTGAAAAACCAAAGGTTACAGGGACATTATAGTTAGTCTGTGATTTCACTCAAAATACATACATTCAAAACCAGTGAAATTCAGCAGTTATTGAGCTAACTATAACTTACGCCCCTGCAATGCACTGCTTATAACCTCACATATTATATCACTCATGACATGGTCAGTGACATCACTGATGACATCTCAAATGACATCACTGATGACATCATCAAGTGAGTTTAATAACCTACTACAAAAGTTAAATTAGTATGCTAGGTGCACTACGACTGAGTGGTGCTATTTCTAACATGTGTTATGTGAGTGGCTGTGTGACTATATCCTTGCGTGCATAGGTGTGTAACTGGCTGTATGGGTGTATAAGTGGGTGTGTGAGAAGCTGTGTGGGTGAGTGAGATGCTGTCTGAGTGACTGTATTGGTGAGTGAGTGGGTGTGCCAGTGGCTGTATGGGTGAGTGAGTGGCGATGTGAGTGACTCTATGGGTGGGTAAGTACGAGTGTATTGACTGTATGGGTGAATGAGAGCATGTCTGAATGATTGTATGAGTGAGTGACTCAGTGTGTAAGTGGCTTTATGGGTGAGTGAGTGGCTGTTTGAGTGGGTGTTTGGTTAAGTGAGTTGGTGTGTGAGTGGCTGTATTGGAGAGTAAATATGTGAAAGGCTGTATGGGTAAGTGAGCAGATGTGTGAGTGCTTGTATGGATGTGTGAATGGGTATGTACGTGGTTGTGTGGGTGTGTGAGTGAGTGTGTGAGTACTTGTATGGGTAAGTGAGTGGTTGTGTTGAGAGGCTGTATGGATGAATGAGTATATGTGTGAGTGACTGTGTAGGTAAATAAGTAGGTGTGTGAGTAGCTGCATGGGTGAATATGTGGCTATGTGAGGGGCTGTATGAGTGAGCATTTGGTTGTATGAGTGGCTATAAGGGTGAGCAAATGGTTGTGTCAATGGCTGTAAGAGTTAATGAGTGGGTGTGTGAGTGCCTCTATGGAGGAGTGAGTAGGTATGTGAGTACTGTTATGGGTCTGTGAATGGGTATGGGAGTGGTTGTGTGGGTATGTGAATGGGCAAACAAGGGATTGTATGGGGGTATGAGTGAGCATGTGTGATTATGTAGATGATGCCATCAGTGATGTCATTTGAGATGTCATCAGTGATGTCAACAGTGATGTCACTGACCATGTCATGAGTGATGTAATATGTGAGGTCATAAGCAGTGAATTGCAGGGGTGTAAGTTACAGTCAGCTCAGGTAACTATAACGGCTGAATTTATACGAGTAACTGGTTTTGTACCAGGGAAATCTGAGACTAACTATAATGTCCCTGTAACCTTTGTTTTTTCAGTGAATTTCTAAGTTTTTTTAACTCTATTTCCTAACTATAATTTCCCCGTAACCTTTGGTTTTTTCAGTGAATTTCCAAGATTTTTCAAATTCTATTTCCTAACTATAACGTCCCTTTAACCTTTGTTTTTTTAAGTGAATTTCTATGGTTTTTGAACTGGTAGTCGTGTTTACAGAGTAGAGGAGTAGGGGGGCCTCCAACCTGCTCTTAGGAATCCGGATGTGTTGGACTTACTGGAGGTAACAGAAGGGTTTCTGGGCCCCCAAGAACCCTCGGCATCCAAGAGGATTTCCCCCCCCAACCAGCAGTGCGCCAGGTGGTGTGTTTGCTGAGTGGTGGAGAAATGGGGCGTGGCCTCCAAAGTCCTCTCAGTAATCGTGCTCTGTGGGACTTACTGGAGGTAACAGGAGGGCGTGTTGGCCCCCTAGTACCTTCTGGAGCTAAGGGGACTTTATCCCCCAACCAGCAGTGTGCCAGGAGGTGCATTTGCAGAGTGGTGGAAAAAGGTGGCGTGGCCTCCAAAGTCCTCTCAACTGTGTAGGACTTACTGTGTGGGACTTACTTGAGGTAACAAGAGGGCTTTTTTTAATTCTTTTTTTTGTCCTCATTTGTACAATAAACATCTCGGAAGAGGTCAGGGGTCCCGTATTTTTTCTATACCGACTTGGATATCTTTACGACGGGTCCCTATCTTCCTGACCCATTAGTTCAAGGAGAAGCTAGCTATGGGGTCACCAGATCTGATTCTCTGTGTATGGGTTATTGCTATACTGCATAATCATTGGACATCCATGCCCCCTTAGATTCCTTTAAATTCCAGAGTTACATTTCTGTTCCCAGATAGCCCAGAATCCAGACCTCTTACTCTGAACTCTATTACGATCCAGTTTCCTAATCTTTTGGATCGATGCAAACCACTCACTTTGCATGGGAGTAATATGGATTATCCATTTAATACATATCTCACGTCTAGCTAACAGTATTAATATAAATAGCAGATTTTTTTGTTTGTTACTTAACTTAGCCCTTGTTCCATCTCCATTAGCAACCCCAAACAAGACTAGGCCTGTGCTTACCTCCAACTCTTGACCCAGCACCTCCGAAAGGACCCACATCTTGCAAAAATGTCTGGAGTAGGGGGCACTGCCGAAACTTATGTATGTCGTTTGCCTCTTCCTCTCTGCATTTGGGTTAGCACTTCACCACCTGTGTACTCATTTTCATCACCTTTTTCAGTACGCTCTGTGCACTGTGAATAAATGATTTTTTCTGAGAGGGGCAGAACTAATAGCATACGTCAAAGTAGACATCGATACTTGCCAGAGATGTTGTACATCCAGCGTCGGCAGATCTTTCCCCAGACCTCTATAAGCAAGGAGAATTCATCTTCCTCGGCAAGCGTTAACATCCAATCCTAGCATGAGATCTCCTTCTTTTGTACTGAACTTCTTTGTAACTTTGCTTCAAGTTCGCTATTTTCTGAACCATCCTTCTCCAGGGACTTCGCCCAGCTTGCCAGCTGGTAATATTTGAATCTGGAGAGGTTACCATTGGTAATTAGTGACATATGTTCCCAATCTACTAAGGTGTTCTCTACGAAAAGTTGACCCCTATTTTGTTATACCCTCCTCAAACAGGGGATCTGAAAGTGTATCTTTCAAACATTCTGGGGTTCCTGGGGAGGCCCATATTGGGGCATAATCACTGTAATATAGGATTTTAAAAGATCTTCTAATTTGGTACCAGAGTTTACATGTCGAATAATAATAATATCTTCAATTTCACTTAAAAATGTTTTTGGGGAAGCCCAAACTTATAGAAGAAGAATTTGCCCTCCATCCGTGTCATGGCTTGAAGATGTGGGGCGTATGCTGGA
Organism: Calotriton arnoldi; assembly: GCA_963921515.1. Lineage (NCBI taxonomy): Eukaryota > Metazoa > Chordata > Amphibia > Caudata > Salamandridae > Calotriton > Calotriton arnoldi. The sequence goes on along the minus strand of CAWUFW010001609.1, from coordinate 2,180,301 downwards.
AGTTCTTTGAGAAGTGATCTTATATTTCTAAATTGAAATGCTCTACAATACTGAAAAAAGTCTGGGCTAGCAATCCCTCCCTGCTCTTTTTTCCTTCTGAGTTTTTTCCATGCTATTCTTGTTGCTTTTGTTGCTTTTGAGGCCCAGATAAAACTGTTTAATTCTCCTTGTAATTTTCTTAACCAATCACGTTTAAATTCTAATGGTATTGTATTAAAAATATTTGTGAATTTTGGTAGTATTGACATCTTTAAAATATTAGCTGGGCCCAAAATGAAAGTGGAAGGCCTATCCAAACTTTTAACAACTTCCTGGTTTCAGTTACCACTTTATTAAAAGTCAAGTGAGCTACTGCACCAATGTCTTTTATTACAGTGACACCGAGACATCTTATCTTTTCTTTTATTAAAGGGTTATTACTTTGGGAGTTCCACCCCATAATTTCTATTTTTGTCGGTTGACTTCATAGCCTGAAATATTCCCAAACTCGTTTAAGATATCTAATATTATTGGGAACGAGGATGGTAAATTGTTTGTGAAAACCATTAAGTCATCTGCATATAAGGCGACCTTCTTCTCCCAGCCATAATACTCAAAGGGGCTGATATATTGGTTAGCTCTAATTGCACTGGCTAACGGTTAGATATAGAGGTCAAAGAGCAGGGGGGAGAGTTTGCAACCTTGGCGTGTGCCCCCGCTGATAACTATCTTCCCTGAGAGGTTGCCATTAACCAATATCTTGGCGGTTGGATTTTTGTACAATGATTTTATTGTGCCCAGAAACACCTCTCCTACATCTTTTTGCTCTATGACTCTATGTAGAAAAGGCCAGCTTACCCTCTCAAAGGCCTTTGCTACATCAAAAGTAAGCACAGACAGGGGAGACTGATCTTGTGTGGCCAGATCTGTTGCCCCAAACAACTCTTGCGTCAACTCAAAAATGTGCCTCCCTTTGATGAAACCTTTTTGGTCTTGGTGTATCAACTGATCTGCCACCCTTCCCAATCTCCCAGCCAGGATCTGGGTATATATTTTATAAACACTATTTAACAACGAGATCAGCCTATAAGACTCACAGCATTCCGGGTCCTTCCCCGGTTTCAATAGTATACAGATAGTCTCTTTCTCCCATGTCTTTGGTAAATCTAGCCCTTTTAGGAAGTCTGTATTCAATAATTCCATCAAAAAAGGGGCAACCTCGGGGGCGTGGCTTGGCCAGCGAGCATGGCGGACGCAGCTTAACGAAGTCCATGCGCCCGCCAGCATTATCCATCCTGTCTTGTGTGCCGTGAATCCCCCAGAGTGCCCACAGAGCCAGCAGCAACTCCTACTCGACAAACTGCGGGTGGGAAAAGTGGCCGAGAGGAGCGCACTGTGGCCTGAACTCGGCGTCCCCGTGCTGGCTGCCGGCTGCTGTGGAGCTGCGGCGGGGCTAGGTGCCGGGGCGAGCCACCTGACCTGACCGAGGTGAGAGGGGAGCCCGGGGGCTCTGTTGAGGTGGCTGGGGGTCGTGCGTCCTCCCCCGGTGCCTATACGGGCGGCGGTCCTGGTCGCTGGGCGGGGCCTGGGCTGCGGGACGGTCTTGCGGGCCCGGTCGGCTCGCCGCCGTGGTTGCGGGGCTGGTCCTGGCCCGGGCGCTGGCCGGTGCTGGCTGCTGTGGGGCCAGGGACGGGGGGTGCCGATGCTCCGGGTCGCGTCTGCTGTCCCTGCTGGTGCTGCAGGCCTTCTCCCTCGGAGGGGAGGGGGCTGTCTGGGCTTTGGGCTCCAGGACTTGGTTTTGGTCCAGCGCAGCTGTGCCGGGGGCGTTCCTGTGCACTTGGGCGCGAAGAGGAGCCCTCTAGCCCTTCTTCAATGGCGGCAGCCCTGGGCTGAAGACCTGTGCCCACAACTGTGTTCCTGCCGCCATTTTGGAGCTCTCTAAGCCGTGACACCAGCCCGAGTGCCGCCGACCGTGCATCTGCCCTGCGGCACTGATCTGCGCCCTGTGTGGGGTCTGGGCTTGGAGCCCCCCTGCATGCTGAATCTCAGGCTTGGCGGCCCACATTGTCCGGATTGCTGAGCTGCTCATGGGGGCGCTACCCTTAACTGTCGGTGCTTGGGGTGCCTCGCGTGCTGGTGGTCCGGCGAGCTCGGTTCCCCTAGGGGGCCTGCTTGGCTGTCGGCCACTGGTCGTGGAAGCTGCTGGATTAGATCCAGTGCGGCTTTCGGCATGTGGTAGATGGAATCTGTGAGGTCTGGCAGCGGGGTGCCCCCCCTGGAGGGTCCTGCACATGGTGGATTGGTGCCCCTACATATCTCGCTGGAGTGGGAGCGCGCAGCTACTGTTGACACGATCCACCGTCGACCCGAACAATGGGGAAGGACAAACCCGGCGCCACGGGGCCGAAACAGAGTACTCTGGACCAGTTTGCGCATTCTGCAGGTGGGGGGCCTCCTCCTGGCCCCGTACTAGATAATGAGGCCTTGCTAGCGGCCATCACAGATGCGAGAGACACGCTGGAGGCCAAGATTGGCGCGGTGGGCACCGAGGTCTCATTTCTGCGACAGGACCTACGCAAGGCGGTGGATCGCATTACTGAAGCCGAGACGCGGGTGTCCTCAGTGGAAGACACGGTGCAGACCCTTCAACAAGAAGTCAATAAACTGACTGTGGTTTCCCGGGAGCTCACTGCTCGCGCCGAAGATGCGGAGGGTCGCGCCAGGCGCAATAATCTTCGCTTTGTAGGCTTTCGGGAGGGCTGCGAGGGAGGCTCTATGAATCGTTTTCTCACAATGTGGCTCCTAGATCGGCTCCCGGCGGACAAGATCTCATCGTGCTCTGTGGTTGAGAGGGCACACCGGGCGCTCACACGAAAGCCACCTCCCGGAGAAAATCCACGGCCGGTGATCGCCAAGTTTTTAAATTACGCAGATCGAGATGCTGTGCTGCAATTTGCCCGACTCAATAAAGACAAACTCATCTTTGACTCCCGGCCCATTATGATTTTTACAGACTACACTCGCATGGTGCAACAGCAACGACAGTCCTTTGTTGCCGCAAAGTGGAGGTTGCGTGAACTCGACATCTCTTACATGCTCCTGTATCCCGCCAGGCTCCGAGTGATCTATAACTCTAAAACGCTCTTCTTCGACTCTCCTGAGGCGGTCTTTGCCTGGACTCATGAAAGGTCCCACCTGAAACCACACTCTCCGCCGCCACTGGAATCAGACTCCTCTGTGGGCTCGCAGCGGAATCGATCACGTAGAAGGAATACAAAGCGGCGGCATCGTTCTGGCTCCGACCGTCGATCCGCCAGTCCTGTGTAAGCTCCTTGACCGTCCCACGGCTTGTGCTATCTTTTGTCATGTACAACTGGCTGTATGTGGGTTGGACTTGCCCTGATCAATGTGCACCGAGCAGGTTGGCTGTTACACATGGCGGTAGGCCCGCACGGCCACTAACTCCCCAAAGTTCAGGTTAATGTTACACAGGGAGGGTGGGATCCATTGGCGGGGGGTCCCTAGGATCCGGGGTTGGGGTCCTGGGGTGCTCCTCACCGCGACAGATGCTCCTTGTTCTTGGTAGTATCGAGTGGGGGGAGGGGGGTTGGTTTCAGGGTAACGAAGTTATATTAGTTGTTGTTTACATGCGCAGACATGTCTCCCATTCCCCATTAGGCAGATCAGTGTTGTTAGACCCGGACTAGGTAGATGGCATCTCATGCAAAGGTCTCCCATTTGGGCGAACTAACAGTGGTGACGTGGAACGTACGGGGACTCCTAAATAAAGTTACGCGTGGGGCCATACTACGGCAAGCTAAACGTTACGGGCTGAAGTCCTGTTATTGCAAGAGACACATCTTCTGGGTAATAATGCCCCTTGCCTGGCGCGATTAGGATTCCGCCAGGTGTACCATGCAGGATTCGCCAGGGGCTCCCGTGGGACCGCTATACTTATTCATGGACGTGTCCCCTTCCTCCATACGAAACACTGGGTGGACCCGGGGGGCAGGTATGTCTTCCTGACGGGGACACTCTACGGTGAATCGCTCATGCTTGGCAGTGTATATGCTCCCACACCCCTTGGGACTACATTCATAGAAAGCCTGACTAGATTGTGGGGTGAAGTGCCAGTGGGCTTATCTCTCCTTGGCGGAGACTGGAACGATACCATGACGCCATTAGACAGGAGAAGGAGCTTGGGGGCTGCTGCCCCCACGGGTCCCTCAAAATTTTCATTACTTGCGCAGACGCTAGGGTGGGCTGATATATGGCGGGAGTACCATCCGGCTGAGTTAGGCTACACGTATCTCTCAGCGGTGGATGGCTCAGTGTCTCGCCTTGACTATCTGTTCACACCTCGAAGCTATGTCCCCAGGTTCGCCCAGGCCAACCATCATCCGAGAGGATTGTCGGATCACTCTCCGGTCTCAGTGACGCTCCGCTTGCAGGTTCACAGGCCCCCACTAAGATGGCGGATGTCCCCATTGTATTTACGTGCACCAGATGATCAGGAATGTCTCCACACAGCGCTCCAAGAGTACTTTACCCTAAATACAGACTCCGTTCCCTCCAAGGTGACCCTATGGGAGGCCCTGAAACCTACTATTAGGGGGGTGTATATTAGCTATAGGACCCATGATAAACGCAAGCGCTCCGCCCAGAAAAATGACCTAGAGACCCAGTGCCTTTCTTTAGAGGAGCAATACACGAATGCGCCTACTCCAATTCTACGTAGGAACCTGTTGCTTGCGCAACAGTAGCTCACCCATCATCTTACTGAGGAGGCAAAAGAAATCTGGTTGGCATCCCAATACCGTATTTATCAGTGGGGGAACAAATCCAGCAAAATGCTGCTTAGACTATGTCAGGCAAGACAGGCCCCGGCCACGGTTCCAGCCATCAGGGGTAGGGACGGTGTCCTGTATACCTCTCCGGGTGAAGTGGTGGAAGAATTCGTACAGCATTTCTCAGAGCTCTACTCCCGGAAGGACCAGGTTTTGAGCGACGTGATCGCTGAGTTCCTGCGGGACATTCCCCCTTGGCAGCTCTCTGATCAGATGAGAGATCAGTTGGATGCCCCTATCACAGCTGACGAATTAGTGACTGCATTGCACGCAATGCGACCAGGCCGAGCCCCAGGGCCTAACGGGTTCCCCATGGAGTTTCTTCACCCTTACTCCACCGTACTAGGCCCGCACCTACTGGACACGATTCACGAAGCTCTTGAGCAGCACATCCTACCTCGAGACTGGCGGCAAGCTGAAATTGTCCTCTTTTTAAAGCCTGGTTGTCCACCGGAGGACCCGTACTCCTACAGACCTATCTCTCTCATAAATTTTGAATCTAAGGTGTTGGGGAAGGTTCTTGCGGACCGCTTGCCAGCCTGCATTCAGGACTTGGTCCACCTGGACCAGTCCGGTTATATGCCGCACCGGGCCACTCGGCATAACATTCGACGTGTTCACAATGCTATGGCCATGGCCCCGGGACTGGGCCGCCCTGCGGCCTTACTCTTGGCTGACATCGATAAGGCCTTCGACTCCCTCAGTTGGGCGTACTTATTCCAACTCCTAGGAGCGGTCAACTTTGGGCCACGTTTCCTAGCATATGTACGCCTACTCTATACTGAACCTATGGCCTCTGTTCATATTGCGGGCCACAGCTCTCCCTACTTCCACATCGGTAGAGGGACATGACAGGGCTGCCCCCTGTCCCCTCTCCTCTTCACCCTTGCAGTGGAACCTCTGGCGGCATGGGTCCGCAGAGACCCGGTGCTAGGGGCTTTGATTGGCCGGGGTCACAGCCGGATCGCGTCGTGCTTTACGCGGATGACGTATTGTTTTTTATGACTGACTCCTGGATCTCGGGCCCCCGTATTCTGCAAATCCTTCAGGTATTCGGCCAGAATACTGGGCTCCACACAAACCCTACGAAATCGGTGTTATTCCCGTGTGTGGGCCAGGGCAGGACTACGTGGGCTTCCCAACTTACACATGCCATTGAAGGCTTCCAATATTTGGGAGTGTTCGTATCCCCCTGTCCGCGGCTTTCATGGGCCCGTAACATAAACCCGCTCCTTGTCAATCTCTGCGAGGAGACCTCTATTTGGTCCTCCCTGCCTCTATTGCTCTATGGATGATCTGCCATTTTCAAAATGGTCTCACTCCCCAGGGTATTATATCGCCTACAGAATTTTCCATACCACATCCCACGGGCGTGGTTTGCCCAAGTCAATGCCATTCGGAAACAGTTTTTATGGGGGGGGGGGCGGTTCGGGTGGCACTGCAGACTTGTGCACAATCCACTTATTGCGGGGGCATTGCTGCCGCCGACGCCTACTCTTATTACGTGACAGCCCACCTTTTAATCATAAATGACTGGTGGCACAACTCACCCACCGACCCGGCATTCGTATTGGAACATGCTGCCATGGAAAAGACTCCACCCCGCGCCTGCTCCATAGCGCGAGAAGCTCAACCTCTTACCGCACGCCACCCAAACAACGATCATGTTGTGGCAATATACCGTCCGGCGCATGGGTTGGAACAGGCGGCCGACACAGGCAACGCCCTTGTGGCACGGCATTTACCTGCGTCAGGTGGCTGCACTTCAGGGGTTTCACCAGTGGGATCAGATTGGTATCTCTACATTGGGGGACATTATGCGTGGTTTGGTCCTTAAATCCTTTCAGCAATTGCAAGACGAATTCCAGCTCCACAAAACCCAGTTATATAGGTACCTTCAATTGCGACATGCTCTGGCCCCAGCGCTCGTAAATCTTGCTGACCTCCCTGAATTCCATCCGCTTGAAGGCCGCCTTCTTATGGACGATCTTGGTGCACACAAAATAAGACAAATATACCAAAGGCTGACGACGCACTCCACTACCACTTTACATAGAACAAGGAAGGCGTGGCAAGATGACATCCCTGATCTGACAGATGACGATTGGGCAGAGGCGATAGCTAGCCCTCGGGGCGCTGCAGTAGCCTCCAGATACCATCTCATCCAGTTCAAATACGTGCATCGTGTGTATTACACCCGCGTCCGGCTATGGAAGATGGGAGTTGTACCATCCCCCCTGTGTCTGCGTTGTGAAAGGGAGGAGGGGATATTTCTCCACACGGTGTGGAGCTGCTCAGCATTGCAACCCTTTTGGCGCAGGGTGTCGTCTTGCCTTAGTGAGGTGCTGTCCTGGGACCTGCCCTTTGATCCCCGATTGTTCCTGCTACATAGTACGGGGGACATCGGTGGGAATCGTTATAAGCAACACCCACTGTTCCTAGCCCTTACGATCACCAAGAGGGACATAGCCCAGTTATGGAAGGGAACCTCGCCACCGACGATAGGGAAGTGGCAAAAAGAGTTGGATAACTGTATAGGTGCGGAGGTGGCAGTATTTCAGGCAAGGGGCTTCCCCCGCAAGCATAGAAAGATCTGGTCCCAGTGGTCTACCTATCGCGGCATTGATCTCCCTCCCCTTCCCTTGCAATCCCCATAGGAATGGTCTCATGTGTAATTTGTGGGCCCACAGGTACGATATGCTGTTTCCCCATCTTGGTCATATGTGCATCTTGAATTTTGCTTTCCTTTGTAGGGGGTGCGGGGACGTCTGCGTGCAGTTCTTGGTTTGTTTTCTTATGTTGAGTATACAGACAGTACCCATTGATATTTCTAATGTCGCCCAGATCCCCCTCGTCGCCCTTGAAGAAAGGATAAACTCGCTCCTCCCGAGCGCCAACGACCACCTCACCACAACCGAACTCACCTCGCTCTACAATTCAAATATGGTGACCATGCTTGACCAACTAGCCCCCCTGAAACTAAAAAAAAGCCGAGCCATTCCGTCCAGATCATGGTTCAACACCGACACCAACTCCGAAAGGAGACTACTAAGAGCCACATAAAGACGCTGGAGGAATAATCCTTCTACTAGCCTCCGCGAACAACTCAGAACAGCCCGCAGGAAATACAACAATCATATCAAGATCAAAAAATCCACGTTTTTTCGCTCCGCGCTGGACATTGCAAAAAATAGACCCAAGGAGCTCTATCACATCATCAGGCAACAAACCTCCAAGCCCGCTACATCCTCAATACAGGCGTCCAAAGAACTTTGCGACAACTTCGCCAACTTCCTTAATGACAAGATCACCAAGATCGAACTCTCACTGGACACCAACAGCACCCCCCCCACAAAGAGCAGCATGGCGCGAGCGTTTGATAATGCTCCCATACCCCCTAACAAATCCTGGCTAAGCTTCCACCCCATTTAAGAAGCTGAGATAGTCAAACTTATCTCCACCTCCAAACCCTCTTCTCACGCCCTAGACCCTATACCCCCCAACTGACCAAAAAACTGAAACTCTTCCTAGCACCGCTCTGGTGCACGATCATAAACAGCTCCTTGAAAAATGGAGTCGTTCCAGATTGCCTTAAAGTGGGGCAAGTCACGCCACTGCTGAAAAAACCTGGCCTGGACATAAAGGACTTGAACAACTTTAGACCCGTCTCCAACCTTCCTCTTCTATCCAAAATCCTAGAAAGATGCGTACTCCAACAACTAACCCGACACCTGGACAACATCGACCTCCTTGACTCCCATCAGTCTGGCTTTAGAAAAGGATGCAGCACTGAAACCGCGATCCTCAACATCATCGACGATATCCACAAATCACTCGACTCAGACCATTGCTGCCTCCTCATTCTCCTAGACCTATCGGCAGCTTTCAACACAGTAGACCACAAACTTCCCATTAAGGCTCTCAAAGAAAGAGCCGTACTTGGCGAGGTGGTCCTCGAATGGTTCTCATCCTACCTACACAACCGCACCCAAAGAATCAAAATCAAAAACTTTGCGTCCGACCTGCATCCAGTCAACAAGGGAGTCCCGCAAGATTCAGTGCTCTCCCCGCAACTTTTCAACATTTACATGGAACCCCTCACCAAACTACTCAAAAAAGCCAACATCCGCTTTCATCTTTATGACGATACGCAGATCTACCTGGAAGCCTCCTCCATCAAGGACATCCAAAGACTCAATGACATACTGAGAGACGTCCAACACTGGCTGTCTAGCAACCACCTTAAACTAAATCCTGATAAAACCGAAATTCTCCTCATCTCGAACAAAGAGGAGAACCCCCAAATTGCTGAATGGCTAAAAGCTATCAATGCCCTCAACGGGAACCTCACCCTGGCCGACTCTGTCAAATCACTAGGTATCACGCTAGACCCGAAACTGGACATGAACTCACACATCAAGAACTCAGCTAAGAGCGCCTTCCTTAACCTAAAACTACTGAACAAAATAAAACCTTTCATCCCGCCCAATGATCTCAAACAGGCCACCCAAGCATTGGTGTTGTCAAGACTAGACTATGGGAATGCAGTCCTCTCAGGATTAGCAAAATCACATCTTGCTCCCCTCAAAACAACGCTCAATGCGGCAGCCAGAATGGTCACCGGAATCAAGAAATTTGATCACATTTCTCCGGCACTCAGAGAACTTAAGTGGCTCCCAGTGGAAATGCGGGCTAGCTTCAGAACAGCCTGCCTCACACACAAAGCCTTGCACACCGGCAAACCCGAATATTTGGCGGCCAAACTCAAAAAAGCCGGTCAGACCAGGAACCTCAGAAGCTCGAACTCTCTTCTACTCATTCCGCTGAAAACTCGAAAACAAAAAACTGCGGCTCGATCCTTCGACGGGAGCGCGCCCAAAATCTGGAACTCTATTCCCCCCCATATCAGAACTACTCCCTCTTTTGCAAAATTCAAAAGCCAGCTCAAAGTCCTGTTCCTCTACCGCTCCCTAGGGAACCGATAGGAGCAGCCGGAGCGTGGAAGCAGACACCTCTCACAGCTTCGTCTCTATGTCCGCAAGCCTCATACCTGAACTCGCCGCCAATTGACCTACACTATTACTGTAGTTTGTGATTCTCTGCATTGTAACTGTTGTAAAGCGCTCCGATACCCTGGGGTCAGGCCAGCGCTATATAAAACTTCTTAAATAAAGAATAAAAAAAAATATCTCTTTGAAACTTTGTTGCCAAGCGGACTATGCCGGGCATATGCCTGATTGGTACTGTAAAATCTCAATAAAATATGTTTTAAGAAAAAAAAGGGGCAACCTCATCCTTTAAGGACATATATATCTCGTTTGGTAATGAGTCTGGACCAGCTGCTTTCCTATTTTTAATTTCCCTGTTGCACTTATCACCTTCTCAATTGTTATTTCTGAGTTTGACTCCTCTCTTTGCTCATACAACAAAGTAGGAATTTCAACCCTCCCAAGATAGGAGATAATTTTATCTTTTGTAGCGACTGTATCCTCTGTGTACAGATCCTGAAAGAAATTAACGAAGGCGTTCTCAATCTCTGTGTCATTGGTGCTGGGGGTTCTCTGACCCACCACCCGGACTGCTGGGATCCTATTTTGATTCTGTTCTGTTTTAAGTTTCCAAGCTAATAGTTTTCCACATCCCTCCCCATATTCATAATGTGAAAGTTTGCTTACTGCCCATTTATTTCTAATTATTGTCTCTAAGATATTGGCCAGTTCTTCCTTTTTCTCTTTTATTTCTGTGTCGATCTTACTTACGCTTTGAGGGTTATTTATTTGTTCTGGAGACCTGTCCAGCTGGAGTAGTCTAGTCTCTAATAGGATTATTTTGCTCCTAATAGTTTTGTTCTTAAAAGTCGCTTAGCTTACCCCTAATAACTGCCTTATACGCATCTCATATGGTTTGAAGGGAGGTACCAGATTTATTTAAACAGAAATATTCCTTAGTTTCCTCTTTAAGATTTGCCACTACTTGCTGATCTAAGAGTAAAGTTCGATCCAGAATCGACCTTGGGGAGACACATGCCTTGTCTATCATTAGTTCCATTCGAACCGCCGAGTGATCTGACAAGTGAGCCGGTAGATGTTCCACTTTCCTAACCTTTTTGCTTTTCCATTATCTACTAGAAAGTAGTCTATCTTTAAGGCATGCCTATATTTCTTATTTCTAAATGTAAACTTATGCTCTCTCACCCCTTTTACTCTCAGACATCCACCAACCCCAGATCTTCCATACAACGTTTCAACCACAACCTCCTCTTAGGTAGATTAGACTCTATAGATTTTTTCCTGCTGGTAAACTATCTTCCTTTGAATCTAATAGCAAATTAAAATCTCCGGCCAGGATTATAGGGGCTGTGGAGTCCAGTAGCTGACTATATAAAGACTGTTGGCGGAAGGATCATCTACGTTTGGGCCGTAATACCCTGCCATCACATATATTTTCCCTAAAATTTTAACTTTCACAGAGATCCATCTCCCCTTGGGGTCCGTGGACACCTCTTCTACTGACAATTTAACTGACTTCTTAAATATAATAGCCACCCCCTTAACGCAGCGGGCCTGGTTAGTGCAAACATAAGTATCTACCCAACTTTGTTTCTTCATTATCTCCCTCCATTTTGACATTAATAAATGTGTTTCTTGAAGGATAATGATTTCACTGTCAACCATTCTTAGATACTCCATAATCTTTTGTCTCCTACATCTGACTCTGAGGCCATTCACATTCCAAGTTAAAATGTTAACCAACATCCAATTTGTTGTGTTGGGCCTGATCGTCCCCTGTATCCTCCCAGGTCTGAATTTCTCTTTTTCTACAAATTTGAACAATTCTTTTTTTTAATTCCCCCCCCTATGCTCCTACACCCTACGTGAATATATCAAAATATGATTGTCTGCATTCCCCCCCACCTCCCTACCCTGGAGAACCCTTCCTTCTTTCTTTGGGTGAAAGATGATCACCCCCTTCGAGGCCCATATTCTCTAGCCTGTAGCTTTTGCTTATTTTGTTGCAATTTAATCTGTTTTATTAATGACTCCACTTCTTTGGGTTCTCTTATATTATGCATCTAGTTTTTCCATATGATTTTCAGGGAGGCTGGAAAGCGCATCTGGGCTGTCGCCCCCAGGGACCTTAGCTCCTAAATATGTGGCCCTAGTTCCCATTGCTTATCCTACGTGACCTTTGAAATGTCTGAACGAATTCGGAAGGACCAGTCTCCTTTGTTGTAAGGGCCAACTTTAAGTGCTTCGTTCAAGATTTTTTCTTTTAAAACATAGCTTTTAAAGTTGATTAAGATTCTTCGTGGGTTCTTCCTCATCCCACCTTTTCTAAAAGGATCACGGTGCACCCTCTGAATATCCTCTTCCAGAAGCATCGGCTCCATCCCGGGGATAAACTCCTTCAGGAGGTCAACCACAAAGCCCTTTACAACCTCCCCTTCCATTCCCTCTGGGACATTCAGAATCCTTAGGTTATTCCTCCTCCTCACGTTATTTTCTAATGTTTCAATTTTTTCCCTAAGGTCCTTTTCGTTTGCCTTCATAGCCTGTATCTGTTCACAATTCACTTCTACCTCTCTGCTCAAATCATCTAGTGAGGCTTCCACTGCTGATACACGACCCATCAGTGTATTACTTTTTTCCTCTAGAGCATGGGTACTCACAAAAAGTTTCCAGGGGCCACCAAGCTTGGTCTGTGATGTGACTGAGAGCCGCATTGATGCCAGCAGTTGGCGGTTGGGAGGTCGGGGCATTGGCAATAAAGTAGGTGTAGGGGAAGCGAAACATATAGAATTAGTGTCTAAATTGCACAATATGAAACCAAAAACTTATTATTAATCCCAGCAGCTCCACTTAACTAAATTGGGTGATCCTAGGTAATTGTTTTATTTTACTTTTCCTCCTTTTTCACTATTACATATAAGAATCTCATAATACATGACTTCAGGATGTGTGCTGTACAAAACCTACTCCTGTGTTTGACTAAATAAACCATAATGTTGTTCACATATAATATAAACCCGGCCACCCAAAGAGTTCACATCACAACTGACTTGCCTCTTAGTTCACTATTGAGATTGTTGCCAGGGTGTAGGGTGTGGAGAATGAAAGTTTCTAAATACATGTTTGAAAACTATCACTTTGAAAAATATATATATATATTTCTCAATATACTGATATAATCTGATGTACTAAGGTGACACGGTTCTGCATGTTAATGACATATACTTTTTGAATTTTGAACAGACTTTATCATATTTCTAAACTCCTGCTGCAAGATGTCTTTAAAAATAAAGGTGTTGCTAAATTTAAGCGGTGAAGGACAACCAAATTACTTTATTTCTTAAACTTAAATTAACCTTTAAATAAATGCATGCATGTGTATTTAGCATCTTGTTAATGTTCATTCTGAGTCGAGCCCAGTGCTGCTATTGACCAAGGGGCCGCATGGAAAGGTCAGGAGGGCTGTATGCAGCCCCCGGACGTACTTTGAGTATCACTGCTCTAGAGCCTCACACGTCTCCTGGATTTTACCCTGGTTTCTCTCTGAAGTTGCAAACTTTAATCTCATCTCCAAAATTTGGGATTCAATTAGTTTTTCCACTCCTGGGTGCTCAACTTGACCCAGGGCATCTTGCCCCTCACTCTGTACATCAATACGGGGCTCCACTTGATCTTGCCGCCCCTGATCCAGGGAAGATGGTGGTGCATCTAGTTCTTCCACAGTTAGAACTTGAAATCTGTTGCTAACTGTGATTTCCTCCCCTGTCAATTTGCCCCCATTCAACAATATTATTGGGATTAATTTGGGATTAATTGCGTCACTTATTGGACCTCCCGGGAGGTCCTGCTTAGCTTGAACTTTAAAGAAAGAATGTAGTGAGGGAGTAATTTTTATCTTGGTTCCTGCAGGCTTTCCTCTTGACAACAAGGCAGAAGGTGCCTGAAGGCACTGGGCTACTGCGCAGTTTCCTACGCTGATTGTGAAATATGGGCACCAACACTGGGCTTTTCCATGGAGTAGAAGTAACAGTTGTGGCCACTAAATTCCCATTCCTCAAACAGTAACTTGTCCCACGTCTCTGGGTATATTCCTAAGGCTGTGCCTCTGAGATGTCATGTTTTTTTCCTTTTAGCTGGGTCTTTAACTCAGCTCCCTCTGTCTCTGGAGCTGCAAGGACGTGTGCTCTCTTTTTGCCGCCACCCTGGCCACTTAACAGAGTCATGCGCGCTCTGTACCCTCACTGTGCGTTCTCCTTGACCCCCCCGATGCAGCGCAGATGGAGTGCACAGGGATCCAGACTGGAAATAAAGCTTCCGCTGTGCCCTGAAAGAAGAGCCGAGCAGCGGCCCTCCGACTCCACCAGAACCTGCTGCAGCCTCTGCCCACACAGTCTCAGCGGGGCTCCAGTTGACCGCCGTGTTCTTCCGGTGTTCCCGCGTCTCCGGCCCCTGCACTTCGAACATACGACTGCTGAAAACCAAGGGATGTGCTGTTTTTTTGAAGAATAATACTTTATGTCCCCCACGGAGTCAAATTAAGAACCGCTTCAGCCTCTAAATGTGATGATCGGCTAGAGAAATCAGGAGCTCCTGACTGGACTTCTTCAGCCAGCCGTCATTTTCTTCCGCCAAGCTTTCGAGGTAACAGGAGGGCTTGTTGGCTCCCAAGGACCCTCAGCTTCCAAGGGGACTTCATCCCCAACCAGCAGTGCAACAGGAGGTGCATTTACAGAGTGGTGGAGAAAGGGGGTGTGGCCTTCGAAGCCGTCTCAGCAATCCGACTGATTGGGACTCACTGGTGGTAACAGGAGGGCTTGTTGGCCTCCAAGGACCCTCTGCAGCCAAGGGGACTTCATCCCCCAACCGGTTGTGCACCAGAAGGTACATTTTTAGATTAGTGGTGAAAGGGACGGGGCCTCTGGTGATTTGCCGGTCCCTTTTCTTTTTTAATTTTATTAAGGGAGGGGGGTTGCGTCGCCCCCTTTCCCTGGGCTGTTTTCAGCCCGGGGACCCCATTCCCCGGGGCCAGGCCTTTCTTCAATGGGGAAGGGGGGCTGCATGGCCTCCGGAACCCCATCCCCCGAGGCCTGGCCTTTTAAAAAAAAAATTGGTTTATAAATGAAAAATGGGCGGCCGATTTCGGCCCTGGTACCCCTTCTCCCCGGGCCCGGCCTCTATTGTAGGTGTCCTGGTCTCACCCAGGGCACCAACTCTACAATGATGGAGACCGCAGGGAAAGCCTGAAGGCCCCAGTGGTCCTGACTGGCTCCCCACTTCCTGCGGGAGCCTGCATTGCTTTTACAGAGAGGGAGCTGCAAACATGCAGCTCCCTCTCTGTAAAAGCAATTGTGCTCCGATTTCAGCTGAAAGCAGAGCACAGTTTGCTATGGCTTGGCGGGAGCAGTAAAGTTCCCACCAAGCTTTAGCAAACAGCTATGTTCCGAGGTGGGCACCCCAGGAGATTTCAGAAGCTGGCCCTGGGGTCCCCCATCCTTCCTTGAATTTTTCCCTGGGGAGGTGGTGGTCCCTGGGGTTGTGGGGCCCTGGGGTTGTGGGGGGCCACGTGGCCACCCCGCATTCATTTAGGAAAAGACCCGGGGAGGTGGCAATCCCTGGGACTGTTGGGGGGTCCGTGTGACCCCCCCTGCATTATTTACAAATTAATTCCCCGGGGAGGTGGTGGCCCCTTGGGCTGTGGGGGGGTATGTGCACCCCCTGCTCTGTTTATACGTAAAGTCCTGGGGAGGTGGTGGTCTCTGGGGGGCTCCAAGAGGCCCCCCATTTAATAAAAAATAAGCCCCCGAGAGGTGATGGTCCCCGGGGCTTAATAAGTCCAAGGAGGGCGGCCAGTAAGCCCTCCTCCTTTATTTGCTAAATGCCCCCGGGGGCCGATAATTAACAAAGCGCTGGAGCTGAATTTTTGGCCCTGTAGGGTCCCTGTGAGACCCCCGCAAGAGGCCTAGGCGGTCAGGATATTCCTACCCTGACCCCTTTATTAAAATTTTTTGGGGGGGACTTGGTTCAAGCTATGTCCCAAGATGGCTGCTAACACTTCTTGGTTTGAAACGTTGGCAGCCAATCAGATCTCAGCACGAGATCAGGAGGGGTCGCGGATCCTCCGTGTCCCCCAGATATACAAATTTGATTTTCTTTTAATAACTCTGCAACTAGTAAATGTGCTTACACCAATTAACAAAAAGGTCACTTTCTGGACCAACAGCTACCTGTCTGCCAAATGTGGTGGAATTCCGTTCAGCAGTTCGGGCGGTAGCTGTGTCTAAAGTTTCTTATGGAAATTAACATGGGTAACTTAGGGATCCCCCATTCTCTTGACCCCCGCTTGACGAATCACCCCAAAATTTTCAACACAGCAGAGGAAGTGAGTGATAAACTAGTTTTGAAAATTTAGTGAAGATCCATCAAATGACACCAAAGTTATTGGCAAATAAAAAAACGCTCTTCCCTTTGGAAACTAGGTCCTAACTATAACTACCTACTGGCAACCACCAGTAGGTAATATATATATATATCAATATCAATATATCAGTAGGTAGTTATAGTTAGGCCCGAGTTTCAATCAAAAAGTCAATTTTCAGGTGCCTATATCTTTGGCGCCGCTTGATGAATCTCAATGAAATTTTGGAAAAAAAACCTTCCCATTACTTCAAACGCTGTCTTGAAAGTTTCGGGGGTGATCCGTCAAGCGGGGGCCGAGAAAAAAGGGGGGTCCCAAAACACATTTTCCCGTGTTAATTTCCATAGGACTGTTGAACAAGCCTACAGCCCAAACCGCTGGACGGAATTACACCTAATTTGGCAGGAAGCTAGATGTTGGTACGCAAATTGTGCTTTTTGTGATTTTGTGTAAATCCGTTCATTAATGTTGTAGATATTAACTGGAAAACAAATTTGCATATTTGCATATCTGGCTGCACGGATTACTCGAGGATCCACCCGCGGGTAATCCACAGATTCACGCGCACTGATGAACTTCTGATTGGCTGGCTACACCTTCACAGGAAAGTTGCGCAGCCATTTTGTTTGTCAGGGAAATGGTCCCCAAGCCTGAAAATTTGTTTACAAACTGAATGAAGGGGTGAGGTGAGAGGTTCCCTGACCCCATGTACAGATTATAAAAGAGGGGTGCCAGAAATTTGAAAAAATGTTTTTTGGGCCCACACGCAAAATCCGCAGACCCCTCGCAGGGCTCAGCGCGGCCCCCGTGTAACTCAGCGAGGGATCCACGGAGTTAGCAGGACTGGAAAAAACTAAACTATATATATATACATTTTTACACTCCATCCAGTTACATACCCATACAGAAACATTTACACCCACTGTTATACCCATGCAGACACAGTTACAGCCATTCACATAGCTACAGAGAGACTGTAACACCCAGCCTTTGATACTGTCTCTCACCAGAAGCTGATTCACCGATTGAGCGAGACTGGGTTGCAGGGACAGGCTCTAAAGTGGCTTGCAAGCTTTTTGGACCAGCGCACGCAAACGATCAATCTGGGCCCCTTCCGTTCTCAGACATTGGGTTTCTTGCCTTAGCCCTACCTTATTTAATGTGCATGTGGCCCCCTTGCCAAGGTTATGAGAGGATATGGATTTACACCCTATTCCTACGCAGACGATACCCAACTTCTTCTATCTTTTGATAATGACATAGACTTATCTAAACACCTTTTTGCTGAGGGCATGCAAGCCATAGCTGGTTGGATGACAGAGAATTTCCTCCAGCTGAATGCCGCCAAGAGAGAGATCTTGGTATTTGGCCCGCTTAAATGATTTGGTCTCCAAACTGGTGGCCTGCTACGTTAGGCCCTGCCTCTACCCCGAAACCCATGACTAAAAACTTAGGGGTCCGACTGGTCAACTCTCTATCCATGAGAGACCAAGTCATGGCCACCTCAGGGGCCTGCTACCACACTCTTAGTCTTCTGCGTAGAGTGTTCCAGTGGCTGCCCTTATCAGTTCGTAGAACTCTGATTCAAGCCTTGGTCATTAGCCGGCTTGATTATTGTAACGTCCTCTTAGTATCGGCCAATGATTCCCTCTTGAGTAGAATGCAGATAGTTCAGAATGTTGCCGCGCGTCTGGCTCTCAAGATGCTTCCTCGAACCTCTTCCCGGCCTCTGCTGAGGCAGCTTCACTGGCTTCCTATACGCCAGAGAATTAAGTTTAAACTTTGCTGCCTAGCACATAAGGCTCTCTATGGTGTGAGCCCGAGCTACCTGGCGGAAAAACTTAAGTTTTATCTCCCGAGCAGACTGTATTGATCAGAGGGCAAAGGGCTGCTTGCGGTCCCTTTTTATAGGAAACTGCGAAAAGGAGGCAGAACATTTGACTATCTAGCTCCGAAATATTGGAATTCGCTGCCCGTGGAATTGCGTAAATGCTCCAATCTTTTCCTGTTCAGGAAACTCCTGAAGACTGAGCTATTCTGTTACTGATCTTTCTGACCTGTCTTTAGCTCTTTCTGCAGCGTGGATAAACTCCTTCGGGGGTAATTCCGGCACTTTATAAATCCCATACATACATACATACATTCATATACACATAGAAACTCTGTGACACCCATTCACAAACCCAAATAGTCACTGTCACATCCATTCAGAAATCCATACAGACACTGTCACACCCATTTACATACTCATAGAGACACTGCCATGCCCATTTACATACCCATAGAGACTATGTCACACCCATTCACATACCTTAACAGACCCTGTCACACCCATTCACATTCAGGAAAGAAATAGAAACAGTTGCACTCCTTTTTTCTCAAGTAGTGAAAAGTTAATTCAGCTTTAACAAAGTTTGGGTGCTGTAGAGTATCACCTCCTGATCATGAGGTGTGACGATTAACTGCAGAAATCCTTCACCACTGGAAGGGTGACTCATATAAGCACTCCAGTGCGAAATGAATTCGCTTTAACAAAATGAAATCTTCTTGAATAATGTTTCACTGTGGTTTATTTTCATCTTATTCCAATAGTGAAAAGAAATTTTTTTGTTCCATAATATTCGTGATCAATCGTAAAAACAATCAGATCTTAAACTGTTGAGGTTTCACAGGAATGTTAACTTAAATCCCCAATGCATTTCGGGACCAGCCCTTCTTCAGGGGGTTCTCCCTGTAAACAAAATGAAGTAATCTTAAAGATCCTAGAACTAAATGCGCCAAAGACAAAGTAATACTATGTTCGAACTTAGTGTCTAAATATAATGAATAACTGACAATAATAGACCTTAAACACACACGTACTACTATGTATGTGCTCTTAATTCAGACAAACCAAAGTCAAGAAAAGTGTCTAAGGACCGAAAAATAGCTATACGATAACCAACGTGCTTAAAATCGTGCCGTGAATAAAACCACTAGAGTGAAGCTGAAACATGCTCAGCACTATATCTAGAAAAATAAGCTCGAGAAGGGAAATTATGTGATAGTTAATCACAGTGGCATTCTATGACTATTCAGATGTGCACTACTATTAAGAGAAAGAGACCGGAATGTGCGTTAGCGCATTAGTGATGAAGCAGTAAACGTGAGATTCTTAGTCGTTAAAAAAGAGGGCACTGGAGTGCTTATATGAGTCACCCTTCCAGTGGTGAAGGATTTCTGCACACCCATTCACATTCCCATGGACACTCTGTCACACCCTTTCACAAACCCATACAGGCACTGTCACACCCATTCAGATATGCAAAATGACACTGTCACACCCATTTAGAATGTCACACCCATTCACAAACCTATATAGACACTGTAACACCCATTTACAAACCGATGCAGACTCTGTCACATCCATTCACATATCCAAGGAGACACTGTCACACCCAGTCTTATATTGATAGAGACACTGTTAAACCCTTTCACAAACCTATACAGACACTGTCAGACCCATTCACAAACCCATGCAGACACTGTCACACCCATTCACATACCTAAACAGACACTGTCACACCCATTCACAAACCCATACAGCTACTGTCACACCCATTCAGATACCCATAAAGACACTGTCACACCTATTTACAAACCCAAACAGACACTGTGAAACACATTCACAAAGCCATACATACACTGTCACACTCATTCACATACCTAAATTGTTGCTGTCACACCCATTGACAACCCCATACAGACACTGTTGCAACCATTCAGAACCCCATAGAGACTTTGTCACACCCATTCACATACTGATAGAGATACTGTCACACTCATTTACATACCTATACAGACATTGTCACACCCATTTATATACCAGAAAGACACTGTTACACCCATTGACAAACTCATTTATGCACCTAAAATGATACCCATTTAGACTCTGTTATACCCACTGTGCATGCAAAACCCTTTACTAAAAATATTAAATGTGCTCTTTTACATTAAATGTGTGCTTGTGCTTTTAGTTTGCAAATCCGCGAGGGATTCGCCGAGTCGATAAATTTATTTAAAAAGAGGGTTTACAGTTAAAAATAACAACTGTTTGGGATATAGGGTGGCTCTTAGAAGAGCTGTTGTGCTCATTGTATGTATACAATGACTACATATACGAGCGAATGCAAAGTTTCAAGTTGTTCAGAACACTCTGTTGCCTTCCTTTGTGAAGTAAACACTATCTCTCCTGTATATTCTGTGCATGTTGAAGCGCAGATTATTATTGTAGACAGAGCCCATGTTATGGTCTCTGAGGAATGCTGAAACAGTTTTATAAACATGTTTCCTGTCTTTCTCTATCTTTGGACAAAATTCAGAAGACCTGTTCCATTTCTGCCTCTGGTATATGTATATGTAAGAAAATATCAGGCAATGTCAGGGAAAAGTTGCATTAATTGTTCAAAGGTATTCTTCATAAGGATTTACAGTCCTACCCCAGTCAGTGTGTCCAGGTCATTGCCACCACAGTGCACAATCATGAGGTCTGGATGTTGGTTCTCCATAATGCTTTCAACCAATGGAAGCAATTGATGCCACTTTAACCCTTTCTGGCCAAACCAATTAATATCCACATTAGGCAATCCTAGGTCCCTGTCAATCCCTCTGTTTCTAGCAAACCTTCATGCCCAGAACAAAAAGCTTTGACCCACAATTCACACTCTAACCATTTTGAAGGATGGAGGAGTAGCACACAGAAGTCTGCAGCTGAATGAGGCAGTTTTCAAAATGAAGTCAGTTGAAATTGACTCTAGCAAGTAACACAACACATTTGATTTGATGGTGTAAGTAAGGTAGTGATTAAATCTAGGTTGTGCAATAAATTTAAAATAAGAACATGTGTGATTGGTTATAAGGATATAAGGAGTATGTTTGTAATTGTATACACTCAACCACACCTGCAAAATGTACCTTGGAAGTTAACATGCTGTTGTAGCGACAGTTGTGAACTTCTGACCTACTGCCAGTGCTTAATTTGTAAAATATGAAGTGCAGGTGCTCAAATGTTTGTTGGAGGCCACACCTACTTTTCTCCGGCTCCGCCCACTTCCTCCACCCACTTACTCTATTAGCTCCACCCACATCCTCAACTGGCACTGCTAAAAGTCAGATGTAATACTCGATCTGACTAAAAAAGTACCAGTGATCCTGCGCAAATCACCTTAGCTTCCCTGGCCTTGGGCCCATATTAGCCCTGATTACAAGTTGGCTGATGTTTTCCGACCCCTGCACAAACTCGTTTGAAGGGGTCAGGATTCCGAGATGGTTGGTATTTCCGACACTGGTAATTACTGGGTGCCATATGCAAAGTGGAAAGGATGTGCTTTTTTCCCTAACGTGGATTTTGGTGCAGGCATCAAAACGTGCATGATTTTCCCCAAAACTCTGAATGGGTATTATTTATCGCAGGTGTGAATTCTAACTCTACAGGGTGAGATTTTATGGAGAGGGCTATATAGTACCTACTCCTCTGACCAACTTGAAATCACAGCTTTAAAAATGTATGTGCCGTTCAAAAACAAATTAACCCATGACGCACCAACCGCTTTAAAAACAAACCCCACCGTTCACCATGATTATCGGCGTAATATGGACGTTGATGGGTACATCCATTAAAGGGATGAACGATCTAACAATAAAATATTTCGACTGACAGTTTTCATTCACTTTGCCTCAAATACTAAAACCTCCACAAAGCATGCCCCACTACTTCTTCGAAACTAAGGGAATAAAGACAGGAATTGCGAGGTCTCAGAGAATATAACACCAAGGATTCATATATTTGAAATAAATACTATTTAAGTGGACGGAAAAAAACACTTTCCAGGTTGTGTGATTAAACCTTAAAACATGAAAGTAACTTCTCTTTGACTGGACCCAGAAATATGGAAAAAGGCCACCATAATTCATTGCTTAAAATGACCTGCAAAGCCGAAATTCGTATTTTTAGCAGGGGCGCACTGTGCTTTACTAGACGATTGCGCTGCCGTGTGGTATCGTCACTAAGCAATGAACGGTCCATAACATTTCTAGCAGACAAGATGGCAGTGTGCCACACAGAACAATGGGTTCATGCGCCTGCAGCGGAAATCTGTGTGCAACGTTCATGACGAACGTTCTATTCCGTGCTCAGATATCATCCTTACTGGGGCAATATAATGAGTAGCGCCAGGTTGAGAGAACGCAGCCTGGTGAAACCCAAAGAAGCCTTAGCCCGGCCTGTTCACGCGCCGCCCCAACAGTGCACGTGCACCACAGGCTGCAACAGTGGGATTCACAAGCCGAGGCTGTTTATTACAGTACTAGGCCGGGCGCAGAGTAGCGAGGGGGGCCCAGGAGGGCGCGACAGGAGTGGGTACCGTACAAATGGGCATCGGAGGTGCTAGGCTAACAGTGCAGAGAGGCAGGGGCACAAGCCAGGCCAAGGCGCCCGACGCCAGACCTACTGGATGGAGGGGGGTGGGTGCACGAGGAGCAATCTAATGCTGGGCAAAGTGTCTTTTCGAGCTGAGACCCATCCGAATGGAAGGGGCGTGTGGGAAGCAGAAGAGACCAGGCAGTACCTGACCCTCCGTGAAAAGTCCCCCACCCTGGAGCATAGTCCCATTATTGGCAATACACCCCACCCACACCACAACAGAGTCTGCATGCATAAATAAATACACAACACAACTTTTGTTTGGGAAAATAGTGCTGCAGGTTTATTCCATACAAAAGTATGCAATATGGTGGGTTATCTTACGGGCGATCCAAGGGCAGGCAGCTGTACCAACCTATGCTGCCCTGCCCGCCTGATGAGCCAAGCACTGTGGAGTAACCAATCAGCGCTACCCTTATGGGGGTGATCCCTTACTGGATCACGTGACACATTGGTCCCTTATTACTCACGCCCCTTTCAGGGTGGAGCGTAGCAAGGCAAGCCCCGGTTGTTCAGGCCCACAACCGCCCGAAGGACTAACGGGCGCCGACGTAATTGTTCCAGGACCCTCCCATGAGGCTCCTGGGATTTGGCTCTGGCACCCCTATTGTGCTCTTGCAGAGGTACCTTTCTGTACCCATTTGCTTCCAGATCGCCCTGTAACTCCTCCTGCAACGAGAAAGAAAACATTACAACGTTCTATGTACTTCGCCTGCCAACCCCACGCCGGGTAAGCGGTAGGGTGGGAGACGGCGTGTCCGGCGCAAAGAGGACGCCAAGATGGCCGGGGGAGGCATAAATACCTCCCCACCTCCTCTGCGTGCCGGAAGTGACGCGTCTGGTAAGGGGACTCCTCCTTGAGTCCCGCATCATCATTGGGGGTGGGGAAGTGCCCAAATGGCACTAAATGGGCTGCCCGTTTAGGGTGGCCCCTGCGGGGCCGCGGGCAGCCGCATAGTCCCATTATTGGCAACACACCCCACCCACACCACAACAGAGTCTGCATGCATAAATAAATACACAACACAACTTTTGTTTGGGAAAATAGTGCTGCAGGTTTATTCCATACAAAAGTATGCAATATGGTGGGTTATCTTACGGGCGATCCAAGGGCAGGCAGCTGTACCAACCTATGCTGCCCTGCCCGCCTGATGAGCCAAGCACTGTTGAGTAACCAATCAGCGCTACCCTTATGGGGGTGATCCCCTTACTGGATCACGTGACACATTGGTCCCTTATTACTCACGCCCCTTTCAGGGCGGAGCGTAGCAAGGCAAGCCCCCGGTTGTTCAGGCCCACAACCGCCCGAAGGACTAACGGGCGCCGACGTGATTGTTCCAGGACCCTCCCATGAGGCTCCTGGGATTTGGCTCTGGCACCCCTATTGTGCTCTTGCAGAGGTACCCTTCTGTACCCATTTGCTTCCAGATCGCCCTGTAACTCCTCCACAGCTCTGGAGGCGGCCCCGTCGCCTAAAGAGCCCCCCCACCAAAACAGTTCCTTTCTCACTGCAACCTGCAATTTCACGGGCCTCATTCATGTCCAGTAGGAACAGATCCAAGCCCACCTGTGCAAAGTGCACCCAACTTTGTCAAAATAACCTTTGGTGTTCGCCCGGCATAGCCCATGCCTGCTGAAGCCAAAGCCCCTTGCTCTGCGACTTGCGCCTGGAGCGGTTTATCCTTCTCTGGGAATGTACCAGTGCCTCGCATTACCTGCAAGAATGTGATGGCCTCCCTGGAGGGAGCTCTACGTTTAAACATCGCTATATTACCCTTCAAGCTGATGTGGCTCCCACCTCCTGCAACCTGTAGTTGCAGTCCTTCTAGCATTTCGTGCTCCCTAAGACCTGTTTCCCCAATTTATGGAACAGCAGCACACTTGCTTCGAAGACCGCTTCCACAACCAGGCTATACACTATGGCTATGCGGACGGGGCATTTCATGCATCACTGAAGCAACCCGTGACCTGCCCAGGGAGCAGAGTGCACCTACTTTGTTGAAGTTGACCAGACATGTGCACAGACCCTTGCGATTAATACCCTGGCGAACACGACTGTTCGCATAGCGCACACCATTGCAGTCATAGCAACCATTTTGAGTGACAACTTACGCCGCCTACCAGGCTTGCTTAACTAAAGCTCGATCACAGATACACACATACCTGCTAACCAGCTGTGACCCTTGATGCCCAACCCAGCTAATGACCTAGTACTTTATCGCAGGGAATATTTCCTTCCACAAGATCAAGCCGCACCTGAGCACATGGCCTTCACCTACTGGGCCGAGGTGCAGTGTGTGCTCTGGATTTGTCAGCGATGGTGCTCCAGACACATTCCAAGCTGCTCTTGGAGCCACGGCACACATTCTGGCCTAACCAACTGACACATGCCACCTGGCTAACTTGCCGCTGCGAGATTTGCTCTTAGCACCACCCTCTTGCGGTTACCGGTGCACATCGTCTATAGGTCTTGCCCCCACTCTATTTGTGCAGATACCTGCAATGTACCCTTCTGCCCCTGTATGGGCAGGAAAATACCTGTAACATCGCAAATCCCACAGCACTCACATTTTCGGGCAGTCCGGTGGGGAGAGAGGTCCTTGGAATAGGTTCTGCTACATTGCCTGGCCTCCTAGCCCGCAAGCACCCTCGTCTGACAGCAGCCTATCTGCTGTGTCGCCCGTGCAATGTCCGCACCCTGGCGCAAGACGTCACCGTTCTATACCTCTGCTAACAGACTACCTTCAGTGAAGCTGGAGTGAACAGTTGTATGTTGTGCATCAGACCATAAGAACCATGGTTTGCTTAGGCCGGGATCAAATTGTTGCATCTGCCACACTCACAATAGTGGCAATGTGCAGTTCTTTTGCATTCTACACTGCAGAGTGTGCCTGGACGATCCTAGACACCCCCTGTGTGCCAACCCGCTTTGACCCAAGATGCAAAGCACTCGACCCGGTACCCTTGGCTACCCCGGACTTAATTGCCCTCCACCGAAATCCATGTGTAAGAGTAGCTGGTCCCCGATTTAATTCCTGGTGGTCTATGCGTTATGCCATACTCCTTTTATGCCTTTTTCAAAGCAGTTAACCCGCTCACACACTAGACCCGCTGGTAGCAAGTTCAGCATAACCTGTACATGGAATTTAAATTCTTCTAACAACTGCACTGTGGGCAAACCACACTCACTGCTACTGGTTTAGGTAGGGGGGTGGAGGGTTGTGCCTTCTTAAATTGTGTTTAGTAGACGGAATAATTTCCAATATTTCTTTGGTAGGTTTCAAATGCCTGGTGTTTATTCTTATTCACATGCATAAGACAAAAACAGGCATAAGACAAAAACAGTCGACACGTCTTTCGCCCGTGTGGCCCATCGGCCGAGGGCTTTCTCAAGGCAAAGATTCAAGTTATGCTGGTCGTGTTCCTTGTGATTGAGGCGACTGGTGTCTGACTATTCAGCCCTTGGAGGCCGTAGCAATCTGCCCGGTCAGCAAGTATGCCCACTGTACAGTTGTAATTTAGTAACTCATGGCCTGACAACCGCAGGTGCCTAGTACCGGGCTGTGTGTATGCGGCCCAGGACCTGGGCAATAGGCTTGGTGTGGATGGGTTGTGAATGCCAGGCATAAGTGTAATACCTTTGACAAACCTCTCCTGACCAGCATCTATATCATGCTTAAACATTATTTACTGGTTTTGCCACCTGGCACCCTTCTGGTAGGTGATACGGAACCTCCTACCCAGCATCAGCTGACAGTCTCGCGTTGCCTTCACACCACCTGTGTCCCTTTAATCACCCTCCCAAACAGGAGCCCTCCACAAACCTTGTGCCCTAAAGCATTCGCCCTGTGGGGCGGATGCGAATGGACTGCAAACAACTCCTATGCATTCTCTACCATGTAGTAAATGGAGTTTCTGGTTGGCTAGGGTATGCACCTAAGCATGTCCGAGCCCACCTCTCCAGTCAGGAGAAGGGAGTACATACTTAGCGGACACCTGCCCACCCCTTGGTGGCCAGGCAGGGACTTTGGCTTATCCCAGAGGCAGTGTAAATTTAATGTGCCAACCGCACTCCCATAGTGGCACATTACAGAAGAGACTCCATACCAGGTTATTTTTATTACCCTTTGTATCGACCATACGGGAGAAACTTAGTTTCATCTGCCACTATTACCCTGTGCTACCAAACCTCATCATGACCTCACAGGGATTACATAACTCACTAGGTCAATCGGGCCACTGTCCTACAGCTCAGTTAGCACAACCCCGTTAGCTGCCGGTAGGAACTGCACTTAGCGTAACACAGCAGAGTAAATGTAAAATTGAATCTCCCACCATTTTGGCTGGTAACTGACGGCCAAAAAGACAGCACCTGGGCACGAGATCCCAGTTACCTAGAGAAAACAATAATTATCCAGCACCATTAACAAATGTGCCGCATGCACCCATGCCCTATCCACCTGTTGCTGTGTACATATCGTCCAATTCAATGACATAACCAACATGTTAACCAGTTCTCTCCTTTGTGGTCAACCAAATCCCATATGCCGGGATTTCACCACTAGTACCTATGCTGAAACTGGATTTGTAAGGCCCATGTGAGGTTCGGCGATCGTGCCAATGCTAGTCGCCATGTTTCCAACTTCTCTATAGCGTCCGACTTGGTGGGAGCACTACTAGGACTCGTGGGATGGAATGGAGGTCTAAAGCATTGGTGCCAATTAAGGCACTGGCAGTAACCTCCCTCACAGTGGGCATGCAGGAATTGAGCTGTGTCAAGGGGCGGAGACATGATGGCGCTGAATAACCGGTGAATGTTACCCCACTCGCTGGTAATTCTGTACAGATAGCTGCCCTTACTAAAATGAGGGAATGCTAAAAGCTTCCCAATGCCTGTAGTCTTACTGCTCCACCCATTTTGACCCCAAAACTTTGGGACGACTTTAGTAGTAACATGCCCTTAACGGTACGTGACATTCTACCAGCACCGCGCAGGAATCCCCCTTTGACCTGCACTAGCCTGTGGCCATTCTGCTGAAAGCCCAGGGGAGGGGAGTGCTACCAAACCTCAAGTCCTAGGCACTCAGGAAGCATCCCTCACTGCTGCAGGTGCCCCAAAGCATATATTATAAAACATTTAATGGGTAACAACCCGGTTTGCATCCCTTGATGTGCCATGCTGTGAGCGATTAGGTACCCTGCATATCTCTTCCCTATGAAAAGATTAAACAAACCGGCCAAAGCACAATGCACGGGCAATGCGTGTGCCCACATACGCCCCCAGCTCTGGGTGGCACGAACCCCAACGCACCGCGTGCCAGTTTGTACATATCATTCATGGGTGACTAAGCACTAATGTGCCCTTTTCCCTGGGTGATCCCCAGTACGAGGGTACGGACTGATGACCAAGTGCTGCGCCAGCCAATAAACATGTCGACATGTGTGTAAAACCCAGCTGTAGCCAGACGAAACCACTAGAAGCAGTTTATCAGGGAACTGTAGAGACCACCGGAGTCCCTCCGCACTCCCGCAACAGCCAGACAGGCCACCTGCGCGCATGCCAGGTGCCGAAACCAGAAAGCAGCAGCCCTATTGCAAACGGACTGGCGGCGCACAATCCCACATAGGAGACAAACTTGACCTCGTTATACTGCGAAAGAGGCAAGTGCAGGACTCGAATGAGACAAAGTACTATTCTTTGCAAAACAGAGCCTGTCCGCAATAGGGACAAAAGATGAACCATGAGATTATCACTGATCAAGTCTGTGAGGTCACATTCGCTACCTCTGGCAAATACTCATAAATCGCCATATATGACTGACCCCTCACTCTCATCCTATGCTGTGTGTGATCTTGGCCCACATCAGTGTGAGCAGAGCCCCGTGAAGTAAACTTGGCTTATGGTTGAAAGTGCACAAGTAAAGTACCCCCTCCCTCAAGTTGGGTTACACAGTACATTGTAAGGGTGCAGTGGGCTAGTTACTCTCATGAGGCCCCCATGCCCCTGCACTTGCGGCGTTAATGAAAACTTTGTTGTTTGGCTGTGACAACATAGTTGCCTGCGCCACCCTACAGCCCCATGGAAAAGTGCTGGGCTCTTGCTTACTACCCTGCGGAGTGAGCCCACTGTATTCACCAGATTCGCCACAATCTGTTCTGCAGGCCTGTGATAAATATCCCAGGGCCGACATCTGGCACTTGAACCCATGCTTGGACAGGCCCGAACTAGGAACCCCGATCTAGACTGCCTGCCAACCGGCTGACCCTTCCAACACCAGAGTGTCACGCAGCCACTCCGTGGCCTGGATACTAAACCATGTATAATGTATCGGAAGACCCCTTCCTGTTGCAGTTGTTGCGTGACCCTAAGTCCACCAACATGCCAACACAGGTTAGCCCAAAATGTCAGTACAAATCACGATGAAAACATGAAACTGGTGAAACGAGAAAGAACGCCACGTTACCCCGAACACTTACTTCCATGTAATGCCCACCGCAATGCGGAGCACCAAAACCCCTGTTGCCCAAGCAATGCAAAACAAGGAAGGACCCACATCCCGCCGTTCTCCTAACAGTACCGCCCCTGTGCCATGGAGAGCACGCGGCAACCGTGCCCATGGGCCAAATTGAGCCAAGATCCCCTGCCCACTCAAAGGCGCGGAATGGCCATAAACAAGAATACACCAGAGGTCATCTGTCAACACTGACAGCAAAAGCGCCCAGCGAAGTTAGCGATTGCTAACAATCCTACGTGCTCGTATTATACAGGTGGATTTCCATGTATGTTGGCCCCTCCATCAACAATCGTGTAAAAGCAAACAATTTGCAAAATGCGAATCAAAATAGAAAATATGATCAAATTGCGATCGTATTTCCTTGACTTACTAAACAGGTTGAGGCTAAGCACTGCTCTACTAGACAGAGCTATACTTACAGTACAACAATTAGCTGCATGCACTCACCACGCTGCTCAATTGTTCCCCGGGTTGAGACCACACGAATTGGACCAATGAACCTGCGGGGTCAGTACTCACCACCGGCCCCGCTAGACTGCCCGAAAGCGGACGCCATGCACACAAAAGAGGGAATGCAGATGCCATACACGAACCAGCCAGCTGGGATCATGGGCCACGAGGCACAGCTCCATAGTGCAGTCGCAACTGCCTCCAATGATCGAACTACACAAAGGCGACTCAACAAACCATAGCATGGGCTCTGTGCTGGAGACCCACTTGTTGTATATACTGCCACTAGTTTGAGACGCAGCCTGGAAAATTTAACATCAGTTAGATAAGTTTGTGGCCACCCTGCAAATACCTCATCCCCCCATGACACATGATATTTAGTGCAAGTAACAGGCACAACGAATTCTTTCAGTTCAGTTGGCGCACTGCGCAAACGGCGGAGGGCACAACAGCCCAAGGGCTCCCAAAACATCCTGGGCGCCCCTCCCCCTCTTGCATCGCCGTGACAAAATGTTTGGCTCGCTTATATGAGCGCTCGTTACCTTACAACAGGGGACGACTTGCTCTTGTGCCCTTTCAGCTAAACACCGTAAAAAAAATTTGATACCGTAAGTTTTTATGATACCGTAAGCAAACACAATAGGTCAGCATAACCCATGACTATAGGGCCTCCCCACAGGATCACGCCAGCCCTTAACGCGTAGAGAAAGTACACCTCCGTTCATGGCTGCAGCCATTGACGAAAGGCACACCCAAATAGACCTCACTCTCTGCGACTAACTAGAATCCATGGCGTGTATTTGCACGCACCAGCACTACTACAAGAGGCAGAGCACTCCCGGTGTGCCGGTGCCAAGCCTAGGCCACAAACCAGCTGCAATGCAGACAGCCAACAGACGTACGAGCCCTGGGGCACTGACCAACCCGGGCGTCACAAAAGTGCGACCCCTCTGCCACGTGTCTCCCGCACCACCCAGTGTAAAAACATTACCGACACCTCCAGGCACCACCAAAAGCCGAAACCAAATCAGGCCCAGCGCGTCGGGCCTCCCGTGCTGAAACTGGAGAAACACCCCCAGCACCGTGTTTACGACCTCGGTGCCCGCCCCCACCAACACCGTCAACACCACACTAGCGGAACACTTGATGGCTGGCTGCGGGGGAGTGAGGACTCTCCTACCTCGCTACTCCTGCAGCTGTTGCCCGGGCAGCATCCTCCAACCGTCAGCAAGAAATAGCCACCCCTGTTTCCATGATTCCCGCACAGCGCCCGAAGCGGAGACATCAGAGAGCCTGTTTCCCGCTCTCCCCAGACCAAGCTACGCCAAATACTTGGGGCAAATCACCATATATACATATGGTAGAAAACGAGCGAACCTGAGCGACCACGCATGCAATCACCCTCGAAAAAGTGGGCATAACGGGGCGCAAACTCGCTTAATTAAACAAACCTTCCCCCAGAGCTACGGCACCTGGCGGACAACGTGCTGCACACCGGCGCCCAAATTATTGAATGCCGCAATGACCAATATGCTTGGAGCCAATGCGCTCAGTCCGGGCAGAGCCTGCACAATGCCCAATTTAATGAAAACTATTGCATCACCAGTGAGTCAAATCTCCCGGGGTCCTCTAATACAACTGCCCGTACCGGTAGAGCCCTTGACCTTGGCGGTAAGCAAATATGATTTCACTGGCCAATGGGACTAGCCAGGCTCACCTGCCATATCCCAAATACATATATAGACATTACTCAATGTGGGCGGGCGCCTGGATCCCCATCAGGGCTGGGCAGTAATGCCTTGGTGATTACCATCGACCTGGATGCAGGGAGTGCGCTCGGGATATTATTTAAACAACAGCCCCCGCAGCAGCACCACAGCACCCGGCACTAGAGGGCAGGAGCGCCCAGTCCGATCTGCTTCGTGCCCCGAAGCTCCCAACTTCCTGGCGCTGCCCCAACCCAAGGTCCCTTAACGCCAGCAGCCCGGCTAGGAAACTCACAGCCAGGGGAGCGAGCAAAGCCCTTTCATGCAGGGTCCCCTAGCAAGCTGAAATAACAAATGCTGTGCAGGCACTACCTAGTTGGCCACGAACAAGAAGGCCCGACGCTGGCTCGGCTCCTCAACCTCGCTTTGGATGCTTGAAAGCGTGTTCAGCAGATGCCTCGGCATCGACGCATCGACCATCTGGCCCGCCCCAAAACAAAGGGAGCGCGTGTCCCGACCCCCACGCTACCGCGCAGCCCACTCGCAGACCAGCGCCACCCTTGCATCGATGGCCGTGGTAGCGGGGGCACGCCCTGCCCTGGGCAACCAACCAAAGTGGGGGGGGGGAGC
Organism: Calotriton arnoldi; assembly: GCA_963921515.1. Taxonomy (NCBI): domain Eukaryota; kingdom Metazoa; phylum Chordata; class Amphibia; order Caudata; family Salamandridae; genus Calotriton; species Calotriton arnoldi. Next base: position 2,148,290 of record CAWUFW010001609.1, on the reverse strand, counting down.
ATGCGATTTCCTTTCAAGACCACCCTTATGTTTATATTAACCACTGTTTATGACCCGCGCTTTGGGGTCACCACCGGGTCTCTCGCGCCACGCCACCAACGGCCAATACATGGTGCAGCCTAAAGCCACAACCCTGGAGATACCCGCCAGACCGGGGGCATGCCAGCGTGTCCTGCGGACAATGGCACCCACAAAGGGGAGGGGGGGAACTCACCGCCAAACACGCCGAAGGCAACCACTGACCCGACGCGTGAGCGGTACTAGAAGGCCTGACCAGATGGCGCAGAACCTCGATGCCCACTCCACGCGCCGCCAGACCGAGGGCCGAGCAACCGGCCCTTCGCATCACCTCAAACCCCCTTCTCAGCCAATCCAAGCCCGAGGCTCGGAGCCCAGCGCACGACTGGCAGGCCTGACTCGCCCCTGGCCAAAATGCTCAGCGGCGAAAGAAGGCCCAAAAGGTACTCCCTGCCCCCCAAACTCACCGCGCGTGACGACCACCACTTGGTCCCGGGTACACAACACCCGAGGCGCGCTGCAGACACAGCGTGTCCAGCGGGGGCAAAGGAGACCGCAACCACGCCGATCAACACAAGACCAGACGGCGTGTCCGGCGCAAAGAGGACGCCAAGATGGCCGGGGGAGGCATAAATACCTCCCCACCTCCTCTGCGTGCCGGAAGTGACGCGTCTGGTAAGGGGACTCCTCCTTGAGTCCCGCATCATCATTGGGGGTGGGGAAGTGCCCAAATGGCACTAAATGGGCTGCCCGTTTAGGGTGGCCCCCTGCGGGGGCCGCGGGCAGCCGCAGAGTCACTCTCACTCTCACTCTCACCCCCTTGGAGTGCCACCGGCGCCGCCCCACACTCGAGAGCAGAGCTCCCTCTCTGGAGCACAGTATCACCCTCCGAATCAAATGCCGCGCGGCGCCCCTCTCTGAGCAGCACAGTGTCAGTCCTGGCGGGCAGAGGGCTGCCGGGCCGACAAACTCCTCTTTAATAAAATTTCTTTTGGAGAGCACGCTTGATTCCAATCAAGATTTGTCCCTCAGAAATTCGGACGGAGTGTTATTTCACACTCCACTGTCACTGTCCGACCAACCATCATCAGTTAGTTCATATACTACTGTCTTCATCATAATTATTTGCACCCTGATGGAATGGAAGGAAGAGAGGGAATAGGCTCGGGGTTATTCGGAGCGCATCCGAGCATGCATGCCCGTAATGCGGCCCCCGGGGGAAGTAAAGGTCGCAGACCAGTCTTCCCCCGGGGTATTCGCGCAACGGCCGGAAGGACAAGGTGGGGGTGGGATTAGAGGGGTAAAGGAAGGGGCGGGAGCTGGGTGGGTATATAAGGTGTCAGGAGAGGAAGATCCGGCCTCTTCCTGACACCTGAGCACCACCGGGGGGTAAAAGAAAAGTTTGTGGTAGTGTGTAAGTGGCCGAGATAGTTAGGCTCCTAGCTGATTGGTCGATTGGCTGGACCCCCCCTCTGTTTCTCTGGTTGGGGGGTCCAGCTGGGAGGGGGTAGTGCCCTGCACAGGGGCTGTGGCTCGGGCAGGCGGTGGGGGGGAGTGGTACTGCTGGGGTGGGAGTGGCAGGCGGTGGTTTCCCTGGGGGGGAGGGGGTGTGGCCCCTGTCTCTTTCGGCCGGCGCAGTAATTCTGGGGGGAGGGGGCCCCGGGGGCTTTTTCAGCTGCTCGTCGGTCTTTCAGACTAGGGTTGAGGGACTGCCAGCACGGCACGAGGCCCGGTGGTGCCTGGGACCCACCAGGTTGGTGCGACCTGTTGGGGGGGTGGGGAACCAGGACCGGCGATTGAGGCCGGCAGAAGGGGGGCACCGCCGGCGAGGCGCACAACGGCCTTGAGACGCTGGCCGGAAGCAGTAGGGGTCCGCGGCGGCCTGCCCTCCGACGAGGGATCGCGCAGCGCACATTACAATGTTATGCATATTACACAAGTTATGTATTCAGTTGTGGAAGATGGCGTGGATGTTGGGGGACGACGTGGGGGATTTGTTAGCATGGATGTTGAGGGACGAAGTTGGAGGAATGCGCAGGTGTGTGACAGGGATGAGAGTGTTGACTGGACGATGAAGTGCACAAGGGGATGATGCTGAAGGGGGTAGGAAAGGGGGGTGGGGGGGAGTTCAGGTAACCAGACTCTTCTCGTTGTTTGTTGCAGGAGTCAAGGGCGGCCACAGTCAGAGCTGCGCACGAAAGAAAGCGGGGGAACAGCAACTCCCAGTCGGGAGGAGGAGGTCCCGGACGGACACTCAGGTACAGATCTAAGGCGGAGGCCTTGGGACGGGGGACGCTGGGCGAACGAAAGAGTTCTGGCCGGGGTATGTAAGGGCTGTGAGGGATGGGGCGGAGGCATGGGTCCAAACGGACATTGTGGTGCCCAGGGGACAGAAGAGAGTAATCAATGGGTCACTGATCATTAGCTGTTATGTGGGAGGAGAGTGACATATGGGGCCGGGGGTGCCATTTGGCACACGAGCATCATTGGTCTCAGAAACAGCGGGACAGCATATGATGATGTGGGGCGGGGGCCGGGCACTTGCCCCTGCAGCAGCCATGGACAACGGTGGAATGGCACGGAATGGGGGGGGTGTTTCACTGGGGCTCAGACACGTGAAAGTCAGTTCAAGCGTCAACGCAATTTACAGACTCTACCCGCAGCTGGGGCGTGCTAGCGCCTTTGGCGGCATGACGATGGGTTCCCTTACGTAGTGGAGAAGGGGCAGAGAAGTCTGATCCGGGGGGGGAGGGTGCGGGATTTCATTGGGATGTTATGTAACAGGCAGGTCCCTTCGGGGACAAGGGAGACCGACGGCCCCGGTGCCGGATAACTAATGGCGTTCCGCAGGAGGGTGCGGGAGAAGGGGAGTCATACACGCGTTGGGGGCAAACTGGGCCACCATGGCAAAATGGGGGTGGCCTGGGGGGGGGGCGTGATGTCGGGCCAGGAGGTCCTTCCTGGTTAGCTGGAGGCCACGGGTCCGTGGCGCTCGATGTCTCACAAGAAGAAGCCGGGACAGCGGCGCAGACGTAGGAGGTCATATGGAGGGGGGTCAGGTATGGACTGTCGAATCTACGAGGGTCTAGAGAGGCAGGCGAGCTGACGTAGGCTGACTACGGCAGGGGCTGGCAGAGTATGGGGAACTGGGTCACCGAGAGACTTTGCCGTCATGTATGTGCAGCCCCTTTAGGGGGGAACGTGGTTGTGTTCACTTAACCCGGGGGGGTGTGTCTCGGGGACGAGGACGGCTGACGGAAGTGACGAATATGCTGATGACGGACAAAGGGTTGCACGGCAAGAAAGCTTTGCGTCAAGGCTTACCAATTGCACGGGGCGGGCTGGATGGATGGCTGTGCTCACTTGTTGGGAGTTGGGGTTGCGCAGAGCTCCGGGGCTACCTGTGCGCAAGCATTGTTGCAGCGCGAAGGGGACGGCGATATACGCGAGGACATGCAAAAGAGCAGTAAGAGCCTTGGGGGGCTTGTACAGAGTACAGGGCGTCGCAGCCACTGAGCGGAATGGAAGGGGAGGCCTATGGCAGCGAATAAAGGGTCGGGGAGAGCTACGCGAAGGGTACGCGGGGAGGAGGTACCAGGGAGACAGACTGCAGACGTCCAGGCATGGCCGGTGCAGCTTTGCTGTACCGGAGTGAGGGGTTTTTAGGCGGGGTGCACTGCGGGATATGGGAGGCGTGTGAGTTAGGGTATGTGCGGGGAAGGTTGAGAAGGTATGACACAGGGAGCCGGCACACAGTGGTAGTGTCGTAAAGACACTGACAATCGGTTATACTTCAAGGGTCTAGTGGAACTGGGAGTAGGGTGGTGAAAAACCCTGGAGATGGGATGCTATGGTCAATGTGGAGCAGCAAACAAGGGGGAGGTGGCTGTGGAGACAGGCTCTTTAGCGCCTGGCGTGTTTGAGTTGGCAGCAGTTTTCGGGGGAGAGTAGAGCGGGTGTCGAAGGGCAGGGGGAAGTAGGGAGAGGGCATGAGGCAGCGGTGATTGGTGGCAAGAGCGTGAAGGCCTATGGCTGGGGGAATTTGTTTTTCCAAATGTGGAAGGTAGAATGTCAGTTATGCAGGTCCTTATAGGTCTCATGCGAAGGCCGGGCTGTTGGGGTGGGGGGCTACCTTTAAACTCGATGTACGATCCCTAAGTATGGGGGCTGTCACAGTGGTGGTGTCAGGAGGGCCCTGGGGGGGGAAGGAGGAGGCTGAAGGCTGAGGACGATGGGAGTACAGAAAGGTGTTCTGTGATAATCAGTACTGGACGAAGGTTTTTTTTTTCCAGATAGATTTGGAACGATTGTCGAACGAGGGCTAAGGGAAAGAGTACGTATTTCTTGCAGGACTAATCTTCTTTTTCTATCACAGGAGCTGGGAGTGGATCGGGATCCAGGGCGGTCGCCTGGATAGGGTGGCCATTCACCCGGGGCATTGGACAGCAAAGGTGGCGAACTAGCCGGTGTACAGACGTCACTGGGAGGGGAACACAGTCAGCGGGATGTAAGATGACGGGGTGAACAGTGGTATGAAATTGGGGGGAGTTGTGGCCAGTACGGCTGACATCGTGTCAAAAGAAATAAGAGGTTGCCCCGATATGTGGATACATGTGGGTGAAAAGAGTATTCTGGGATATGTCAGGTTTGGCTTTACAATTATGAGGCATGGACGGGGATATGGTTCAATGAAATGGAACGTGGGGCAATTTGGGCACGTGAATGAATTGTGCCGTGCAGACGAGGGGATCGGGGTGCTATCGAACTGACTTGCCCTGTAATGGCCCGTTGGTGGGGAGACTGTTTTGAGGAGAAACAGGTGGTCTTGTTTAACAAGGGGGGCACTTTTTATGGACAAGGATTGGCCTGGAAATGTTCTTTATTTACACGAGACGCAGGTTTAGGTGGTGGATGGTCGTTCACCGCGAAAGGGGGGCACCGTCCATGGTCAACGATTGGCCCGACAAAATGTTACTTGTTACTCGGGGTGCAGGTACAGGTGGTGGATGGTCGTCCACCGCAAGGGGGGCGCCTGTCACAGACAAGGATTGACCCGAAAATGTTACTTGTTTACACGGGATGCCAGTAAAGGTGGTGGATGGTCGTTCACCGTGATGGGGGCACCTTTCATGGACGAGGATTGGCCCGAAAATGTTACTTGTTTGCACGGGACGCAGGCCCGGGTGGTGGACGGTCGTTCACCGCGATGGGTGGCAGTTGTTCCGAAGAGGATTGGCCCGAAAATGTTAATGGTTGCACGGGAAGCACGTTAAAGTGGTGATGGTCGTCCACTGCATTGCCACAGAGTGGCGAAGCGGTAGGTGCACAGGAACTGGGGGAACACGTGGTACTGCGTTGGTTTGGCTTCTTTCGCGGCCAACGATGGTCCCAACAATAGTAATTTATACGGGACACAAGTTTGGGTGGTGGATTGGTCGTCCACCGGGTGCCGCAGGGTCGGCTGACGGGAGGCGAAAGGTGCCCAGGAACTGGGGGGGGGCAGGGAACCGCCCTACGGGGTTTCACTGGTTGGCGGTACTTTGGAGGGGTGGTGAGTCACATACGGGCGGATCCACCCCTCGGGGAGGAGAACGGCACACGGGTGACTGATAGCGGGCGCGGGAGGCAATGAAGGAAATTCAACAGAGGATGCTTGCAGGGCAAGTGAAGGTGAGAATGGGGAGAAGAAGGAGGTCACCGAGTGAATGGGGAAGAGTCAAACAGGTGAGATGGTTTTGAGAAGGATGAATGAAGAATGAGTCGGTATGGGATGGGAAAAGTATATTTATTGCATTTATGTACTGTTTTAATAAAGTCTAAATGATTGCAACCTTGTCCTAATAAAATGGCCTTTTACGCTTCAAGTAACAGCGTGGAGTGTGGTTCTTGTGCGATGCGGCCCCTGGGGGAAGTAAAGGTCGCAGACCAGTCTTCCCCCGGGGTATTCAGCGCAACGGCCGGAAGGACAAGGTGGGGGTGGAATTAGTGGGGTAAAGGACGGGGCGGGAGCTGGGTGGGTATATAAGGTGTCAGGAGAGGAAGATCCGGCCTCTTCCTGACACCTGAGCACCACCGGGGGGTAAAAGAAAAGTTTGTCCACCCACCCACCCTACAGGTCTTAAGCAAAGGGCTTGGGGTGGTTGTTTGGGTCTGAGCGTGCCAGTTTAGGGCAGGTTGCAGAGCAGTGACGTTACGGTACTTTGGAGGGGTGGTGAGTCACATACAGGCGGATCCACCCCTCGGGGGGGAGAACGGTACACGGGTGACTGATAGCGGGGCACGGGAGGCAATGAAGGAAATTCAACAGAGGATGCTTGCAGGGCAAGTGAGGGTGAGAATGGGGAGAAGAAGGAGGTCACCGAGTGAATGGGGAAGAGTCAAACAGGTGAGATGGTTTTGAGAAGGATGAATGAAGAATGAGTCGGTATGGGAAAAGTATATTTATTGCATTTATGTACTGTTTTAATAAAGTCTAAATGATTGCAACCATGTCCTAATAAAATGGCCTTTTACGCTTCAAGTAACAGCGTGGAGTGTGGTTCTTGCGCGATTGCCCGGCGGTAGTGCGGTACCCAGCCGTTTGTTGATTGAGACGGCCTGGGGTGACCACACCTGCGAAAGTGAAACCAAACTGCGTTTCGTCTGGCGGCTGCGCACCATGTTTTGACAAGTCAGGGAGCGCCGAGGCAGAGGCTGGCCTGGGGCAGGCAGAGCCTGCCTTGGCTTTTTAACTTCCTAACTTAACCCTGGCAGGCCAATACTGCGGCGCCGGCACGGCAGGCGCAGGCCCTATCGAGTTGTACCTATGGCTGGCGGGTGTGCGGCGGCTACTACCACTAGGCCAGGCACTGGTCTGGCAATCAGTTAATCTGAATGAACACACAGTACTGTGATTGTGGGATCACATCCTAATAATAATCGAATCTTGTGCCGGAGCGGAGGCAAGCCACCTACTACCACCACGCCACGGTGATCTGACGACCGGACCCGCCGTCACGCCACCATGCTCCGAAAAAAATAAAACAGCGTTGCTGCTGGTTTTGGCAAAAATTGGCATGGTGGCATCATGTTATTGAAAATGGAAAGACATCGCTAGTTGGCTACTACTAATACTAAGTAAGCAGTGATTAACGTCTTAGTTCTTACCGTTATTCGTGGTCGGCCGGCCGGCAGGGAGTCAGGGACACACACTGGCTGCACTCACACTGCCTTTATAAGATTAGGCGCAGACTGACGCAGTACTGATTAGGCGGCCTGGTGGTGGTGCTGCTTGCTATGCTACGCTACCAGACAGTTCTGGCCAGTAGTACTGCCTGTACTGCTTCTGGTGATCGATGCCTGCCCTGCCCTCAACGTCGTCTTCGTCGGGTGGGGCTGACTTGAACGGACGATGATTCGTGCTGAGCTGAGCTGCGGTGGTTATGCTGGGGCGAGGCAATATGCGCACGCTGCAGGCAGCACAGCCCCTCCCATTCAGAACCAAAATCTAGCCCAAAAATCAGTGTCCCGCGGCCCGCCCACCGGCAAGTGGTAACACTGACTGACTGAAAGGGCCAGCCGCTGCCGTCATGATCAACAACATAATTATTCATTCTGAATCTCCTCTGACTTGGGCTCGCGCAGGCTAAGGCTAAGCCACAGTGACTAAGAAGACGGGAGATGTGAAAAACACGCTGCGGCTGCACCGAGTACAGTACAGTCAGCCATTAAATTATAAAATATACATCTATCATCGTGCAATATGTGATGTGCGCAGCAGATGCATGTAGACCCGGCCCTAACAATTAAGTGCCGGTGCTAAGCACCGGAAAGCACCGGCACAAATTAAGCACTGCCTACTGCTAACAGAGAATGTTACACTGTTGGTCGCCAATGAAAACAGAGCTATAGGGGTATGGGGGAAGGGAAGTGGAAAAGGCTAGAATATCAATGTGAGGAGACATTGTTTATAAAAGAAATAGTGAATAAGATTTGTTTGGGTTTAAATTTAGGGATTTGTAGGAAGTGGTGTGTAAGTGGTAGTGTTTAGGAATAGATTTAAAAAAGATCTCGGTTTTCCAGCGGATCCGCGGATTCTATGTGAGGTTACACGGAGGGCCACGCTGACACCCCCAGATCCCTTCGTAAATACACGGATCCTGCCCAAACTCGCTACCGAATTGGGCTCTCTTTAGAGGAGTTAAACAAACGGTTAAGAAATGTGACCATTCAGAAGAGCTTTATGATTAGTAAGGAAATTAAATAAAATGAAAGCACCGTTTCTATTTCTTTTCAGTCTCTGTAACCTTGAAAGCAAAGTAGAATAGGGTGCCATTACTGGTTGCCTTGTATGAAAGTGGTTTACCATTCTTCAGCTTGGTTTTTCTGTGCTTTCTTGAGACAAGTTTGACAACCTGATATTGAGAAAGAAAAATACTCACCAACAATTACATTTAACAGGTATGTGTAGAAGTTGATACAGAAAGACTGAGTGTGGATGAAAGTGAGCAGGATGTTCGAGAATAGGAAAAGGAAACGTTCAAAGTGAGTAGACGAAAATAAATTAAAGCGTACTAATCAGAAATTATAAATAAAAACTAGTGAAGAAAAACAAAACAGAGGTATACACCAAAGAAGAGAGTGACACAAGGAGTGAAATGCTAATGTATGCCGTATGATATTAAGGTATTTTATTATGTGTACAGTTGTGCAATAACACATACACAGATATGTAGATTAAGATGAGCTGGTTCACAGTATTACTTTTGGAAAGAGAGCAAGGTTTTGTATAATATATTAACTCTTTACACATAATATTATAACTATGTACATAGTAACAGATCAAAAGGTACAGTGATGCATACATTTAGATAGTAAATGTAACCTGATATGTGCATCCTTTCCCATACTAATTCAGACCTCATTTAATCTCATTCACATGCTTATACAGACACTATTATACCCATTTTCATACTGATACAGAGACGCTGACATCCTCTCATATACCCATAGAGAGACTCTAAACTCTCTAACATACAGTGTCACACCCTCTCCAGACCCTCCAGCATTTTGCAATTTTGCGATTCATGAAAAAATCGTGAAATCAGCTGGCATTTGCGCTGGCTGCGATATTAACTATTTCTGCCGGAAAGAAAGGACTCCTTGGAGGCATCAAAAAAATTGTGCCTTCTTATTCGCTGTACGCAAACACGTCACTACGTGTCTCGGTACAGCCGTAAAATAGCTGCTTCCTCTAGCCACACTGTGACAAGCAGAGTCAAGGCAACCAGTCTCTGGCTTAGCATGTGGTAAGACTGCTCATCAATTAGAAGGCAAGTTATGCTTTTAGCAGCACGTCACTTTGCCATTCGCTTAAGTGGCCTTTGAAATCCCTGGCCCCCTCTCATCTTCTGCTCCCTTTCTGAGGAGGGGCATGAAAGCACGCCCGCCCCTGCAGAGTCTTACTACTGCTGGGAGCGAGAGGCAAAGCCTGCTCTTCAGATACAGAGGGGCATATCAGCAAGGCGATTATCGCCACTTTAGCGGGACTTTTTCCCGCTAAAGCGGCGATAATTTTATCGCTTTATCAACAAGCTGTCGCTAACTGCTGTTAGCGACAGCTTGTAGGCGATAGCGACCGGGTTGGGTGCCGCTTTGCATGCCAGCGATATTTATCGCTAATGGCATGCAAAGTAGGCGTTCCCCACCTAACAGCGACTGGAAACAGTCGCTGAGGTCGCTAACGCCTATCAGCGAGGCAGGGGCGGTGATTAGCGAACCAGCGCTAAACACGTTTAGTGCTGGTTTGCTAACACCTGGTCCCACCCTGACTTAGCCATGTAATCCAATGAGAGGTGGATTACATGGCTAAGTCCCCCTCGCACTATCAGCAAGCTGAAACTGGGGAACAGTGTGAATATCGCCTGTTTTCAGGCGATATTCACACTGTTCTCCAAGGTTTCTATCGCTTTGGAGATTAGCATTGCTGATTGCATGCTAACTCCGCGATAGAAACCGGCGATGCCTGGCGATAATTATCCAAGCGCTAATTGCGCTTTGCGATAATTATCGCCAGGCATTGCTGATAGGCCCCAGAGTCACTCCGGGCCTTCCAAATGTGCGCGCTGTCACGAGCTCCGATGGAAAAAAACTGTTTCGGTTTCTTCTGTAAAGAAAAATATTTTCACCCATACCTAGACTCAGAAATATTAAAGACATACATTCTGTTGGCCTAGGCAACTATTCAAAAAGTTCTGTCAGACCAGATGCAGGCTTTTTCTCGCAGCAGGGGTGGGCTACACTGGGACTAACCTGAGAACCTGGAATAGAAGACTTTCGGCTGAGTTCATAGAACTACTGAGGTAAAAATAAAAAGTAAAACTAGCTGGTCTTGTCAATTGCTTGTTAAAGAAACAAAGCAGTGTTCTTTCATGTAAAACGGATGAGAAACCCATCTAGTGGCTGAATTGCACACTGTGAAACCAGAAATCTGGGCTTTCCCATTTGACCAAATTGTGTGCTCCTAGGTAAGTATTTTATTTCAATGGGCCTCCTTCAAATACGTGCTTTGTACAAAAACCTCTTGTGTTTTGTTTAATACACTATACAGACCCTCCAGCATTTCACGATTTTTGCAGCCATCGCACTAGTCAACTGATTTCGCGTTTTTTTGTTAGGAATCGTGAAATGCTGGAGGGTCTGTATACAAATAATATTAAAACCCTACTATGTTCCGGTAGGTCAGGCCGCCGGTTTATGACATATGCTCTTTGGTACCGTCATATGTAGTAATGGACTAGTTCCCTCCGTACATGAAATGAGGGGGATCTGTATGACTAATTACACAAGAGTTGAAAAAGCACTTACAAATTAATATTTTTTATTTAATTCTTTAATAGCACTAATCTTTCTAAAGCAGGATGTCAGAGTGCTGTGCATCACACCCACATATCAAATAGAGACAATAAATCATACATTTGTGACTCAAATGTATATGACGTTACATATGACAAAAAGGGATACAAGGTGTAAGAGTCCCCTATCATCCATACTGGAAGGCATTAGGCTGTATTAGAAAGATTGCAACGTAAGAGCTGCAAGTAACGAAAAGATCTCTCTGACAAACGCAGTAGCACCTTACTTAGGTACATAAAATACATGTGTGATCTGCATGTTAGGCAATGTGCCTTGCAGCAGGTACATTAACCCTTTATGCTACTTAATAAGTCAAAACTATGACTAGACAAAACGCAGATCTCTATTTTTGTCCTCACCCTCAGTGTGAAAACAATCTGGCATTGGTAACTATAGCACCCATCCACAGCTTTTGATGTCAATTTGAAGAGACTTCTTTGTTATGTTTGTAGCCAAGACCAGCAGCTATTCAGAAGGTATAATCACCTGATAGTGATCTGAAAGTGCATGCCACAGGATCCACAGAGGGCAGGAGGGGTGGGCGTGGTGAGCAGAGTTCAGGCTCTAAAAGTAACATATCCAGGGGCTTATTTACATACGTCACTTTTCCCATGTTAGAAATGATGCAAAAGTGGCGCAAGCGGCTTGTAAATAAGGCCCCAAAAGTTTAGCTGCTGAAGTCTGATAAAGCTGCTGCAGTGGAGATAGGCTGTCTCTGGCGATGTTTGTCTGCTCTCGCTCTGTACATGTCTGCTGTCTCGGCTGGCAGTCCATGTACCTCTCAATCATTACCAACCTGCCCTCCCCCATGCCCCTTTGGGCTGTAACCTAACCCCTGGGTGGTGCTGAGATATATTATGGCGGCCACTCCGAGCCTTCTATCAGATTCGAGCTTGTTACTGAGAGTAGAATAGAATGTAATATTATCTCCACAGAACATGCAGGAAGAGGCTGCTGCAGTAACTTGACAAGAGATGGAGGGCGGGCGTTTGGAAAGAAGAGGGGTGTGGCGCTTGTGGTATTGTCCCAGGAGAACACTGTACATAACTACAAATAACTCAATACAACAGGTGTGTGGTGAGAGATGGGACAATGGAGAAGCTGGTATAAAGTATTGTGTGAGTGTGTGTGTACATTAACTGTAAAATGTTTTTTTCTTTACTAACTTAGCCTGTCAAACTCTATCAGTGGAGGGCTGAGATAGCTGCAGTTAAGTTAATGTGTGCGTCAATATTTAACACAGAAATGTGAGCTACCACCATATCAGGGCCTTTGAGTGCTATGGCTATATGTTAATGTGGCAACCTTACAGCACCACATGGTGCTCCATTTGTTAAAGTCACAAAAAAATACTTTTCGGGAAGGAGATGGGGGTTATAGGAGTTTTAAAAGTCAACTATATTTATTCTCTGCAAAATATCCAGCACGCTTTTTAGTCTGAGCGTTATGTATTCAAATTTAATGACAATAAGTGCACGCACAGTAATGAAACCCTCAGATCTTGATTCTGTATGTATGGGGGAACTCCACTTCCTGGGGAGGGGGGTTGCTCGCAGAGGAGTTGTGGTATGAATAGTCTCATATTTGGGATGGAGACTGCACACACAGCAATTGTAAGTCACATTGAGGTGGAGGCTGTATTGTGAAAGGGCTTAGACCCACCTCCATGCCACTAATCTGCGTAGAGCAATATTTAACATGCTTGCATTAGCCGTGGCAATGCACCTCCACCCACTACGATTCTGTGCCGTAGGGTGCCTGAGGAAGAGGTGTCATGACTCATGGGTTTAGAAGGCAGCTGTGACACGGCAGGGGTGCGTACATGGGTGCTAGAACATCCCAGGGAGAAATAGGGCCCCCTCTCACAAGGTTAGGATTGGAGCTGTGCTTCTGTAGTGCTGCAGACACTTTAAACATGCCTATTTCAAAGTGGAATACTCTGCTAAAACAGTTTCCATTGATTTAAGGCTGAAAATTAATGATTATGAGTAAAATAAAGTGCTGCAAAAATGCTGCACAATTTCCATAATTGTGCCGCTAAATTTCAATATTTGTGCCGCTAAATTTACTAATCCATGCCGCAACATCCAGGAGGGTCTGCCTCACACATATCCATTCAGACCTCCTTTATTCCCAACCACATACCCATACAGACAGTCTGATACCCATTTACATACCCATACAGTAACACCCTCTCACATACCCATACAGAGACTCTCACATCTCCTCACATACCCATGTAGACACCTTTATGTCCATTCACATACCCATACATAGACTGTCACAGCCTCTCACATACCCATATAGAGACACTTACATCCTCTCACATACCAATGTAGACACCCTATATACCCATTGACATATCCATACAGAGGTTTATACACCCTGTCATATACATATACATAGACTTTCACACCCTCTCACACAGCTATGCAGACAGTGTGACAACATTCACATTGCCATACAGAGACTCTCACACAATCTGACATACCCATGAACAGACCCTTATATCCAATTACATACCTATAAAGGCTCTCGCACCCTTACACATACCCATTGAGAATTATTTTATCCCCATTGACATACTTATACAGACAGTATAACATCTATTCTCATACTCACACAAACACTCTTACACCTTCTCAGATATCAATACAGACACTTTATAACCATTCACATACTGATACACAGACTCTGACATCCTTTCACATACCCAAAAAAAGATTGTCACACCCTGTTGCAAACTCATATGCAGACTGTCACAGCTTGTCACATAAGTATTGAGACCTTCTTTTTTCCTATCCACATATGGATACAGACAGTTTCACACCTATTCACATACCCTTGCAGAGACTCTCACATACCCATATAGCGGCTCTAACATCCTCTCACATACCCATGTAGACACCCGTATACCCATTCAGATATTCATACACAGATTTACATGCCCTGCTACACACTATCATATACCGATGTAGAGACTCTTATATCCATTTACATACCTTTACAGAGGCTCTCACACACTCTCACATATCCATTCATAGACTGTCAGGCATTTTCAACTATCTTTACAGACACTGCCACAACTATTCACATACCTATAGAGATACTCTCACAGCCTCTCACACATTCATACATACACCCATATACACATTCACATACCTATACTCAGACTCTGACACCCTTTCACATACTCTTTCAGACCTCCTGTTAGAACTGGGGGTCTCTAGTTGGCAATGGTATGCACCTTTGTCCAAATAGGGACCCTTGCTTCTAAGTCAGGGAAAGGGGATTACACACCTGGATAACCCCTGCTCACCCCCTTGGTAGCTTGGCACGAGCAGGCAGGCTTATCTAAGAGGCAGTGTGTTAAGCATTTGTGAACACATACAGTAATACAGTGAAAACACTACAGATGGACACCACACAGGTTTTATAAAAATAAGTATTCTTTATATAGATTTATCACAAGACCACAAACGACAAAAATCCACAATACTGTAATCAATAATACTTCAAGATGGTAGAAATGGTTTAAAAATAGGTTCTTCACTTAAAAGCAGTCTTTAGCAACAAATAACCCCAACTGGAGTTATCACGACGTCGAGGTCAAAGAAATCCCAAAGTACGGCGTCGACCGCGAGGTGCGCGGCGTCGGGCCCGGAGTCAAAACAGACCCACAAAGAACAGTACCTTGGAAAAGCGAAAACAAAGACAGCTCACGGCGTCGGGGAGGTGCGGCGTCGTTGGCGCGTTGCGGCGTCGGTTCCTTGCTTTGGAAGAGAGGATGCGTCGGGACCTGGATGCTTGCGCAGGCAGGGGAGGCGTCGGTTCCGGACCGGAGAGGAGGTGACGTCACGATGGCGCCGAGGCCACGGTTCCGTACGATGTCACGATGTCGATAGATTCTTGACCACCCACGTCGACGATCGGCTCCGCGATGATGTCAGCTTCGGAGTCGATGCGGCACAGCAGCAGGTGTCGGGCCAGCGTCGTAAGTCGGAGCAGCGCTCACGGCTATAGCAGGCTTACGATGTCGCTCGCTGGCGTCGAGGTGGCACGGCGGTCGGCGTCGAGTCTTCGTTGCAAGTCGGAGCAGCGCTCACGGCTTCGATGCAGGAGACGGCGTCGCTCGCCGGCGTCGGTGTTGCAAATTCCTTCTGTAGCACCAGAACAGCAAGTTCCAGATGCAGGCAAACAGAAGGGGGTGAAGTCTGGTATCCCTGAGACTTCGGTCAGGAGGCAAGCTCAAATCAAGCCCTTGGAGTAATATTCTGCAAGATGATGAAAGTTCTTTAAAAGTTCCTTCTCCTTTCCTTGGCAATGAAGAAACCACTGCAGGCCAACCCAGCAAACAGCACACTTGGCAGAGGGGCAGTCCAACTCCTGCAGCTTCCTTGGTTCTTCTCCTTGGCAAAAGGGTCGTCTTGTTGTTCCAGAAGTGATCTAAAGTTCTTGGGTCTGGGTCCCAATATTTATACTACTTTTCTCTTTGTTCTCTGAAGGCAGAGAGGCCTTTGCCTAGTCAAAACCAGTTCTGGTCAGTCTTGGAGCACTTTGTTGACAAGACTCCTTCTTTCCTTTCACAGTGTAGGCCAGGGACATCAGACACACCACAGGAGGTGGAGCCAGCATTGTGGAGGAAAGGCACAGCCCTATTCAGGTCCCAGGTGCAACTCCTCCCTCCTATCTGCATGCAGATCTCTCTATTCAGCCCTGTGCTGACTCACCCTGTCTCCTGGCAGCCCCCAGCCCCTGTCACTCAAACTCCAGACAAGGAATACACAACCTAGCAGAGGCAGGCTTGGATAGTTAGGCAAGAAAATACCCACTTTCTAAAAGTGGTATTTTCAAACACAGAATGTTAAAACCAACTTCACTAAAAGATGTATTTTATCATTCTGAGTTCAGGCATACTAAACTCGAATTTCTACCTGGTTCCCTGAGTCAGTTAGGATTATAAGATGTAATAATCTAACTGCCCATTCTGGCCTATGGGGAACAGGGAGCCTTGCAATAGTGAAAAACAAAAATGGCTGAAATTCACTATTAGGACATGCCACACACATCAGGGCAGGTCCTACCTTTTACCTACAATGCACCCTGCCCTAGGGCCTACCTTAGGGGTGACTAATATGCAGAAAAAGGGAAGGTTTAGGGACTGGTAAGTAGGTACACTTGCCAAGTCGACATGGCAGTCAGACTGCACACAGGCTCTGCAATGGCAGGCCTGAGACACACTTTACAAGCTGCTTCTGTGGGTGGCACAACCAGTGCTGCAAGCCCACCAGCAGCATTTGATTTACAAGCCCTGGGCACACCTGGTGCACTATACTAGGGTCTGACAAGTAAATCAAATGATCCAATCATGGAGTCACTAATCAATGCATCAATTTACCATAGGGAGCACTTGCACTGTGGCACTGAATAGCAGTGGCACAGTGCCCAAAGCATCTAAAACCAGCAAACAGATCAAAAACAGAGGAGGCAATCAGAAAAAAATGGAAGGGAGACTCACGCCAATGATACCAGGTCTAACACGTGTCCCCTCCAGCTGAAATGTGGGGAGAACTACCCTTCCCCTAGGGAGTCCTCTTCACTAAGGCGGAAAAATCTGGACAGACCATCAGCATTGGCGTGTTCTGTACCAGGGCGGTGTTCCACCGTGAAGTCCATACCCTGTAGGGAAATGGACCACCTCAACAACTTTGGGTTCTCACCCCTCATCTGCATCAGCCATCTGAGGGGCCTGTGGTCGGTCTGAACCAGGAAGTGAGTCCCAAACAAGTATGGTCTCAACTTCTTCAGTGCCCAGACCACAGCAAATGCCTCACGCTCAATTGCACTCCACCTCTGTTCCCGTGGAAGTAACCTCCTACTGATGAAGGCTACGGGTTGGTCTAGGCCTTCCTCATTAATCTGTGATAGAACAGCCCCCACACCATGCTCTGAAGCGTCTGTTTGAACAATGAATTCTTTTGAGAAGTTGGGCGCCTGAAGCACGGGTGCTGTGCACATGGCAGTCTTCAGGGCGTCAAAAGCCTTCTGACAGGTGTCAGTCCAGTTCACTTTCTTGGGCTGCTTCCTGGAAGTCAGCTCAGTCAAGGGTGCAACAATGTTGCCATACCCCTTGACAAACCTCCTGTAGTACCCCGTGAGTCCTAAAAAGGCTCTCACCTGTGTCTGAGTCTTTGGGGGTTCCCATGCCAGGATGGTATCAATCTTGGGCTGTAGGGGCGCCACCTGGCCGCTTCCTACCTGGTGCCCCAAGTACACCACCGAACCCTGCCCAATCTGGCACTTACTCGCCTTGATTGTGAGGCCTGCCTTCCGCAGCGCCATCAACACTTCCCAGAGGTGGCGCAGATGTTCTTCCCAAGTGGAACTAAACACCGCAATGTCATCCAGGTAGGCGGCACTGAAATCTTCCAGTCCGTCCAACACCTGGTTGACCAACCTCTGAAAGGTGGCAGGGGCATTCTTCATCCCAAAGGGCATAACCCGGAATTGGTAGTGCCCATCTGGTGTGGAGAATGCTGACCTCTCCTTGGCCCCATCAGTTAAGGCAATCTGCCAGTACCCAGACGTCAAATCAAACGTGCTGAGGTACCGGGCAGCTCCCAACCGATCAATGAGCTCATCAGCTCTGGGGATGGGGTGCGCGTCAGTCCTGGTGACTGAATTGAGTCCTCGGTAGTCCACACAGAACCGGAGTTCGGGTGTGGCACCAGGCGCGGCAGCCTTTGGGACCAAAACCACTGGGCTGGCCCAAGGACTGTTAGAGGACTCAATCACCCCTAAGGCAAACATCTTGGAGACCTCCTCCTTAATGTAAGCTCTGACCCTGTCAGTCACTCTGTAAGCCTTGTGCTTCACAGGAGGACTGTCCCCAGTGTCCACATCATGGACGCACCACTCAGTGACACTAGGAACCAGGGAGAACAAATCAGGGAATTGCCCCAGCAGTTGGCGACAATCTTGCTGCTGTTCAGGGGTCAGTGTGGCAGAGAGGCCAACACCATCCACTGACCCATCTTGCTCCGCTGCAGACAGGAGGTCAGGAAGAGGCTCAGTCTCCTCCTCCATTCCATCATCTGTCGCTAGGAGCATGCCCACTTCGGACCTTTCTAAGTGGGGCTTCAGGCGGTTAACATGCAGGACCCGCAAAGGGTTCCTGGGAGACCGCAAGTTCACCAGATAGGTGACATCACTCTTGCGCTCCACCACCTCAAATGGACCGGTCCACCTGTCCTGGAGCGCACAGGGCTCCACAGGGGCCATGACCCAAACTTTCTGTCCAGGCTGAAGCTCAATCAGAGTGGCATTCATGATCGTACCACCGCTTCATCTCTTCCTGGCTGGCTTCCAGGTTCGCCTGAGCAAGTTCTCTGAAACGCCGAGTCTGGTTCCTGAAGGCCAGCATGTAGCTATATACATCCTGGGGAGGTTTCCTGGGAGATTGCTCCCAGCCTTCCTTGACCAGACTCAAAGGTCCTCTTACCGGGTGACCATACAGCAGCTCAAAGGGGCTGAACCCTAAGGACTTCTGAGGCACCTCACGGTAAGCAAACAACAGGCATGGCAAGAGGACGTCCCACTTACGCCTCATAGGTTCCTCAAGACCCATAATCATGCCCTTAAGGGTCCGGTTGAATCTCTCAACCAGCCCATTACCTTGGGGGTGGTAAGGAGTGGTGAACTTATAGGTAACACCACACTCCTTCCACAGGGACTTCATATAGTTAGATATGAAGTTGGTACCACGGTCTGACACCACCTCTCGGGGGAACCCCACACGGGAAAAAACCCCCATCAGTGCACGTCCCACCACGGGGGCCGTCACTGTCCTGAGAGGGATGGCTTCCGGGTACCGGGTAGCATGGTCCACCAAGACCAGGATAAACCTGTTGCCCATGGCTGTCTTGGGGTCCAGTGGCCCCACAATGTCAATGCCCACCCGTTCAAAGGGGGTACTGACTACAGGGAAAGGTTGGAGAGGAGCCTTGTGCTTCCTTCCACTTTTCCCACTTGCCTGGCAAGTTTGGCAGGTCCTACAATGAGTATCTGAACTCTTGCGCATCTGGGGCCAATGAAAATGGGAAACAAGCCTTTCAAAGGTCTTGTTCCTGCCCCAGATGTCCAGCTAAAGGAACGTCATGAGCCAAACCCAGTAGGAAGGCTCTGAAGCGCTGGGGTACCACCAGCACACGGGCTGACCCAGGCTCAGCAACCTTAGGCTCGCTATACAGGAGGTCGTTCTCCCAGTAGATCCAATGTGATCCAGACTGATCACCTGCTGCCTGGTTTGTGGCCTGTTGCCTCAAACCCTCAAGAGAAGGGCACTTCCTTTGCTCCTCACAAAATTCCTCCCTGGAGGGACCTCCTTCTTGCTGCCAATGGGTCAGCTCAGGCAGGTCTCCCAGTTCAGCAACTTGTTCCCCTGTAGGTTCCAGGGCATCCCCCTCAAGGTCTGCCTCCTCCTGGACCGTGGGAACTATGGGGGCTGGTTTCCCACGCCCCCTACCTCTTCTCTTTAAGGCAGGGGTCTGGGCCATATTTTCAGGCTCCAGAACCTCTTGATCACCCTTACTGGCCGCCATGGACCGAGTGGTTACACACGCCCACTCAGGCAGACCCAACATCTCTAAATGAGACCTTCTCTCCACCTTAGCCCAAGGGGAGTCCTCTAAATCATTGCCCAACAGACAATCAACCGGCATGGCTGGCCTCACAGCAACTTGGAGAGTACCTGAGACCCCCCCACTCAAAGGGAACTTGAGCCACCTCACACTGGCTCTGTGAGTTGTCTGCAGCAACAACAGGGAAGAATGCATGGGGGACAACCTGCTCTTTGGACACCAACCGACAACTGACAGCTGTCACACTTGCACCGGTGTCTCTTAGAGCTTCCACCCTATGGCCATTGATGGTCACCCACTGCCTGTACTTTTTAGTGTTATCAGGCAGCTGAGTTTTAGGGACCATCTCAAAGTCTCCTAATGAGACAAGGGACATCTCTGCGGGATCCCACCCACCTTGGGCACCCATCTCCTCCCCCCCAGGGCTACACTGGCAATCTGACGGGGTGGTGCATGGGGTGGTGCTTTGGGATCTCTCATGGGACATTGAGGATCATACCAACGGTGGCCCAATTGACCACACGTAAAACATTTACAGGGGCCCCTCTGAACAGGTTTACCTGTCGGGGCCTCTTGCTTCTTCTCAGAGGGAGGCTGGGAACCCTTCCCTTGGTTCCCTTGGGGATTACTTTGGGGCCCTTTCTGGAACTCCCTCTGTTTACCCTTGTCCCCCCCACTCTTCTGCTGGGGACCCTGCCCACCTTTGGCGGAATCTCCCACATGACCCTTGTGGACCCTGGTACTGACCCAGCGGTCCGCCTCCTCAGCAAGCTTCCTAGGGTTAGTTAGCTTGCTATCAATAAGGTGCTGGCGTAGCTCTGGAAAACAATTAGCAGACAAGTGCTCCCATGCAAACAAATCATAGAGCGCTTCAAAAGTATCCACTTTGCTACCCTTCACCCAACCATCCATGGCTCTGCAAAAGAAAGATACATATTCTACCCAAGTGGTTCCCTCCAGCTTCTTGCAACTCCTAAACCTCTGTCTATAGAGTTCTGGGGTCAAACCATACCTTGTCATCAGGGCTTCCTTCATATGGGCATAAGACATCCTATTCTCACTGGGTAGGTCTAACAAAGTATCCCTCCCCTCACTCACAAAGCGGCCCCACAACCCAGCTCCCCAATCCTTCTCAGGGACCCGGTGGGCCAACATTGCTATTTCATAGGCTGCAAACCACTGCCCAATATCTTCATGCTTATGGAAATCTTTGATGACATCCTTGGGAATATATACCCTGCCTTCTGAAGGCACAGATGGTGCGCTGCCACCAGAGGGATTGAGTTCTAAGCCCTGTGCTTTGATCTCTAACTCCCTCAACATTCTCTCATGCTCTAATCTCATTCTCTCTCTCTCCAAGGCTAACTTGTTAATTTCAAACTCCAGCTTCTTATTCTCTAGGTCCTTTTGACCCTCCATTTTGAGCCTAGCCATCTCCAGCTTGTGTGCCCTATTTCTCTCCCTATCCTCCAGCTCTCCTGGGGACAGGTCTTTGGAAGAAACACTGCTGCCTGGCGGGGTAGGTACTTTCTCCCCCTTGGGCCCAGGGGCCCATCTAGCTGCCCTTCCACCTCCTCCACAGGGTGCTCCACATTTTCAGATGCATTTCTTGCTTCCACCCAGGCCCTCAGCGCCTTGTGGAACTCATCCTTTTAGTGAGGCCTGGAATAGCAACTTTAAATTTTCTACAGAAGGCTTTCAGCTGTTTGGCATTATAGGTATCCAACCTCTCTTCCTCAAACTCTGGATCCATAGAGGCAATAGATGCTGGTGGACTCATGGCAATAAGAATTGGCAGTTCTCAGAAAAATAACAGTCCAAGGAAAAAAATTCTACCAAAAAGTATGTGGTCGCGTTTGGTCTGCACTCACTAGTAGTGTACACCAATCACTGTATATGAGTCACAAATGCAGGTCCAAATCCTCACCGCTGACCACCAATGTTAGAACTGGGGGTCTCTAGTTGGCAATGGTATGCACCTTTGTCCAAATAGGGACCCTTGCTTCTAAGTCAGGGAAAGGGGATTACACACCTGGATAACCCCTGCTCACCCCCTTGGTAGCTTGGCACGAGCAGGCAGGCTTATCTAAGAGGCAGTGTGTTAAGCATTTGTGAACACATACAGTAATACAGTGAAAACACTACAGATGGACACCACACAGGTTTTATAAAAATAAGTATTCTTTATATAGATTTATCACAAGACCACAAACGACAAAAATCCACAATACTGTAATCAATAATACTTCAAGATGGTAGAAATGGTTTAAAAATAGGTTCTTCACTTAAAAGCAGTCTTTAGCAACAAATAACCCCAACTGGAGTTATCACGACGTCGAGGTCAAAGAAATCCCAAAGTACGGCGCCGACCGCGAGGTGCGCGGCGTCGGGCCCGGAGTCAAAACAGACCCACAAAGAACAGTACCTTGGAAAAGCGAAAACAAAGACAGCTCACGGCGTCGGGGAGGTGCGGCGTCGTTGGCGCGTTGCGGCATCGGTTCCTTGCTTCGGAGGAGAGGATGCGTCGGGACCTGGATGCTTGCGCAGGCAGGGGAGGCGTCGGTTCCGGACCGGAGAGGAGGTGACGTCACGATGGCGCCGAGGCCACGGTTCCGTACGATGTCACGATGTCGATAGATTCTTGACCACCCACGTCGACGATCGGCTCCGCGATGATGTCAGCTTCGGAGTCGATGCGGCACAGCAGCAGGTGTCGGGCCGGCGTCGTAAGTCGGAGCAGCGCTCACGGCTATAGCAGGCTTACGATGTCGCTCGCTGGCGTCGAGGTGGCACGGCGGTCGGCGTCGAGTCTTCGTTGCAAGTCGGAGCAGCGCTCACGGCTTCGATGCAGGAGACGGCGTCGCTCGCCGGCGTCGGTGTTGCAAATTCCTTCTGTAGCACCAGAACAGCAAGTTCCAGATGCAGGCAAACAGAAGGGGGTGAAGTCTGGTATCCCTGAGACTTCGGTCAGGAGGCAAGCTCAAATCAAGCCCTTGGAGTAATATTCTGCAAGATGATGAAAGTTCTTTAAAAGTTCCTTCTCCTTTCCTTGGCAATGAAGAAACCACTGCAGGCCAACCCAGCAAACAGCACACTTGGCAGAGGGGCAGTCCAACTCCTGCAGCTTCCTTGGTTCTTCTCCTTGGCAAAAGGGTCGTCTTGTTGTTCCAGAAGTGATCTAAAGTTCTTGGGTCTGGGTCCCAATATTTATACTACTTTTCTCTTTGTTCTCTGAAGGCAGAGAGGCCTTTGCCTAGTCAAAACCAGTTCTGGTCAGTCTTGGAGCACTTTGTTGACAAGACTCCTTCTTTCCTTTCACAGTGTAGGCCAGGGACATCAGACACACCACAGGAGGTGGAGCCAGCATTGTGGAGGGAAGGCACAGCCCTATTCAGGTCCCAGGTGCAACTCCTCCCTCCTATCTGCATGCAGATCTCTCTATTCAGCCCTGTGCTGACTCACCCTGTCTCCTGGCAGCCCCCAGCCCCTGTCACTCAAACTCCAGACAAGGAATACACAACCTAGCAGAGGCAGGCTTGGATAGTTAGGCAAGAAAATACCCACTTTCTAAAAGTGGTATTTTCAAACACAGAATGTTAAAACCAACTTCACTAAAAGATGTATTTTATCATTCTGAGTTCAGGCATACTAAACTCGAATTTCTACCTGGTTCCCTGAGTCAGTTAGGATTATAAGATGTAATAATCTAACTGCCCATTCTGGCCTATGGGGAACAGGGAGCCTTGCAATAGTGAAAAACGAAAATGGCTGTAATTCACTATTAGGACATGCCACACACATCAGGGCAGGTCCTACCTTTTACCTACAATGCACCCTGCCCTAGGGCCTACCTTAGGGGTGACTAATATGCAGAAAAAGGGAAGGTTTAGGGACTGGTAAGTGGGTGCACTTGCCAAGTCGACATGGCAGTCAGACTGCACACAGGCTCTGCAATGGCAGGCCTGAGACACACTTTACAAGCTGCTTCTGTGGGTGGCACAACCAGTGCTGCAAGCCCACCAGCAGCATTTGATTTACAAGCCCTGGGCACACCTGGTGCACTATACTAGGGTCTGACAAGTAAATCAAATGATCCAATCATGGAGTCACTAATCAATGCATCAATTTACCATAGGGAGCACTTGCACTGTGGCACTGAATAGCAGTGGCACAGTGCCCAAAGCATCTAAAACCAGCAAACAGATCAAAAACAGAGGAGGCAATCAGAAAAAAATGGAAGGGAGACTCACGCCAATGATACCAGGTCTAACACGTGTCCCCTCCAGCTGAAATGTGGGGAGAACTACCCTTCCCCTAGGGAGTCCTCTTCACTAAGGCGGAAAAATCTGGACAGACCATCAGCATTGGCGTGTTCTGTACCAGGGCGGTGTTCCACCGTGAAGTCCATACCCTGTAGGGAAATGGACCACCTCAACAACTTTGGGTTCTCACCTCTCATCTGCATCAGCCATCTGAGGGGCCTGTGGTCGGTCTGAACCAGGAAGTGAGTCCCAAACAAGTATGGTCTCAACTTCTTCAGTGCCCAGACCACAGCAAATGCCTCACGCTCAATTGCACTCCACCTCTGTTCCCGTGGAAGTAACCTCCTACTGATGAAGGCTACGGGTTGGTCTAGGCCTTCCTCATTAATCTGTGATAGAACAGCCCCCACACCATGCTCTGAAGCGTCTGTTTGAACAATGAATTCTTTTGAGAAGTTGGGCGCCTGAAGCACGGGTGCTGTGCACATGGCAGTCTTCAGGGCGTCAAAAGCCTTCTGACAGGTGTCAGTCCAGTTCACTTTCTTGGGCTGCTTCCTGGAAGTCAGCTCAGTCAAGGGTGCAACAATGTTGCCATACCCCTTGACAAACCTCCTGTAGTACCCCGTGAGTCCTAAAAAGGCTCTCACCTGTGTCTGAGTCTTTGGGGGTTCCCATGCCAGGATGGTATCAATCTTGGGCTGTAGGGGCGCCACCTGGCCGCTTCCTACCTGGTGCCCCAAGTACACCACCGAACCCTGCCCAATCTGGCACTTACTCGCCTTGATTGTGAGGCCTGCCTTCCGCAGCGCCATCAACACTTCCCAGAGGTGGCGCAGATGTTCTTCCCAAGTGGAACTAAACACCGCAATGTCATCCAGGTAGGCGGCACTGAAATCTTCCAGTCCGTCCAACACCTGGTTGACCAACCTCTGAAAGGTGGCAGGGGCATTCTTCATCCCAAAGGGCATAACCCGGAATTGGTAGTGCCCATCTGGTGTGGAGAATGCTGACCTCTCCTTGGCCCCATCAGTTAAGGCAATCTGCCAGTACCCAGACGTCAAATCAAACGTGCTGAGGTACCGGGCAGCTCCCAACCGATCAATGAGCTCATCAGCTCTGGGGATGGGGTGCGCGTCAGTCCTGGTGACTGAATTGAGTCCTCGGTAGTCCACACAGAACCGGAGTTCGGGTGTGGCACCAGGCGCGGCAGCCTTTGGGACCAAAACCACTGGGCTGGCCCAAGGACTGTTAGAGGACTCAATCACCCCTAAGGCAAACATCTTGGAGACCTCCTCCTTAATGTAAGCTCTGACCCTGTCAGTCACTCTGTAAGCCTTGTGCTTCACAGGAGGACTGTCCCCAGTGTCCACATCATGGACGCACCACTCAGTGACACTAGGAACCAGGGAGAACAAATCAGGGAATTGCCCCAGCAGTTGGCGACAATCTTGCTGCTGTTCAGGGGTCAGTGTGGCAGAGAGGCCAACACCATCCACTGACCCATCTTGCTCCGCTGCAGACAGGAGGTCAGGAAGAGGCTCAGTCTCCTCCTCCATTCCATCATCTGTCGCTAGGAGCATGCCCACTTCGGACCTTTCTAAGTGGGGCTTCAGGCGGTTAACATGCAGGACCCGCAAAGGGTTCCTGGGAGACCGCAAGTTCACCAGATAGTTGACATCACTCTTGCGCTCCACCACCTCAAATGGACCGGTCCACCTGTCCTGGAGCGCACAGGGCTCCACAGGGGCCATGACCCAAACTTTCTGTCCAGGCTGAAGCTCAATCAGAGTGGCATTCTGATCGTACCACTGCTTCATCTCTTCCTGGCTGGCTTCCAGGTTCGCCTGAGCAAGTTCTCTGAAACTCCGAGTCTGGTTCCTGAAGGCCAGCATGTAGCTATATACATCCTGGGAGGTTTCCTGGGAGATTTCTCCCAGCCTTCCTTGACCAGACTCAAAGGTCCTCTTACCGGGTGACCATATAGCAGCTCAAAGGGGCTGAACCCTAAGGACTTCTGAGGCACCTCACGGTAAGCAAACAACAGGCATGGCAAGAGGACGTCCCACTTACGCCTCATAGGTTCCTCAAGACCCATAATCATGCCCTTAAGGGTCCGGTTGAATCTCTCAACCAGCCCATTACCTTGGGGGTGGTAAGGAGTGGTGAACTTATAGGTAACACCACACTCCTTCCACAGGGACTTCATATAGTTAGATATGAAGTTGGTACCACGGTCTGACACCACCTCTCGGGGAACCCCACACGGGAAAAACCCCCATCAGTGCACGTCCCACCACGGGGGCCGTCACTGTCCTGAGAGGGATGGCTTCCGGGTACCGGGTAGCATGGTCCACCAAGACCAGGATAAACCTGTTGCCCATGGCTGTCTTGGGGTCCAGTGGCCCCACAATGTCAATGCCCACCCGTTCAAAGGGCGTACTGACTGCAGGGAAAGGTTGGAGAGGAGCCTTGTGCTTCCTTCCACTTTTCCCACTTGCCTGGCAAGTTTGGCAGGTCCTACAATGAGTATCTGAACTCTTGCGCATCTGGGGCCAATGAAAATGGGAAACAAGCCTTTCAAAGGTCTTGTTCCTGCCCCAGATGTCCAGCTAAAGGAACGTCATGAGCCAAACCCAGTAGGAAGGCTCTGAAGCGCTGGGGTACCACCAGCACACGGGCTGACCCAGGCTCAGCAACCTTAGGCTCGCTATACAGGAGGTCGTTCTCCCAGTAGATCCAATGTGATCCAGACTGATCACCTGCTGCCTGGTTTGTGGCCTGTTGCCTCAAACCCTCAAGAGAAGGGCACTTCCTTTGCTCCTCACAAAATTCCTCCCTGGAGGGACCTCCTTCTTGCTGCCAATGGGTCAGCTCAGGCAGGTCTCCCAGTTCAGCAACTTGTTCCCCTGTAGGTTCCAGGGCATTCCCCTCAAGGTCTGCCTCCTCCTGGACCGTGGGAACTATGGGGGCTGGTTTCCCACGCCCCCTACCTCTTCTCTTTAAGGCAGGGGTCTGGGCCATATTTTCAGGCTCCAGAACCTCTTGATCACCCTTACTGGCCGCCATGGACCGAGTGGTTACACACGCCCACTCAGGCAGACCCAACATCTCTAAATGAGACCTTCTCTCCACCTTAGCCCAAGGGGAGTCCTCTAAATCATTGCCCAACAGACAATCAACCGGCATGGCTGGCCTCACAGCAACTTGGAGAGTACCTGAGACCCCCCCACTCAAAGGGGAACTTGAGCCACCTCACACTGGCTCTGTGAGTTGTCTGCAGCAACAACAGGGAAGAATGCATGGGGGACAACCTGCTCTTTGGACACCAACCGACAACTGACAGCTGTCACACTTGCACCGGTGTCTCTTAGAGCTTCCACCCTATGGCCATTGATGGTCACCCACTGCCTGTACTTTTTAGTGTTATCAGGCAGCTGAGTTTTAGGGACCATCTCAAAGTCTCCTAATGAGACAAGGGACATCAGCGCGGGATCCCACCCACCATGGGCACCCATCTCCTCCCCCCCCAGGGCTACACTGGCAATCTGACGGGGTGGTGCATGGGGTGGTGCTTTGGGATCTCTCATGGGACATTGAGGATCATACCAACGGTGGCCCAATTGACCACACGTAAAACATTTACAGGGGCCCCTCTGAACAGGTTTACCTGTCGGGGCCTCTTGCTTCTTCTCAGGGGAGGCTGGGAACCCTTCCCTTGGTTCCCTTGGGGATTACTTTGGGGCCCTTTCTGGAACTCCCTCTGTTTACCCTTGTCCCCCCACTCTTCTGCTGGGGACCCTGCCCACCTTTGGCGGAATCTCCCACATGACCCTTGTGGACCCTGGTACTGACCCAGCGGTCCGCCTCCTCAGCAAGCTTCCTAGGGTTAGTTAGCTTGCTATCAATAAGGTGCTGGCGTAGCTCTGGAAAACAATTAGCAGACAAGTGCTCCCATGCAAACAAATCATAGAGCGCTTCAAAAGTATCCACTTTGCTACCCTTCACCCAACCATCCATGGCTCTGCAAAAGAAAGATACATATTCTACCCAAGTGGTTCCCTCCAGCTTCTTGCAACTCCTAAACCTCTGTCTATAGAGTTCTGGGGTCAAACCATACGTTGTCATCAGGGCTTCCTTCATATGGGCATAAGACATCCTATTCTCACTGGGTAGGTCTAACAAAGTATCCCTCCCCTCACTCACAAAGCGGCCCCACAACCCAACTCCCCAATCCTTCTCAGGGACCCGGTGGGCCAACATTGCTATTTCATAGGCTGCAAACCACTGCCCAATATCTTCATGCTTATGGAAATCTTTGATGACATCCTTGGGAATATATACCCTGCCTTCTGAAGGCACAGATGGTGCGCTGCCACCAGAGGGATTGAGTTCTAAGCCCTGTGCTTTGATCTCTAACTCCCTCAACATTCTCTCATGCTCTAATCTCATTCTCTCTCTCCAAGGCTAACTTGTTAATTTCAAACTCCAGCTTCTTATTCTCTAGGTCCTTTTAACCCTCCATTTTGAGCCTAGCCATCTCCAGCTTGTGTGCCCTATTTCTCTCCCTATCCTCCAGCTCTCCTGGGGACAGGTCTTTTGAAGAAACACTGCTGCCTGGCGGGGTAGGTACTTTCTCCCCCCTTGGGCCCAGGGGCCCATCTAGCTGCCCTTCCACCTCCTCCACAGGGTGCTCCACATTTTCAGATGCATTTCTTGCTTCCACCCAGGCCCTCAGCGCTTTGTGGAACTCATCCTTTTTAGTGAGGCCTGGAATAGCAACTTTAAATTTTCTACAGAAGGCTTTCAGCTGTTTGGCATTATAGGTATCCAACCTCTCTTCCTCAAACTCTGGATCCATAGAGGCAATAGATGCTGGTGGACTCATGGCAATAAGAATTGGCAGTTCTCAGAAAAATAACAATCCAAGGAAAAAAACTCTACCAAAAAGTATGTGGTCGCGTTTGGTCTGCACTCACTAGTATGTACACCAATCACTGTATATGAGTCACAAATGCAGGTCCAAATCCTCACCGCTGACTACCAATGTTAGAACTGGGGTCTCTAGTTGGCAATGGTATGCACCTTTGTCCAAATAGGGACCCTTGCTTCTAAGTCAGGGAAAGGGGATTACACACCTGGATAACCCCTGCTCACCCCCTTGGTAGCTTGGCACGAGCAGGCAGGCTTATCTAAGAGGCAGTGTGTTAAGCATTTGTGAACACATACAGTAATACAGTGAAAACACTACAGATGGACACCACACAGGTTTTTATAAAAATAAGTATTCTTTATATAGATTTATCACAAGACCACAAACGACAAAAATCCACAATACTGTAATCAATAATACTTCAAGATGGTAGAAATGGTTTAAAAATAGGTTCTTCACTTAAAAGCAGTCTTTAGCAACAAATAACCCCAACTGGAGTTATCACGACGTCAAGGTCAAAGAAATCCCAAAGTACGGCGTCGACCGCGAGGTGCGCGGCGTCGGGCCCGGAGTCAAAACAGACCCACAAAGAACAGTACCTTGGAAAAGCGAAAACAAAGACAGCTCACGGCGTCGGGGAGGTGCGGCGTCGTTGGCGCGTTGCGGCGTCGGTTCCTTGCTTCGGAGGCGAGGATGCGTCGGGACCTGGATGCTTGCGCAGGCGGGCGAGGCGTCGGTTCCGGACCGGAGAGGAGGTGACGTCACGATGGAGCCGAGGCCACGGTTCCGTACGATGTCGATAGATTCTTGACCACCCACGTCGGCGATCGGCTCCGCGATGATGTCAGCTTCGGAGTCGATGCGGCACAGCAGCAGGTGTCAGGCCAGCGTCGTAAGTCGGAGCAGCGCTCACGGCTATAGCAGGCTTACGATGTCGCTCGCTGGCGTCGAGGTGGCACGGCGGTCGGCGTCGAGTCTTCGTTGCAAGTCGGAGCAGCGCTCATGGC
Source organism: Calotriton arnoldi (assembly GCA_963921515.1). NCBI lineage: Eukaryota > Metazoa > Chordata > Amphibia > Caudata > Salamandridae > Calotriton > Calotriton arnoldi. The sequence goes on along the minus strand of CAWUFW010001609.1, from coordinate 2,118,541 downwards.
TTCGATGCAGGAGACGGCGTCGCTCGCCGGCGTCGGTGTTGCAAATTCTTTCTGTAGCACCAGAACAGCAAGTTCCAGATGCAGGCAAACAGAAGGGGGTGAAGTCTGGTATCCCTGAGACTTCGGTCAGGAGGCAAGCTCAAATCAAGCCCTTGGAGTAATATTCTGCAAGATGATGAAAGTTCTTTAAAAGTTCCTTCTCCTTTCCTTGGCAATGAAGGAACCACTGCAGGCCAACCCAGCAAACAGCACACTTGGCAGAGGGGCAGTCCAACTCCTGCAGCTTCCTTGGTTCTTCTCCTTGGCAAAAGGGTCGTCTTGTTGTTCCAGAAGTGATCTAAAGTTCTTGGGTCTGGGTCCCAATATTTATACTACTTTTCTATTTGTTCTCTGAAGGCAGAGAGGCCTTTGCCTAGTGAAAACCAGTTCTGGTCAGTCTTGGAGCACTTTGTTGACAAGATTCCTTCTTTCCTTTCACAGTGTAGGCCGGGGACATCAGACACACCACAGGAGGTGGAGCCAGCATTGTGGAGGGAAGGCACAGCCCTATTCAGGTCCCAGGTGCAACTCCTCCCTCCTATCTGCATGCAGATCTCTCTATTCAGCCCTGTGCTGACTCACCCTGTCTCCTGGCAGCCCCCAGCCCCTGTCACTCAAACTCCAGACAAGGAATACACAACCTAGCAGAGGCAGGCTTGGATAGTTAGGCAAGAAAATACCCACTTTCTAAAAGTGGTATTTTCAAACACAGAATGTTAAAACCAACTTCACTAAAAGATGTCTTTTATCATTCTGAGTTCAGGCATACTAAACTCGAATTTCTACCTGGTTCCCTGAGTCAGTTAGGATTATAAAATGTAATAATCTAACTGCCCATTCTGGCCTATGGGGAACAGGGAGCCTTGCAATAGTGAAAAACGAAAATGGCTGTAATTCACTATTAGGACATGCCACACACATCAGGGCAGGTCCTACCTTTTACCTACAATGCACCCTGCCCTAGGGCCTACCTTAGGGGTGACTAATATGCAGAAAAAGAGAAGGTTTAGGGACTGGTAAGTGGGTGCACTTGCCAAGTCGACATGGCAGTCAGACTGCACACAGGCACTGCAATGGCAGGCCTGAGACACACTTTACAAGCTGCTTCTGTGGGTGGCACAACCAGTGCTGCAAGCCCACCAGCAGCATTTGATTTACAAGCCCTGGGCACACCTGGTGCACTATACTATGGTCTGACAAGTAAATCAAATGATCCAATCATGGAGTCACTAATCAATGCATCAATTTACCATAGGGAGCACTTGCACTGTGGCACTGAATAGCAGTGGCACAGTGCCCAAAGCATCTAAAACCAGCAAACAGATCAAAAACAAAGGAGGCAATCAGAAAAAAATGGAAGGGAGACTCACGCCAATGATACCATGTCTAACACCTCCTTTATTCCCATATTTATACAGAGTGGACACCCATTCACGTACCCATACAGAGTATCTCACACCCTTACACATACCCATTGAGAAATATTTTAGTCCCATTCACATACTTATACAGACAGTATAACATCTATTCCCATACTCACACAACACTCTTACACCCTCTCAGGTATTCATACAGATACTTTATAGGCATTCACAAATTGATACACAGACTCTGACATCCTGTTACATACCCATAGAGAGATAGTCACACCCTGTTGCATACTCATATATAGACTGTCACAGCTTCTCACATAAGTATTTAGACATTCTTTTTTCCTATCAATATATGCATACAGACAGTCTCACACCTATTCACATACCCTTGCATATACTGTCACACACTCTCACATGCCCATATAGAGACTCTTACATCCTCTCACATACTCAATTCAATTCACTTTATTCAGAAGGTTTTCCATCCATAAAAGTAACATACAAATCACAGTTGGCATTTCATTCAATTTAAAAACACCATTTAAATATTATCATAAAAGGTTAAAATTACAAATAACATCAGGTTATAAAAAAGTAAAGTGCCATGTGTCTTCGTAGTATATCAGGTAAGCCTGCAGGATCGACATGTTTCATTTTCCAGGTAATCGAGTGGCAAAATATGCATAGTTCAACGTCATTTATCAAAGGAACAAGGTGCTAAGTGCCCTAACTGCATATTTTAAAAATGAACCTACGTTTAGACATGTTTCATAGTCGGACAGAAGGATGACACGTGAAAACATTGCTCTACGCTGGCTGATGTCACTATATTTCCTTTTAAAAAGCAGAATTAGGAATAACCTTGTATAGAAATTCATAAAATTTACAAAACAGTAAAAAATGTAACATAGTTTGACCTGACTTGTTGTCACACGGACAGGGGATCGTAGCAAGGTTTGGTTGATACCCAAGTGGGAAGCACAGTAGATATTCAGCGGTGTCGGCATGGAACCTAAATAACAAGGATCGCACCCATCTCCCGCAGGGCTGATCTAAATAAACAGGAGATGGTGTCAAGGCACACAAGGACAAGTAGGCAGTAATGAATGGTTTCCCTTCCATGTTTTTGAGGCGATTTTCATGCGCTAATTCATAAAAGACTGTGGCTACTTCCTTTTTATTAACAGTAGGACATAATTCTTCCTCTATAAAAGCCTTCTGCATACCAATTTTTCCCAATTCCGATTTAATGTATGCCAACCATGGAATTCGAAAGCCGTTATCACAGGAGAGGCAACCATTTATTATATCTCTTGTTAGTACAGCCTTCTCATTAGTCCATAAAGATATCCAAAATAGTAAAGGCCTCATTCTAATAAAATCATTTATGTACAATAAATTTAGCTCATTGTGGCAGATAATATTGTGAGATAAAATTGGTACTCCTAGGAGTCGCCTGCAGAACCTATTTTCTTCATTTTGTATGGTTTCACAGTTCGAAGTCCCCCAGATTTCAGAACCATAAGTGGCAATGGGGACGCATTGAGATTTATAAATTTGCATCATAGCTTTCAGTTGCCCCCCACCACTAGGTTTGGGGAGGGAAAATAGTAAACAAATTGCCTTTGAAAATTGCGTTCTGTGATGTGTAATATTAGGAGACCATGCCCCCAAAGCAGAGAGCATGACATCCAGGGGGGTCATTAGGATGGCGGGCAGAAGCACATCCGCGGTGCTGGCAGGGGCGGAAAATGCCCTTTTCCGCACTCCTGCAGCGGTCCTCCCGCCCGCCATATTACGATGGGCAAACATAGCCCATTTCCCGTCCGCTGCGTAGCCAGGAGAACCGCCAGATTTTTGCGCCCGCCACCACGGCGGAGTGAGCCAATAGGGACTCACCGCCGTGCAGAATGACGTTCCGTCCGCCGTACAAATCACGATACCGCAAACAGCCCATCACACCGCAGCGGAGAATCCACCAACCCAGAGAAGGCGGAAACACGACAGCGGAGCGTGAAACCATACTCACGGTCCCCTCTACCCGGTCCGGACCGCAATGGATCCAGCCCTTCAAGCCATTCTGGTTCTGTACCTCCGCCACTACCAGCAAATAATGGACCGTCGTGGACAACGCCGCAGGTACGCAATGACACAACTCCGCACACAACCACAACACACAACTCCTGTGCTAATATACGGTTCCTGTCCACATCAGACACTCTGGTGGGAACAGGAACACCTCCCCAAGTGTACCCACACATGTCCCACCTGTCAGGAAATCACCCCTCCGCATCTGGGTCACCAATCAACCACTAAATCACTGCAATGTCCCGGTCACGTCACCGCAGCGGTGAAGACGCGGGAAAACATGCGCAAAATGTAGTAGGCAGGGCTGGCGCCAGGCATGGGCAGTCTACAAAGATTCACAGGGCTCCACCTCCACCCTTTCCACACTACGCTTCCCACACCCACTTGGGGCACATGCTGTGTGCTCCCCCTGTGCCCCCCCTGCACAATTCATCTCCCAGGTGTAGCCAGACCTTACACCTCACACACCAAAGGACCAGGGCGCCTGTCTTGGAAGGTGGGGGTGAAGAGGAACACCCTGCACAGAAGCTCAGGGGCTGGACAACCTTCCTCCTCACACCTGTCTCCCACTCATGTGAAGCAAACTGAGCCTAACTATAAAATGAAGACTCACACTGCATAAGAACATCCACGGAACTGTCCACACTGCCTGTCAAGTCACTCACAAACACCCCACACTGACACACAGCCACATACACACACCATAGGCCAGCAGCAATGTAGGACAATCAATGGGCCAGCAAAAGTGAAGTGGACAGTGCTGGAAAACCATGGAGCAAGACACATAGCATATGTACATCACATGCAAGAGAAGGAACATATCACAACACCCTTAGGTCATCAAATCAGACATGGGTGGCACAGTGAGTGAAATTAAACCAAACTGACCTCTGTGCAACAACTCAGGGACACATCAAGGCAAGCCATGCATAGTCACAGGAATGATAGGAAGTGTCTGAAGTCATACAGTGAGCAGCCACACATCTGTCTCAACTGACTTGACATGTGCCCATCATCAGTACAACACACATGGCCCATTGTCCCACTCCTTGACTGTCAAACACAACTAGGACCTTCACACATACCCATTCTCTACCCACCTCATACCTGCAGCACTAAACACCTGTGAGAAGCACACATAAAGGCCAAAATGTTGTCCTGTGAGTGCAATGACAACCAAACACACTCCCTGTGGTGCACCCACAAGATCACACTAACACACAGGGATGCCTGAAACAATGCAGACACCAAAACAATAGCCAAACACAAAGCTCACAAACAACATACACAGAGGTACAACAAGCCCACACATGTGCAGGGAAACAGTGGAAAGGCAATGTGACCCTAGACAGAACAGGAATACACAACATTGTCACTCAGGACTAATGCACCATACCTCAACACAAACAAGAGGTGTATCATCAAAAATCTACCATGAACCCCAACTGGGATCAATGGGACAATCAGCTAACACAGACACAGACACCTCACCACCCATGAAGTGGACAAGGTGCCATATTGTACCAGAAGCATGCACATGCACAACCCTGAAAAGTGACAGGTCAAAAATAGGAGGACCAACCACCAATGTGCACTGAAAACAAGCCCAGCAACAAGAATCCCCTTGCTGCATGTGACAGACACACAAGTAATGCACAACACACCTGCAACACACATCTGAATGTATCACACAGCTAAAACAACCACTCACACACAACGTCATGCAAATAGAACATCACACACACAGCATCAGTCAGTACAAAAATCCAACATAGGCCAAACACTGCATACATCCACAACAAAAACACAACAGATGCACAGATCAATCCATCACAATGCAAACTCAGCTGCACATCAGGGGGATGCACAACAAGCAAGTACAAGGCAACATACATTGACAACACTGCATGCACACCAAGCAGTGTGTGCACAACAACCAAAACAGTAGCACACACATCTGAGTGCCACACCATGGACTCCCACAGCACAAACATAACATCACACTCAGGAAGTGTAGCACTACCTCAGCAAACACACATACAGCTTAGCCATCACCCACAGATGCACAACTCAGGGACATCCAGGTGCAAACAACATGACCAGAGGACTGTGCTGCCCAAACATCTGCACTGCACATGAGCAACCATGACAGCAAACAAGTACAAGGAATAACACATAACTAATTTGAAAACTGTCCTGAGTAGCACATTGGTCCTGGACACAGATCAGCCTCACACAGCATAATGTCACACTATGAAGTGGGGGAGGCTCACACACTGGCAAGCCATGGGGTGGAAGACATGAGACTGAAGTGTTGTGTACTGCAGTAGTGGACAGGTGAGCAGTGTACAGTACACAAACACATAGAGGAGTCACTCACAATGTGTAGGCATCAGAAGCACATATGGGTTTGGCATGACTCCACATACCACATACCATACTGGAGCCAAAAATGGGTCAAGTGATAGCAATGCATGAGAAAACTCACAAATATTGTCAGTGTGGCTGAGCAGTTCTGTACAGTGTGCACAAACAGTAACAAGACACATGGTTGATCAACAAAACACAACACAGACTTGCCTATCACACACTCTGCATACTCACAACTGGCAGCAACAACAAGTAGGTGTGCCCCAGGAGTGCAAGGACACAACAACACACTGCACACTGCCCAACCTACAACTCCCACATGTGCCCACAATCTGAAACACATGGCAGAGTATTGAAATAAACAGGCACTCAGCTTCTGTGTCATACATGTGTGCAGTTGGCATTGCAGGGGCACACACACATTAACACTGACAACCAAACCACCCCATCACACTTCATGACCACACAAGTGCACACATCCAAATGTACCCATGTGACTAGGAAGACAGGCCATCACAAGATGACCATACATCAACACTGCTGATCGCACATCAAGAAAGATCACACAGATATGAAGGACCCTGGCCAGCCCGCAAGTAATCCTGTGGATAGAATACACCTCTGTTCTGGAATAGCATCATAACATGACATGTGGACAATTTAGCAAACCTGACCATATGATGAGTATGATAATCGTAGATCATCACAAACACCCATCATTGCACCCACAAACCTCAGAAGAAAGAACTAAAGTGCCCCTCACCACTGCCAAACCCAGAAAAAGTTAAAGAACCAATTGGTAATGTGAAGGTGGCATACAGAGCATTTGTCACATGCAACAATGCACATACCGAAAACACTTACATTTAGCAAGGACACTGACAAAGCAGACAACAGGAGTAACTGTCTTTATTACATATCACCAAAATAGGCATCAAAAGTAGACAACAGCAAGGCCAGTGGCCAGTCCATAGTTCAAAGGAGGGACATGTGAACATGAGAACCTGCACAGGGAATGGGCATCCACAGTTACAAACAGCAAGGCCAGTGGCCAGTCCATAGTTCAAAGGAGGGACAAGTGAACATGAGAATCTGCACAGGGAATGGGCATCCAAAGTTACAAACAGCAAGGCCAGTGGCCAGTCCATAGTTCAAAGGAGTGACATGTGAACATGAGAACCTGCACAGGGAATGGGCATCCAAAGTTACAAACAGCAAGGCCAGTGGCCAGTCCATAGTTCAAAGGAGTGACATGTGTGCATGAGAACCTGCACAGGGAATGTGTGACACCGTACACTGGCATGGGAATCACCACAGCTCTGAGGATACAGATGGGCAGTCCAGGCACCGCTGTGGGAGAGACGGCTTTGGGAGGGGGACTTTGCCTCAGACTTGGCTGTCAGTAGAACTGGGAGGTGGCTGATTGTCGGGGACCATTGGCGGACCAGACCTGGGAGAGGGAGGAGCAGCTGAGGTAGAGGCATCAGTGGCTTTGTGAGGCAGAGGGCTGCTTGGACCGGGTGGCAGCGTGGCACGGGGAGGCGGAGAAATGCTGCTGTGAGACACAGTGTGTGATGGAGAATGTGGAGGGCTGCCTTTCTACTTCTTGGGGATTCGATACTGATAAATTGTCTTGGTAGGAGTATGAAGTGGGGCGGGCACAACAGCCTCACTCCCCACCAAAGGTGCTTCAGGTGCAGGTGTTGGCCCTCCCTCTGGTGAACTGCTGGGTCTGGTGGTACGCTTGGCCTGGCCTTGCTTTTTCCCCTCCATCCCCTGTTGACCAGGTGAACCCCCCACAGTGCCCTCCTGTCCCAGCTTCACAGGGGTGTGGGTGGGAGTTGAGGTTGTGGGTGAACCTGCCTCAGAGATCCATTTCTGCGGACTCTTTGCAGGCACCAGCTTCACAGCAGGCACGGCAACTTTTTGCCTGTCTGTGGGAGCAGGTTTTGGGACAAAAGTGTCCTTGGATTGGACTGATTTGGATGGATGTGAGCCTGAGGCCTGCTTCTTTGCTTGATGCCCCTGAGTGTCACCCGAAAGGCATTTGGCTTTGCGTTCCTGTGTGACTTCTTTTTTTTGGGGGGATGGTGTCTGCGCCCCGGCCCGCTTAGAGTGCTGCTGTGTTGTGCTTCGTGTGGAGTACTTTGAGCCTGAGGGCTGTTGTGTGTGGTCACTCTCGTCAGATGTGGCCACTGGCAGGGTGGTTGCCGAAGGGACAGGAACTGGACCCTGAGCCTGTGCCAGCTGAATGGCTGCCGTCATTGTGGAGGACAAAGACTGGACAGTCCTGTGTAGCCCACCCACGTCAGAATGAATGCCCTCCATGAAGGCAACTACCTGTGCCAACTTCTTGTCATGATCAAGGAAGGCATTCAGTAAAGTAGTCTGACCCACACACAGCTGGCACAAAAGCTCCACCGCCTCAACACTGAGGGCAGCAGGGGAGACAGGGGCATGGGCAGCGGTGCCTGTGGGGAAGGACACTCTACCCTTCTGGCTGCTGCGGGCACGGGCAGCACTAGTGGAACTAGCCGGGAGGGTGGGCACTGGACGATGTGTGGTGGAAGAAGAGGCAGATTTCCCACTCCCTGTGTCCGCCAACATCGAGGAGTCACCGCTGGTGTCAGATGACGTTGAGGTTGGTGTTTCCGGGCATGATTTTTCAAGGGCACTCCGGTCCCCCTCAGAGGCACATCAGTGTCAGTGAGCTCATGTGTTGCCGTCGAGAAAGATGCCTCCTCCCCGGTGTCCGTACCCTGTCCTTCTGTGCCCTCCGTAGATGCTGCAAGAGACAGAGACGTAGGTTCAGTTTACTGCCATACTCACAAACATCATATGCAACCAAAGCAAACAACTCGAACATGATACCCCCATGTAGCACAAAACCCTGTGCGGTCTGCATATGCAAGCCTCATGCAAAAGTCAGAAGATGCATGGAAACATGCATAGTTGGCATCAATGACCCATGTGACGTTCACACTGCCAAATAGCTGGCCCGTGCCTCCCAGTTACCTGACATCCTGATTCCTATAAGCATACCTACGTGCCTGTAGGTGAGATAGATGTACATCTCAACATGTTGTCACAGTCACATACGGAGTCACTTTAAGGGGATAACACAGATACTGACTCCAGGATGTCCTCATACCATGGCCATGAGCTACTGATGTCCACCATGTTGTGCTTTGAAGCGCAACAACCCTTGCTGTCGGCAGATGTGTAGTTCTCACAATTCCAAAGTCAGACACTGCACACATCGACGTAAGCACACTCAGATGAGGAACACAGCTGTTCACTCCCCGGTGATGTCTAAGACACCCATAATGCAGCAGATGGCATGAGCCCACATCTTATCATGCAATGTCACGGGCCATTATTTTGAGCACATGAGAAAGTACATGTAGCAATAATGCATGTCAGCTGCACTCAACACAGAGGCCACTTACAAGCCATTGCATCACTCTGGAAACATCACAGAGCTCAACACTGGCGCAGAGTTGGGATACATGCAGTCACTCACACCCAAAGTCACTCTTCGCAGAATACTCACCCCTAACTTGCTGCTGATGGGCCCTCAAACGTCCATCCAGCTCTGGCTGTGTCACAGCCAAGATGCGGGCCATTAGTGGTGTCATGCTCCTGCGCGACAACCTTCCAGTCCATGGGAGTAGCCCCAGCATCATCTCTGCCACGTTTTTGCTCATCCGGCAGATGTCATCCCACCTCTTGTGACAGTGTGTGTGCCGTCGGTTGCAGACACCCAGAGCCCGCACCTTGCGTGCAATGGCCCTCCATAAGGCCTTAAGCTGGCGGACTTTGAGCTGCAGGCATGGGAGACAAGAAGAGGCAGTTTCAGGGACACTGAGCCATGTTCCACTTAGCAAACACTTAGCACAGCTGTACAGAAAGCTTGATCAGAGGCCATACATCATGACACGTAGTACATTTGCATCAGATAATCGGATTGAAATGCATTTAGGTATGAGGGTGGACACAGGACCTGGTCATCTCACACACATGCCGAATGGCAGCACACAAAGCAATGTGAAGAAGGCCCTCATCTGTGATGCAGCATGTGAGGGAGCAAGACATACATCATGTTGCAAATGATGTTTTGGGAAGACTCACTGTGTCCAACACTACACACCCCTCAATGTCCTTGGCCTGTGAGTGGCTCACTGTGTCATGGATGTCACATCTAGGGACATGATCTTACATTCTAACACCCTTCTTACAAGGTCTGTCTTGTGCAATCATCAGGCCTAAGATAGCTCATTGAGAAACAGGGTGGCAGACAACACATATATCTCACACTGTCCGTTTACTGATGGGTTCGTGTCAAATTGGGCAGTATCTGTGCAGGCCAGGGGGACTCACACTGAGGTTAAACCTGGCCTATCTGAACAATCACATGCATGTACAATATGAGAGGTCAAACAGTGCCTACACATGCAAGTCAGTACACATTATTAAATGAATGGAAGGAGGATGTTTCAGAAGTACATCACTCTGATGTGTCATATGCGATTTTCCACCAAGAGTGTCACCCTCAGGCATTTCAATCTTGTGCATAATGCTCACATATCCATGGTGACGGTATGAAAAGTGTACACACATCCTTCAGTACCCTCTGGATGAAACACATTTGTGATGTCCCAAATGAGCATGTGAAGAGCGAATGAACTCTGACATCCATTAGCACAGGCAATGTTTGTTCTGACTTCCACTTTCCAAAGTAGCAGTGCCGCTGTATGGCTGCAAAGACACTGCACGTCCCTCCCATCTTTCAATGCAGCTATGGATCTGTGGTAATAAGGCTACACACCCCATTGCCATGAAGTCAGCATGCCAGGCAGTGTATCACACAAACTTGCACTCACAGACACATTCTACTGCAGAGCAACATCATGTGAGCACTCTTTGCACTCTCCAAATTTCACTCTGAGACACTTACCATTACATCAGGAGCACCATATAGCCTCCCGTAGTGTGTAAGCACCTCGTCCACCAGGACCTCCAGCTCCTCTGTGGTGAAGGGACGGGCCCTGATGTTCTCAGTTCTCGCCATCACTGGGTCCAGGAGACAGGAACAGCAGCAGTTGGGGATGAAGAATGGCAGGCAGCAGTGTCTGGATGCAGTGGAAATGTGTGGCTCTCTCACAGACATATATAGCCCCCTGGGGTTGTTTCAATGGTACTCAGCTGCTGCAATTGGTGGTCCAGGTCAGCTATTTTTCAAATGCAACCAATAACCGGCCCGCGGTAGCGGAGCACGCCTACGGCGATTTTCAAAAGTGCATTCCACTGGCGCAATTGTGCTTCCCATTGGCTGAATGGGCATGGGCAATGGCGGTGTCACACCGCGGGGCCCAGGCGGTCGCTACCGCAATCGTGCATCTTACAATTGTATCCAATGACTGGCCCCGCGGTAGCTGAGCACGCCTTCCGTGATTTTCAAAAGTGCATTCCACTAGCGCGATTGTGGTTCCATTGACAGAATGGGCATGGGCAATGGCGGTGTCACAGCGCGGGGCCTAGGCGGTCGCTACCGCGATTTGGCATCTTTACATTGGTGCCAATGACCGTGATTGCGGTGGCGGTGCACGCTTAGGGCACCTATGGACACATCATGCTGTAGCAATGGCAATGGGCAGTTCTCATTATTGAACACTCCACACTTACAATGAGTCATGCCACCAGATTGTTAAATTGAATGCTAGTGATTCTACTCACTGATGTCTACACATGCCATGTCAGTGCACTGGAGTACATGCATTGGCATGTAGTCCCTCACATGTCACTGATGATGTTGTTGTGCATGTACACAGATCTGTTGTGTGATGGACTCTCAAATATGGGGACATGTCAATGTGTGAGATGGCTAAGCAACACACCAGTGATGATGGACTGACTACTCAATGTGCCTACTTCACTGTGTAGATTGCTGAAATCATGTTGATACTTGATCTTCATGCACACACTGTACTCATTGTGTCGTTCATGTGTGCCCTGTCCGACTCACGCAAGAAGGTGTGGCAGGTACAGCAGCTACGTAGGAGACAGCGGTGTTGGTGTTTCAGACATGTGCTGTGTCAAGTACTCAGGGCTGGTGACACAAGATGTCGGAATGTCCCATTTCACATTCACATAGTCTGAATCTGTCTTGGTGCACTCAGTTTGTACATACTGATCACGTGTACAACTTCTTGGGGTCAAGTTGTCTCTGCATGTGACTTGTGCTGTAAGCTGGTGTGTCAGGCCAGTCATCGTTGGCGCTGTGTCAGTCAAAATGTCAGATGTTGGACACATCTCATGGGTGAATTGAATTGACAAGTGTCCCCTTTTATCTCATGTAGGAGGCGACCGAATGTGCACCGGCCGTTCAGCTTGCTGGCAGACATGGAGGATGTGGACATCATCTGTAAGTTCCGGTTGGATCGGCAAAACCTCCAAGACCTATGTGCTCAGTTGGAGCCCCATCTGAGGCTTCGCAGGACATATACAACTACTGTGTCACCAACATGTAAGGTGATGGTGGCCCTGCATTTCTTCGCAACTGGTTTGTTCCAGTACACGGTGGCCAGCGCAGGTGGGATGTCGCAGGCAATGTTCAGCATGGTGCTACGGGATGTCCTGTCTGCTATGATGGTATACAAGGACACTTACATCCATTTTCCACGGAGACAGGAATTGCCAGCTGTGAAGGCTGATTTCTATGACGTTGCCCACATCCCTAATGTAGTTGGATCCATTGACTGCACCCATGTTGGACTGGTTCCGCCACAGGAGCACATCTACAGGAATAGGAAGCATACCCATTCCATTAATGTGCAGGTTGTATGCCAGGCAGATATGATCATCTCACATGTCTGTGCCAGATTCCCTGGCTCAGCCCACGACTCCTACATCCTGCGTAACAGCATCGTACCACAGATGATGGCAAATCTGCATCCTGACCATGCGTGGCCTGTAGGTGAGTTAGCTGAGCCAAGTATTGTGCTGTATGTGTGTCATGCTGTCCGCAGCTACAGTCATTTTACTAATTTGTTCTGTGTGTCTGGCACCTAGGTGACTCTGCATATCCCAACCGGCCGTGGTTGCTGAGCCCACTGCGGAATCCCAGGACCCCGGGTGAAGTCCGCTACAATGAGGCCCATGGGAGGACACGTCGTATGGTGGAGTGGACTTTTGGGCTTCTCAAGTCTCGATTTTGGTGCCTGGACAGGACCGGAGGTGCACTGATGTACTCTCCCCAAAAGGTGTGTCAGATCGTGGTAGCATGCTGCATGCTCCACAACCTTGCCCTGCGCAAAGAGATCCCCCTGATCCTGGATGATGATGAGCAGCAGATGCCCCCACCTGCAAACCCACACATGTCCAGTGACGAGGATAGTGGAGAGGAGTAAGGTGTCGACCTGCGTCACCAGCTCATCAACCGCTACTTCCCTTGAAGGTGAGTGACATTGTACAATGGTGCCATTGTATGGTGTTTTTATAGTTGTAGGAAATGCCTAGGGGAGCTTTGTGACAGCTGCCTGTTGTTGGCTCTGTGCTGAGGGCTGATGTTTCTGGGACAGGGTAGTTATGTACAGCTACATGATGTCTATGTCGATATCGTTGCTCATTGTAATGTGTGCAGGTTTGAGTACCTTGATGACAAGTGTTGTGTAATGGGTGTGATGCCATCAACTGACAGGTGGATGTTGTTCTCTTGTGTTTTCCTAGGTCCCTTCAGCCTCTCAATGCCTCGCAACAAACAGTGCACCTGGTACATTGTAATCTGAGTCAAGATTGTACATCCTGTGATAAACATGGAGCTGACAAGAAAACATTGGTGTGCAAAGAGTGTTTATTTACAATAAGTACATGTGACAGGGAAGTGATTATTTGCAAGTAGGTGGTAAGTGAATCAATGGGTTGTCAGTGATGGTAGACGAGACAATAGAGTAGTCACCACATTGATGTGGTGACACAGTCCAACAGACGCCAGCCATCCACATGGCAGTGTGGGTAAGGATAGTCAACAAAGTCAATGGGAAGGTGAAGAGAGGTGCCATCATGGCTGGCTCTTTGACTGGCGTTTGGCTGGTGCTTTGCCACGTGATCCTCCCTTGTTTTTCCTCGGACGGCCCCTTGAGCGTTTGGCAGGGGGGGCCTCTGCTGCGGGATCAGAGGTGTCTGAGGACACATCCTGTTCCAGCTCACACGTCTCTGTGGCCGCAGGTGAGGATGTAGTGTGGATTGTGGCCTCATTGTCGACATTGCTAAGTTAGCTTAGGCCTAGCTGCCATGATGCCTTCTTTGCACATGTTACTCTGTGACTTTGTTTTTCCAGACTCTGCTTGTGCCCATTCAGCATTAGAACTGTCTGTCTTTTTGCCTTTCACCTTTTCTCATGTACTCTGTAGGGCTCGTCTGAACACAATGTACAAGGTCAAAAAACAACGTCCCTTGTTGAGTGAGCCCCTCGCACTTAGACATAACATGGAACACAGCTGCACCGGGAGAAATTCATGTGCTTTTAATATTGTGATCTCCCTGTTTGTGGCACTTGGAGAACAACCTTTCCAGGGAGAAGAGCTGTGCTTGTCTGATGATGTAAACCTTGCATCTAGATCTTGAGATATGGGGGTCCCCCGGACAAAGCCCAGAGGTCTTCTGTTTTTATAATAAACTAGTTCCTAGCACGGGGAGGGTGGCAAGGCCTTTTAGTCCTATATCCACTGTCTTTATAAAATGCTGTCCCCGTTTGTATTCTATGGAATTGTAACCATGCTTACTGTTTTAACTTTATGCATTATGCTGCTAGTACTGGCACGTGTACTGTGTCTTAGAGCACGTTAGTTGAAATTAACATTTTAAACTATATTGTGTCTCTTAATACGCACGTTGTGGACAAGTATGAGTGAATAATGAAAGAGTGTTCTTGCTCCCGCAATTCCTGAAAGAGTCCGTGTTCTGGGATGTCTAATCATTGGTAGCTTCGCTGTAGCACGGAGAACAAATGTGACACTATAGCTAGTCGGTTTGGGATTTTGGGTACTAAGGGGTATGGTTGGTACACCACTATACACCGAGGTCCTGTTTTCCTGCGCATAGTTCTGTATATGTGCAGAATCCCCGCAACATGGCGCCATCAACGTGGGGCTTCTTAGTTGCGAGTCACTTGAGTAGTACTTGTGCTTGTCCACAATTCCCTTCACTTCTGTTTCCGGAAACATATGTGAGAGTGTAAGCTCCTATTTTGATGTTTTTATAGGTTCTTTCAAGCTTGAAGTTATTAAAAGGTGTTCTCTT
Source organism: Calotriton arnoldi (assembly GCA_963921515.1). Lineage (NCBI taxonomy): Eukaryota > Metazoa > Chordata > Amphibia > Caudata > Salamandridae > Calotriton > Calotriton arnoldi. The sequence goes on along the minus strand of CAWUFW010001609.1, from coordinate 2,103,371 downwards.
TAATGTTAACCCTACATTGCGCTGTCACGCACTAGGTTGTTTTTCATTCTTGGTCTTAATGGCTGTGAATATAAATATCCCGGCACATAGCCGCGCTGCGCTCCGAGCTCATTTGACAGCGTATGGAGTGCCTGACACGGGTGTCGCCCTCATCTTTGTGGTCCAAGCTGATCCGGCTTACCACTTTGAGGTGTTTTACTCATGGGTCACTTTTCCGGCGGTGGAAGGAGCTGACAATTTGTTCCACGTTTACGCTCCCACCGCCCTTCCGAATGTTTACCGGCCTTATCAGGCTCTTGAAGTGGCAACACCGTGTTTGGTTTAATGGCGCCCTCCCACATCCGGTCACCCCAATTCGTTTAGGCCCCTTATCGATCGATGGGGCCACTTGGACTGTTTTGGCCGGGTATACCCCACATCCACGTCATTTAGCGGTTCCAGTAGATGAACTGCGCGTGCTGCATACGTCTTTGATCCGTGTGCACAGAGCTTTAGAACAATATGTTACAGGCAACGTCCAGATGGCCCCTCCTAGAGTTGTGGCACATCCAGCTGGACCGGGCAGTGTGACCATAAGTCCCATCATGGTTAATTCGGTGATGGGCAAGCGCCAACAGAATAAGGATGATTTGCCTTATTGGCTTGCAGAAAAATTTGACCAGCTGGAGGCAGTGTTTCCAAATACCTCTCCTGTAGAAAACCCAGGATTTTGACTATTAGCTTGCCCAAAGACTTAATTCCCGAGTTGACAGAATGCAACAACTGGGGCAAGGTATTCGCAGCAGTGTATGCGAAGTGTTTCGGCACTCCATCCATGACGGTCCTCCCCACCGTGATTAAGCGTGTACAAGATGAACATGGCCCTGAAGCGGCTGTGGAACTGGGGATGAGACTGGTGGGAGTGTTCGATGTAGTGGATGACCTAATCCTTGCGAACATCAAGGGTGATGCGGTCAACTTTCAAGTCGCTAATGCTTTGGCTTTGGTCCCAGAGCCGGACAAGCTACGCGAATTAACAAAAAGTATTGCGCAGGCTTATAAAACCATTGGCCGAAATAGTTTGGGGGTTAAGCCTTTTGCTAAAACGCAAGCTCAAACACATCCACAACAAAAATCTCAGTCTGATAAAGACGAGAAACCGTTCTTTTCTAAAAAGACCTGGAAATTGAAGAAACAGGGAAAGCAACAACCAAAGCCAGGGTCGCTTGAGCGTCACCGGTTTCCGTGTCTTCTGAACGCACTTATGATTTGCGCGACCGAGCGAGAATTAAGTCTCCTGATAGATTTCAGGTTCCTGACCAGCATTCTCCTTATTCTTCGCAGGCACCATCGACCTCACAGGCTGGTGGAGGAGATCGACAGGAAAGAGGCAGGGGTCGTGACGCCCCACAGGGACGAGACCAACCTCGACAACCTGGCAGAGGGAAACAAGAAGAATTTCCCCGTCCTCGCCCGCAGTTTCAGAAGAAAAAAGTTGCTGCTTTAACAGCGAGATATGCCACAGACGGTGAGAACGAGACTCCTGAATTGGACGTGGGCAGTGACAGCAGAAGTTACCATAGTGCGGGAGGCACTACGTACTCATGTGGAGGCGACAGCAACTGACACTTACATAACTGTCGAGACTGCTGACACCCGAGTGGCACCCCCTGACAGACTATTTAATATTGTCCTGCAAATTGAAGGGGACATTGAGCGTGTTATTAAAGGGATTTTTGGGGAAAATCTGACCTCTTCTTATGACATTTTGTTGGCGGAGGCAGATTGGCCGCCCCCATTCGTACTTGCTGCTCATAGAGGGGAGGAGGTAATCCTTCCGAGCTTTTCTCGTCATGTCCCCAAAGACAAAGCGGAGGCTCTCGCAGCTGAATGGGCTGTGGCCCAGGCCCCGGCACTGTACCGTAATCACGTGGGCTGGGATGAGGATTCTCCCTCCCATGATATACCATTGCGGTCTTTGCCACAGCCTCAAGCCCAATATCCCCTCCGGCGGGAAGCTAAGGGTCCCGTTTCCGACATTCTAACACAGTTGGAATACCAAGGAGTAATTGAAACATGCGTGTCACCAATGAATAATCCCCTTTTTGCGGTTTCTAAACCAGATGGGTCTTACCGCTTGGTATTGGACTACGGGCATTTGAACTCCCATTGTCGAATCTTTGCGGTACAGAATACCCATAGTTCTGCGCTCGTAGACAGTCTAGATCGTAAAAAATATAAAACGACTCTTGACCTTTCCAATGGTTTTTACACTCACAATTTGTCCCCGACTAAGGCCAATGGACCGTGTTCAGTTCCGATGGGAAACTATTCAAATTCCGGCGTTTGCCAATGGGCTACAAGAACAGCCCGGGGGTCTTCGCCGCCCGTGTTGTCTCTTTGTTGGACAGCATAGACCCAGATGCGTATTCGTACGTGGATGATATATATCTGACGGATGACGACCTATGGCCGCATCTTTCCCGAGTAGACCGCATTGTTCTTGAGTTCGCGGTCTTAGGATACAAATTTAATTTTGCCAAATCTCACATGGCAGAATATACTGTGTTGTTTTTGGGCTATGAGCTCAACAATGAAGGTAGGGGCTTAGCTCCCCACTTCCTGGAGAAGTGCGCACTTCTGCGCCCTTCCAAGGACCCAGAAAAAACTTCGGTCTTTTCTGGGATTTTTGAACTTCGGGCGTTCTTACATTCCCGAATATGCCCAGCGTACCAAGCCTCTTTATGCCTTGGAACAACCAAACTGTTCGAAGTCATGCTGGCTTCCGTAACACTCCACTATACTGCAATCTTTGCAGTCTGATCTACTTGAATCTAAGTTCTTGTTGACTCGTGATAACCACACGAACCTGGTGATTAGAATTGTGCCAGGGGCAGTAGGTTTCACATACTTGACGTTTAATGAAGGTGACACAGTACCTATTGCCTACAAGTCACATCTTTACACTTCTGCCGAGTTGCGCTTTTCCACTGTGGAGAAAGTTTTGACTGCAGTGCAAATGGCGATTCTTAAGGAACGCGCACTGGCACAGGGAAAACGCATCTTGGTTGTCACCCCCTATCCTGCCCTTGAGGCAGTGACAAAGGCAAGTGTACCAAACTCTAAGGCTTTGCACCCCCTTTGGATACAATGGGCGACTTCTTTGACATCTCCGGATGTCACTTTCATCTTTGATTCCTCTCTTCAAACACAGGAGTTCTTACAGTATGAATTTGTTCATCCTCCTCCTCTGTCTTTGCTGCCGCTTGAGGAGTACAAATGTATCATTTACACCGATGGTTCGGCGCAACCGGCCACGGGTTCTAAGCATGCGTACTCAGCAGCATGTGCTATTGTGGCAGGTCACATGGTGAACGGTGAGTTCAAATCGAGTGTTGTGCACATGCAGGCACTGGGAGACAGTACCGCACAATTGGCCGAGCTGCGTGCTTTGGTGCTCGCCCTTGAGTTTGCAGACCCGCAGGTGACTACACTCATTGTATGCGATTCTTACTACTGTGTCCAGGCTTTTAATGACAACTTATTCTTTTGGTCGCAAAACGACTATAGAGATTCTAAAGGCAGCACAATTAAGCATAAAATGCTTTGGGTTTGAGTGGCGGATCTTAAACAACGTCTGCCTCTCACACAGGTGATTCACACTCTTGGCAACCAGCGTGAGGGCGCACACGCGGTCGGTAACAGTATGGCAGATGAAGCTGCCAAATCAGCAGTAGCCACGTGCTCAGTAGCAGCCGTTGCAAGATCCATGACAAAGATAGATAATGAGATTTTGGCATCTATTGCTGCAACAAAGGAAGGTACTAATTACCCACAGGGTTTCCCTTCCAAGTACTCTTATCACTTAAGTCCCGATCAGGTTCTTTATGTAAGAATTCCAGACGTTGGTGATCGGCTGATTCCCAACGTGGACCGCAGAAATTCTTTGATAACAGCCGCACACAAAGGCTTGGCTTCGGCCCATGCTGGTGTGTCTGCAACTGTTTCAATCTTGCAGCAGCGTTACTGGTGGCGTGGTTTATATAAACAAACCCGTACTTATGTCCTTTCTAGTGACATTTGTCAACAGATTAAGCCCTCTACTGTTACACGTCTGCCACAAACACAGCTCTGCATTTCTAATAAACCTTTTGGTTGTGTATACCTTGATCACTGCGGTCCATTTTCATCTGACACTGCATATAAATATATCTTAGTTGCAGTTGATTCGTGCACACATTTCATCTGGGTGTGGCCACAACGCAGTGCTGACGCTCAAAATGTCATCAGGGATTTGCGTGTCTTTGTGGGAATTTGTGCCTGTGGCACCTTCCATTCCGACCAAGGTCCAGCGTTCACCTCTAAGGCGTACAAGGACGCGATGAGGTCTATGGGGGTGCTGGTGCAATTTTCGTCTCCATATAGGCCTGAGGGCAACTCAATTGTGGAGCGAATGAACCGTGACTTAAAGCAATCCTTGACAGCTAGAGTCTTAGGTACTGGCAGGAACTGGCTTGCCCACTTGTATAGCGTGCAACGTGCACTTAATAATCTCCCTAGAAGATCTCTGGGTGGGTCGGACCCCATACGAAATGCTCTTTGGCATACAGATGTTTGTGCCAGACCTTGATGGTCTAGTCTTGGCGGTGACTGCCGCAATCTTTGACGTAGATAATCATTCTACTATGTTGTAAGACTTACAAGAGACCCGTGACAGACTTGCACATGAACACTTACCTTCAGCCACTGATGCTGCGTTGCATATTCCGGTTGCCGGCTGGCTTCCGAAGATTGGAGATCTGGTCCGAGAGAAGGTGGAGAACAAAAAAGAATTTGGCCCCTCTTATCGTGCACCGGTTCCAGTTCTTGGCTTGAAGGGTACTCGTACAGTCATCTTACCACCGCTTCCTGGTCGCAAAGACAACAGATACATCTCAGTGGACAATGTCAAACTACAACATCTGGCCGATCCTGAATAGTGTAACACCGGCGGTATCATGTCCGGCAATTTCAAGAAATCGTGGCCCTCCTGTCTCCACAGACTTTGATGTTGCCATTGGGATGGTCGCTTTGCCAGATCGCCTGCTCAATCTCCCGGCTTCCTCCTGCAACGAGGAAACCGAGTATGTATACCCCGCAAGTGAGTCAGTGGCTCATTTGCCTACAACACCACTTAGCCCAACACGTTTTTCTTTTGATTCGTCTTCCACCTCGTCACTTATCCCGACCAAATTCAGTATTTTTGTATCCTGGTTCAGAGACAATTTTTTGGTCCCTCCGTGGACATACATCTGGTTGGTGCTATTCCTGATTTTCCTGTTCATGTCCATTGGCTTTGTGACAGTTTTTTTCTTGCTCATCAATGGTCACTACTTGCCAGAACGCTCTGCGGTGAACTCTGTTGCTGGAACTTTGGCTCCGCATTCTTCTTCACACATTATGAAGCGTGATCACACATTTGTGAACATTTCCGCCTTTCCAGTTGCAGATGGCATCGTGTAGGATGCAGTGAATTTCCAAATCCATGGACCTACAGAGATTATTAATGTACCAAATGTACTTCGTGTTTCCATGGGTGATGTGGTACAAAGGAATATTCATTCAGATGATTGGGATGTGCATGCCCTTAAATCCTTATTTTCTGATTTGAAATATTATGCTGCTTTTAATGCTGAGGATTTGTACTTAAATTCTGCTAATTATGCTGATTTATATTGTTACCAGCATTACGGTAACCATTTTCTGCATAAACCCAGTACACTTCGAGGTAGTTTCAATTATACCCAGTGGGAACATTGCCCGACCCCTCTGCAAGGTAGCTCCCAAACACTTAAAAATAAATTTACTTACTTTACAGACTTTGATAGATCAAACCCAGGGTCCTATTATTTTAAATTGAACGTTTCTTCAAATCAAAAAGTTATGTTAACCCACACCAAATTGCTATATTCCAGTTCCTTTATGGACGCATTAGCTGTGGGTGGCTATGAGCACTGGAAGAACACCATTGACTTAAAATCTATTTGGGGCACTAAATCTTGGCAGGTACGCTGTACAGAAGCTTTGCACCGTGCTTGCCTTATCCCCACCCAAATATTATTTTTAAATAGTACTATATATCAAACAACTTGTTTGGGTTTGGCTACTTCCAAACAATTGACTGCACCTTCCATTCCTGTGTTGTCTTCCTGGCCAAACAGAAGCTTGCATTTAAATATTTTCCTCAAAAGTTTGCAAACTTTGGGGGTCATTACGATGACTGGCGGATTGCCACCGCCCGTATGGCGGTGGCGATCCGCCCGCCATTCCCCTCCGCTCGCATGCCATTTCCCCCGCCACATTACGATGGCGGGGGGAGCCCGGCGGACGGAAAGACCGTCCGCCGGTTTTCCGCCAGTCACACAGGTGACCAGGCGGAAAAGGGCAGTAATATGGTGGCGGTGTCTGCAAGACACCGCCATCCATATTAGGATGGCTGCGGAGAGCAGCCTTTCCATGGCGGCAACGCCGCCATGGAAAGGCATTCGGTCTTCGCAGCCCAGAGTGTTGGGGGGGTGCACATGGGGGGTACCTATGGTACCCCCCTGCATTGGCATGGACAAGGTGGCAGGCACCGCGCGATGCCTGTCACCTTGTGCATGCCAATGCACCATGTGCATTCCCAGCATTGTGGCGGGCGGTGCCGTGAACACCGCCCGCCACAATGTTGGGAATAGGGGATGCCACTGCCACCGTGGTGGTGGCATCCTAATACTCGCGGCGGGACCGCCGCTCCTATGGCGGACGGTCCCATTCACCGCTACGGTGGCGGGCGGGCTTTGTCCGCCCGTCATCGTAATGGGCCCCTTTGTTTCAAAATAATTCCTTTAATGTCTCTACAATTGATCAGTCAGCCTGGTTGGCGTGGCCCATAGCATCTAACGCCTACCAACTGCGTTTTCATAACTCTGCTGCTGGTTACAAACAGGATAGGCCAGATCCAAGGTTTTCTGACTCATGTACAGTTACAACATATTCTGTTGGTAAATTATGTAAACAGTGGTTGCAGCACTCTACATTGGATTCCGTGAAACAACATTTATCCCTCCTATCAGGCAACATTGATCTGTCCGACTTTGTTCTAGGGCCTCGTGGTCCAAGACCTAAAAGATTTGTTTATGCGACCTACAATGAAATCTGGAAGCTTTCGCAAATTGAAGCTGCTTCCCGTTTACGGGAAATAGATCAAGCAAATCTAGAAAAAGTGCTCGCTGTTGTCGATAATAGTATTAACACCCTATCTTCCCGCATTTACACACTTGAGAATATTGTTTCATCTGTTGTTGATACTGTACAAGATGATGTGTCTGTGTTATATCATGGTCAGAATCAATTGCGTTCAGTGATGCAGTTTGCATGGACTTTGCAAACACTGAAAATGGGGAAGGTTCCATGGCATTTTTTAAATACAACTGCCTTGTTCTTACCATTTAATTTGACTGAAAAACAGCAATTCATGTCCATGAAAGATGCAACATACACTCTCCTACATATCGAAAAGATTGAGCCGTTGCCATTCTCTGTGGGGGAGACTCTGCAGTGTGGCTGGTTCACTGGGTTATTACTTTGCCTTTTTCTTTATTTGAATTCAGTTCATGCATGAAACATTATCCTGTAGGCTGTTTTCAGCCTTTAGGCAGTGCCTTTTTACATGAACTTTGGTCCCTTCCTTTCACATACAGGTGCCTTAGGGATGAAAAGGAGGTATTTCTCACAGGGGAGTCTTGCAATTCTACAGTGGGTCATTCCCTCATTTGTAAAAACATTAAATTGCACGGGGCTTGTAATGTTTCTGCCCCAAATCTTGCTTGTGTTTTAAAGGGCGTTCCAGCTCCTGTTATATCACCTACTTTCACTGTGCTTGCAAATGGTAGCTATCTGCTTTTTAAATAATCAGGACTGCTGTGGGATGCAGGCAGGCATCCCCTACATTGTAACAGTTTCACACCGCGTTGTGTGCTGCAAAAATGTGCTTTTTCCACTCCCGCGTGGGATGGTAGATAGTTCCATTTGGCCTTACATACCTACTTTGAATCCGGATTTCAATAAATTGAGCAGAATAAAGGCGCTATTATTGAACCAGGAGGTTATGCTCACTTCCGCAAGGGAGACCTTCGTCCTCCAGGTGGCTAGTACCCACAGTGAGATACAGGCCCTTTTGAACACAAACCTCCCCCAACATTTCGGTGAACTGATTCACCGTATATTTAATGCATCTAATACCGAAGGTCTTGTGCACTTTTTTAAAGTTGTGGGCTCCGGCCTTTTGACCGCCTTTCAGACTATATTTGGTGTAATTCCGGCTTTTATTCATTCTATTTTTTCCAGGGTCTTTGGAGGCTTCCCATTGATCCTAGCCTTAGCTGCTGGGATATTGCTTATATTTTGCCTGTTGCGCAATGGCTGCACTTCCTGGGGGTCTATACGACTCAGCGCGGCTACGGATGCTCCGTGAACGCATGATTGACAGCTTCGGCATCCTACCACTGGCGACTCAGCGTGTCTTATGGACTTTCTTATCACTTTGTGTATTTCACTTGCGTGTAACCTGTGATGTCCTGTTTACGATGTCCATTCTCTTGATCCTTGGAAATTTGCCTCTCCAATACGTCTTGTTCGGACCCGGATTTCGACCAGTTGATGGGCCCCTTAGTGGCCCATGAACGGGAATGTTCCGGGGCTGGATTGATGGCGCGTGCGGCTGCACTTGGGGTCTTGGCGCAATGGGATATCTGGGTGGCTGCTCAGCATCTCCTACAACGAAGTTATATTGAGTATCACGCAAGTTGTCCCGCAATGCTGATCGCTGCTCCCTATTGTGAGGAACATGAATGCAGTTTTGATTTGTTGAACTGGATGGCATCTCTTTTTTCAAACGATGACAATGATGTCTTTCTGGAAGGTGTTGCAGTTTTCTGCGCATACACTCTGATGGATTAGGGACATCGACTTTCAACGAACTGCATTACTGGATTTTTTTATTCTCTTGGAGTGCCCTCTTTTCTGGCCCTATCTGGAATTGTTTTATCCCAAAAATTTTTTCCCCCATTCCATAGCCTTCAAAGGGACATTTCCCACAAATAGACGTTTATGTTCTGCTCCATCTATTCGAATTCTGTTTTCGTCCTATGTCTTGCCCTATGGACTGACCAGGGGAGGGTGTAGTGTGGATTGTGGCCTCATTGTCGACATTGCTAAGGTAGCTTAGGCCTAGCTGCCATGATGCCTTCTTTGCACACGTTACTCTGTGACTTTGTTTTTCCAGACTCTGCTTGTGCCCATTCAGCATTCGAACTGTCTGTCTTTTTGCCTTTCACCTTTTCTCGTCCTCTGTAGGGTTCATCTGAACACAATGTACAAGGTCGAAAAACAACGTCCCTTGTTATTGCTGTTCTGGTCAGCCCTCGCACTTAGACATAACATGGAATACAGCTGCACCGGGAGAAATTCATGTGCTTTTAATATTGTGATCTCCCTGTTTGTGGCACTTGGAGAACAACCTTTCCAGGGAGAAGAGCTGTGCTTGTCTGATGATGTAAACCTTGCATCTAGATCTTGAGGTATGGGGTCCTCCGGACAAAGCCCAGAGGTCTTCTGTTTTTATAATAAACTAGTTCCTAGCATGGGGAGGGTGGCAAGGCCTTTTAGTCCTATATCCACTGTCTTTATAAAATGCTGTCCCCGTTTGTATTCTATGGAATTGTAACCATGCTTACTGTTTTAACTTTATGCATTATGCTGCTAGTACTGGCACGTGTACTGTGTCTTAGAGCACGTTAGTTGAAATAAACATTTTAAACTATACTGTGTCTCTTAATACGCACGTTGTGGACAAGTATGAGTGAATAATGAAAGAGTGTTCTTGCTCCCGCGATTCCTGAAAGAGTCCGTGTTCTGGGATGTCTAATCATTGGTAGCTTCGCTGTAGTACGGAGAACGAATGTGACACTATAGCTAGTCGGATTGGGATTTTGGGTACTAAGGGGTATGGTTGGTACACCACTATACACCGAGGTCCTGTTTTCCTGCGCATAGTTCTGTATTTGTGCAGAATCCCCGCAACAAGGAGGTGGGACTGTCATCCTGCGGGCCACTGGAGGGAGGTTGAGCTGTCCTTTGGGTCGCAGGCCGGTCCCTCAGGACACCCACAAGCTGGCCCAAGAGGTCCACGATTTGGCCCATGCGCATGTCTATGGACCTCAGCAGCAGGCAGAGCTCACGCGATTCTTCCAGAGCCTGGCCCATGTGTCCCTGGGCTTGTTTGTATGCGTCAAGGACTCTGGCGATGTTGGCCAGGGCTTCGGTCCCAGTGTCCTGTTGATTTTGTCGCCCAGTTGCCCTCCCACCTGCCCTGCTGTCCCGGACCTGTGGCATCACCACTCAACGCACCCGCTGACTCTCCCTGCCCTTCTCAGATTGTGGGGTGGGGTGGGTATCCTCTGAGGCAGGGACAGTGTTGCAGGCAGAACTGGTGGTGGTGGTGGAGGCCGCACAGGTCGTTACAGCAGTGGTCAGCGCAGTTGTTGTTGCTGAGGTGGTGGTGAGGACAGTGGGGGCCTGGGACCTGCTGCGTCCTGGAAGGCCAGATGGGCCAGCTCCTGTGTCCGCATCCGAGGAATTTAGGGAGTCTGCATCCGGGCCTCCATGTTCCGGGGGGGGGAGACTGGCTCTGCAGGTTGTTGTTGTCATCTGCAGCAGTCAATTCTTGGTCACCTGTAGAACAGAGAAGAAATGGTCATTGTAGTGTACCCCACAAGCTTGGTGTTAGATGTTTGGATGTTACATGTTATACACCACACAGTTTACATTGAGATCACTTTGTATGGCTGCACGGTACTGAGCATCATGACATGATGTGTAGGTACCTACATTACTTGTCCATGGTGTGACATGTCAATAGATACCATGCTCCACGTACAGATTGTGTGATTACAAGGACATATTGTCATCTAACGACTAGCAGCACAACAACTTTTTGTGAGGCATCTTTGTTGTTTGCTCTGCATGGAAGACCTTAATTCTGGGCATGTACTAGCCATTGTTGTCTCATGCATCCCTCTGTCATATCATGTTCTTTGCTTTATTTTTGAAAATGAGCATGCTTGTTTTGTTTTTATATGGGCCTTGATGCTCTGCCACCATGGCACTTACACATAGCATTCACTGCTGTGCATGATTGTGCCCTGAGTTACTTCAACATGTGATTTGGTGAGTCAAACTTTAATTTCTGTGACAGTTACATACTCTAAGCTGTCTGCACACTGGAAGTGGCTATTGGATCTATGCCGAGTTGGGTGGGATGTGAGGGCTGGTGTGGTCATATGGCTCCATGCTTTTTGAGAGGAATGGCAGGGTGCATGCACTGTCTACCTACCTGTTCTGTGACACAGTTGAGGGGAATTGCTGACACATGTTTCTGGGTGTGGGGGAGTGCTCCATCTTGCTCAGTTGTGGGACAAGGGGGCCTGGTGGGAGTTGTAGTACTGGCTTTCCACCCACAAGCACCCCTCCCTGTTAAGATGGCTACCTACCTGTTAGGTAGATGTGATCAATGCAATGGCTGCCACATGCTTCTGGGTGTGGGGGAGTGCTCCATCTTGTTGAGGTGTGGGACAAGGGGGCCTGGTGGGAGTTGTAGTGCTGGCTTTCCACCCACATACACCCCTCCCTGTTAAGATGGCTACCTACCTGTTAGGTGAAGGTGATCAATGCAATGGCTGACACATGCTTCTGGGTTTGGGGGAGTTCCCCATCTTGCTGAGCTGTGGGACAAGGGGGCCTGGTGGGAGTTGTAGTGCTGGCTTTCCGTCCATATACACCCCTCCCTGTTAAGATGGCTACCTACCTGTTAGGTGGAGGTGATCAATGCAATGGCTGCCACATGCTTCTGGGTGTGGGGGAGTGCTCCATCTTTCTGAGCTGTGGGACAAGGGGGCCTGGTGGGAGTTGTAGTGCTGGCTTTCCACCCACAAACACCCCTCCCTGTTAAGATGGCTACCTACCTGTAAGTTTGATGAGTGAATACAATGGCTGCCACATGCTTCTGGGTGTGGGGGAGTGCTCCATCTTGCTGAGCTGTGGGACAAGGGGGCCTGGTGGCAGTTGTAGTTCTGGCTTTCCACCCACAAACACCCCTCCCTGTTAAAATGGCTACCTATCTGCTAGGTGGAGGTGATCAATGCAATGGCTGCCACATGCTTCTGGGTGTGGGGGAGTGCTCCATCTTGCTGAGCTGTGGGACAAGGGGGCCTGGTGGGAGTTGTAGTGCTGGGTTTCCACCCACAAACTCCCCTCCCTGTTAAGATGGCTACCTAACTGTTAGTGTGGAAGTGATCAATGCAATGGCTGCCACATGCTTCTGGGTGTGGGTGAGCGCTCCATCTTGCTGAGCTGTGGGACAAGGGGGCCTGGTGGGAGTTGTAGTGCTGGCTTTCCACCCACAAACACCCCTCCCTGTTAAGATGGCTACCTACCTGTTAGGTGGAGGTGATCAATGCAATGGCTGCCTCATGCTTCTGGGTGTGGGGGAGTGCTCCATCTTGCTCAGCTGTGGGACAAGGGGGCCTGGTGGGAGTTGTGTGCTGGCTGCCTGTACACATGCAACCCTGGGAATGTTGCCAGCTACCTTTGGGGTGATTCAGAGGGAGTGAATGTTAGATCTGTGAGACATGTGTTGGGGAGTGTGTGGTGCACATGGATGCATTTGGGCCTAGGAGGTGTAGCTTTGTGGTTGTGCAAGACAGTACATGGCAGTGTGATGGTGGACATTTGTTGTTACTTACCAGCCTCCACTCCCCCGGGTATTCCTGTGAGACTCTCTGGATGCAGTATGGCAAGCACCTTCTCCTCCCATGCGGTGAATGTTCTTGGTGGAATGGGAGGGCCACCGCCAGTCCTCTGAGCCAGCTCACAGTTCTTGTTGTTCCTCTCTTTCACCTTTTTCTTGAGGTCATGCCACCGCTTCACGATCTCATTCTTGGTGCGTGGGACAGTCCCTTCTGCATTGACCTTGCATACTATCCGTTCCCACATTAGTGTTTTGGTGGCTAATGGTGTCTGTTGGACCATGCTTCCAAACAATTGTGGTTCTACTCTGATTACCTCATCTACCATGACTGACAACTCATTGTCAGTGAATTTGAGCATTTTCTTCTGTGCCATGGTGTGTGGTGTGCAGAGGGGTTGAAAGTGCAGGTGTGAGAGTGGTGGTGGTGATGTAAGTGGTGTGTTTGTGTATTGTTGTGCTGGTGAGTTGTGTGGTGGTTTGCCTCTCCTTTGTGCTGTAGGCTTGGCTCCTTCAGTGGTGGAGTATTGCAAAGGATTGTGGTCAGGGAAGGGGCTGGTTTTTTACTCAGCTATGTGGGTGTGTCAAAATGGTGTATTGATGTCAGGTGTGTTGTGTGGGTTGACCTGGGATTTGTGTTTTTTTAACTTGCCATGGGGATGTGTCATTGGGGTGTATTAGTTTTTTTTTGGGGCTGCGCCAAGTTGCTGGGTACACTTGGTGGGCATGTTGTGTGTTTTTTTTGTTCGGCCGCTATGAATTTTCTGGAGCGGCAGCGGCGGTGGCTATACGGCCGCCCTTTCGCCGGCTCTCCCATTCATCACTGGTTGCGATCGCGGCGGTCGGAAACAGCGGATCGCTCCGCTGTCACCTCAATGGTATCCTAATTCCACGTGCGGTCAATCCGCTGCCGTGCGGCGGTTTTGGCTTTTTCAGCCGCGAATCCAACCGCCGCGGACGGATTTTCACCTGCTCCGCACGCTACCGGCAGTCTTTCCTGGCATCGTTCCGCCGCAGTCGAATTTTTCTTTCGGTTGATCCTAATCGGACCGCCGGTTTTCCCGCGGTACATGCGGACGGTTGATTCCCGCTACCATGGCGGTCCAGGTGCTTTTCCACCTGCCATCGTAATCAGCCCCCAGGTAAGGAAACGTCTTTACACTGGTTAGGGAGTTTTTGCCTATTTGTATGCTAGACAGTTGAATACAGCATGGACCACATGCCAGACTGTGTGATTTAGTAAAAATGGTTCTAAGGTCAAGGTTAGTCATAAAATCTGTGAACGCAGATACTAAGAGACGCAATGCATTGGGGTTCGGGCCATTAACACAGCGTTGTCCACATATAAAAGTGTGGGTAGCCAGTTCCCCTTAACAGTTGGAACGTTTCTAGTTATCCGAGCTAAGGTCGGGTAAAGATCATTAATGTGCAATATAAACAAAAGCGGAGCAAGCACACACCCTTGTTGGACACCTCTACCAATCTCAATATCTTTGGACACATTCCCATTATTACTTAGGGGCCGATTCCAATTCAGGCCGGAAATCACTCCGACCGAGCCGGACCCGGAGAGATTTCCGACCGAATCGGACTCTGGCAGTCCGACCAAACGAGTACGATGCGCACGCATGCAATCGGACTCGAGTCGGTCGGACTCCCATTGAAGTCAATGGGAGCTGGACGTACAATGCGTACGCGGGCTCCCATTGACTCAATGGGTGCGAGGCAAACAAGGGCGCCCCCTACAGCGGGTACGCCTCGATGCGACTCGCGGCGTACATGCACAGGTAGGGGGGACCCATGGGTCCCCCCTGTGTGCGACTCACGTGGCTACGCGTACAGGGGGTCCGACACGCACCCCCAAAGTCCGGCTCCGACTGCTCTTTCGAGCCGGACGGCGTGAGTCGGTCGGACTGCTCGCGGCGCGCATCGTACTTGCCCGGCCGGGGAACGTCTCCATTGCGCGGTGCGAGTTGTGTCCGTGCGAGTCGGTCAGAGCGGTTCGGACCCGCGTACGAGTCGGTCGGCGATTTCACGTGCGCTCGCATCGTACTCGCTCGGCCGGACGCACGTACGAATCGGTCGGGAAAGAGGGCTCCGAATCGGATCCGGTTAAACCGAATCCGATTCGGTGCCCTACCGGCCGAGATCGGAATCGGCCCCATAATCTAACTCTGGCTCACATATCCATATGAAGATATGCAAGGAAATGGACAAGGGGTAGATCCAGGCCCTTGTGCAACAGCATGTGCCATAATTTAGTTCGATTTACACAGTCGAAAGCGGCGCTTAGATCCATGAAAACCATATATAGTGGTACACGCTTAGCGACAGTATATTTACCTATTATTAGGTTTAAATTGGCACATTGCTTAATTGTCCCAATCTTCCTTCTAAAACCATGTTGGGGGGAGTGTAAGATAGATTCTGCTTGGGCCAACTCCTGAATTCTATTGTAAATGAAAGGTCCCAAAATTTTAACAGTTGTGTTGATCAAGGAGATCGGTCTATAACAACTGGGGTTTTCACGGTTACCCTTCTTGAATATTGGGGCAATAATAGAAGTCCGCCAAGAGTCCTAAATATCTGTGTGTGCCAAGTTGCTAAACACATTAGTTAAAATAGGAGACCAGAGTTGAGTATTATATTTGAATAGGTCGATCGGTATGCCCTCAGGCCCCGGGGCTTTACCTCCCATGCTTTGGGTAAAGGCTTCTTCCACCTCATCCACTGTCAGCCTTACCTCTGTCAAATACCTAGTGCCAATAGTAAAAATATCTCTGTTTGGGGGAGCGGCATAAACTTTACTAAAGTGATCGTCCCAAGATTCACTTGTAATGTGACAGGAGATTGGGGAGACTGTCAGATTTTTGCGTCTCATATCTGAGACTGTGGCCCAAAAGTGCTTGCTGTCTTTTATGTTTGCTGCTTGTACAAGTAGTTCCCATTGGTCAGCTATAACTTGCTGCCAGAGTTTAATCATGATGGTCTTACAGTGCTTCCTCAGGGCAACTATTAGTTCTGGATTTCTGGGTTTTTTCTCTAATGTGAGCCTTAATTCCCGATTGGCTACTGTACAATCATGGTCGAACCAGCCACGCAGCTTGTTCGCTGGATGCATTGGCCTAAGGAGAGTATTTTTTATACCAAGGCAAAGGTTGTTTAAAGCACCAACTATACAGATTGCGCTGTCCTTATCTGATAGACAGATCTCCACTGCTCTCTTGTTCTCCTTTAAAAAAAAATTCATGGGTATAGGCTGGATCTCACATTCTCCATATTAATTTTAGATTGTCTGTGGAGGGTTGGAGATCGCTTGCCAACAAGCCATGTATCAAAATCTTCACTAGGGTGCAGAGACAGAATATCGAGTACAAAATATTGAGTTGCACAAATATCGAGTCATTAATATCGTGGTTCAGAAATATCGACAGCAAGAATATCGTGGTCAAGAATATCATAGGTAAGTAGGTAAATAGGTAAGTAATATGGATTTTAAAAATATCAAAGTGTTTAATATCGTTTGCAAAAATATAGGGGCCGATTCCTATCTCGGCCGGTAGGGCTCGAATCGGATTCGGCTTAACCGGATCCGATTCGGAGCCCTATTGCCCGACCGATTCATACGCGCTTCCGGGCGAGCGAGTACGATGCGAAATCGCCGACCGACTCGTCCGCTCCGACCGACTCGTTCCCGGGTCTAACCGCACCGACCGACTCGCTCGGACTCGACTCGCACCGCGCAATGGAGACGTTCCCCGGCCGGGTAAGTACGATGCGCACCGCGAGCAGTCCGACCGAGCCGCGCACTCCGGCTCCAAAGAGCAGTCAGAGCCGTACTTTGGGGGTCCGTGTCGGACCCCCCCTGTACGCGTAGCCGCGCGAGTCGCACACAGGGGGGACCCATGGGTCCCCCCTACCTGTGCGTGTACGGCACGAGTCGCTTCGCCGCGTACACGCTGTAGGGGGCGCCCTTGTCCGCCTCGCACCCATTGAGTCAATGGGAGCCCGCGTACGCGTTGTACGACAGGCTCCCATTGACTTCAATGGGAGTCCGACCGACTCGAGTCCGATGGCATACGTGCGCATCGTACTCGTTCGGTCGGGCTGCACGGGTCCGATTCGGTCGGAAATCTCTCCGGGTACGGCTCGGTCGGAGAGATTTCCGGCCCGAATCGGAATTGGACCCAAAGTTGTTAAAAATATAGTTTTTTTATTAATGTTATGTATTTTAGTATATATTTTATATGTATTTGATGTATGTTTTTTGTATAAGAATTGGTTGTATATTTAATATATTTGTTAAATTTTTAGTAGTTATTAAAAAAAAATTATTTGAATTTTGCGTTTTTAGTTTTGTAGCGGGTTGTGGGTTTATAGGGGAATATGGTGGGAAGTAATTTAATTATATTAAATGTATTTATTATTGTTTATTTATTCATATTTGTTTAATTGAGATGTTATAGTGTTAAATGTGTAAAGTAATTTATTATTAATTAATTAATAATTGGTTGTTAATTAATTTTAATTAATTAATTGGTAATTAATTATGGTAATTGTGTAATTAATTTTAGGTGTGTGTTGTGGTGTTTATAGGAGTAAAGGGAGGAAGTAATTTGTATTTAATTAATTAATATATAGTTGTTAATGTTAATTATTTGATATTTATTTTGGGTAATTGTTTCTTTTTGTGTGTTGTTTTTACTTTTAAAGGGGTAAAGGGTGGGTACTAAATACATTTTAATACTTTATTATTAGTTGTTAATGGTAATAGTTTTTAATTAAAAATAAGTTTTAATTGTGTTTTATTATTTTATAGTTTAATTTAAGTGTGTGTTGTGGATATTATAGTGTTAAAGTGTGTGTAGTCAATTAATGTTTATTAGTTTATTTTATTAATAATATTTTTTTAATTGATGATTAATTATGTTAATTATGGAAGTAAATTTAATAAAAAATGTTGAAGTGTTTTGTTATTGGTGTGGTATTATAGGGTAGGAAATAAAATAAATACATTTATGTATTAATTAATTTTTTTGTTTGTAAATATTTTTTAGTTTAAAAGAATTATTTTTTTAAAATATATTTATTATTTTATTTTATATATTTGTTATATGTAATTAATATTATAATATGTTTAATTTCTATATATTTAATATATTTGATTTTCCATTTTTTAAATATTGTTTATTTATTTTTATGATTTTTTAAAATGTTTAATATTTTTTATTTTAGTTTTAACTGTTTGAGTGTGAATAATAATTTTTGTCTCTCTGATATCCAACACTTTTCCTAATGTTGCACTCACTGGAGTGGAAATAGTAATTTTTACCTCTCCGCTATCCAGCACTTTCCCTACTGGGCACTCACCGGAGTGGGAATAGTAATTTTTACCCCTCCGCTATCCAACACTTTCCCTACTGTTGCACTCACTGGAGTTGGAATAGTAATTTTTACCCCTCCGCTATCCGACACTTCTCTACTGTTGCACTCACTGGAGTGGGAATAGTATTTTTTACCCTCCGCAATCCAACACTTTCCCTATTGTTGTGCTCACCAGAATGGGAATAATAATTTTTACCCCTCTGCTATCCAATACTTATCCTACTGTTGCATTCAGTAGAGTGGGAATAGTAGTTTTTACCCCTCCACTATCCAACACTTTCCCTACTGTTGCACTCTTTGGAGTGGGAATAGTAATTTTTGCACCTCTGCTATCCAGCACTTTCTCTACTGTTGCTCTCACTGGAGTGGGAATAGTAAATTTTACCCCTTTGCTTTCCAACACTTTCCCTACTGTTGCACTCACTGGAGTGGGCATAGTAATTTTTACCCCTCCGCTATCCAGCACTTTCCTTACTGTTGCACTCACTGGAGTAGGAATAGTAATCTTTACCCCTCCGCTATCCAACACTTATCCTACTGTTGCACTCACTGGAGTAGGAATAGTAATCTTTACCTCTCCGCTAACCAACACTTTCCCTACTGTTGCACTCTTTGGAGTTGCAATAGTAATTTATACCCCTCCGCTATCCAACACTTTCCCTACTGTTGCACTCTTTGGAGTGGGAATAGTAATTTTTTCCCCTCCGCTATCCAACACTTTCCCTACTGTTGCACTCTTTGGAGTGGGAATAGTAATTTTTTCCCTCCGCTATCCAACACTTTCCCTACTGTTGCACTCACTGGAGTTGGAATAGTAGATTTAATTCCTCCGCTATCCAACACTTACCCTACTTTTGCACTCACTGAATTAGGAATGGTTATTTTTACCGCTTTGCTATCCAAAACTTTCCCTACTGTTGACCTGATTGTATTGTGAAATGTAAGTTTAAATATTTTTTAATAGTTTAATGTATTAATTTATTATAGATTTTTGTTTTTTTATATTTTAAATCATTAATATATATTGTTATTTTTTATATTATTTTTAACTATTAACATAAATTAAAAATAATAGTTTATTAATTGTTTTAAAGTAAATATATATGTATACATTATTATGTTTTTGTGTTTATTTTTTTATTACGTTTATTTGTTATAGTTTATTAAAATGTATATTACATTTATTTTATTTTGTTAAAATTATATTTAATATTTAATATACTTAATATATATATATTTTTTTATATTTATATAAATGTCGATGTTTTATACATCTATATTTTTTACATCTATATTTTTTAGTCAATATTTATGTACTTACCTGTTTAAGTATAGGAGTCGATATTTTTGTTGTCTATATTTTTTACTCGATTTTTTTTACATCAATATTTTTTACATCGATGTGGTGTCAGTGAACCCTTCACTAGACTTTGTGCAATAAATATAAAATCAATCGTAGATGGAGTTCCTCTACCTTTAAATGCTGGTAGTGTAATAATATCTTTCCCTGCAGCTCTCATAACACCTACTAGGACATAGGTTTCCACTATCAGCTCCAGCTCCAGCTCCAGACTTCTTGGATCCAACCCTCCCTGTGTAGACCCTAGGGTGTTTCTGCCACTAGAGAAGTGAACGTTAAAGTCATCAGCTAGACATAGATATAATTTGTGGCCTTGTGCAATAACCCTGTCAGATAACTTAGTAAGAAAATGTTTTCATTCTTTAAATATTGGGTTCGGTACATTGATAAAATCATAATTATAGAAGTTAACTAAATATAAATTAAAATTAGTTTTCCAGCAAACCACTTGGAAGCTGGTGCTGGCTGTCTCCAAAACCTCCACCTGGCCACCAAGTGCTGTTTTCATCCACAGTGACAGACCACCCTGTTGCAAACTCATATGCAGACTGTCACAGCTTGTCGCATAAGTATTGAGACCTTCTTTTTTCCTATCCACATATGGATATAGACAGTTTCGCACCTATTCACATACCCTTGCAGAGACTCTCACATACCCATATAGAGACTCTTACATCCTCTCACATACTCATGCAGACACCCTTAAACCCATTCATAGATCCATACCGAGATTTATATACCCTGCTACACACTCTCATATACCCATGTAGAGACTCTTATATCCATTTACATACCTATTCACAGAATCTCACACCCTCTCATATATCAATTCATAGACTGTCAGACCCTCTCACTTATCTATACAGGCACTGTCACAAATATTCACATACATATAGAGATATTTTCACACTCTCTCACATATTCATACATACACCCTTATACACATTCACATACATATACTCAGACTCTGACACCCTTTCACATACCCATGCAGACCTCCTTTATTCTGTTTCATATACTAATGCAGACTGTCACACCCATTCACATACTCATAAAGAAGACTATTACACACTCTCACTTACTCATACAGGTACTGTAATAACAACTCGTATACTGATACAGTGACTTAGACATCCTCTTGCATTCCCATACAGAGACTCTCACACTCTGCCACATACCCATAGATAGACGATCACACCCTTTCACATACCCACACAGATAGTGTGATAACCTTTCACACACCCATACAGAGACTCTCATAGACTCTCATATACCAATGTAGATACCATTATATCCATTTAGATACCCATAGACAGACTCTCACACCCTCTCACATACCTATACATAGACTGTCAGACCATGTTACATACCTATATAGGCACCCGTATACCCATTCACATACCCATAGAGAGTCTCTCACACCCTTTCATATATCCATTGACATGTCTTTTTTTCCATTCACATACGTATACAGACAGTGTAACATCCATTGATATACACACACAGACACTCTTACACCCTCTCACATATCCATGCAGACACTGTTATATACATTCACATACTGATACAGACTCTGAAATTCTGTCACATACCCATAGAGAGACTGTGACACCCTCTTACATACTCATACGTAGAGTGTCACAGCTTGTCATATACCTATTCAGGCCTCCTTTCTTTCATTCACATAAATATACAGACAGTCTGACACCTATTCACATACCTATATACAGTCTGTCACAGCCTCTCACATATGCATATAGTGACTCTTACACCCACTCACATACTCATGCAGACACCCTTATACCCATTCACATTTCCATAATGAAATTCACACACCCTTTCAAATATCAATAATAGACTTTCACACCCACTGACATAGCCATACAGACATTGTCACAACCATTCACATAGCTATACACAGACTCTCAAACACTCTGCTATACCCATGTAGAGAGCCTTATATCCATTTACATACCCATACACAGGCTCTCACACCCTCTCACATATCCATTCAGAGATAGTCAGAACCTCTCACATACATATACAGAAATTGTGACAATCATTCATATACCTATATATACTCTCACACCCTCTCACATTTCTATTCAGATACTCACCCCTATTTACATACCCACACAGAGACTCTCACACTCTCTGTAAATATTTTCTGTTGTTTCATAAATAAACTAGTTACTTAGGGGGTGATTACGATGGCGTAACGTTCGCCACCGCCGGGCCGGCGGTGGTGACCGTTACGCCATTGTAACGTGATTTACCCACCGCCATATCACGATGGCGGTGGGTATCGCGGCTGGGGCACAATATGGTGGCGGTGCCTAGCAGGCACCGCCATCCATATCATGATGATTGCTTTTCACGGCCTTTCCATGCCGGCGCCCCGCCATGGAAAGGCTGGCGGGGATTTGCTTTGGGGGCCCGTTGTGGGCCCCCGGGGAGGTGGGGGGTGAGGGGGTGCACTTCATGTCCATGCACAAGGTGGCAGACACCGCGCAGTGCCTGCCACGTTGTGCACGGACATGCACAACATGGCATTTTCCTATTGCAGCGGGTGCTGCAGCCAGCAGCACCTGCCGCAATGTTAAAATGCCAGATGCGACCGCTGCGGTGGTGGTCGCATCATAATTTGGGTGGCGGGACCGCCGCATGGCTGGCGGGCGGTCCCGTTACCACTAGGATGGCGGGCGGACTAAAGTTCGCCCGCCATCCTAATCACCCCCTTAGTGAATTAATACTTACATGTTTTAATCTTGACTTTAATGTATTGTTTATTACTTTTCTAGATATACAGTTTTGAAAAAGAAGATCTACAATGCCTGACTAAACACACAAATGAAAGAAACAGAGGAAACAGTGGGGCCGATTACGATGGCGGGCGGATCGCCCGCCATCCCGACAGCAAAGACCGCCCGCCATATCATGATGGCTGGGGGGTCCGCGTCGGACGGAAAGACCGGCTGCCGCTTTTCCGCTGGTAGACTCGTCGACCGGCGGAAAACGTGCTGAATATGGTGGCGGTGTCTGGAAGACACCACCATCCATATTACAATGCAGGCTGCGAGCAGCCTTTCCATGGCTGCATTGCCGCCATGGAAAGGCTGGCGGTTCCTGCTGTTGAGGGCCCGTTGTGGGCCCCCAGGGTGTTGAGGGGGTGGGGGGTGCACATGGGGGGTACCTATGGTACCCCCCTGCATTTGCATGTACAATGTGGCAGGCACCGCGCGGTGCCTGTCACGTTGTGCATGTAAATGCATAACATGTATTTTTACATTGCGGCGGGTGCTGCTTGCAGCACCGCCCGCCGCAATGTAAAAACTACGGGATGCGCCCGCCAGTGTGGCGGGCGCATCCTAATTGTATAAGCGGGACCGCCGCACCTATGGCGGGCGGTCCCTTTGCTAATGCGATGGCGGGCGGACTTTGTCCGCCCGCCATCGTAATCGACTTTAGTATTATCAACCTCAAAGTGAGACGGACAAACAAAATAAGGTAGAGAATGTGCAGAGGAACCAAAGAGAAGCTGGTAAGCGTACTAAGCAGTTTCTCAGAAAATTATGTGGTAAAATGCAGAAGGAGAGTACAGTCTTATTTAAATATGGAATTTGCACATCAAGTGGAAAAAAGAAAGGAGTGCATGTTTCACAAAGTAGGAAATGTTACAAGAAATCAGAGTTTGTCATGGAGACAGAAACAGTTTAAGGAGTTAAGAGATAAAAATGTTTCGCACTAGGGTAAACCAAAATTTTCAGAAAAGAATGAAAAAATATAAGAGAAGTGATGCATTTAAGCAAAAGCAGCATATTGAGAGTGTTGTAGAGAAAACATTTGTTTTGAAGAGGAAGGTATTTATATTAATATTGAATAGAGTGAGGACACTAGACAAAACAGTGTTGTGTAAGAAGAAAAGAACTGCTAAAAATGGGTTATTAATAGAACTAATTTTTGCAAAAATGTTAAAGGTGAATGGAAGTATACGTCTAATACAGAACCTTATTTCAATGAGGAAAGCTATTTCCACGAGAATACACTAGTGCATGCTGTTGATTTAAGTGGTCGTTGTTATGAAGTAAATGATTGTAGTCCTGTTGCAAAAGAGGAGATGGTTCCTAGGAAGAGGTGCTAAGAAGGCGTAGACAGGCTCCAACATACAAATGGAATTGTAGTAGTATTTGTACTATTCATCAGGAATCAAACATGTTGGATACACACTACCCAAGAAGAAGTGTACACTTGGAAAACATGTGCTTGTATGAAATACTTCAGTACTACAGAGACAGAAGCAATGTAAAACAAAACATATAAGAAGGCAAATTTGCTGTTCTCGAATGTGGTGGTTGTTTAGTGAAACATGTAGAAGGAAATCTCATTAACCACAGGAAACTCAGTTGCTAAACTCAAGAGAAAAGAGAGTTTTTCTATTTGGCACTTCTTCAACTCTTCAAACCTTGGTGTGCAGAATCTGAATTACTTGAAGGCTATGGTTGCTATGAAGGTTCCTTTGATGCTGTGAAAGACAATATTCAGTGTTCAGTCTTCAAAAATTATATGCAAATGTGAAGTGATGAGATTCAACAAGAAGAAGCAGTTTCTGCAGAGGTAGCTAGGAAACTTCTCAAAGCGGACAAAGTTCTGCACCACTTAGTCAAGATCCTCCTGGAGCATCTATTATTCAAAATGAAGTTGCCATAGCAATGAATGAGGTGGAAACTGCAATGGAACAAGCTAGACAGGAAACTAAAGATCTGGAACAGTTAGTTGCACAACTCAACAATGAACAGAAAGACATTTATATAGAAGTAAAAGAGTAAGTAGAACATGGATTTCTCCATGACAACAAAGAAGAATGCAGTTGCTCTTCCTTTAAACCACTGGGGAAAGCTTTTTAATTAAAGTGCTGACTGCTTGCAACAGAATCAAAGTTGTCATATGTAGTGACAGCACCAACAGGATTAGCTGCATACAATATTAAAGGAGTTAATCTACATCGACTACTAATGCTACCTGTGGAACATGACAATAAACTGGAATACCAGAAGTTATCTGGAGAAGCATGTCATGAGGTGGCAAGTGTTATGAAGAAAATGAAGCTTTTAATCATTGATGAGGTAAGCATGGCCTCAAGCTTAATGTTGCTTTTATTTACCAATGAATGCAACAAATTTTAAGAACAGGGTACAATGTTCTCTTCAGAGGAAAGCATTTAATTGTGTTTGGTGACCTGCTGCAGCTAACCCCTGTAAAGGGAGAACCTGTTTTCAAGATCCTTGTTCATGAGCAAACATGTAATTTACTAGGAAGTATTTGAAATGTAAATAAATGGCTGAATTTCCAATACAAGGAACTGTTGAAAAATATGCGTCAAGCACCTAATGAGATATATGGAAATATTCTAAAGGGTATTAGAGTTTGAGTTCTAACCAAGGAAGGTAAGAGTACCTTACAAAGTCGACTTAGAAAAAAACGATTTTCCTGTAAGAAAACACAGTACACGTCATGTTCAATTTCATTGAAGATGGAAAATCAATATTGTGTTTAATGCCTACACTTCAAGAGTGCATTCATTTCAATGAAGAATTACTGAAACTGGAAAAAAGGACATATTTGAACTAACAGCCATTGACAAAATGGAGCACCAGGGAGTAACAATACTGCTGACTGAAAAACTGCAAGCAAAATCGGATTCTTTAGAAAAATATGTTTCTAGGACTGCTGGATCAGAAAAGTGTTTATGTGTTTGTAGAAATTGTAGAGTAATTTTGCGGCGAAATGTAAATGTTGAGGAAGGCTTAGTAAATGGAGCAATAGGTAAAGCAATTGATTTAATACATTTTCGAAATAGAAATGAAGTTGAATATGCAGCCGTAAAATTTGATCAGATTAATGGTGTGAAACAGATTGGTCGGTGCGTTGTTCGGTTTTTGCTTGTCAAAGACTTAGGGGCCGATTCCGATCTCGGCCGGTAGGGCTCCGAATCGGATTCGGCTTAACCGGATCCGATTCGGAGCCCTATTTCCCAACCGATTCGTACGTGCGTCCGGACGAGCGAGTACGATGCGAAAACGCCGACCGACTCGTTCGGGCGATCCAACCGCTCCGACCGACTCGTTCCCGGGTCGAACCACACCGACCGACTCGCTCGGACACGACTCGCACCGCGCAATGGAGACGTTCCCCGGCCGGTTAAGTACGATGCGCGCCGCGAGCAGTCCGACCGACACGCGCCATCTGGCTCGAAAGAGCAGTCGGAGCCGTACTTCGGGGGTCCGTGTCGGACCCCCCTGTACGCGTAGCCGCGCGAGTCGCACACAGGGGGGACCCATGGGTCCCCCCTACCTGTGCGTGTACGGCGCGAGTCGCTTCACCGCGTACCCGCTGTAGGGGGCGCCCTTGGTCGCCTCGCACCCATTGAGGCAATGGGAGCCCGCGTACGCGTTGTACGACCGGCTCCCATTGACTTCAATGGGAGTCCGACCGACTCGAGTACGATAGCATACGGACGCATTGTACTCGTTCGGTAGGGCTGCACGGGTTCAATTCGGTCGGAAATCTCTCCGGGTCCGGCTCGGTCGGAGAGATTTCCGGCCCGAATCGGAATCGGCCCCTTATATGTGAGGCAGTACCAGTTCCCCATTCTCTCTAGCATAAGCTGTAACTATATACAAATCTTGGGGTTTAAGTGTAGATGCAGCTTTTATTAACATTGGTAGTAATGTATTGAAAGAAGATATGTCATGCGTTGCATTGTCACGAGTTAGAACATTGTCAGATTTATTTTTAGTTGATTTTGATGAAAACAAAGTTTGTGCTGATACTGGTTGTGCTAGAGAGTATAATTGGTAGAGAAGTGTATATGGTCCTCACTTAGGGCAGTATCCCATTTATGAGAAACAGACAATCTGTCCTAAACAGAAACTTACTAAGCAATCAATGGATGTTCTGCAAAAGAAGCAAAAGAAAGATAAAGATGAGGATTAGAAGAACAAAAAAAATGAAAAATGAAGCAGAAATTGTAGTGTTTCAGTTGGAAAATACAAATGGCATCCACTGCTATGCTAATGTATTTCTAAATGTAGTCTTTCATTTGCCACATCTAGTAAATGCAATTGAGCATAAAGGAGACAACAGGTTCTGCTCAGAACTGTATTGTTTGCTGCAACGTTTATGTAGTGATAGGACTGTATTACATTCTGCTTCAGGAATATGACATACAGTGGATAAAATCAGTGGATATTTTTTCAGAACTCTCAAAAAGATGCACAAGAGTTTATTATGGTTGTCCTTGGACTTTTGGAAGAAGAACAAGTGAATATTGAAGAGTTATTTGCTCTAAGTTACAAATGGAATCATAATTGTATGGATTGCTCTTTTACATCTGCTACTAATATACATTCTGAAAGGTTCATTTATTTAGCTTTACCTGATTTAAAAACGGTACCATTTGGCAACCTGATAATAAATGCAAACCAGAACATGACCTGCTTAAATTGTAGATCTGATTGTATGTCTACGTTACAGATACACAGAAATGGTAAATGCATTACATTGATTTTTCAACGATGTAGAGTAGATGGATCAAAAATAGAAACTGAAATTTTAAACTTTAAAGCTGGACAAATTTCAATTTCTGGAAGAATGTACACAACACTAGCGATCATTTTTCATGAAAGAGTACATATAACTGCAGGACACTACACTGTGTACTTAAAAACTCTAAGTGGATGGATGGAACATAATGACAGTAACCTAACATTTAAACATAAACTGCCTTGCAAACTTCCACATTCATACTTTTTGTTTTTGCAGCCAAAGTTCTAAGAAGGATTTCTCTTTAAGAAGTGACTTACTGTGTTTGTACTGTATGGATTGTTAGGGGCCGATTCCGATCTCGGCCGGTAGGGCACCGAATCGGATTCGGCTTAACCGGATCCGATTCGGAGCCCTATTTCCCGACCGAGTCGTACGTGCGTCCGGGCGAGCGAGTACGATGCGTGCGCTCACGAAATCTACGACCGACTCGTTCGCAGGACCCGACCGCTCCGACCGACTCGCACGGGGACGACGCGCACCTCGCAATGGAGACGTTCCCCGGCCGGGTAAGTACGATGCGCACCTCTGCCGCTCCGACCGACTCGCGCAGCCCTGCTCCAAGGAGCTGTCGGAGCCGCACTTTGGGGGTCCGTGTCGGACCCCCCTGGAAGCGTAGGCGTGTGAGTCGCACATAGGGGGGACCCATGGGTCCCCCCTACACGTGCATGTACGGTGCGACCCGCATCGACGCGAACACGCTGTAGGGGGCGCCCCTGTTTGCGTCGTGCCCATTGAGTCAATGGGAGCCCGTGTACGCGTCGTACGACTGGCTCCCATTGACTTCAATGGGAGTCCGACCGAATCGAGTCCGATAGCATACGTGCGCATCGTACTCGTTCGGTCGGACTGCTAGGGTCCGATTCGGTTGGAAATCTCTCCGGGTCCGGCTCGGTCGGGGAGATTTCCGGCCTGAATCGGAATCGGCCCCTAAGTCTTTAAGACATCTTTCGGTCTAGTAAGGGTGATGTCTTCAAAATGGGCTTTACATTTGGACATATGTTACATCTATTTTCATAAATGGACTAGTTGAATATCATACTACATTTTTTTGGATATGTTTCTTTATAGCAATTGAGTAGGTAGAAGTGAAATGAATATTTAACTGTTTGTAGTGAGTGTATGCATAGTATGATATATTTATAGTGTTATTATGTGCGTCTGTTTTCTACAGACCATATGATTGTTTATTTTCCCTGCTGTTCAACTGTGAAACTTCATACAGTACATTGTTTATGGTGTACCAGTACGAAACTTGAGAACAGGAAAAAAATGTAATGTTTTAGATACATGTTTAATTGCTTTAGAGATTGGCAGCTCTGTAATGTTTCTTTATTAACAAAAGTATTTATATTGCTGAAACATAAACTTTGCTTTGTAAATGTATTCTGTATAACTTTAACTTATCTTTATGTTTCATCTCTTTTATCACATTTTCAAGGAATAATTTATTGCAATAATGTAGATACTTAATTATAAGTTTACCATTATAGCAAGCAAAAAGAAGAAAAATTAACAAAAAACACTCTTCTGTTTCTTAACAAGTAAAAAACATCCTCATAGTTTCAAATGACGTCTTGCAACAACCACTACTTAAACTTCAATGCTGATCGATCAAGTTTTAATTTTCAGACATGGTTGGCTGATGGTACATCTTCCTGCTGCTCTGTCACTTGAGGAACTTCAAGTTTTTTAAGAAGTATAAGATTAGCACATGTCCTTCTGCTTTTACAACAAAAGAAAACAAACAAAAAGAAATTAACAACGGTGTCCCTTTACCTTCTCCAATATGGTGATCAGGTCATTGTATTCTTTCAAAACAAGTTCTAAGCATTTAGAACACTGAACAACCATTTCTTTAAACTCTGGACAAATTGTTGCAATGGTGATATTTGCAAAAGGTTAGTTGGCCATTGTTGACAATCCTCTCACGTCAGTAGAAGATGCTGCATTCTGCTGCAGAATTCTTAAATATTCATGTTCATAGTTGCTCTTGATGTGATACCACATTGAGGATACCTCTGGAAAGCTGTTTCCTACAGAGGCTACATTCAACATATCTGGCAGTGGGTTTTTTTCTCTCCTGAAGGTACAACAAAACAGTTTCGCAAGATGATAGTAACTGTTTTGGGAGTGGTTTTCACAAAATTGTAAGTGTGGTTAAAGAGGAAACACTGGAAGTAAAGGTTTTAGTTTTATCATTGAGTTACATTTAAAATGTTTTCTAAATGTTATAATAGATAGAGTTATAATAGTTGTAATACATGTATCTATAGTTAAATAGAGTTATAATAGTTGTATGTAAATTATGAATGCTGTTTAATTGTTTAATCAGAGTCAATGATCTCGGGAGATCTGCAGAGTCGCATGGTAGGGCTTCACTGGGATCCACTGATCGAGTCGCTGAATCCACGGATGACATGACCAAATGTAACTATAAAAAAAAGTACAGTGAGGCTTTTGCCCCCCTTTCTTAGTCCCACACACACATTGTGCCGGGTGTCAGGGTGTGCGCAGCCTACAACTTATGTGCCCTTTCATTTTCATTTTCGGGCCTCGGACACTAAGTACCAGAGTCCTGAAATTGAGGCTGTAACATCTTATTCTGGTGTTGTAGCCAGCCAATCAGAATATTTTGGATCTGCGGATCCTATACGGTGCCACAGATCTGAAAAGGCAGACAGGAGCAAAAGCTTGCTCAGCCAATAGGATTTCTTTACTTTTTGAATTGTTGGATTTGTGGATCCTTCGATGATTCAGGAGTCCAGATAGCACAATCTCTTTAATACCTTCATGCTGACACCGGGTACCTTTTAAAACGTAAATTCTTGAAAACTACTGGACGAAGTTACATTAAACCAAGCAAAGGCACTTCCTTGAGTAAAGTTCTCTCTTTGAGCCAAATATAGTGTAATTCTGTGCAGCCGTTTGTTTCTGTTTTGGAGAGTAACATTTGCTATGGAAATTAAAATGGGAAACTGCAATTCTGAGACTCCCCCTTTTTCTTTGCTTCCACTCCACAGATTGACGCAAAACTTTCCCTGAAGGAGTAAGAGTGGGTTCCAAGTTTTGTGCAGATTTGGTGAATAGCACCAATGTTATTAAGAAAACAAAAAGTGCCTTTACTCTGGAAACTCAGACCTAACTATAACTACAATGGTGCTATCGCCGCCAGTGTAATGCATTACACAGTGGCAGTCACCACTGTGTAATATTTTACAGAGTTTGGGCGCTTTGCTACGGGTAGAGTGCATGGCCTGACCATAGGCTCTGTGGATGCTAGTTTCCAGGACTTCGCAAAAGATTTTGAGGCATTTCAGATTTTTGAATAGTGTGGAATGAAAGGGTGACCCACTTAAAGATGGTGAAAATCATACTGGGGCTGTAAGCATGGCTCTAAGGTTGTATGCCATTATGCTCATCTCAAGAATGGATGTAGTGTACCTATTCGCAGAAACGCTGCCAAGGAATCAGTTCCTACCTCACCACTACAACTTAGAGGTCGGTAAAAGATCAGTGGTTTGCGACCTGAATTACGGTTGCAAATGATTGATACAAACCTTATCGACTTGCAGTTTGGCAGAAACACCTTTAGCACAGTTTTTCCAAATTTCAATTCAACGTGGGTTTTGAAACCTATATTGCGAATCTCAAAATGGGGTTAGTCATCAGAAAAAGTGATTTAGCAGTTGTAAACCCTGTAATTCAGGGTTTTCAGCCACCAAATCACTTTGTACATCAGGGCTCTAGTGCTTTACACACTCAAAATGGCATCATCTAGTACTCG
Organism: Calotriton arnoldi; assembly: GCA_963921515.1. Classification (NCBI taxonomy): domain Eukaryota; kingdom Metazoa; phylum Chordata; class Amphibia; order Caudata; family Salamandridae; genus Calotriton; species Calotriton arnoldi. The sequence goes on along the minus strand of CAWUFW010001609.1, from coordinate 2,072,435 downwards.
TGCAACCAATGATGAATCTGATTTGCTGTTTCTACACTCATCATATTGTTTTACGAGAGTGGATGCTATGTGTTTCATACAGTAGTGTTAGTTTTGTGTGAAATAATCTAGTCCAGCATAGTCAAGATGACCCACAAGAGTACATGTTTTTCACATGTACTTGATCGCTGATATACAAGTGGAACCAATCATTGCCTTGGGAACCAGTAGCAACAGGGAATGCTAGGGTTGAACGTGAATACTAAATGAACCATCCGCCCTAATTTTCCTACAGCTCTGCCCTAAAATGTTCGTTCTCAGTCTCTGCTAACACGTAGACCCTTTACCAGGGTATTACAGTAGCAGGGCGCATGTAAAGGGCAAAGCTACAGGCTCTGTTGAGCAGAACAGTTACAGCCCTGTTTTGATAAAGACATTCCTATCAAAGACAATCATGTGGATTTCTTTGGTTGTGCCCAGCAGTTTCGTAGCTGCCACTAGAGCCACTGCCTGATTAGGATGTAACCAACTGGGTATTCCGTATTTAGGAACAGTGCAAGCTTCCTCAGCATACCAAGAACAGACACGAGTGGCACACACCAATGCAAGTACAACACTTGTGAGACAGAGCAGGGAGCAGCAAAGGAAGCTCTCTCACACACACTACATGTATAGCACCAGCAGCAGAGAGCCAGGCATGAAGTCAGGACCCTACCGTCGGAGTTGGCTCTCCAGAATTGAGGATGTTTGAGGCTAATCTGCTGCTGACGCTGTGTGGAGGCAAGAGGATCGAAACCAAGGCTATATGCAAATCAGTCAGGAGTTCAATCCTGCCTTATGTTTTGGAGCCAAAGGGCCTGATTCACAGTACTAACTTACGTCGAAAACGTAAAGTAAACTTTACTACTCCTAAACTGAGAAAAATCCTAACTTTAAGACTTTCGGTATTCACAGAAGGCATTTAGGAGTCCTAAAGTTAGGACTACTAACTTCTGTGAATACCGAAATGAGTAAGTTCATTCTGTGAATACCAAAATGAGTAAGTGTATTCTGTGAATACCAAAAGTACTAACTTTACGTTTTTGACGTAAGTTAGTTCTGTGAATCAAGCCCTACATGTCCTTCTTTTAACCTTGAAAACCATTTTAAGTTTTGATTATGATTATTACGGACAATAGCCCGTGGGTCTATGAAGCTTGTCTGGTTTTAAGCAGAAAGGCTTGGTGTTTATAAAAAGTCAGCATTCAAAACGTCAATTGAAATATGTATTTAAATAAACTGATAAGTACGAGTATAATTTGTCCTAAGAAATATTGTCGAACATAATAAATACTCCCTATTTAAAGGGGAGCAATCACGCGAACAGAGAAATTGATAGAACAGATTATTTCTTGTGCCTTGTCCCGTGTGCTTGTTGCTTCCCCATCAGAGCCTCCTTTGTGTTCATCTCGGGCCTCAGCAAAATAATGTAACATTTGGGGAAAAATATGGAGCCCAGCAGGCCACTACTGGAGCACAGGATAGAAAATACCTCCACAGCTACCATGTAGCTGCCCTTTGTACTCAAATACACAGGGATAAATGACACCCACACAGCTGCGAATATGAGCATGCTGAAGGTTATCAGCTTGGCCTCGTTGAAGTTATCAGGTAAAGTTCTTGCCAGGAAAGCAACCACCAAGCTACAAATAGTCAAGGCCCACAGGTATCCCAGCATGCACCAGAAGGCAAAGGGGGATCCTTCATTGCACTGAATCACAACCTTTCCCACATGCGATTTCTGATTCATTTCTTGGAAGGGGGGACTGACCGTGAGCCAAATTATACACATGAGAACCTGGATGCAAGTGCAGATGAAGACCAGGGTATTCAACAGCCCAGAACTCAGCCACATCTTTGTGCTGCTGTTTGGCTTTGTGGCTTTAAAAGCGATGAGCACCAGGACAGTCTTCCCCAAGATACAAGAAATGCACAGCACAAATATGATTCCAAATGTGGTTTGCCTCAGCACGCAGGTGACAGTGGTGGGGTAGCCTATGAACAGCAGAGAGCACAGGAAGCAGAAGATGAGGGCTGACAGGAGGAGGTAGCTGAGGCTGCGGTTATTGGCTCTGACGATTGGGGTCTCTGAGTTCTTAAAGAAAAGTATTAAGATGGCGAGTGCAAGAAGAGCTCCAGCTAAGGAGAGGGAGGCTAAAGTGCTGCCCAGAGGATCCTCGTAGGACAGGAACTCCAGAGACTTCTTCTGACATCCATCCCTCTTCTCTGTTGGCCATTCTCCATCAGGACACGTCATGCAGTTGGTGGAATCTTGTGCAATTCATAACAAGCAAGAAGGAAAGATAGAAAATAGATGATAAAAAAATGAGAGGGAATGAATGACAGGGATGCAGGAGAGAAAACAGCATTTTACCAAAACACAATTTTGATATTCTGGAACACAAAATAGCAGTGTAGTATCTCTCTTGGTGTGAGTGTTATCTTCATGCATTTGATTTAATGTGCCTCGAGCAGTGGTGGGATATTTATGCATGTGGAACGTTTTTTGGGTTCTATTTAGGCAAATGAAACTTGACTGCTTGTCTCTGTCAGATTGCTTCAATACAGCTCTTGAACTCATCACTGGTTGGACTCCTGAGATAACACTGATGAGGATAGGATGAGGCGTGGAATAGGAAGTCCTAAGAGGTAACCACGCTAAGCAGGCATCATATGAGACATTACAGGTGTATTTGTAAAGAAAGAGAACAAACATTTATTGTTACCTACTCAGTGGTACTTATTTAATCAGTTTTGAAAGGATGAAAGGCAGAGTGGACCCATCAAGATTCAAACCTGTGAGCATTGACACAGAGGCCCCTCCTGTGGTTGGATGAGCCACCAGATTCAGCAACAAAGTATTGTAACAGCTGACTCTAGTGGGTACAGAGTCTCTAGTAACAGAGGTCTGCTACTGCTATTATATTATTGATATTTTATGGCCCACTGTTGTGCGGTCTAAAGGCCTTCCAGGTCAGGCAGACAGGCATCTCTGAGAGCCTGTCAGTGCAGTGCTGCTTGTTTGCTTTGACTAAAAGCAGAAAGCACAGCTGCAGGAGGGGGGGAGGAAACCTCAGGGTTCTGAGTAACATCATAGAGAACTCAAGGTTTGCTCTTTTTGTCTATTTGATGTCACTCTAAACCCCTTGGTGAAAAACTTTCCCGTAATTCACTGTTACCCATCTATAATTCTACATAATATCATTGTTTATCTATTGGTCATTTGATTAAACCAATCTTGTCCATGTGCCACTGCACCTTTCCTTACCTGCACCGAATTTTTATATTTCAGCACTTGCCATTTTGAGTTGATTGAATCCCTGATGTTCCTTCTTCCTGGCTGATTTATAGAGGCTCTCCCTACACCTTTTGCTCAGTTCGGACCCTGGCTTCCTCATTGGTTCTCTACCAACCTTGTTAAGTTCCTTAGACCCCCCCTCTCTTCTTCTCCTTTCCCCTACACTCCAGCTGAACCATACTTTGAACTATCCCTCATTTTTGCATGATTCCTTCTGGGCAAGATTAATGTACGCCCTACCCGAGCTTGCCCTGACTTGACCTCTTTTCCTTCCTTGACGCTTTTTCGATTCACCACCAAGTAGCTATCCCCTGGTTACTCTCACCCCATACTGTCCCACCTCCCAACCCCTTATCTCTGACTCCCTCTCTCTTTCCCCCCCCCTACTTTTCTGCAGCAATCTCAAGTAATATGTCCTTATGATGACCTGAAACCAGACAGGTCGAAACGCCGTCGACCAAACACAGCATATTTACGGCTTTCTTGGCCCCTAACATACTCCACACGAATTGTAGTATCATTGTTCATGTTATGTACCAATTTTAATTACGCCTTCTTTGCTGTCACTTTACCACGTGTCTCACTTGCGCCATTCACTTCTTTACGAGCACTATGTGTGCACTTGTTTGATTACACCTGCATAAAGGATACATTGCTGTCTGAAAACGAATATTTTTCCTGCTATATGACCAATACAGACCACAAAAATCATTCGGAGTGTTGTTTTCTTTCTTTTGTCTTTTTTTTGTAATTCCTTTACACTTGACTAATTGTCTTCCAAATATTACGTGTTAAGACATTGTTTCTTGATAAATTAGAAAGCCATCCTAAATAGAAACCCTCTGCAAGGCACCAGGCATGTTCTCAAAAAAACCTGTGTCATAGGAAAGATAATGCAAGCAAGCATAGCGCCACTCACCCTCAATGCCTGGTTAGATACTGAAATACAGCCTTAATGGGGATTCCGAGGGCTCCTTAAACTCCTGGGCCCCGGTGCCACTGCACCTTCTGCACTGTTAACTACGCAAAAGTCCAAAACATCAAACAGCAGGCCTCTCTGCATAGAACAGGCGCATCTATCTGCCTACAACAGTAAACATGCTTGGAACATATTTCTAATAAGAAATGTGCATCTGCAAGTTGCCGCAGCATCCGCGCTACTGCTTTAAAAAAAAAAAAGGGGCATATTATCAAGGGGCCGTGGTAATCATCGCAAATCGCGCTTAGCGCGATTTGCATTATCGCCGTCTATCGCCGGTTCACATCGCCGTGTTAGCGGCGTATTTGCAACACTTTGCTGACAGGCGATATGAAACCCGGCGATAGATGGCGATACACATCAATAGCGGCGGAATACAGCGAAATAAGAACAGCGCTAATGAGAATGTTGTAAATAGGGAGATGTGGACTTAACCATGCAATCCACCTCTCATTTAACTTATAGCTAAGTCGGGATTTTTGCAGACGTAGGAATCCGGCGAAAACCGCGGTTAGTGCGGCTTTAATTATCGCTTCGCGTGTTTGGGGCCGGGTTGTAAATACCGCGGTGTTTCCTTGGCGACTTTTTTCATGTTGGTTTTTGAGGGAACGCCTATTTTGCATCTGATTAGCGATGTATATCGCTAAGATGCGAGGCGTCTCGTAAACGGCAGCTAACATGTTAGCGCCGCCTTGATGATTGTGCGATGTGTAAATCGCCGCTTTTCCGGCGCTACGTGCCGGGAAAGCGGTGATATGGCCCTTGTTAATATGCCCCGAAGTAGCTTGGGTGAGGGGCAGGAGGAAGCTAGAGGGGCAACACCGAGGGTGAGAGGAAGCAAGAAGAGGGTAAGGCCAATAAAAACAATTTAAAAAAAAAAAGGACCCTGTCCCCATTAACACATGCACAGCCTGGGTGTGGCTGCCCACAAGTGCCACCACAGAAACCACATGTTAACCCACATACACAGAAAAGGTAATGCAGCCTTACATGCCTTAGGAAACAGTGTGGACTGGGTGTGGTGTTGTAGGTGTGCCCCTGGGTCTCTGGCAGGTATATGTGGCTGGCATACATTCACCAGTGACAAGCATGGTGACATATGCGACTGACCTGTACAGGTACCTGTTGTACAGCAATGGCCCGATCGGTGTGCCCGGCCGGCCCATTACATCTGTTGTGAGCGGGAACGCGTTGTACAGCAATGGACCGATCGGTGTGCCCGGCCGGCCCATTGCATCTGTTGTGAGCGGGTACGCGTTGTACTGCAATGGACCGATCGGTGTGCCCGGCCGGCCCATTGCATCTGTTGTGAGTGGGTACGCGTTGTATCCCGTAATACGCGTTGTACAGCAATGGACCGATCGGTGCGCCCGGCCAGCCCATTGCATCTGTTGTGAGCGGGTACGCGTTGTATCCCGTAATACGCGTTGTACAGCAATGGACGGATCGGTGTGCCCGGCCGGCCCATTGCATCTGTTGTGAGCGGGTACGCGTTGTATCCCGTAATACGCGTTGTACAGCAATGGACCGATCGGTGTGCATGGCCGGCCCATTGCATCTGTTGTGAGCGGGTACGCGTTGTATCCCGTAATACGCGTTGTACAGCAATGGACCGTTCGGTGTGCCCGGCCGGCCCATTGCATCTGTTGTGAGCGGGTATGCGTTGTATCCCGTAATACGCGTTGTACAGCAATGGACCGATCGGTGTGCCCGGCCGGCCCATTGCATCTGTTGTGAGCGGGTACGCGTTGTATCCCGAAATACGCGTTGTACAGCAATGGATCGAACGGTGCGCACGCGTTGGCTGGGGCCTGGCATGGCAACGGACGCATATTCGAAGCTTCAACGAGTCTGATGCAGTGAATTCAGTTGGCCAGCCACAACAATGTTGCAAAATCATGGGTGTCATGAACTTGGATTTTTGAAGGATGCTGTGGGCGTGTATTAGTGCTGCTATTCCATGGATTGGTCAGATTCAGAAGATGCAAACGACTTGGACCTATCACTTTGGACACATGGGACAGTATCTGCCTCTGCAGCACACATATAATGCTGGCTGTTCCCCTGAGAGCTCACTTGCCTGCACTACATGCTCCAGGACGACATCTGCCACCAACCCTGCTGCTGTCTCGGCATCCTCTGGCTACTGCAATGGCACGTACTGTGGAGAGAGCCCCAGCCTTCAGCCTTGAGGAGAACCAGGCCCTGCTGCACAGCCTCTTTCCACAGTACAGCAAGCTGTATGGGACACCAGGGGAGCAGGTGAGTGTGCTGTCCACTGCCTTACTAATTTTGCATGTTGTCTGACTAGCAGGACTTACAGTGTGCACACCACTGGCTAGCATGCTCACTGAGTAGTTCTGAGCCCCCAAAGTGTGTAGTTACATGCACTGAACAGGTACAGTGCAGTAACAGTGCATTCCAACAAGGTTTACTTTCCATGCAATGATACCATGTAGTAACTGCTGGCAAACTGTTCATAGCCATCGTTGCACTGCCTGTGTACATCATGTGCCCCAGTTATTGAGACATGTATATCCAACTGTGTGATGCACGGATATGTTGCATGTGTACTAATGGCATTTTCACTTTGTCATCCTCACAGGTTGATGCCCACCAGAAGCAGGAGATCTGGCTGACCATCGCCCGGGCAGTAAGATCCGTGGGGGACTACAAGCGCCGGATCCGCAACTGCCAGAAGAGGTGGCAGGACCTTCGAGGCTGGACCCGGAGGATCGCAAGGGTCCAGCTGAAGCTGTCGCCTCCGCGCAGGAGGGGCGGACACCGGACCCTGACCCCCCTCATGCTCAGGATCCTGGCGGTGGTCTTCCTTGACCTGGATGGGCAGCTGAAGGCCAGACAGCAGCAAGGAGGGGGTGAGTCCATGACAGCACTGTGCACTTTGTCTGACATGCTATGTGCCCTCCTCTGGCCTGGTTAAACTTCCACAGTACATCAGTCTTGTGGTCCAGGACCCATGTCCCTCTATTGTGACATGCCCACTCCTCATCTGATACGCATATGTGTGGCCCTTACAGTCAGGAAATTGTGTCACTTGGGGACTGTGTCATTGCATTTTGCTTTGCTCAAGGTGGGGGACAGCATTTGTTCCGGTGACTATGTTGTGGGATTCATGGGTGGGTCAATTGCTCACACATTGCCCAAGTCCTGACATGTAATCTGGGTGTAACTTTGATATGTGGTCCACTTGCTGATCTGATTCACCACATGTCCCTGGGGTATTTGGCACACCCCCATGCTGTGGGTGGGAACAATGTTTGGGCCTCAGGAGTATGTATATCAAGTGTGTCACACATGCTTAGGCACCTGCCTACTGTCCAGGACTCATCCCTCTTACAGGTGGAGCTGGACAGTCATGCCTACTCCAGGGCATACAATAGACTCTGTACTCCCACTCCCGTGGATCATCTGACATGTTGTGATCAGTGACATGTTCCCTCAGGTGTCTGCCTCTGTGTCAGTGTGCTGTGGCTTCGTTGTCAGGACTACTGGTATGTTTGTCGGTTAGGGTTCAGCATGCCATCTGAGATGTGACCATGTGAGACGATACTTCTGTGACTTATAGATGTTTGATCTCTTGACTGTGCACACAGGTGTATGCGACTGTGACTTTCAGGCAGCTGTTATTCATTCACAGCACACTGTGAGGTGCTCAGGTTCTGGGAGTTGTGTTTCATGTCCCCCATATGTCCAATTGGCATGACGTGGACAAATACTAGTTCAGATGATGTGGTGTGTGGGGGATGGACATGTGCACTTGTCAGTTACATAACTTGCATTCCCCATGTCCTAGGATTGTGACACAGTGCAGACTGTTGTTGGCAGGCTGCCATGGCCATGTGACTGGAGACAGTGATGTATGACTTTGCAGGCAAGCCTGTGTCATGGCATTAAACTTCCTAAGAGTGATCCTGCAGGGGAGTGACATGTGCAACATGCACCCCATTGTGGCATGGACTATCCGGACATGGGTGCATCATGGTGTCTGGTGCTGGTATGCATCACATGCATTTCTATTTAGACTCTGGCCATCCCTTTCTCCGGACACCTGCACTGACTCAGTGGCAAGAGATGTGATGTGTGCATGTTCACATACTTCACTGTGTTCCCTGCAATGTCCAACAACTGTGTAGGTGGTGCATGTGTCCACACTGGGGTCTTACCATCAGACAGGCACCAGACAGATGGGTGCAAGGGCAGGAGGGGTGTGAGTCCCATGGTTGACCATCAGACTGACAATTGGCTTCTCCAAATCTGTGTGAGGAGTTTTGGCAATGTTCTACTAAGGATGCCAGGGCTGGCTCTGTAAGTGCTGTACTTACTGTGGTGTGTGCGGTCAGTGCAGGTGACTGATGTTTGTCTGTTTCCCTAATTGTTTGCAGATACATCCACGGCCACAGGAGGGGACAGCTCCACGGACCAGGAGGAGCAGCGGAGCCAGACTGGGTCAGCATCCGACGAGTGGTCAGAGGGACCCAGTGGCATGGAGGGCGAGGGGAGCCACACCGAGGAGTCCTCAGCACCATCCACCTCAGCTGAGGACCACAGCAGCTCGGAAGATGACTCCCTTGTGGAGGCGGGTGTCAGCAGCCACCACACCCCCGCTAGTCTGTCTGGCCCGCCACCACCACCACCAGCACCGCCCTCCCATTGGCTCCAATTCCAGACGTCCGTGGAGGCTCCCGTGTTCGGGAGCATGTCTCCTTCGTGCCAGGCACCGCACCCCCTGCCCCTGTGTCCCCTGCTGCCCTGAGTGAGGAGTCTGTGTACCTACTTCGGCAGCTCCATGTAGAGCAGACAGCAATGCTGAGTGTCCTCCATGCACACACCACTGTGTTGACACAGCTGGTGTCGTTCATGGAGGGCATCTCGATGGGTATGTCTGCCCTACAGAGGAGCAATAAGTCCATGGACTCCTCACTGATGGCAGCAGTGTCCCTCCTCCAGCAGTCCCTCCCACCTCCTACCTCTGCCCCATCCACACTTCCTGGCACCCTACCTGTCCAAAGCACATGCACACCTGCACATTCACCCAAGCACACAGACACGAGCAGCACAGACACACCGAAAAGAAAGGCAAGACGTGCACACAAGCATCCTCAGGGGACAGATACCACACATACAGGGGATGGGGAACAGACACACACATAGGCATCCACAGTCACTCCGCAGTCCTCCAAATCCTCTCCCGCCAAGACCCCTTCCCTTGCCTCACCTGCAACCCCACCTACACAGCAGGTCTTCCTCTGTGTCCTCGGCCTCTTCCCCTCCGATCCTGCAGATCCGGCATACCGGGGGAAGAGGAAGTCCACCCACACAGAGGGGAGTGCCCCTCGCCCCCGGACACCCTCCCCCAGGTGCAGACAGACTGAGGACCCCATTCGGAAGTCCCCCCGGACCAGGAAGGGCAAGACCCCACCACCACCACCACACAGCTCCACCACCCAGTCTCTCTCCTCCATCCCCCAGGCCACCACTCCACAGGTTCCACTGCCACACCCTGCCCCAGGTTCCCCCACACACCGATACCGCATCCCCAAACTGCTTAGGCCCTCCCCCCCTGCCACTTGCTCTTCCACCCCCAACCCAGACGCTCAGCCTGTTTGTGCCACTGGTGTGGAGACCGGGTCCCCCCCCTCTGTCCTGCCCACCTCATCTGCCCCCCCTTCCACTCCCTTGGAGGCATGCACTGCAGTGGAGTCCACAACCACCCCGTCTGACTCGGGCACTGCAGTGGTGCCGGCCCCCCCTGAGTCAGACACCTCCACTGCAGTTGCTGGTGACACTCCTGCACCCACCACCCCTTCACTGCCTCACTCTGGCATCCCCTGATCCTGTCCCTGCGGTGCCTGGCCTGCCCCTTGTATGCCCCTCCAAGGGGGATGTCCCCTGTCCCTACCAGTGCAGGCAAGCAATGGGTGACAAGTTGTCACATATCACCCTGTTGGGACTGTGTATTTGGACTGGCCATTGGCCTTAGTTTAATTTGGACTTCTGATTTTTTGTTGACATTTGCTGATTAAAGCCTATTTTTGTTTACTTGTGGTTTTTCTTTTGATGTACATGATTTACATGGTTATCATCATGCATTTGCAGTTGTAATAGTGTTCAGATCAGGGAAATGAAGTGTTGCAGTGATGGACTCCATGTGGTCCATGGGATGTGTGTCCTGTTGTAGTCTGGATCTATGGCATCCTCTGCTGCAGTCTGAGGGTGTGATGTTCAGCATATGACACAGGGATGTACGTTTTGCATTTGTAAATTAACATCTTTGTCTTACAGTGATGCACATCTGGTGGGCTTACCACTGTTCAATGTTCCTATTTCCCTGACTGTGTGCCCATCTCCACTGGACATGCAGTTTAGCACACCAATGTTGAAGGACTCATCAGTGTATACAGTGCACCTTGCTTGACACGTGTTTTGGGTGTATGCAGATGACTGACGTGACACACACCTTCAGTGTGTTGTAGTTGTTGACTCACTGACCGAGTGTTCTGCCGACATGTTTGAGTCGTGCACAGACAAGGCTTGGCACAGCGGACCTTCCACAGCAGTGAAGTGCCCTCATGGCAGTGTGTAATCCTGTGACATTGCCAGGCCCATGTTTTGTGTTGTGTAAGCATGTCTGTGCGTGTACCCTTCCCTTTTCCTACACAGGCTGTGTCCCTACGGATGTTCCTGTTTCTGATGCTTGCTGAGTTGTTCTGTGTTCATCAAGCATCTTGGACCTGGTTACTCCGGGATGTGGGTGCATGGCTAACTAAGGTTCATCAGGTTGTCATCCCAGGTTGTCTTTGTTGTCAGGGCTGGGGATGTGGGCAAACGCAGATGGGACACATTCAGGATTCCCCTTGGCACTTGTTGGTTACACATGTCATGTAATTTACAGTCTATGGTAGCTTTCAGGGATTGTGACACGTTGTGTGTGTGACTGCTGCCACTCCTCAGGGTCAGAGCTGCAATGTTGGAAGTTGTGTACGTGTGTTCTTTGTGTGTCACCTTGTCTTCTTCATTGGTGTGTGACTATGGCCAGGATCCCATTGATTGTGGTGGATTTCACGTCATGCCCATGTACCGCGTAGTGTGCAGTGTGTCAGACATTCATGAGTCTTGTTGACTGGCCATGTGTGATGGGTTTCTGCACCTTAGTTCCCCCCACCACTCCTGGTATTGTCATGGGTGCATGTGCAATGTCACCAGTCCATGTGAGCTTCACTGCTGCACATTGGTGGAGATCAAGGTGTGTGGTGTTGAGTGTGTGCAAATGTGAGTTTTTGCACGGCTAGACCCCTACCTCCATATTGGCCATGGCTGGCAGGCCGTGCTGTTTGATTTGTGCTTGTGTAGGTGTGATGGTAGTTTGTTGTTCAGGACACATGGCTGTGGTTCACAGTGTGAATGACATCTACCTTTGTCATCACAGTGGGATTATCATGCAGGACCCCCAGCGCCTTGAGACCCTCACGGGTAAGTAGTGCGCTCTACAAATTCTGTGATTGATTGATTGATTGATTGATGCAGGGTAGTGTCACCACAATGTGGGGTCCCTGGGGGTTGTGCTGTGGTGGGTTGTCTCTTGCTGTGTTAGTTGCTGTTCCTACTAGCTTGTGTGACATGTGTAATTTGGGCTCCCTCTCATCTAACAATGCCTGATTGCCCACATAGGGGAATCCTATCCATGAGTTACTTTTGTATGGCACTGTATACACATCTGTGTAATTGGAATTCAGGCGTCCTCATGTGTTGTGTGGTTGCCTGGGGACACTGGCACACACCCCCATCACCTGTTGTGTTTGATATGCAGTGTGGGTCTGCCTGTTTGTGCATTTGCACCACTGCATTGGCATATCTTGAGTGTGCCATTGGCTGTATGTTGTTTGGTGGCTTTTCCCTGCTGTCCCTGGCACTCCTAGGTCATCAGTCAGCACAATAATCATGGTTTGTATGTCCCATTGCTGCCATGGTATGGTATTTGTTCACCTGACATCTACAGTCTCCCTAGGATATCTACATTTGTGTGTCCATTGGTGCAGATATGTGGGTCTGCATTATGATGGTCACTTCTGTCATTGTGTTATTTGTGAATGTTGACAATGTGAGCCCCCATGGGTGATGTTTGTATGCACATGGCCAAAGGTATGTTTTATTTGCACTGCACTGTTTGCCTCACCCAATCTATGTTGCTATGGGACACAAGCACTACTATGCCACTGATGTGTTTGTTGTTGTGTGACCAGGAATCATCCATGCAGTTTGGCTTTGGCAGCTTTTACCCAGACTACACTTCCCTTTTGATCACTGTGGTGATGGGGCTTTGGGCCCCATTGCCACACTGTTCAAAAGGTGCATCAACTATGGACCCCACACTTCCCTTTTGGTCACTGTGGTGATGAGGCTTTGGGCCCCATTGCCACACTGTTCAAAAGGTGCATCAGCTATGGACCCCACACTTCCCTTTTGGTCGCTGTGGTGATGGGGCTTTGGGCCCCATTGCCACACTGTTCAAAAGGTGCATCAGCTATGGACCCCACACTTCCCTTTTGGTCGCTGTGGTGATGGGGCTTTGGGCCCCATTGCCACACTGTTCAAAAGGTGCATCAGCTATGGACCCCACACTTCCCTTTTGGTCGCTGTGGTGATGGGGCTTTGGGCCCCATTGCCACACTGTTCAAAAGGTGCATCAGCTATGGACCCCACACTTCCCTTTTGATCGCTGTGGTGATGGGGCTTTGGGCCCCATTGCCACACTGTTCAAAAGGTGCATCAGCTATGGACCCCACACCTACCTTTTTATCGCTGTGGTGATGGGGCTTTGGGCCCCATTGCCACACTGTTCAAAAGGTGCATCAGCTATGGACCCCACACCTACCTTTTGGTCGCTGTGGGGATGGGGTGTTCAACCCCATTGCCACAGTGGCCATGGTCGGCTTGCATTGTGGAGGCCACACACATTTATGTGTGACACATGTGCTAGGGGGTAACATTGTATGTTCAATGTCATGTTCAGTGTTGTAGGCATTTGTCACAGACTACACACGCTTGTCATTGTGTTGGGAGGGATGTAATTTTCAGACATTCCTTATGTGGAGTATGCTGTTTGTGTCATGCATTACCCGTCCTATGAGTTGGGGTGGAGGTAGTGGCAGGCATCCAGCCCCCCCTGAGTAGGGGTGGTGGTAGTGGTAGGCATCCAGCCCCCTGAGGGTGGGGATGGTAGTGGTGACAGGCATCCAGCCCCCCTGAGTAGGGGTGGTGGTAGTAGTAGGCATCCAGGCCCCCCTGAGTAGGGGTGGTGGTAGTGGTAGGCATCCAGCCCTCTATGAGTGGGGATGGTAGTAGTGATGGGCATCCATCCCCCTAAGGGTGGGGATGGTAGTAGTGACAGGCATCCAGCCCCCCCTGAGTGGGGTGGTGGTAGTGGCAGGCATCCAGCCCCCTAAGGGTGGGGATGGTAGTAGTGACGGGCATCCAGCCCCCCCTGAGTAGGGGTGGTGGTAGTGGCAGGCATCCAGCCCCCCCTGAGTAGGGGTGGTGGTAGTGGTAGGCATCCAGGCCCCTGAGGGTGGGGATGGTAGTGGTGACAGGCATCCAGGCACCCCTGAGTAGGGGTGGTGGTAGTGGTAGGCATCCAGCCCCCCCTGAGTAGGGGTGGTGGTAGTGGTGGCCATCCATCCCCCTAAGGGTGGGGATGGTAGTAGTGACAGGCATCGAGCCCCCCCATAGTGGGCTGGTGGTAGTGGCAGGCATCCAGCCCCCCCTGAGTAGGGGTGGTGGTAGTGGTAGGCATCCAGCCCCCTGAGGGTGGGGATGGTAGTGGTGACAGGCATCCAGCCCCCCCATAGTAGGGGTGGTGGTAGTAGTAGGCATCCAGGCCCCCCTGAGTAGGGGTGGTGGTAGTGGTAGGCATCCAGCCCCCTATGAGTGGGGATGGTAGTAGTGATGGGCATCCATCCTCCTAAGGGTGGGGATGGTAGTAGTGACAGGCATCCAGCCCCCTGAGTGGGGTGGTGGTAGTGGCAGGCATCCAGCCCCCTAAGGGTGGGGATGGTAGTAGTGACGGGCATCCAGCCCCCTGAGTAGGGGTGGTGGTAGTGGCAGGCATCCAGCCCCCCTGAGTAGGGGTGGTGGTAGTGGTAGGCATCCAGGCCCCTGAGGATGGGGATGGTAGTAGTGACAGGCATCCAGGCACCCCTGAGTAGGGGTGGTGGTAGTGGTAGGCATCCAGCCCCCCTGAGTAGGGGTGGTGGTAGTGGTGGCCATCCATCCCCCTAAGGGTGGGGATGGTAGTAGTGACAGGCATCGAGCCCCCCCTGAGTGGGGTGGTGGTAGTGGCAAGCATCCAGCCCCCCCTGAGTAGGGGTGGTGGTAGTAGTAGGCATCCAGGCCCCCCTGAGTAGGGGTGGTGGTAGTGGTAGGCATCCAGCCCCCTATGAGTGGGGATGGTAGTAGTGATGGGCATCCATCCCCCTAAGGGTGGGGATGGTAGTAGTGACAGGCATCCAGCCCCCCCTGAGTGGGGTGGTGGTAGTGGCAGGCATCCAGCCCCCTAAGGGTGGGGATGGTAGTAGTGACGGGCATCCAGCCCCCCTGAGTAGGGGTGTTGGTAGTGACAGGCATCCAGCCCGCCCTGAGTAGGGGTGGTGGTAGTGGTAGGCATCCAGGCCCATGAGGGTGGGGATGGTAGTAGTGACAGGCATCCAGGCACCCCTGAGTAGGGGTGGTGGTAGTGACAGGCATCCAGGCCCCCCTGAGTAGGGGTGGTGGTAGTGGTAGGCATCCAGCGCCCTGAGGGTGGGGATGGTAGTAGTGACAGGCATCCAGGCACCCCTGAGTAGGGGTGGTGGTAGTGGTAGGCATCCAGCCCCCCCTGAGTAGGGGTGGTGGTAGTGGTGGCCATCCAGCCCCTAAGGGTGGGGATGGTAGTAGTGACAGGCATCCAGCCACCCCTGAGTGGGGTGGTGGTAGTGGCAGGCATCCAGCCCCCTAAGGGTGGGGATGGTAGTAGTGATGGGCATCCAGCCCCCCCTGAGTAGGGGTAGTGGTAGTGGCAGGCATCCAGCCCCCCCTGAGTAGGGGTGGTGGTAGTGGTAGGCATCCAGGCCCCCCTGAGTAGGGGTGGTGGTGGTGGCAGGCATCCAGCCCCCTGAGTAGGGGTGGTGATAGTAGTAGGCATCCAGGCCCCCTGAGTAGGGGTGGTGGTAGTGGTAGGCATCCATCCCCTAAGGGTGGGGATGGTAGTAGTGACAGGCATCCAGCTCCCCCTGAGTGGGGTGGTGGTAGTGGCAGGCATCCAGCCCCTATGGGTGTGTATGGCATTGGTGATGGCCATCCCACCCCTATGGTTCTGCTGTTGTGTACGTCATTTGTGCATCCCTATGTGTGTGTGACATATTTCGGGTATGTGTCGTTTGTTTGTATTGTTGGTGTTTGACTTACCGTCTGCGCCGTACTCGTCCGTGCCGGTCCCGGTAATAGATGTAGAGTATAGGTAGGACCTGCGCAATGGCATTCATGCTTGGATCGTCTTGTTCGGGTTTCTCATGTCTTCGAGTCGTACTCGTAGCAGGCTTGTTCGTCTCGTAGCCGTGGATCGTCTTGTGGCGCGAAACGGAGCTTATGTACGGCTCGCCCGGATGCTCAAACGTCCCGGACGTAGCGACGGGTTCGGCGCGTACGGAGTGCGCATCGTACTCGTTTGGCCGGA